>CM045728.1:87819849-88014849 GCA_024760905.1 Plotosus lineatus | reverse complement strand
CCACTACCGTAGAATCATGTACATTACTGTGTAAATGTGTTGGGGTCAAGCAAATAAATGCTGTCGGGCAAAGCTGCCTTTAAAAGAAATCAAATTAAATGAAAGCTGGTCATTTGATGCTGTTGATGTTCAAATTCATTATCAATCAGTAGCTACCCAGTGTAACTGTATTAGGAATTAGATTATATTATGAGGTGAATGTTATAAGAAATATTAATTCAAGATATTCTCTCATTTCTGATAGGTGAAAAGTCATTAAATAATTTTTGCTCCAGCATCTTTGTCATGAGAAAACCAAATTATTGCATCATTCCTGTCAGATAAGTTCTTGCTGACTGTATGATTGGCATGGAACATAGCATGATGACTGTCTACTTTGAAAAAATTTAAAATTGATAATAAAACATTTATGAATATTCTCTTTTTTTTCCAAGCACTGCTCGCTTCTCCAAAGTCATTTTGAGAACAAAACATGCTGTGCAAGTCTGTGAATGTGTGGAGAGTATAATAACTATCAGAAGGTAGCACAGACATAGATTGCCACTAATAAGTGTTATTAAGCCACAATCATGGCTAGAAATGATCAGTTCCAGACAAATGCAAATTCTCAATTCTCAAATTACGCAAATTCTCACCTCATAATCCTTTCCTTTACAGATCAAATCAAACAGTAAACATTCGTTGGTCTCTGTGCAGTAGGATGTGGGCTCAGAGGAGTTGCTGGGGGTAAAGTTCATAGAGGTTAAAATGAGATACTACAGTATGAAGAATGTTTAGTGTAATATTCTGATCAACTTTAAAAAAGTGTCCTGAGCATGAAAAGTACATTAAAGAACGCAAAGAGAAACCTGTTTGATTGGGGGAAAAAGAGATGTAAAAGAACTTAGGAACTAATGTGATGATGATGACGATGATGATGATGATGATATAACAATAATAATAATAATAATAATAACAATAATAATAATAATAATAATAATAAAGGCACATCTTATCATTCAGCAATGTTATTATTATTATTATTATTATTATTGTTATTATTATTAATAATAATAATAATAAAAATGCAGTAATTTAGTAGCGAACCCCAATTATTTTGGTTGGTATTAGCAGTAGCAGAAGAGACGATCCACAGATGGCTAATAGAGTTGAAATAGAAATGAATTCTTACCCAACTCTGGCTTCTGCTGTAAATGATAACAGCAACACAATGGCTCCTATTAGGCAAATCCTGGGAGATAATACATGAAATAAATAATTAATAATAATATTGAATAATTATGGCTTCAAACCCAATTAAAATGTTCATCCCATCCAGAAACCTCTATGTAGTTAGTCGTGAGTTATCATAATATACTCCCATGGTATTAACAGTGCAATACAGACATCTTTAAAGTAAAAAAAAACTTTAAAAAAATGTGTCATGTATTTAAAAAAATGCTGCTTACATTTTGGAGATGAAGGCCGTCCTGTGGTGTGCTGTGCAGGCTCTGTATTTAAAGCTGCAGGTTATAAAAGCGTTATGAAATGCATTGCGAAATTGGTTATGAAAGCAGAGAAGTCCCACCCCGTGTGTGCTGCTGGTGTCACAGTGTCTGCCTGGATATTAGAAAACACTCAGTATAGAAGCAGTTATTTTTCTCTTATTTATCTTTAGGAAGGTTTTATCCTGGCCAGAATCAATTGGGGTCTGAGTTCGTCATGAGAATATTGCTTGGAATACCGTCTGAAAAAACTAGACCAGTAAATTTACAGATTTTAAAGGAAGGATTCTGTACAGCTTTCAAAACAAATTGGATAAAACAATCAGACATTAATACTAAACAGTATCAGATTAATCCTTATCCTTTTCATCCAGTCAAAAATGATAATAATAATAATAATATTTAAATTACATCACAGGAAGGCACAGTACAGTGTGAACACCTCACCAGACCATCGCAGGGCAACACATGCAAAGAACCGTTCACACTCCAATAGACCAAATTTGAATCTCGGCTCGCACACGGCATCATGGGATCATGACTACCAAACAAGCTACCAATATGGCGGAAATAAACCTTGATGTGGATGATAACTGCACTATCGATACATTCAATTTATGGAAAGTTCCCGACCTTCGAGTGTATTGTATACGTAGGGGTCTTCCTGGTTGTTCCCGCAAGCGTAACTTGTTGCGCTTACAAAAGCGACCTATAGTTTTGTCAAAGGCCGAGGAATCGAAACAAATCCAAAGTGACTATGCCAGCTTGTTGACATTTGAAGTGGCTGAGGAAAGCGTGACAATTCCCGATCCCTTGGGACTTGAAGACGGCTGGGAGACAGAAAATGACGCCTTATCGAAATGGCCCTCGTGTATGTACGCTGACATAGCGGATTTTTTTGTTAATGAAGGACCAGGCACCCCTACTAGCCCGACTTCATAATGACTACAAAGAAGGTAAATAAAAGGTTAACAGCTGTCACCGAGTGATCTGACAGCTCTTGTTTGTCTATTGTACAAATTAACATATCAGTAATTTTCAAGCTCGAAGTCTATGATATTTAATGATTATGGCATTGCCGATTTTTATGGTGATTTAACAGGTAAATAAAATGTAATATTGTCTATAGGGTCTATGAATTCGAATAAAGAACACTTTCATTATAAACTTAACCTTTGCATCCCTCCGGATCCTTCAGCTTGGTAGGGAAGGTAAATAATATGAATGGTGGCGGACATTAATCCCAAATTTGTAGGCATGTATACTGAAAATTTCCTTTTTCCAACGCTCGAGATGATAAATGCCGTTCCCACAGTTCACTACGGCACAATGCGCACCTGGCGTATCGATAATTTAAGGCGTAAGGCAGGCTTTAACCGGCAGTTGTTAGGATGTGTTTACATACAAAAGCAAGTGGCTGCAAGAAAGTTTGGTAGCAGTGATGCTTGGATCAGATGTTGGGTCACGTTCCCCGCACACGCGCAGTCGTAATGCGAATTTGGTCAATTAGTCTAATGTGCATTGCTTTGTACTGTGAGAAGGAAACCCACACCAAGCATTGAAAGAACATCCAGACTCTACACACAGATTCCTGAGCCCAGACATTGAACCCAGGACTTTCTTGTTGATTTATATGGTATATAAATAGATCTATATTATAAAATGCAGTCGCAGTGTAAGAATATTATACTGCCCTATAGAATAAGTATAATTTATCTTTTATACTCAGTAGAAATTAGGGGCAGTGGTGGTCTAGTGGTATAGGGCGCTGGATCGCTGATCCAAAGGTTGGGGGTTCGAGTCCCACTCTCCACAAGGTTGTCACTGTCCCCCCCAGTGCAGCTAACTGGGTTATCAAAGGCGGGCCATGTCTGTCACTGTCTATGGTGAGAGGCATGTAAAAGAACCATTGCTGACTTTCGTAAAGAGTAGCTGCAAAGTCGTCAGCGTGTTTCTGTCCCTTGCTAAAAGGGTTGTAGTAACAGGAAGGGCATCCGACGTAAAAACCTCTGCCAAATCAAACGTGCGAATCAGATGATTCACTGTGGCGACTCCCGAGTAAAAGGGAAAAGGCCGAAAGGAAGACGGACGGACATACTCAGTAGAAATTGATTACTTTTTGTTGATTTTTTTTGTTTGTTGTTTTGTTTTGTTGAGTGTAGAAGATAAACATTTAACTTTCAACTCTTACATAAACAATGCTGACCATTGCCACACATGGATAAAAATGTATCTCTTGTGGTTTCATTTCACAATGATCTGCTCAGACAACAATAAGAGTGTCGAGGGAAAAGCATCACCTAAACTTTGCTTTTATAAGAGCTTAATAGCTTTTCTTTCATATAAAATACAACACACTCAAATTCACCATACTTGCATGTCAGGTCTCAAAAAAGAATGAGGGTGGCATGGTATAAAGCACGTCTGCATTACAGCACTAAGATCCTGGGTGTGAGTCTCAGGCTTGGATATTACAAGAGAGTAATGCATGCTCTGTCTGTGTTTGCATGGGTTTCCTCCAACAGCCCAAAGACATGCTAAATAGGCTAATATTATTGTTTCAAATTGCCCCTAGGTGTTAAGTCTCAGTGTGAGATTTCCTTTCGGCTTTTTCCCCCTTATCAGGGGTCGCCACAGCGAATGATTCGCACGTTTGATTTGGCAGAGGTTTTTACATCGGATGCCCTTCCTGACACAACCCTTTAGCAAGGGACAGAAACACTCTGTCAGCTTTGCAGCTACTCTTATACGAAAGTCAGCAATGGTTCTTTTACATGAACCTCTCACCATAGACAGTGAGAGACATGGCCTGCCTTTGATAACCCAGTTATCTGCACTGGGGGGGGGGGGACAGTGACAACCTTGTGGAGAGTGGGACTTGAACCCCCAACCTTAGGATCAGCGATCCAGCACCCTTAACCACTAGACCACCACTGCCTTGAACTCTGGTTCAAGGTGTTAAGTCTCAGTTTAAATGTGTGTGTGTGTGTGTGTGTGTGTGTGTGTGTGTGTGTGTGTTGGTCCTGCAATGGTCGAGTGAGCTGTATTTAGGGTGTACTGTACCTCCTTTTGCCTGGTATCAGCCGTGACCCTGATAAGATAATCATTTTGGCAAAAGACTGAGTTACTGAAAATCTGAAGGATTCACACCTAAGGGTAATTTGCTTCAGCAACTTCGACTACTGTGCATGTTTTTGGACCGGTAAGCATGACAAGAACATGCAGACGCCACACTGAAATGCCTGAGCCCAGGACTTGGACCCAGGATCTTCTTGTTGTGGGACGGACATGCTCTAATATAATGCAACTGTATTATTTTTCATCTTCATCAGCACTGTATTGAATGAGATTGTATTACTTATAAGATTATATATCAGTGTTCGTGAAATGTTTGGGTGTTTTTTGTTAAGAGTACTCATAGTATTAGGGTTGTATTATTCTGAGCCTGAATGTCCCAGCACAGGGTGTGCATTGTGAATAAAATTCTCCAGGGGAATATTAGTCTGCTGTAGGATAATGTGACAAGATATTCTCACTCATGTTACACACCAGACTAGCTTCGAAAAACACAACACTATAAAAGTTATGAGTGTGCTTAGTTAAACAAACATATTCTGAATTATTGTAACATTAAAAACACATTCTGGTTTCATCTTCAGCTGTTCCTGTTAGGGCTCACCACAGCGGGTTATCCTTAAAAAATCAAACATGACTGTTTGATTTGGCACATATTTTAATCCAGGTGCTATTCCTCATGCAACCATTCCTATTTACTGCTGCTTTGGGCTGGCATCAAGAGCACATTTGTGGGACTCTGATGTCTGGTTTTCATCATCAGACACAATTTACATAAAAATAACAAAGCAGACACTGAGATAAATAATTTGAGACCAACAGACAATACTGTATTTTGATCAATTCAAAGGCAAGCACCTGGTGGTCGGGTTTCTGCCCACGAAGCCTCACCAGGACTAGCCTGCAGTAGAGACATTGGTCTATCCTCCCATATACCCACCATGTGTGGGAGGGGCTATAGGGTTTGGGTGCATTGTGAGCTGGGTGGCAGCCGAAGGCATAGGTTCTATCAAACCAACCCTTGGCTGCTGACTCTGTCTCTTGGCAAATGGGATATCACCTCTCCAGCAGGGAAGGAGCCTGAGGTGGTGCGAGATACCAACTGGATAGAGTTGGACACACCTTGACACATAGCTTTGGCTTCAGAACCACCCATCTTGACAGTACCTGGGCCTCATTCCATTCTGGAGTTTGAAGGAAACAGTGAGTCTGTGTAGGCATCTTAGATGCCTTCTGTCTTGGGATTCTCCTGGTTGATGAAAGCATAGCATCCCTTTGCCTTCGAAGTGGGGGTGGGTCCTGACTGTTGTTTGTGTTTATATTAACCCATCTTGGAGTCCATAGTAAGTGTTAGGAAGTGTTGTTGTCCTGGAAGACTTCAACACATATGTGGACCATAAGTGACCTGGAAGGGTGTGATTGGTTAATACTGCATCTCTGATCTGAATCTGAATGCCATTTCATTGTTGGACAATGAACACAAACACTATGTTCAAACATAGTCAATCATTGAACTGTGGCCAAGGGTGTCTTGGTGTCAAGTGCACAAATAGATACCCTTGGCAACAGTTTGATTTTGAACAGTTTTGATTTTGTAGTTGTTTCATTGGACTCCCAGACACATGTTCAGGACACTGGAGTAAAGAGAGGAGCTAATCTGTCAACCAACCTGGTGGTGAACTGGATCTGATGGTGGGGAAGCTGACTTCCAGACCTTGGAGGCCCAATCATATAATTAGGGTCTCCTGGGAACGTTTGGAGTCTCCTGTCTGAAGGGCCTCTCTCCGAGCTATTACCATATCCCAAATAGGGCTCGGACATAGTCCGAATGTAATCCAGTATGGTTTTTTGGTCTTGACCCTTATGCACAGAGATTGTTCCAGATTCTCTGAATCTTTTGTTGATGTTATGCACTGTAGATGATGATAAATTAAAACTCTTCGCAAATTTTTTTTGCTGGGAAACACCTTTCTGATATTGATCCACTATCTTTCTGCGCGGCATTGGGGGAATTGGTGATCCCTTACCTATCTTTGCTTCTTAGAGACACAGCCACTCCGAGAAGCTCTTTTTATACTCAGTCATGTTGCCAATGGGGTAGGGGATGGTGGCATAGTGATTAGGGTGCTGCACTCATGATTGGGAGGTTGGGAGTTCAAATCCCAATGAGATCCCTGCTGTGTTAAGACTCCTGGGCAAGGTCTTAACCACAAGTGTGCCTCTGTACACACAACAGTATAAATGTGTATCAGAAAAATATACTGGGAAAGTAACCTGCAATGGACTAGCGTCCCATCTAGAAGGAGTTGTACTCATAATTGCTTCAGGCTACGGAAACCATGGATAAGCACCGGCCTGATGAGCCACTATGAGTCGGGTGGGAAAAGCCCAAGTCATGTTGTCATAAGGACCTCATTAGTCATCATTGGTCTTTCATCAGGCCCAATATCAGTTCCAAGCACCAGAAAATGAGGATGGTTGCATTAGGATAAGCATCCAGCGTAAAGCCTACACCAAATCAAACATGCTGACTCAACCTTTTAAGGATGATCCGCTGTGATGATAGGAGCAACAGGAAGAAGAATGTGTCTAAATATGAAATTAGTATGTGTATTTAATGTTACAATAATACCAGGTTTAATTATAGCATTCAAATTAAATTATAGCACACTAGTATAAATCATACTAATAATTTTTATTCTGATATGTTTTACAAAGCTAGTTTGGCATGTAACATGAGTGAAAATATCCTTTCACATTATCCTACTGCACTTCCTCTGGATAATTCCATTTAGAGGGTCACACCCTGTGCTTTGGCTTTCAGGTTCAGTTTCCAACCACAGTCCAAACTTGAACAGTTGGCTGCATGGTGGTTCAAAATCGCCCCAAGGTGTTTCAGTAAGTGTGAATGGTTGTATGTGTTGGCCCTGTAATAAAACAAGCACAGCTGGAACATGCAATCTCCACACAGAAACTCCAAGCCTGGGAATTGAATAATAAATATGTATAAATATGCTATGTTGTCAGAGCATTATGCCCGTGGTAGGGTCACCCAAGGCAAACAGGTCTTAGGTGAAGGTCCAGACGAATATCAGTTCAAAAGACCTTTATGAAAAAAGGATATACAAGGATACAGTTTCCCTTGCCCAGACATGGGTCACCGGGGTCTCCCCCTGGAGCCAAGCCTAGGGATAGGGCTCAAAGGTGAGCCCTATCCCTAGGCTTGGCTAGGGATAGGGCTCAAAGGTGAGCACCTGGTGGTCAGGCTTCTGCTCATGTAGCCTGGCTGGGCCCAGCCCGAAAAGGAGACATGGGTCTGCCCTCTGCTGAACCCACCACCTGTGGGAGGGGCGATAGGGGTCGGATGCAGTGTGAGTTGGGTGGCAGCCAAAGACATTGGTTTTGTCAGACCAATCCTCGACTACTGACTGACCCTTGGGACACGGAATGTCACCCCTGTGGTGTTGAAGGAGCCTGAGCTGGTGTGAAAGGTGGAGAAATACCGACCTGATATAGTTGAACTCATCTCAATGCATAGCTTGGCTCTGGAACCATCCATCTTGAGAGGGGCTGAACCTTATTACATTCTGGAGTTGGTGGGGGCAGTGGTGGTCTAGTGGTTAGGGTGCAGGATCGCTGATCCTAAGGTTGGGGGTTCGAGTCCCCACAAGATTGTCACTGTCCCCCCAGTGCAGCTAACTGGGTTATCAAAGGCAGGCCATGTGTCTCACTGTCTATGGTGAGAGGCATGTAAAAGAACCATTGCTGACTTTCGTAAAGAGTAGGCTGTAAAGCCATCAGCGTGTTCTACGACCTGGAGAGGGATAGGCTCCGCCTGGCCAAATCAGCCCAAGTCTCGCCATGAAGGCGCCCCAACACACCGACATCAGTCTTCAGTATTGAAGTTGTTTGGTTTACCACGAAGAAGAAGAGAGGCGGTGAGCCGGTGTAGGCATCCTTGTTATCTCTGTCTTGGTGCCCACACATTGGAATTCTCCCCGTTCAACGAAAGGGTAGCTTCCCTCCACCTTTGGGTGGGGGGATTGGTCTTGACAGTTGTTTGTGCTTATGCACCAAATGACAGTCCAGAGTACCCACCTTTCTTTAAGTCTTTAGGGTGTGTATTGGAGAATGTAACCCCTGGGGACTCCCTCATTGTTCTGGGAGACTTTAATGCCCATATGGGCAAAGATAGTGTGACCTGAAAGGGTGTAATTGGTAGATACGGCCTCTCCAGTCTGAGCCTTAATGGGGTTTCTTTGTTGGACTTCTGAGCTCATCCCAGTTTGTCCATCATGAACACCGTGTTCAAACATAAGGGTGTCTATTAGTGGACTTGGCACCAGGACACCCTCGGTCGCAGTGGGATGATCGACTTTATAGTTGTGTCACCGGAATTGTGGCTACATGTTCTGGGCACTCTGGTGAAGAGGGGAGCTGAGCTGTCAACCGATCACCACCTGGTGGTGTGCTGGCTCCGATGGCAGGGGAGGCCGCCCTCCACAACTGGCAAGACCAAGCTTATAGTTAAGGTCTCCTGGGAACGTTTGACAGAGTCTCCTGTCAGATGGGCCTTTAACTCTTACCTCTGACAGAAGGACAACAATGCATTGAAGCAGGCGGTTGACATGTATATGAATGGGCTGTGTTTCGAGCCTCCATTGCTGAAGCCGCAGCCCCTAGCTGTGGCCGGAAGGTCATTGGTGCCTGTTGTGGCAGTAACCCCCAAACATGGTGGTGGAAACCTGCAGTGAAGGACACTGTCCAGTCAAAAATGGAGGCCTCTCAGGTCTTATTGGCCTGTGCGACTCCCGAGGCAGCAGACAATTACCGGCAAGCCAAACATGCTGCAGCCTGAGCTGTTGCCAATGCAAAATCTTGGGCATGAGAGAAGTTTGGTGAGGGCCTGCAAAGTGATTATCTGTTGGCTTCAAAAAGGTTCATGATCACCTTTCGAATCCTCAGGAGGGGGAAGCAGTTCTCCACAAATAGTGTTTACAGTGGAAGTGGGGAGCTGCTCACTTTGACTGGGGATGTTGTCAGGAGGTGGCAGGAATACTTTGAGGACCTTATCAATCCCACCAACATGCCCTCCGTGCAGGAGGAAGACCTTGGGGGTCTAGGTGGGGTCTGCCCATCACTGGATCTGAGGTCATTGAGGTAGTCAAAAAGCTCCTTAATGGTTGGGCTCTGGGGTGGATGTTGTAGGACTGTCTTGGTTGACAGGTCTCTGCAACGTCACGTAGTCATAGAGGGCCGTACCTCTGGATTGGAAAACCAGGGTGGTAGTCCCCCTTTTAAAAAGGGAACCTTGAGGGTATGTTCCAATTATCATGGAATCACACTCCTCAGCCTACCAGGGAATGTCTATGCAGGGGTGCTGGAGAGGAGGGTCCAACCGAGTTGAACCTCAGATTCAGGAAAAACACATGTAGTTTTTGTCCTGGCCATGGCTTTCTTGTCAATTCTATATGGTCTACAGGATCCTGGAGGGAGCATGGGAATTTGCCCAATCTGTCCACAATCTGTGTGTTTTGTGGATTTGGAGAAGGCTGGCCATTTGGTTACTGTACCACTGGATCCAGAGCTTGGTTTCCATTGGGAACAACAGGTCAAATTTATTTCCATTGAGGGTTGGAGTATGCCAATGTTGTCCTTTGTCACCGATTCTGTTCATAATTTTTATGGACAGAATTTTTTTTTTGCAGCCAAGGCATTGAGAGGTTCTGTTGTGATGGCGATCGGATCTTGTTTCTGCTTTTTGTGGATGATGTTGTTCTTTTGGCTTCATGAAGCCAGGACCTCCAGCTCTCATTGGAGTGATTCGTAGTCGAGTGTGTAACCCATGTAAACACATGGTTACTAATTTTATTGGAAAAAACCCTAATTTCCAACACTCCCTGAAAGCACTATAGTTTCCTAGTCCCCTTGAACGCATCATAGGCACGTGCTGCGTGTGCCTGCATGCGACCAGCAGAGAGTGCAACAGAGAGCGTGAGGAGCAGGACGCATACAGAGCCCTCGAAAAGCGACACGAGTGAGTCAACGATCAAAAATGTGATTAAGTGAACTTTTAACAAGTTTAACTAAGTTTGTGTGCTTTTCAGAGCCTTGTATGTGTTTTGTTCTCTCTCAATCGAACCGGGTGGAGAGTGTTTGTTTTCTTGGAAACTCCGGTGAGTCATTGCAATATGAAGCTAGTTTAAGAACCTATGCTAACTTTACACGTGGTGAACCTATGCTAACTTTACACGTGGTGACTTTTAAAGCTGTGTGCACTATTTTTGTCTTTAAAAGGCTAAGACCAGTCGGAGTACATAACAAAGATTGTGCTGTGCACAAAATGAACCTTACATTTTAATTTTCTAAAGGTTTTGTTGAAAGCACTTTTGCTAATGCACTAAAGTAGTGCAGATAAGCTGTTTTGTATTACATTCCATTCAGTGCCTTTCATGCACTTTTGTCATTTTATTTAGGAATTATTGTTGTTAAATATTTTATTCATTGTGTCTGTACTGCATGTGCAGACTGTTTTTTTAGTGGATCTGGATTGATCTTGAAGCTGGTTTCGGACACGGATGGCGAGCCAAATCCAGTGAGAACTCTTGGTGGATCCAGAAGCAGTGTGGCCAACTGTTCTCTGGATGCGAGAGTAGATCTACAGACCCAACCACTTCAAATCACAGGATCCCAGATAAGAACAAATAAAAACACCTTTATCCCAAACGGATCACAATCCTGGAAAAGACTCCCGAATTCACACAAATCGAACCTTAGAGACTTAAGCTTATTTTATTTTATTTTTGTTTTGTAAAGAGTGTTCTACAGCATTGTTTGCACTGTTTCTTGTGATATTGTTAATTGTAATAAATCTGCCGGCTGTTCAACTTTAAATCTCCACAATTCATTTTACTCCTCTAGAACCTAGTATAAAATCTAGCACAGCTATATCAAGCTGGTGTTACAAGTGCAATGCGGCCGGGATGAATATCAGCACGTCCAAGTCTGAGGCCATGGTTCTCAGTCGGAAAAGGGTGGAATGTACCCTCCAGTTCGGGAATGAGGTCCTGCCCCAAATGGAAGGGTTCAAGTATCTCGGTGTCTTGTTCATGAGTGAGGGAAGAATGGAGCGAGAGATCGCAGGCGGATCGCTGCAGCCTCTGCTGTAAAGCGGAGCCTGTACCGGTCTGTCATGGTGAAGAGGGAGCTGAGCCGCAAGGCAAAGGTCTCAGTTTACCAGTCAATCTATGTTCCAACCCTCACCTATGATCACGAGTTTTGGGTAGTGACCAAAAGAACAAGATCATGGATACAAGCAGCTGAAATGAGCTTCCTTCACCGGGTGGCAGGGCTCTTCCTTAGAGATAAGGTGAGAGGCTCAGCCATCCATGGAGAGCTCAGAGTAGAACCGCTGCTCCTCTGCATTGAGAGGAGCCTGTTGAGGTGGCTTGGGCATCTGGTTGGAATGCCTCCCAAATGCTTCTCTGGTGTGGCATTTTGGTCATGCTCGACCTAGAGCACACTAGAAGGATCATATCTCTCGGCTGGTCTGGGAACGCCTCCCCCTGGAAGAGCTGGAGGTAGTGGCTGGGAAGAGGGACATGTAGGACCTCATTGCTTAGGCTTAAGTGGAAGAAGAAGATGATGATGATGATGATTATTATATATTCATTTGATTTATGAAAGGTATATACAAAAACAAAGAGCAGACCAGGAAAGCATTGTTATCTGGCATTTAACTCCTCACCAAATTATCTAAACTCTTACATAAAATGAAGTTAGACTGTAGCTACATCTGTCCAAAAATGCAGCTGTTGTCATTCATTTATTCATTTTCTGAACCATTTAATCCTATTAGGGTCGTGGGGAGGCTGGCACCCATCTCAGCTGACTCCAGGTGAAGGGTACTTTACACCCTGGACAGCTCACAAGGCCATCGCAGGGCAGTTGTTGTCCTTTCATTCACAATTTCTCACCAATTCCAACCAACAATAGTAAAAAAAGCCCCAAATCCCAAAAACCCACAAATCCTAACTGAAATATGATTCAAATTCATCATCATCATCATCATCATCATCTTCTTCCGCTTAGTCCAGGGTCGGGTCACGGGGGCAGTAACCTCAGCAAAGAGGTCCAGACGTCCCTCTCCCGAGCCACTTCCTCCAGCTCTCCTGGGGGGACACCGAGGCGGTCCCAGACAAGCCGAGAGACATAGTCCCTCCAGCGTATTCTAGGTCAACCCCGGAGTCTCTTCCCGGTTGGACATGCCCGAAACACCACACCAGGGAGGCGTCCGGGGGGCATTCTGACCAGATGCCCGAGCCACCTCAACTGGCCCCTCTCAATGCGGAGGAGCAATGGATCTACTCCGAGCTCTCCCCGGATGGCGGAGCTTCTCACCTTATCTCTAAGGGAGAACCCCGCCACCCGGCGAAGGAAGCTCATTTCAGCCGCTTGTATCCGTGATCTTGTTCTTTCGGTCATTACCCAAAGCTCGTGACCATAGGTGAGGGTTGGAACGTAGATCGACTGGTAAATTGAGAGCTTTGCCTTGCGGCTCAGCTCCTTCTTCACCACGACGGACCGGTACAGGCACCGCTTAACAGCAGAGGCTGCAGCGATCCGTCTGTCGATCTCTCGCTCCATCCTTCCCTCACTCGTAAACAAGACCCCAAGATACTTAAACTCCTCCACTTGGGGCAGGACCTCATTCCCGACCCGGAGGGTGCATTCCACCCTTGTCCGACTGAGAACCATGGCCTCGGACTTGGAGGTACTGATCTTCATCCCGGCTGCTTCGCACTCAGCTGCGAATCGCTCCAATGAGAGCTGGAGGGCCCGACTTGATGAAGCCAAGAGGACAACATCATCCGCAAAAAGCAGAGACGATATCCGATGGCCACCAAACCAGAACCCCTCATCGCCTCGACTGTGCCTAGAAATTCTGTCCATAAAAATTATGAACAGAATCGGTGACAAAGGACAGCCTTGGCGGACTCCAACTCCCACTGTAAACGAATCCGACCTGCTGTTACCAATACGGACCAAACGCTGGCTCCGGTGATACAGCGACCGAATAGCTCGTAGCAACGGATCCGGAACGCCGTACTCTCGGAGCACGCCCCACAAGATCGTTCGAGGGACACGGTCGAAAGCCTTCTCCAAATCCACAAAGCACATGTGGACAGATTGGGCAAACTCCCATGCCCCCTCCAGAATCCTGTGGAGCATATTGAGTTGGTCAAGAGTGCTCTGGCCAGGACGAAAACCACATTGTTCCTCCTGAATCCGAGGTTCAACTATCGGTCGGATCCTCCTCTCTAGTACCCCTGCATAGACTTTCTCAGGTAGGCTGAGGAGTGTGATTCCCTGATATTTGGAACACACCCTCCGGTCCCCCTTCTTAAAAATTGGGACCACCACCACAGTTTGCCAATCCAGAGGTCCCCAGATGACCACGCGATGTTGCAGAGACGTGTCAACCAAGACAGTCCTACAACATCCAGAGCCCTGAGATATTCCGGGCAGATCTCTTCCAACCCCGGAGCTCGACCACCGAGGAGCTTTTTGACAACCTCAGTGACCTCCACTCCAGTGATGGGCGGACCCTCACCCAAACCCCCAGGGTCTTCCTCTTCCACGGAGGGCATGTTGGTGGGATTGAGGAGGTCCTCAAAGTATTCCCTCCACCTCTCAACAACATCCCCAGTCAAGGTAAGCAGCTCCCCACCTCCACTGTAAACAGTGTTTGTGAAGAACTGCTTCCCCCTCCTGAGGCGTCGGATGGTGGCCCAGAACCTTTTTGAGGCCAACCGATAATCACTCTCCAGGCCCTCACCGAACTCCTCCCACGCCCGAGATTTTGCATCTGCGACAGCCTCGGCTGCAGCACGTTTGGCCTGCCAGTACCCGTTTGCTGCCTCAGGAGTCCCACAGGCTAATAAAACCCGATAGGCCTCCTTCTTCAGCTGGATGGCCCCCTTCACCACAAGTGTCCACCACCGGGTTCGGGGATTACCGCCACGACAAGCACCGGCGATTCAAATTCTAACCATAAAATGAATCATCTACCAACAAAACCAAATACAGTATTCAAACTAAACATGAAATTCAAATTATTATTAATCTGTTCTCTTGATGCGTTTCCTTGGTTCAGACTACAGCATTATGTTTTGCTATTCTCATAAATAATAAAGAACAAAGAAATCAGGCCATGACACAATGACCTAAATGATATTTAGTTCAGCAACAAATAGAGTGATGCAATCACACTGCTGTTTAGATTGTGGGATCAGGGTTTAGTTTTACTTTAAATCTGATGAGAGTAGGTTTTCCCTATTCAGGATACTGAATCCATAGTTCAGGTACAGTTTTTAGACAATGTTCAGAAAACTTAATTCACACCATGATAAGCACAAATGGTGCCTGGTTTATAGCAAACATGACTATCAGTATGAAAAATGATTGATTTTATTATGTGTACTTCATTTCTGACCACATGCATGAGAAAAACATGGCAAAAGCAACAACACGTCAGGAGCAGTTTTAATCACTCAAGGTCTTTTCTTGGCCTCATTGGGTATATTGTGTGGGTTTTAAATGAATAATAACATACAATATATAGCTCTTGAAGAATAAAACTGAATCAATTTCATGAGAAATTAGTACAGTTTCTAGTAGATAATCTCAAACAATTTATTTGCTGCTGAAATATTCAAAACATAATCAGGCTTGTAGTCTTCATAAAATCTATAGAGGTCTTCTTGAAACTTCATGAAGAATCCTGTCAAAGGATTCCTAAACATTCTTATGTTGTTTGTGTTCATTATGAAAACAGTCACATAGAAAAGCAGGAAGAGATTTAAATTAAACCTGTAAATAAAATGAAATAATTAAAAAGAAATAACTGGCATGTTTTGCTCTCTTCATACATCAAAATCAATGACTGAAATAAGTAGGCTATCAGGGACTTTTTTCTAATTTTAGACTAACTGACTGCTACAGATTGCGTCTATGGCATGGTGGTGTAGTGTTGAGCACATCCACCTCACAGCAAGAAGTTCCAAGGTTTGACAAAGAAATTTCTTTGTCAAGTTTGCATGTTCTCCCCAAGCTAACTGTTCAGTTCATTTTCTGTAACCGCTTAATCCTAATCAGGGTCGTGGGGAGGCTGGCACCCATCTCAGCCGGACTCCGGGCAAGGGCGGAGTACACCCTGGACAGCTCGCCAGGCCATCCCAGGGTGGAAACACGCTGACGGCTTTGCAGCTACTCTTGTGAAAAGTCACCAATGGTTCTTTTACATGCCTCACACCATAGACAGTGAGAGACATGGCTGGCCTTTGGTAACCCAGTTAGCTGCACTGGGGCGGACAGTGACAACCTTGCGGAGAGTGGGACTCAAAGCCCCAACCTTTGGATCAGCGATCCACCACCCTATACTCCTTGGCCAGCACTGACCCGGGCTAACTGGCTCAAAATTGTTTTGGATGTGAATGGGAATGGTTGTGTGTGCTGGCCCTGTGATGGGCTGGCGAGCTATTCAGGGTGTATACCACCTTCACCCAGAATCTGCTAAGATAGGATGATTTTTAATTGTACTTGGCGGTGCGATGGCCTGTCGAGCTGTCCATGGGGTGCCCTGCCCTTGCCCAGAGTCGGCTGAGATGAGAGCCAGCCTCCCCTCGACCCCAATTGGGATTTAGCGGTTCATAAAAAGAATGAATGAATAGCTGTGCTTGACTAGAGACAGTGGTTGATTACTGGTGCTGGATTACTGATCCCAACTTTAGGGGTTCAAGCTCCACTTTCACTGGGTTGTACGATTTGCTGTCATACAAATTGACTGTAGGTAGGTATTGAACAAAAGCACATTTATAAAATTTCAGACCTGAACAAAGCTGTCTCTTTTAAATTAATCTATTATTTACACACAATAATAAAATCTTTATAACATCTTAAAAATTCCTGAAAATGCTAGATAAATTGCTGCTTCTTTCTGCACTGCGCCACAATTCACATTTTATGAATTTTACAAACATGAAATGTCTTTTGGGCCAGTGCTTGAGGGCCAGCGATCTAAGCTGTGGATACACTGTTGGAGCATCATCTTTAGCTGCTGGTGCTGCTGCCTGAGTCGTTGTTGTCACTCTCATCCTCCTCACGGATGTCATCCAGGATGATGTCATTCAAATCCTCGATCAGGCTGCCCTGACTTAGGCACGTGTTCACTGTAGAGCCAGAGCTGATGTGGGGAATGCTAGGGTTCACCACCTGCGGCTTGCCATTCTTCATCCTGCTTACCGGGTGCACACACTCTGTCCCAGGAACGTAAGGCTCTTAAAAAAAAAAAACAGAAACAAAATGTTAGATGTGAAACTGTTAAAATGTTTATTAAGCAATCACTGGAGATTAGTTATGCTGTGAGTCCTCACTGTCTCAGTGCCTCATCATCATGGCTGGAACACGCACCTATACAAAATTAAACTTCGGGAGTAGCAACCCAGCCTGAATATATATATATATATATATATATATATATATATATATATATATATATTTTAATTTATTTTTAATTTTTTAAATTTTTTTAAATAGCTCATATGGCCAAACTGACTCAACATCCACCTAGAAGGGCGGACTGGACAGATGCAGTGAGGATGTGGTATTCTAGGGTCTGATTGGATGATCATGAGTGTTGTAAGAACCTGCTTTTTTCGGCAGTAAAAACTCGGATAATTTTTACTAAATTAAACAGGAAGTAATTTATTCATTTTTAAAGGCGTTTAATTCTAATTAGGGTCGCATGGAGACTGGCGCCTATCTTAGCTGACTGTGAACAAGGTCACTAAAAACCTTGAACAACTCGCCAAACCATTGCCAGGGAAAAACACACACAGCCATTCACACTCATGGGCAATTTGGACAGCTCATTATCCATGTTTTTAGACTGTGAGAGGAAAGAGGAAACTGGAGTACCTGAAGGAAATCGGGGAGAACATGCACTCAGAAATGCCCAAACCTGGGAATCAAACCTACCTGGGACTTTCTTGCTGTGAGGTGGACATGTAATCACTGTGCTCTTGTGGAAACATAGAATAAACTTGAAAATGACATACCGTATTCGACATGATAAGCGCCCAGGGTGCTTAAAAAATTTGAGTGGGTAAGCGCTTATTAAAATGTTACCAGCGGAGTGGAACGGTAAGTGCTTATTTAGCGTCGAAGTGGAAAACATGAATAAAAACAGCACAATAAAAGAGTTTTACAGGTATTTGTATTATTCATTTTGTGGTATCAACCAAATTACTTCCATGAAAGCTGAAAATAAACAGAAAACGGCATACTTTTTAAAAAAAAATGACACTTTAATTTTCCCTCCCGGTGCTGTTCCTTTAAATATTTTCCCCCAGATGTAAAATCGAGCCAATCAACATGAATGTCCACTTTAGCACATGGCACACTGAACCAATCAACACAAAGGTCAACTTTAGCACATGGCACATTGAACCAATCAACACAAAACAAGCACATGCCCAGGAATGTCTTTAAATTTATGAAATTAGTGAGCAGTAGAATCAGTTGAAAAATACTCTGTCATCACTTTCTGATAGGTACATATCTTTCTCATTGCTCCATTTATTCAGTGCATCCTATAGTATTGCTGTAGAGGTTTCTAACGGTTCATCGGTTGTTGGACATTTATCAAGAGAACACAGCAAAATATTTTCCTGTTTTTAAAAGCATGGCGGAATAATCAAATCTGTTGTTACTGATGAACATTATAGACATTCTCCAGTGGCAGGGGGTCTTACAGTGTGAACTCACTTTTAAAGGCAGTGAATGTCTCATTTTACTGTTACAGAGACTGATCAAATAAAATTGGTAAGTTTGATCTACGATTTTGCTCCCAGTACACATGGGCAGTTATTAGATGTAAGATCTAAAACACTGTGTGTGTGTGTGTATGTCAGGGGAGTATCGGAGCAGGGCGCTTATTCTGTCAAATATGGTATTTGATTTTTAGAATGCAGTGCGGCCTTCATTGGG
Source organism: Plotosus lineatus (assembly GCA_024760905.1). Lineage (NCBI taxonomy): Eukaryota > Metazoa > Chordata > Actinopteri > Siluriformes > Plotosidae > Plotosus > Plotosus lineatus. Next base: position 87,996,241 of record CM045728.1, on the reverse strand, counting down.
AGGTAGAACAGTTGTATTTTTCTTTTCATTAGGGGTGCCCGGACAGCAGTTGGGGGTTAGGTGCCTTGCTCAAGGACACTACACAACCATACACACACACACACACACACACACACACACACACACACTCTCTCTCTCTCTCTCTCTCTCGCTCTCTCCCCCCCTCTCTCAGACACTCAGACCTAGGTGCAATGTCTTTGGAAACCTCAGTACTTAAAGGAAACCTGTGCAAGCATGGGGAGAACACACAGAAACACTCTCACCAGCATTTTCTTGCTGTGAGACAGATGTGATTTCCACTATACCACCATTCCACCAGCATTTCAACACATTCAAACAAATCTGAAATCACTTTCATTTATGAACCAGAGCCTCTACTTTAATCCTTCTTTGTTTAATTTGAAAGCAAGATACCAGATAGAATACCATTGCCCAAGTCATGTGAGTACTCATGTGAAACAAATTTAGGACGATCTTCATATGCTCTGTTCTCATCAGTGTGTGTGGAACTGGATCCACATTAAAGCAGGAATATCACTGACACCTAGTGTAGAGGATAGCTGAGTTACCCTGTCTGTTATAGCAGTCCTCTGCCAGGCAGCTGTGCTGGTGTCTTCTCCTCATCCCTCGGTCCATCAAGTTTTTGCGTGGAGGCAGGATGCGTGTTGGCCTAACAATGAAGTGGCAGGAATAACATGGAGATCCCAAGTCCATTCGACCGAACCCCCTGGAAGAAAAACAGAATCAGGTAAGGTAAAACACACACACACACACACACACACACACACACACACACACACACACACACACATCCAAGTTTTATACTTACTGGATTAAATCACTAAAATGTTTTAGCCTAATTTCAAATTCTATTTAGTAAATTTAGGTACTGTATTTTTTGGACCATAGAGCGCACTTAAAAGCCTTTAATCCTCAAAAAAAATTAACAGTGCACCTTATAATTTGGTGCGCCTTGTGTGTGGATGAAGCCGTGCGACTCCATCTCAATGACACCGTCAAAAGCCAAGTGAACCAAACTAATTCAGAGCTTACCATCATTCCGTTGGATTAACCAAAGAACTCCAACCACTAGATATTGGTGTCAACAGGTCATAAGTTAGAGAGATCCGGGCTTTATATCGAAATACCGGCATTACGGCTATCGTAGTCAGGTGACTCGCTAAGTAATACGTGAGTGTTTTTTACACCTAATCTCAGTCTCTACCATCAGGACATTCAGCTGACTTAATCAGAGTCTTACGTTCATCACCGGGATAAAGCACTGCTACAGGTGTCCTCCCGAGACCTGGGAGTAACCTTTTTGAATTTAAAGTTACACTGATACAGCTCCTTAAGGGTAATGACTTCCGTTCTGTAATGAACACAATACTCACACTGCAAATGGGTGCCGCCACGTGTTACTGTGAATGCGCTGTCTCTTTAAGGGGGTGTGGCTGAGAAAAGTTTAGGTCTTGACCCAGAAGACTTCTAATCTTCATCCCTATTGATCTGCGACTCCATAGATAATAAAATATTATAATATAATAATAAAAATAATACAGGGATCCAGGCTTTATGTCCAACTCGTGCTACTGTTAAACTCGGACAATGAAGAATTTGATGGATTTGGGGATGAGGAATGAACTGAAAAAGTGAGTTTATTGTTTTATATTGTTACAGCTGAACAATGTTGAGAGTTATTGTGAAGTGTATTTTTTTATATTATCTGTGTTAGAACTGAACAATGTTGAGAGTTATTGTGAGAGTTGAATCAAGTTTGACTTATCTGACTTTTTCGCTTAGTGCGTCTTATAATCCGGTGCGCCTAATGCACGGGCCGTGTTCATTTTGTGCTGTTGCGCCTTATAATCCAGTGGGCCTTGTGGCCCAGCAAATGTAGTGTGTTTAAAGGGCACACTGTCTTCAAGGCAAGTGTTATAGTCTCCGTTCCCAGGGAGGTCATCAGTTATGGAATTTGTACTTTCCTTACATAATACGAGAATAGCATCAGTGAGCAAATATCTGTTTGTAACGCAGGACTTTTATGAGGACATTTATCAACACACTATTACTCTTCTCGTTTTTATCGTCATCTTTAACCTTAAAATGTTCACATTTTTCTTCTTCTTTTACTCTGAGTGTTACAAAGACACTGCATTGATATTTATAACTAACTTATATCTGGCACTTCAGAGTCCTGACCTTAGCCCTGTTGAAGGTGTTTTGTGCAGAGAAGATTTTATGGAGTGGTTCAGTTTTCCTGTCCTCAATAGAAGGTGTCGGTGAAAATAAATATTGTGATGTTGCTGAAGTTAGTTGAAACAGTGACATGGCAATTATGTGCTGTAATCAAGGCTAATGAATGAAAAGTTCATGTAGTAGTTCTGGAAGAAGTCTCTTAAATGGTAGCTGTGGTGAATGAGTGTTACTTGCTGTTTAAAACGATCACAGACAACATCACTTCATGTCTGATTCTAAAGTACGCATTAGTGTTACAACTCTAGGCACACTCAGAGACATGCTGCCTTCCTGATTGGCTGTTCCAGCATTGTAGCGACGTGATCTCATTGGATTGGCTCGGCTCCATCATTGCACTCTGTGCATCATAACACATTATTGGCTATTGCTGAGCTGCACAAACAACAAATGCAGAAATCGTAGAAAATATTTCTGTGTGTTCCCAAACCAACGGATGACAAGAAAGGCAAGAGCAAGGCACCTAACCCCCAACTGCTCTCTGGGTGCCACGTTGTGTGTGGCAGCCCACTGCTCTGAGTGTGTCTGCTCACTTTGGATGGGTTAAATGTTAGAGGCAATAATTTCACTTGCAGAATTAATACAGGAGATAAAAAAAAGAAAAAAGAAAGAAAGACGAGTTGGCAAAATGTTAGCTGCTTGATAAGTCATTTTGGATTTATGGTCACTCACATCTCATGTAATTTTCACTGTCTCCACAAGACAGGAAAAGAGTGTTGTGGAAAAACACTTCTGGGGAAAAACTGCTAACCCCATGGTTCAGCTTTTGTTACTCATCCACAGGATAAATGACCAGCTTATGGTTTATGATCATTTATGTTAAAATAAGCATCTGTATTGGAGCAGAACTCAGGGGTTCAAACATCAATATCACTGAGTTACCACTGCTGTTCCCCTCGTGAAGCTAACTGGGTTGTCAAAGGCCGGCCATGTCTCTCATTGTCTGTGGTGAGAGGCATGTAAAAGAACCATTGCTATTGGGTGTTTCTGCCCTGCGATGACCTGGCGAGCTCTCCAGGGTGAACTTTGCCATCGCCAAAGAGTTGGCTGAGCTGGGTGTCAGCCTCACTGTGACCCTAATTAGGAATAAGTAGTTCAGAAAATGTATGAATGAATAAATGAATAAGTGTCTGTATCACTTAAACTCTTTACATATGCACAAATTGTGTCGTAAGGATGACCAACACTACTCTTTAAGCAGTGACTTTAAGTCTACCAGGACAATGAGATCGGGATACATTAAGGGATAGAACACATTAGGAGGACATGAGCGAACAAGTTTTTGTAGCCTCTATGATGTAACTGGTGATTATGTGAGAGTAACTTGTTTCACTAAAAAACGAAGGCACTAAATATGATAAAATTTCATTCATACATGTTGCGTAACGTCTTTCTAAATTTTATTTAAATAATGTTTTTCTACAGTATTCAGCTATGTTGTGATTTTTCTATCTCTCCTATCTTGGCATAAAAAACAGGAATGTTGTTTAAGATGGAAAACAAGAGAAAACAATAAAAAAGAAAGAACGAAGAGCAGTTTTAACAGTATAATGTAAGACTTGTATGAACACCTGTAATGTGTTTACGTACTTGAAAGATCGCGCACAGTTAGGACACAAGAACTCTGCGATGCCCCACATTTTATCCAGTGGAACAGGCTCGTATTTCCGTCTGCACTTCCGACAGCGAGACACCTGAAAAGGATCAGAAAACACACTCACTGATTCTACAGATACCAGCTTTGAATAAGTTCACAACGGTGTCGCTTCATTTTCTATCTTTAACAAGTTTACAGTTACACAAAGTAAAGCAAATCATCAGAGAAGGGGCATTCATGCAAAATGCTGTATAAGACTGAATCTGGTCCAACAAATTAAATTAGAAACTATTTTATAAACTCATATATTGTTTTGCTGACTGGAATTCGATGATTTGAAAAACAAGTTAGCCTCAGTTATTCCACTAGAGGGGTGTCAAGAGCAAGAACCCTGACCAGCAGTAACGTGTGTAATTCTAAATTGCCAAACACTCATTCATTTGCTGAACCACTTTATCCTATTATAGGAGGCTGAAGCCTACCTCAGCTGACTTGAGGCAAAGGTGAGATACACCCTGAACAGCTTGCCAGTCTATCACAGGTCCAAAAACACACAACAATTCACAGTCACAAGTCTGAAACAGTCTGTTAGCCTAATGTTTTTAGACTGTGGGAGGAAACCAGGGTACCCAGAAGAAACCCAAGCAAGCACAAGGAGAACATACAAACTACACTGAGCTCAGGACTCAAACACAGAACCTTTCAACTGTGAGGGAGACATGCTAACTGCGATGCTACCATGCTGCCTATTTACAAATACAGTGGTACCTCACTTTACGAAAGTCTCACTAAACGAAAAATGCAGGTTACGAAATGTATTTTCCTAAAATTTTTGTCTCTGGATACGAAACAAGCTCACGTTATGAAAGCGCCATCTTAAAAATTCAAACGTGCCATTCAAACATTCAAACAATGCGCGAGTTGCTTTATCATTGGTTGTCTCCCAACACCCTGCCCTTCTGGCCTCCCGTTGGCTAGGATGCAGCTGAATCTCCATAATACAGTATTGTACCCATAATGCTTTGCGTGTGCCTTCGACCCATAGTTCGACACACACACGTAAAGGACAGTTATACTGTTGGTTCGTGAGTCTCGTGAGTTTTTTTGATTGTGAAATCGCTAAGGAGTATGGCCGAAACCCCTCTACAATTGGGACAATATTGAAGCAGAAGGAGACATTAAAAGCAGAGATACAGTGACGAAGGCGATTATTTCGGAAAAAGCAACCGCCATATTTAAGGACCTCGTGACGGGGGGTGGGACTGAGGGTTCTTCAGACCAGCAACCCTGGAATTTAAAGCATCGCATGGGTGATTCGAGAGATTTAAAAAAAGGTAAATAATTTTCTTTTACTTTTAACACATATTTTATACAAAATTGGTGTACTTTTGTAATTTTTAAAGGGTTTATGGGGTAGTGTTGGGAGCCTTGGAATAAATCATGTGTTTTACGTGTAAAATGCGGTTCAATTTATGAAAAAATGCAGGTTACGAAAAAGGTTCTGGAACGGATTAATTTCGTAAAGTGAGATACCACTGTATGTATTTTACAGTATAGGGATCCCTCACTACTTCGCGCTTTATTTCCTGCGGCTTCAGTGCATCGCATTTTTGTTTTTTTAAATATTTACCGAATTAAAAAAATAAGAAAATTAAAGACGAATAGTGGAAAAAGTTAAGGAAAATGCCGCAAAACAAGGCCAATTATGCGAAAAAAAACCCTAAACACAAAACAAAACACAACCCAAAATCTCCCATCAAAACTAGCTACATTGTTGTGAGGTGCGCATCTGAGTGCATGCATGGGCATCTGCTTCTAAATACTTATAGCATGGAATATGTATTTATTGATATTATATACACATATACATGCACATATACGTCAGTCGGGGGGTTGGGGGAGGGGGTTGATCCTACTTCGCGAAATTCAGTGGTCACAGGGGATCTCAGTCCCAATTAACCGTGGAAAGTGATGGATCCCTGTATTTATGTTTCTAAAATAAATATAATAGTCCATTTTTGTGCAAATTCAACAGATAAGTCCATTTAAATAAAAAAAACTTTACATCCAAATTAAATTCTTCATACAAAAATTAAAAACATATTCCACTTTATGATTTTATTGCATGGAAAAAATTGCTAGGGATGAGCTGATAACACGTTCAGGAAGTGAAATAGAATGACGACGAGTAACATCTAGCTATTAGCATGTAGCTGAAATAGCAACTCTTACTGCTAAATCATAGCATACGCAAGCGATGTAAATAGGAATGTGTAGAGCACAAGTATCAAACTTAAGGCCCGCGGGTCAAATCTAGCCTGCCAACTCGTGTTATCTGGCCTGTAAAAGCTTTTTAAAAATAAGATTATCGAACAATCTTTGAATCAACCATTACCATGAAACCTATTTCATCATCCATCCACTAGGCGGCAATAACCAATTCAAGTAAACACTTAGTTACCCAAGAAAGTATGAAAGCTACCTTTCTCATGAAATGAGAGTAAATAAAATAAAAGTGGCCTTAACCAATCATTTGTCAATACATATTTTATAGTTGTACTTTTTATGAAATGTTCAATGATTATTTGGCAATCGATAACCTTGAAATTGAGCGATGTCTCCCTCAGGGAAGACAATTTTGATATCCCTAGCATAGAGCTACACAAGGGTCTGATTTGTGTAGCAAATTGTGTTAACCACATTTTTGTGACGTGATGCAATTGTAAGTGCTATCTCACTGGTATCCAATACTGGCACTAATGGCAATAGACAGTACTATTACTCGACTGATATGTTTTCTAGCAGACGAATTTGATTTCAGCAACAACGAGGAGTGTTCATGTCACATTATCTGCATCTCTTGAGTAGTTTATAGGTTGGAGCTACCATCTTTGTTCACTCTTTTCTTTTGCTGCTAGAGATTCAACAGTAATATTAGTATACATTCCTCTTCAATAGCCATTCATTCATCCATTTTCTGAATCACTAAATCCTAATTAGGGTCATGAGGAGGCTGGCGTCAATCTCAGCTGACTCTGGGCGAGGGCAGAGTACATCCTGGATAGCTTGCCAGGCCGTCGCAGGGCAGAAATACACTGACGGCTATGCAGCCTACTCTTGAGGAAAGCCCTTCAGTAGCCATATGCTTTTCAACTTGAGATGTCACTTGACACACTGCTGCCTCCTGTTGGATGAGTAGTGGATCGCATCTGATAAGGCACGACATACAATCATACAAAAGACATGTATTCTTTGTGTAATAAAAATAAGCGTATGAGCTTTGTGTTCACAGCTGCATCAGCATAGCTTGTGTACACCATACAACCTTAGTTAATTCGCCTTGGTAATGTTTTCTTACGTCCCTTGTTGTGGTGATGGAAAACATTTACTCTCAGAAGCTAAAATAATATTTGCTATTCGCTATTATTTTATTTTGCGAGTAACCCAAATGAAGTGTTATGGTGATTCAGTGGTTAGTGCCTTCGCATCACAGCACTTTTCTGTATGAAGTTCTGTGTCTTTGTTTTTTCCTGTTTTTGCTTGAGTTTCCTTCGGGTACTCTGGTTTCCTCCCACTGTTCTGAGACATGCACATTAGATCAAATGGTTACTGTAAGTTGCTGAACATGTCTGTGCAATTTTGGATTTTTCTAGCTAATTTTAGTTGTATCCAATTCCCATCCAACAGTGACAGCCTTCATTATCACATGACCACCACCAACCAGTAGGGGTGAAAGCATGCACGTGGCCCCTCTAATTTCTATGACATGCAATGCTAGCCACTTGCGTCTTTTCGACCTGTGGCGCCATGTGTATTTGCCTAACATGCTCAGAAATGCCCATGCGTGGTTGGCGATCGCTGTGGGTGACAGGGAAGTGAGCGTATGCCATCCCTCCATCCTGTGCAAGCTGGGCAAATGAATTACAGCTGTGTGCATGTCCAGAATTCATGTTTCTTTGTGTCTGTGTTAACCCTGCAATAGACTGCTGACCTGGTCTGCTATTGGCTCCAGATTACCCTGTAACCCTGATGGGCACACGGAATAGATAGTGGACTGAACTCTGAGACTCTGTTTGCACAAGTAAGGAAGGAGTATGGATTTTTTCATTTTATCTGATGGATATCAGTACATGTACAATATGTGACCTTTACCTTCTTTCTCTCAGGGACTCTTCTCCACCAACTCTTGTCACAGTACTCGCAGGCAAACTGACGCTCGACAGAGGGCATTTGGTTCTGCTGTGCCCGATCAAACATGCGCTTATTCTTCTCTGTCAAAGGCATGACCTGAAGTTTCTTCCCAATCTCCTACGCACATACAATAAACAGTAACATGACATCTAATATTGTTACGTGACATAATCACACAAAAACCTTTTCTTTTATTTCCCCGCTATGTGATCAGATGTTTTCATTACGCTACACAGAGGGATCTAATCAGCACTATGGAGAGTTTTTATACTGGAGACAGAGCAGAGACTGAATGAAGACTTTGGTAACTGACCTGTATGTCTTTGTCCTTTTTTGGGCTTTTGTTTGCTTTAGACTGGACAGAGATGAGAGAGTACACATTAACAATGAGGAACCATTACTGGTCTGTGCATATATTCACTCACTTACTCTTTCACTCACTCACTTACTGACTAGAGTCACAGGGAGTTTGGTGCCCAACTAACACTGGGTGAAACTGACATTGGGTAAAAGTGGGGCATGTCCTGAACAGCTTGTCAAACCATCGCAGGACAGCAAACACACAACTATTCACACTCACTCTCACACCTGGTTGCAATTTCTCAGTCAATCTTGACAAGCCACTGAACCCTACTAGGACAGTGCTTCTCAAATAGTGTCCCCCCCACCCACACCAAGGGGAGCACGTATGACCCTGGGGAACATGCTTTCCTGGAATAGTGTATGAAAATTAAGTGTAATTGCACATCCACTACAGTAGGTGGCAGTGGCGCCCTCATTGTCGTGCTCCAGCGTAGCGGTTTTTTCACACAAACAAACGATATGAAGTTCAGTCAACAACCCCTCAAGAAACAACAGAGAAAAATTTTCTAACAGGAAAAAAGAGAAAGGAGGAAAGAGACGGAAATATTAAGACATAAATAAGTTTAAATAAATATATTTTTTTAATTTTCAGACACATTGGTGCACTTTAAATTTTTTCAGTTAGAGATTAAAAAACAATGACGTTTTTCTTTATTGTAAGCTGAACCACATTTCTTTTTTGTTTGTTTTTAATGTTAATAAATATACTCTGTTATGCAGAGGTGTACTAATAATTTTATAGACAAATAATACTATTTATAGTCGCTTGTGGGGGGGGGGGGGGGGTGAAATGTTTTTTTTTCTTCCTAGAGGGGGCGCCACAGAAAATAATTGAGAAGCACTGTACGAGGGTCATGTGGAGACTAGAGCCTATCTTAAAGGCAAAGTACAACCTGAACACCTCACCAGATCCATTACTGGTCAACACACACAACTATTTACACTTGCACTCAGACTTGGGGGCAATTTGGAACAGCCAGTTAGCCTGACGTGCATGTTCTTTGGACAGTGGGGAAAAAACTGGAGTACTCAAAGGAAACACACACACTTATGGAGAGGACATGCAAACTCCACATTGAAACACCCAAGCCTAGGACCCAGGAACGTCTTGCTGTGAGATATCTGTGCTGACCACGATGCATCCGCGGTGTCCTGGTTGAGATATATTCATTCATTTATTCATTCATTTTCTGAACCGCTTAATCCTAATTAGGGGTGTGTGGAGGCTGGTGCTCTCTCAGCCCACTCTGCCCAAGGGCAGAGTACACCTTGAACATTTCACCAGGAAATTGCATGGTGGCTGAGATATAGTCATAGAAAAGGATGCTGTTTAATAAATGACTGACTGTACTGTTCTCATGATATATACCGCCATGTCTATGCTTTCCCTTTGCTCTGTTTCGTAGTTCATATCAACACAGAAATGCTGAAACCCGAAACAGGATGTTTAGACTGCTTGTGAAATTGCCTTCTCATTACAAAATCACTTGGAAGCAGACCAAGGCCACCTCCCACACTCAATATCAGACTGGTTGCTTTGGTCCACACCTGAGCAAGACTATTGTATAAATACATGAATAAAAAGTGGCACCAATGGAGAAAGCACAAAGAGGTTCCTTTCAAATGGACAAAACACACTTAGGGTGGTACGTTGGCATAGTTGTTAGCATGTCTGGCTCACAGCAAGAAGATCCTGGGTTCATGCCCCGGGCTCGGTGAGGGTGCTTGTGTGTGGTTTTTAGATATTCTACTCGTGCTTAGGTGGGTTTCTTCTGGGTACTCTGGTTTCCTCCCAGACATCCACATTCGGCTAATTGGCTGTTTGAAATTTCCCCTGGATGTGAGTGTGTGCATGACTGGTTTTGTGTGTATGTGTGTGTGTGAGTCTGTCTGTCTTCCTTTCGGCCTTTTCCCTTTTACTTGGGAATCACCACAGCGAATCATCTGATGCGCACGTTTGATTTTGGCAGAGGTTTTTACGTAGGATGCCCTTCCTGTTACAACTCTTTAGCAAGGGACAGAAACACGCTGACGGCTTTGCAGCTACTCTTTACGAAAGTCAGCAATGGTTCTTTTACATGAATCTCTCACCATAGACAGTGAGAGCCATGGCCTGCCTTTGATAACCCAGTTAGCCGCACTGGGGGGGACAGTGACAACCTTGTGGTGAGTGGGACTCGAACCCCCAACCTTTGGATAAGCGATCCAGCGCCCTATACCACTAGACCACCACTGCCCCGTGTGTGTGTGTGTGTGCATTTCTTTACGATGGTCTGGTGAGCTGTTCAGGGTGCCTTTGACCGATATCAGCTGAGATCGGCACCAGCCTCCCGGCAACTCTGATAGTAGTATTAAGTGCTTTGGCAGATGCGTAAGAGAAAGTGTGTAGAAACAAAAACGGGTAACTGTACGATCAGGCGGGGGGCGGGGTTTGACATCCAGAGTTTTACTTACTTGCTTTGAGCTCCTTTGGTCCCCCAGTGCGGCTAACTGGGTTATCAAAGGCGGGCCATGTCTGTCACTGTCTATGGTGAGAGGCATGTAAAAGAACCATTGCTGACTTTCGTAAAGAGTAGCTGCAAAGTCGTCAGCGTGTTTCTGTCCCTTGCTAAAAAGGGTTGTGACAGGAAGGGTATCCGACGTAAAAACCTCTGCCAAATCAAACGTGCGGATCAGATGATTCGCTGTGGCGACTCCCGAGTAAAAGGGAAAAAGCCGAAAGACAGACAAAGACTTTGAGCCCCTTTGGTCATTACTAACTCCTGACAGTCGGTCTTTTCTTTCCTCCTGCAACAGAACATGTGCTCAACTATGAGACCTGAAAATGAAACTCGTAAGGTTTATATAATCCTCATGCAACCTTTACCTTCTCCCTTTCCTCGTTCTGCAGTTTCTCGACCACGTTCTGTCAGTGAGCAGAAAGTGCATTCAGTCATAACAAAACAAGCTGTTTGCATAATGATCTTTCGACATGTTGTTAAAGTTGACGGGAAGAAACCTTACCTTTACTTCAGGATCGTTTTCCAGAGACCATCTGTCATCATCGTCCAGGTCTGGACATGAAACAGCAAATGAAATGGGAAGGGCATGAGATAGAATGTGGAAAAAGGGGACGCGCTCTGTTACGTTCAGTAACTCAAACTGGTGGTGAGTCACTGACTCGGGAGAAGCAGAACAGGTTCAGAACACTGTGTGGTTTACCTTGATCTTTCATCAGGATAATCACCTTCGTTACCATCTCATAGTTGTTCCTGTAACGACGCATGAGTAAAGTCGCCTTGTCGATCGGAATGTTTCCGTGAAACATCTCTCTCAGTCTTCTCACGCATTTTTCCAACTGAGTGAAAAGAACAGAGAGTTCAGACACAAAACAGAGACACAGCACGAAACCATTTCTCTCCTTCGGTCCACACAAATACGCCAACAGGAGCTCAAACGTGTACCATTCGAGTATCAAAAATGATTAATTTGTTTGTTCTAAACTGTCCCGAAGTGCGAGTGTGAATGGTTTAGTGTGTGTGTGTGTGTGTGTGTGTGTGTGTGTGTGTGTGTGTGTGTGTGTTGCAATGATGGTCTGGTGAATTGTTCATGGTTTACCTTGCCTTCACGCAGTGTTGGCTGAGATAGGCTCCAGCTTCCTCACTCCCTGGTAGGATTAAACAATTCGGTAAATGAATGAGTGATGAGTGAGTTCATTATAAACTGTACCTTAGGGGCGGTTCAACATTTTCAACATTTTCCCAAGTGTACAGAGAGTATGCTTTTTTTGCCCCCCTCCCCTACCCCTCCCCTCCCCTCCCCTCCCTCCGAAAGCGTACAAATAAATGTTGATGATCTCTCGGCAGGATTTTTAAATAAGATATTAAACAAAACAATGGTCAAACCTCTTTTATAAAATAAATCAATGTATTTCCTTGATCAATACTTCTTTTATACACCAGTCAAATAATAATGAAATCAATAAAAATATATACTTTTAAAGAATTCCTTTTATTTTATTTTTCATTGATTAATTTTCTGAAACACCCCGAGTACAGAGAATTGGGTTATCAAAGGCTGTCCATGTCTCTCACTGTTTGTGGTGAGCGGTATGTCTGCCATTCATTCATTCATTTTCTGAGCAGTGGGGCCGGTGGTGTAGTGGTTCGGATGCTGCGCTCATGATCAGGAGGTTGTGTGTTCAAATCCCAGTTAGACCCCACTGGGCAAGATCTTAACCACAAGTGTGCCTCTGTTCACCCAGCAGTATAAATGGGTCCCAGTCAAAATATACTGGGAAGGTAACCTGTGATGGACTAGCGTCCCATCCAGGAGGAGTTGTACTCCTAGTCGCATCATGCTACGGAAACCGGAGATAAGCACCAGCCTGAACTATTGAACTATGGAGGCTGGCGCCCATCTCAGCTGACACTGTGCAAGGGCAGAGTACACCCTGAACAGCTCCATTCCATCACAGGGGTGAGAAGCATGTAAAAGAACCATTGCTGACTTTCGCCAAGAGAGACAACACCGATAAAACAACTTAAATAATATCATTAAAAAATTAAATCTCAACGTATTTGAGAAATTTTGTTTGTGGACGAGTTGTCCACTCAAGGTCATGCCCGTGGACAAGTTGTCCTAGGTTGCAGTTTTTGGACCAGTTGTAGTACATTCATATTTTCCACGACACTTCTTCTGTCATGCGGTTGTGTTGCAGGAAATTCCCTCATTTTTTAAAAACATAAAATCTAATCTTCCAGTGCAGCGAACTGGGTTATCAAAGGCACGCCATGTCTCACAGTCCGCCGTGAGAGATTCATGTAAAAGAACCATTGCTGCCTTTTGTCAAGAGTCGCCTGCATAGCCACCAATGTGTTTCTGCCCTGAGACGGCCTGACACGCTGTCCAGGTTGTACTCTGTCCTCGCCTAGTGTTAGTTGAGATGGGCGGCAGCCTCCCCGTGACAAGATCAGAGACGTTGTGTCCCAGAGTAAACCCAGGGTTCGATTCAGCCATGACGCTGGACGAAGGGGAAAGTATTGCTCACGGCCCTTGATACCTCAATGCATTATCCTTCTGGTCTGGTTGTGCTCTTTAACTTGTGTAGCAATCCATTAGGCCATGGCTGCCCCCTCCATCCCCCAACACACACACACACACACACACACACACACACACACACCAAAAAAATGATGCAGTAGTATTTCCAAGTTCATCAAGATCTCTTATGCACGTCTGATAATTGTTCCAGTTATTGTTTATTAATTCACTCATTCATTCACACTCTCTCTGTTCCAGTATCACATGTCTTCAGGGTCTCAGTGCTTGACGTCATTATCTAACTAAGTTGAGTCTCTGGGTTCTGAGACTTTGAACATTTTATTTATTTTCCTTTTTCATAGTTTGATGTCAGTTCTGGAAAAAGCAACAAACCTTTCCTTGAAATATCAAAAATCCTGAGTGATTAGCAGATGAATCACTGCAGCCCATCACACACCCTTCAGTAGAAACTGATTTCAGAGGTTTCGGGTGCAGGCCTGTTGTAATTACAGGGCAAAGTGCAGGAAATTGATATTGGTTTTTTTTTTTTTTTTTTTTTTAAATCCACTGATACTTGCCCTCTCAGTTTGAGCTTTGAATGTCGGTGAAAATCAAATAAATGTAAATGAAGTCAAACTTCCTGTTCTTTTCTCTCTGGTTACAATTCAGTGTCTTTCCTGTCACTTTAATGCCAAACACTATCAACTTTCTGTTTATAAGTAAAAACCTGTTTGTATAACTTTCCTCATATGGAACTGATAACTGATCAGGTGTTATGGGATGTTTAACAGAGATCTAAATAAAGTACAGATTTACATGTGTACTGTATATGTTTGTGTGATGGAGGTTATAAATAAATAAGTAAGAACTGCAGAATAAGGTCCATGCATTAGGAGTAAGCTGTAGAGCCAGAGATCAGTGAATCTGAAATGTCTGAGCTCTTCACATTAGACAGGATTGTTCTGTAAGTAACATTAGTGGAAATAATTGAAAGTGTAGTATCTGCATGCTTTTAATCATAATGTGTCTTAATAAGGGCGTGACTGCTGCACCCACATTGAAAAATACCTTTAATATACAAACAGGGGATAAAACCAATGGGATGTTTATTATTAGTATTGTTTTTACCTCTACTTGGTCATGAAAGCGACTCATTTCTTTGGCGTGGTTAAAGTCCTTTCACTGCAGGAACATCAGAAAGATTCCGTCCAGAAGTGCAGGCGCTGCAGGCGGCCCTGTTTTCCTTCTTTACTTTTTCATTGTACTTTCGATTTCCATTCTCAAAGCTGCTGTCACAGGAAATCACCAGCAGGCGTCGCTAAAAGCCACAAAAACATGAATATAAATATGTCCGAATTATGTCATCTTCGAGGAGTGAATGGATATTTAAGGGTGTAGTGTATAACTAACATAAAATTTAGACTAAGCAGACTCACTTATATTGTATCAATTAATAATAACTGCAACCATTATCAAATGTACTATTTATTCTGTGAATGCTCAAAATCTTTTACCGTCAAATTCATGAAACTATGAAATCTGGCAACCCTCACCTATTTACCCCTCGATTACACTTTCCACCTTCACAGTTTTAGCTTTCTCAGTTAAATTTTGGGTAATGTAATACTGTGCATTATTTGGACGTCAGAAAAATCGGAACGATTAAGATAAGAATTAATGTCATAATAGCTAGTTATTTTTCATTAGAAGCACTTATAATCTTTTATAATAGTTCAGTGAAAAGTAATGTGTTTTTTACTTTTAAATGTTACGCTGCAGAACTTCATTTCCCAGAATGATTTGCGTTATTCCACGTCGTCTAGGGTATTAAAGTATTTTGAATACGGTTGCCAAGTTATCTTAAATTGATGTACGAGGATCCCACAATATCGCGGTTAATGGGTTCAGAGACACCGCCGATTTCCGGGAAGTAGGATCAAACCCCCCCCACTGACATATACGTACATGTATATCTTCTTCTTCTTTTCCTTTCGGCTTTTCCCTTCAGGGGTCGCCAGAGCAAACCATCCGCCTCCACCTCACCCTATCCTCTGTATCTTCAACTCTTACTCCAACTACCTTCATGTCCTCCTTCACCACATCCATAAATCTTCTTTTTGGTCTTCCTCTTGGCCTGCCTGGTAGTTCCAACCTCAGCATCCTACCACCAATATATTCACTGTACCTCCTCTGGACATGTCCAAACCATCTCAATCTTGCCTCTCTGACTTTGTCTCCAAAACATCTTACATGTGCTGTCCCTCTGATATACTCATTCCTAATCCTATCCATCCTCGTTACTCCCAAAGAAAACCTCAACATTTTCATCTCTGCTACCTCCAGCTCTGACTCCTGTCTTTTCCTCAGCGCAATTGTTTCTAAACCATACAACATCGCTGGCCTCATCACCGTCTTGTACACTTTTCCTTTCATTCTTGCCGGTACCCTCTTATCACACATCACCCAGGACACTTTTCTCCAACCATTCCAACCTGCCTGCACAGGCTTCTTCACCTCTTTTCCACATTCTCCATTGCTCTGGATTTTTGAGCCTAAGTACTTGAAATCCTCCACCTTCGTTATCTCTGCTCCCTGTAACCTCACCATTCCTCCTGGGTCCTTCTCATTCACACACATGTATTCTGATTTACTGAGGCTAAACTTCATTCCCCTCCTTTCCAGGGCATACCTCCACCTCTAGATTTTCCTGCACTTGTTCTCTGTTCTCACTACAGATCACAGTGTCATCTGCAAACATCATAGTCCATGGAGATTCTTGTCTCACCTCATCTGTCAGCCTGTCCATCACCATAGCAAACAAGAAGGGGCTCAGAGTTGACCCTTGATGCAGTCCCACCTCCACCTTGAATTCGTCAATCACACCGACAGCACACCTCACCACTCTCTCATACATGTCCTGCACCACTCTAACATACTTCTCTGCCACTCCAGACTTCCTCATGCAATACCACAGTTCTTCTCTTGGCACCCTGTCATATGCTTTTTCCAGAGCCACAAAGGCACAATGTAGCTCTCTCTGACCTTCTCTGTACTTCTCTATTAACATCCTCAAAGCAAACATTGCATCTGTGGTGCTCTTTCTTGGCATGAAACCAAACTGTTGTTCACAAATGCTGACCTCTGCCCTTAGTCTAACTTCCACTATTCTTTCCCATAACTTCATCGTATGGCTCATCAACTTTATCCCTCTGTAGTTGCCGCAACTCTGCACGTCTCCCTTGTTCTTAAAAATTGGCACCAGCACACTTCTCCTCCACTCCTCCGGCATCTGCTCACTCTCTAGTACCTTGTTGAATGTTCTTGTCAGAAAATCTACTGCTACCTCTCCTAGACACTTCCATACCTCCACAGGTATATCATCAGGACCAACTGCCTTTCCATTCTTCATCCTCTTCAATGCCCTTCTCACTTCACCCTTACTGATCTTTGCTACATCCTGCTCCTCAATGGTCACCTCTTCTACTCTTTTTCTCTCTCATTTTCCTCATTCATCAGCTCTTCAAAGTACTCTTTCCATGTCTTCCTTCAGCACACTTCTGTCATCAGTCAATACATTTCTTCTCTGTCCTTTATCGATTCTAACTTGCTGCATGGTCCTTCCCATCTCTATTTCTCTGCTGTGCCAACCTGTATAGATCATTTTCCCTCCTCTTTACTATCCAACCTATCATACAAGTCATCATATGCCTCTCTGACTTTGGCCTTAGCCACTGCTACTTTCGCCTTGCGCTGTGTCTCCCTGTACTCCTGTTATACTCTCTTCTGATCCTCTCAATGTCCCACTTTTTCTTAGCTAACCTCTTCCTTTGTACACACTCCTGCACTTCCTCATTCCACCACCAAGTCTCCTTATCTACTTTCCTTCCAGAGGACACACCAAGTACTCTCCTACCTGTGTCCCTGATCACATTTGCTGTGGTTATCCAGTCATTTGGAAGCACTTCCTGGCCATCCAAAGCCTGTTTCAACTCCTCCTTAAAGACAACACGACACTCTTCCTTTTTCAGCTTCCACCACTTTGTCTTTTGCTCTGCCTTTGCCTTTTTCACCTTTCTCACCATCAGAGTCATCCTGCACACCACCATCCTATGCTGTTTGGCAACACTCTCACCCACTATGACTTTGCAGTCACTGAATTGTCACTCTGGATTGTTGAGCCTAAGTACTTGAAATCCTCCACCTTCGTTATCTCTGCTCCCTGTAACCTCACCGTTCCTCTTGGGTCCTTGTCGTTCATACACATGTATTCTGTTTTACTGAGGCTAACCTTCATTCCTCTCCTTTCCAGGGCATACCTCCACCTCCCTAGATTTTCCTGCACTTGTTCTCTGCTCTCACTACAGATCACAATGTCATCTGCAAACATCATAGTCCATGGAGATTCTTGTCTCACCTCGTCTGTCAGCCTGTCCATCACCATCGCAAACAAGAAGGGGCTCAGAGCTGACCCTTGATGCAGTCCCACCTCCACCTTGAATTCGTCAATCACACCGACAGCACACCTCACCACTCTCTCATACATGTCCTGAACCACTCTAACATACTTCTCTGCCACTCCAGACTTCCTCATGCAATACCACAGTTCCTCTCTTGGCACCCTGTCATGTGCTTTTTTCCAGATCCACCAAGGCACAATACAGCTCCCTCTGACCTTCTCTGTACTTCTCTATTAACATCCTCAAAGCAAACAGTGCGTCTGTGGTGCTCTTTCTTGGCATGAAACTAAACTGTTGTTTACAAATGCTGACCTCAGCCCTTAGTCTAGCTTAGGTGGGACTGCATCAAGGGTCAGCTCTGAGCCCCTTTCTTGTTTGCTATGGTGATGGACAGGCTGACAGATGAGGTGAGACAAGAATCTCCATGGACTATGATGTTTGCAGATGACTTTGTGATCTGTAGTGAGAGCAGAGAACAAGTGCAGGAAAATCTAGAGAGGTGGAGGTATGCCCTGGAAAGGAGGGGAATGAAGGTTAGCCTCAGAAAATCAGAATACATGTGTGTGAATGAGAAGGACCCAGGAGGAACGGTGATGTTACAGGGAACAGAGATAACGAAGGTGGAGGATTTTAAGTACTTAGGCTCAACAATCCAGAGCAATGGAGAGTGTGGAAAAGAGGTGAAGAAGCATGTGCAGGCAGGCTGGAATGGTTGGAGAAAAGTGTCCGGTGTGATGTGCGATAGGAGAGTGTCAGCAAGAATGAAAGGAAAAGTGTACAAGAAGGTGGTGAGGCCAGCGATGTTGTATGGCTTAGAAACAGTGGCGCTGAGGAACAGACAGGAGGCAGAGCTGGAGGTAGCAGAGATGAAAATGTTGAGGTTCTTTCTGGGAGTAACGAGGTTGGATAGGATCAGAAATGAGTATATCAGAGGGACAGCCCATGTAAGATGTTTTGGAGACAAAGTCAGAGAGGCTAGATTGAGATTGTTTGGACATGTACAGAGGAGGGATAGTGAGTATATTGGCAGTAGGATGCTAAGGTTGGAAGTACCAGGCAGAAGGCCTAGAGGAAGACCAAAGAAAAGCTTTATGGATGTGGTGAAGGAAGACATGAAGGTCGTTGGAGTCAAAAAAGAAGATGCAGAGGACAGGGAGAGATAGAGGCGGATGATTTGCTGTGGCGACCCCTGAAGGGAGCAGCCGAAAGGAAAAGAAGAAGATGTATATATGTATATAATATCAATAAATACATATTCAATGCTATAAATGCTAATACAGTGGTATCTCACTTAACGAAAGTCTCACCAAACGAAAAATGCAGGTTACGAAATGCATTTTCCAAAAATTTTTGTCTCTGGATACGAAACAAGTTCACGTTACGAAAACGACATCTTAAAAATTCATACGCGCCATTCAAACATTAAAATGCACCACTCAAATATTCAAACGCGCCATTCAAACATTCAAACAATGCACGAGCTGCTCTCCCATTAATGACGTTCAAACATCCTGCCCCGCTGGCCTCCCATTGGCTAGGAGGGATGACGCAGCTAGCATGATGCTTTTCGTGTAAAGGACAGAGTTACTGTAGTTTCATGCTTTATTTCTTGACTCAGGCTTTTAACCTTCCATAAACATTTGTAATATTATAACTCTGCTAAGAAGACATGGTCAACACACGCATGCACACACACGCGCGCACACACATACACACACGCACGTGTGATTTCTGCGAGTAAGAACAAACGAGCCCGAGTGATATCGCAAAGGAATATGGCCAACCCGTCTACCATCGGTACGATATTGAAGCAGAAGGACATCTTGAAAGGTATGCTTTTATCATTTTTAAAGGGTTTATGGGGTAGTATTGGGAGCCTTGGAACAAATCACACGTTTTACATGTAAAATGTGGTTCAATTTACGAAAAATTCAGGTTATGAAAAACGTGCTGGAACTAATTAATTTCGTAAAGTGAGGTACCACTGTAATAACAATTAAACAGTCAAAAATAATGCATAAGATGTATATAAAATATAAATACACATGCATACAGACGTGCACACATGCACACCTCACATAAAAATGTAAGTAGTTTTGATTGGGGTTTTGGGTTGTATTTTTGTTTTTGTTGATTTGGGTTTTTTTTTTTTTTTGCTTAATTGGCATTGTTTTGCAGCATTTTCCTGAACGTTACCCCCTATTCTTCCTTAATTTCATTATTTTTAAAAAAAAAAAAAATATATATATATATATACACACAGTGGTACCTCACCTTACGATAGTCCCAGCAAACAAAACATCCAGGTTACGAAAAACATTTTCTTAAAATTTGTGTCTCTGGATACGAAACAAGTTCACTTTTTGAAAGCACCATCTCAAAAATTCAAACAATGCATGAGTTACTCTCCCATTGACTATCTCTCCGTATCCTGCCCCGCTGGCCTCCCATTGGCTATCTCCCAACATCCCGCCCCTGCTGGCCTCCTATTGGCTAGAAGGGATGACACAGCTCCCTCCCATTGGCTATCTCCCAACATTCCACCCCACTGGCCTCCCATTGGTTAGGAGGGATGACACAGCTCCCTCCCATTGGCTATTATGGAGCTGTATCTCCATAATACCCATGATGCTTTTTGTGTAAAGGACAGCGTAACTGTTGTTTCATGAGTTTTTCGAGTGTGCTCATTGCAACTTTATTTTTTGACTCAGATTTTTAACCTTGCATACACATTTGTAAGATTACAACTCTGCTAAGAAGACATGGTCAACACGAAGTAAGTATCTTAAAAGGTATGCTTTTATAATTCTCAAAGGGTTTCGTGGGTAGTATTGAGGGCCTTGGAACGAATCGTACATGTAAAATGTGGTTCTACTTACGAAAAATTCAGGTTGCGAAACTGCCTCTGAAACAGATTAATTTCGTAAGGTGAGGTACCACCCTTCTCTGCTGGCCTAAACACGATCAGAAACACGGACCTACATTTACAAATTAAATTCTAGTATTTGTTCCACTAAAATAATATTAATTATTTCCCAACAATACATTCTCTTCCTAAAAGGAAGAGTGTCTTCAAGGAGGAGTTGAAACAGGCTTTGGGTGGTCAGGAAGTGCTTCCAGATGACTGGACAACCACAGCAAATGTGATCAGGAACACAGGTAGGAGAGTACTTGGTGTGTCCTCTGGAAGGAAAGGAGATAAGGAGACTTGGTGGTGGAATGAGGAAGTGCAAGAGTGTGTACAAAAGAAGAGGTTAGCAAAGAAGAAGTGGTACATAGAGAGGACCAAAGAGAGTAAACAGGAGTACAGGGAGACACAGTGTCAGTGTGGAAAATGACAGAGAAAAAAGAGTGGAAGAGGTGACCATTGAGGAGCAGGAAGTAGCAAAGATCAGTAAGGGTGACGTGAGGAGGGCACTGAAGAGGATGAAGAATGGAAAGGCAGATGGTCCTGATGATATACCTGTGGAGGTATGGAAGTGTCTAGGAGAGGTAGCAGTAGATTTTCTGACAAGATCATTCAACAAGGTCTTAGAGAGTGAGCAGATGCTGAAGGAATGGAGGAGAAATGTGCTGGTGCCCATTTTTAAGAACAAGGGAGACGTGCAGAGTTGTGTCAATTACAGAGGGATGAAGTTGATGAGCCATATGATGAACTTATGGGAAAGAATAGTGGAAGCTAGACTAAGGGCAGAGGTCAGCATTTGTGAACAACAGTTTGGTTTCATGCCAAGAAAGAGCACCACAGATGCAGCGTTTGCTTTGAGGATGTTAATGGAGAAGTACAGAGAAGGTCAGAGGGAACTGTATTGTACCTTTGTGGATCTGGAAAAAGCATATGATAGGGTGCCAAGAGAAGAACTGTGGTATTGCATGAGGAGGTCTGGAGTGGCAGAGAAGTATGTTAGAGTGGTGCAGGACATGTATGAGATATGTAAGACAGTGGTGAGGTGTGCTGTTGGTGTGACCGACGAATTCAAGGTGGAGGTGGGACTGCATCAAGGGTCAGCTCTGAGCCCCTTCTTGTTTGCGATGGTGATGGACAGGCTGACAGATGAGGTGAGACAAGAATCTCCATGGACTATGATGTTTGCAGATGACACTGTGATCTGTAGTGAGAACAGAGAACAAGTGCAGGAAAATCTAGAGGTGGAGGTATGCCCTGGAAAGGAGGGGAATGAAGTTTAGCCTCAGTAAATCAGAATACATGTGTGTGAATGAGAAGGACCCAGGAGGAATGGTGAGGTTACAGGGAGCAGAGATAACGAAGGTGGAGGATTTCAAGTACTTAGGCTGAAAAATCCAGAGCAATTGAGATTGTGGAAAAGAGGTGAAAAAGCGTGTGCAGGCAGGTTGATATGGTTGGAGAAAAGTGTCCGGTGTGATGTGCGACTGGAAAGTTCAGCAAGAATGAAAGGAAAAGTGTACAAGACGGTGATGAGGCCAGCGGTGTTGTATGGTTTAGAAACAGTGGCGCTGAGGAAAAGACAGGAGGCAGAGCTGGAGGTAGCAGAGATGAAAATGTTGAGGTTCTCTCTGGGAGTAACGAGGATGGATAGGCTCAGAAATGAGTACATCAGAGAGACAGCCCATATAAGATGTTTTGGGGACAAAGTCAGAGAGGCGAGATTGAGATGATTTGGACATGTACAGAGGAGGGATAGTGAGTATATTGGCAGTAGGATGCTGACGTTGGAACTGCCAGGCAGCAGGCCTAAGAGGAAGACCAAAGAAGAGATTTATGGATGTGGTGAAGGAAGACATGAAGGTCGTTGGAGTAAGAGAAGAAGATGCAGAGGACAAGGTGAGATGGAGGCGGATGATTTGCTGTGGCGACCCCTGAAGGGAACAGCCGAAAGGAAAAGAAGAAGAAGAAGAAGAAGATATTCAATTCATTTTGCAGGGTCTCCTGGCTGCACTGCTTTCAGTATGTGTATGTGGATGCTAGATTTTTTTTTTTTTTTGTCCAATCAAATTTCAGCTTCTGTGTGCTGCAATGCGAATCTAATCTGCTCAGGGCCTTCAGAATTAGTAGTGCTGGCCTATGTCACTTAAACTATATTAACAAGTGGACTGTTTGTTTTACAAATTATATTTCAGATCCACTGGCATCACATTTTTTATGCACACAATGGCTGATGGAAAAGGAGAAATTATCTTGGTGTTGGACATTCTTAAAAATCTATTTTCAAGGTGGACTTTTCCAGAAAAGTTACATATCGTAAGGACAGGTCGAGGAGGTAAGGTTGTTTAAAGCTTGTTACATTTGGCAATTCAGATTTACCAGCCGCTTCCACCAGTGATCTTTGCACTTGGCTGTGAATCTTCCCAGTGAGAGCTGGAGGTCCTGGACTGATGAAGCCAAAAGGAGAACATCATCCGCAAAAAGCAGAGATGACATTCTATGGCCACCAAACCAGAACCCCTTAACGTCTGAAATTCTGTCCATAAAAACTGTGGCCAAGGTAGAGTCCAACCCCCAAAAGAAACAAATTCCATGTTGTTACAAATGTGGACCTAACTCTGGCTCCGGTGATATATAGACCTCATGGCCCTTAGTAACTGGTTTGGTATGCCATATTCCTGGAGCACATCCCACAATCTAGGCTGAGGGATACGGCCGGAAGCCTTGTGCACAGATTGGGCAAACTTCCATGCTCCATCCTGTAGAGCGTATCAAGAGTTGGTCAAGGTCAAGAGTTTTGCGGCTGGGACAAAAAACACATTGTTCCTCTTGAATCTGAGGTTCAACCATCAGTTGAATCCACCTCTCCTGTACCACTGCATAGACTTTTCCAGGTAGTCTGAGGAGTATGATTTCACAACAGTTGGAATACGAATACTGTGTACTCTCCAGTCCCTCTTTTTAATAAGGGAAATATCAGCCCGGTTTGCCAATCCAGAGGTATGGCCCCTGATAACCATGCAATATTGCAGAGACGTGTCAACCTAGACAGTCCTACAACATCCAGAGCCCTGAGGTATTCAGGGCAGATCTTATCCACCCCAAGGGCCCAACCACTGAGTGACTTTTTAACTACTGTACCTCAGTGCTTGGCCCCAGTGATCCAGTGATGGGAAACCTCTTCCTTTTCAACACAGAGCATGGTGGTAGGTCCCCATAGTATTCCTTCCTCCTCCTGTATCCACAGTGAAAGCTAATTATTTTAATGTAGCAGCATTTTCCAAAGTGTTTTGTTGCCCCCCACCAACATTGCACTAATAGACCTATAACGAGTTAATGTAAACTGTGTGACGATGAACAAAGAAATGTGGCGAATGCAATGTTGGTGTTGATCTGAACAAAAATCAGAGACCCTGCATATACTGGATGTATTATAACTAGCCACACCTCCTTTGCTGACCACACTATCCTGTTTGAACTACATGTAGCATTTCTAGTATACTGACCAATCTTGTGTTGCCTTTCTGCAATGAATGAGTATAAAAGTCTGAACAATCATTAAACTAAAGGGAGAACATTGTCAACCACAAACCTGTGCACTGTGTTCTCTTCAGGTTTGATGAGGTATAAGGTAATGTGTGGGAGAGATTGTAAACCGAGCATGTGAAAATTTCTTGTTAGAAGTGCAATGCAGTAGTCTTTTTATCTTAATATTTAGTGTACACAAAATAAAAACATAAAAATTACCATTATATTAAACTACATGGACAAGCACAAACAAAAATGGCAATATCAGCAGTGGGTGGGACGGGTCAGAATTTCTTTGGGATTGGGCACAAAGGGGACACCTCCCATGTACTCCACCCTCAGGAGTGGTGAAGTATGCCATCTTACAGGACTGTGCTAATGTGAAAGCACACAATATAAGACACATGACAGAAATGTAGTTCCCTACTGTTTTATTAGAAGTAATTTATTTTACAACTTTATGCTTGTAGAAAGAAACAAAGTGAAAAAAGTGTTTATATACAATGATTTTTAAACTACTTTTAAACAAGTATAGGAATTATTAATAAACACAGAAATATCTATGGCTGTTCTAGTAACGTGAGACCAATGTATAATCAGTCACATCCCCAGTTTTCAAAAAAAGGGAAAAAAGTAGCTAATAGAAGGTACATTTACTTGTCGACTTTTTTAGTACATATTTTTTTATTTTTTTAGAAACATTAGACTTCTCTTACACAAATAAATCTAAAAGAGATAACAGTATATACAAAAGAAAATGCTGGGATTTTAAAATGTCCAGAGTGCTGAGGAGGAGGACAGAAACCTATCAGATTAAAAAAAGAAAAAAGAAAAAAGAAAGAAAAAAAAACACTGAGGTCCCAGTAGATTTAACAAGAGATATTCCAAAAGCCACAACCCCACTGAACACACTCTTCTCTCAGTGTATCTTGAGGTGAATCCTGCCGAATATGTAAAGACTAATACAAATAAATGTACCCTTCCGAGGTTTTTATAAATCAGGCATCTGGATTTGGTTTGAAAACATGGAAAAAATATCTAACCTGAACCGGACCGTTCAGTACGGGATGGAATTTCAGAGAAATAAGCGCCTGTACCTGCAGCTGACAGCAGGAGGCAGCACTACATAGCAGCGTTCACTCCACTGGCGCGTTGAAGCCACGCAGGGCAGGCGCCATCCTCCAGGTCACTTGGATGGAGGCTGCTAGAGATGCAGACTACACTGCATGCTAAATAACACCTCCCTTAGGAGTGACAGAGCGCTAGCAGCCTAATAGCCACCTCTTCGGACCTTTACACACCCCAATACACATACACAAACACAAATTCAGATGACTAACATGAAAACGTTGACCATGAATATGAGCGGACCATTTATAAATAATCCAATAGGACCAAAACGAGGAGAAGAAAAAGAAGAAGAAGAAGAAGAAGAAGAAAAGAGAAAAGGACCAGGGGTCAGAAGATAACTGAGAACGTTCTTCTGGTCGAACTGAGAAGATGGGAAATGAAGGCCTCTGGTTGGCAGTGATATATAAAAGGTATCGCTGTGAAGCAACAGGATGCAGCAGCCTATAAAAAATCTGAGCTTTTCATGTCTTAGTTGATGTCCCAAATGGAACCAAAGTTATAACATACAGAATAAAAAAAACATGAACAACATCAAATACATTTACACAACCCCAAAGAAAAAAGCCAAACAGACTAAAAGGGCAATCAGTGAGTTTATAAGTGACCTCCGAATGAATACTAAGAGAAGGGAATGAGAAATTTGGCCCTTTGTGGGCTTGGCTCGATCGACATGAACACTTGAATGCTGGTGTATTTTAGTACAAGTGATAAAATTCCCCAGCAGCAGCTCTCAGTTTAAATCTTACACGCTCTGCCTTAGAAGTGCTTCAGAAATGCCTTTCGACATTATTGCCCCACATAGATAGACACATATAGATAGATAGATAGATAGATAGATAGACAGACAGATAGATAGATAGTACTCCTACGGAATGTATCGGTTCACTGTAGGTCAGTTCATCAAATTAAAATATATCACTAACTTAAATTTTTAAACATGGCTAGTTATCTGTGATGCCAATTTAGAGGAGAAACACTGGCCTAAATAAATAATACCACATAAAAAAGGTGACGGGTCCAGCTCTTTCTGTCTGTAACGCCGACTCGGCTGGCAGACGTATGGAAACCAAGGAGTGTAACAGCAACGA
Organism: Plotosus lineatus; assembly: GCA_024760905.1. NCBI lineage: Eukaryota > Metazoa > Chordata > Actinopteri > Siluriformes > Plotosidae > Plotosus > Plotosus lineatus. Next base: position 87,969,703 of record CM045728.1, on the reverse strand, counting down.
AACGTGGAGACAGACAGCGAGAGGACACCCACAAGGCATTTTTAGACAAATTTGTTGAGACAATAAATAAAAGAGAGAAAGAAGGGATTTTCCTTCAACTTTTCTCTTAATCTACTTTTTAAAAAGTTTGTTAGTTTCAGGAAACGCGTCTCCAAGTCTTTGAAATGAAAGACGTGGTTTTTCTTCTTCATATACTTTTTAATAAAAAAACAAACAAAAATAAAAGAAAAACAAACAACACATACACAAGTCCATCTGTGACAGAACGTCTTACTTCATTAAATTGTCTTTTTCTTTTTAAGACAACACAATTTTCCCTTTACTCATTTTCTCTGCGGAAGACAAACCCGGCAGACTGTCCAATCAGCAAACACCAGTCAATCCTCATCCAATTAAAATCTTGGAAACGGGCTGACATATTTTTTTTAAAAAAAGAGACACTCCTGGAAGTTCCACTCACGCAAACACCTGCATCTTTCCATTGGCTTCGGAAGCGTGAGGAATTTGAGTGTGAGAAGAGGTGGGGGCGGAGACTGTTGGACTTGGGGTGGAGTCAGACCAGTCGGAAACACAGTGAGGCGAGGGACTAGACCAGGGCTCTGGCGACTCTGGGGATGGGGTCAGGTAGGGGTGCTCATTGGGTACGTGCAGATAATGCTTGGGTGTGGCGTCGATGGCAGAGGTGTAGCTACGTTGGGAAGGAGGAGTTGGGTAATCTTCTAATCCTGCACTGGTAGTGCTGCTACTGGAATGCACTGGGGGAGCCTGGGAGACCTGTGGAGGAGCGGCCTGGCTCTGTGAGACTGCAGGGGTTTGAGGTGGCTGCTGCTGGGGCTGTTGAGATTGTGCCTGACTCTGCTGTGGTTGCTGGTAGAAAGGCTGAGGAGGCTGTGGGGTCGAAGGTGTCGAGGCACCCAAGCTTGCCAGAGCCTGCTGGTTGGTAAGGCCATGGGCATGGAGCTGCTGTTGTTGCTGTTGTTCGGCGATGGAAGGCAGCTTGACAGGGCTTATATTGGGTGTACTGGAGACTGGTGTAGGCTGCAACATGGGCTGTTGGGTGTTACGGAAAACCTGTTGCTGATGCATGAGTACAGTGCCAGGCTGCATGGCGCCAGCTGTCCCTGGATGTACCATGTTCACCATAGATTGGGTGCACTGTGGAGTACGGTTATGCCAGTCAAATGGCACGCTCACTGGGCTCACCAAGCCCATGCCCAGGTTCATCTGGCCAGGGTTGAGAGCGTAGGTGTGCGTGGCTTGACCATTCAAGCCGGCTAAGGAAACTGTGAAAGGACCACCAGCATCCATCATACCATTGTGCACTAGTGGAGTACTGGGCACTGAGTGGAAGATTCCTGGAGAGGGCATAGCAGCTGGAGATGCTGGGTTAGTGACATAGCCGGCGTTACTGGTACCACCACGTGGTGAGTCCAGTGAGTCCACAGGCGACAGTGTCACTGAACTATCCAGCAGTGCACTCTGCATGTCCAATGTCAGCTTTTTGTTCCGTGCCTTTGCAGCATCCTTGAGACTGCTCCCATGCTGTCCACCTATTGCTTTGGCGCCTGGTCGGCGGTGTTTCTTGCCCTGTGGCGTATTCTTCAGACTCGGCAGGAAGCTGCCTGGTGGACACATGAGTGGTGAGAGAGCATGACCACCTGCAAGGTGGTGTCCTGCACCAGCGTGGCTCTGCGGGCTGCGCACTGTATTGTACTCATCCAATAGTTGCACAATGTCATGGTGCATACGGTCCTGAGCGATGTCCCGAGGCAGTCGGTCCATGTGGTCTGTGATCTCACGATTGGCAAAGTGGGCCAACAGCACCTTCACTGCTTCGCAACTGCCCTCCCTCGCAGCCAAGAAGAGGGGCGTCTCCTCCTGCGGAACATCAGTTAAAAGTTGAGTAAAATTATTTTTAAATGCAAATGTAATGTATAGGGGAGGTATAAAAATCTGAAAAGTAGCTGGATTACTCTACCTTAAGGTCTTGCATGTCTTTATTGGCTCCATTCTTTAGCAAGGCGATAATGGCTTCGATGTTATTCACAGCTGCAGCCCAGTGCAGTGCAGATTTTCCTATAGGGAGCCCCAAATATGATTATGAACATTACTGAGAACATCCAACATCTGATGTTATCAAATACACCTTAAAAGTTTTTAAAGCGTTTCGCAGATTAACAGTATTACAAATACAGTGATACCTCAGCTCACGAACATAATTGGTTCCCAGAAAGTGTGTGTAAGGCGAAAAGTTCGTCTTCCGAACATTTATTTCCCATAAGAAACCATTAAAATGAGAATAATCCGTTCTCAGGTCCCCATAAAACATAATTTTCTACTAAATACGCCTTAAAACTACACAAAAATATACTTTATTTTATGTATAATAAATGTGCTATTGTATTGTAATTAAAGAAATAAACTGTACTGTATAATAAAGTCGTTTTATTTACCTTTGTGATGGTAGTTGATGGCTTGATGGAATGGAGTGGGAGGAGGAGGGAGGGAGGGACTTACTGTTTGGAAGGAGAGTTTGGAAACGCCTACTGTTTGGAAACACCCTTATCCACACACGCACCCTTAATAGCTTCCTTGTTCTTAAGGATTGGAGCAATGGTAGACTTAGTGTACTGGTACTGGGACGCTGAGTCACACAAACGCACACCTCGTTCGTGTTTTTCAATGATCTCCGCCTGTGGTGGGTCTTTTTCGGTCCCATAATAGCAAAAGTACACTCAATATGGTCCAAAATGTCTAGCAAACACAAACCACTTCCGCACTCAAAGAAAGGGGTGTGACGAACTGTGACGCCATGAGCGTGCGTCAGCTTCTCGTGGCCGCCACCGTGGCGCTGTTCGACCGCGTGGTTTGATTCGTCCGCCGAAAACTAGTTCGTCAGCAGAGACAATATGCTCGCAAATTTAATGTTCTTGAGGCGAAAAGTTCGTGAGCTTAAGCGTTCGTCAGCGGAGGTTTTACTGTAATAGAAATTTGTAAGAGTAAGTACACTTACCGAGCTCATCAACAGCGTTAACATCAGCATGGCAGGTGATGAGCTCCTCTACCATGCCTTCCACCGGCAACCGAGCAGCCAGGATAAGAGCTGTTGAGCCATCACACATGCGTGCATCCAGATCTGTAGCTCGTGTCCTGATCAAAATCTAAAAGCAAAATGGGAGGTGCATTATAAACAACACATGTCAATCAGGTATTAACTTTCTTATTAAACACTCATCTGAAATTTCAGCTTGATGTCTTTTTGTAACCAATGTCTTTCCTGTTCATTAAAAGTATATTCAGTATTATGAAAATCAAAAGTTGGCCTCTAATCCACATGTAATCACAATACAGATGGTAACAGATTCTTAGCAAACTGCTTTACCTGGAAGACACCCTGAGCATCAGCAGCCACTGCAGCATGTAGAGGTGTGCGACCCGTGTTGTCCTGGGCATTTGCATCAGCCCCGGCGTCCAACAGTCGTTTGGCAGCATCGGCACGAGCGTAGCGTGCAGCCAGGTGAAGAGCGGTTTCTCCAGTTCTGTCTGTCTGGGCATCCAGTGATGCTCCCTGGTAGATAAGGTCTGATATTATGTTAGCTGAAGATTCCTCCGAGTCATCGTCCTCAGCCACTTCCTGTTCGAGTCCTCCACCACAGAATGAAGCCAGCATCAGTGGAGTAAAACCATCTATAAAAACACAAATGGGGTAATTCATCCAACATTATACAGTAATTACATTTGGCAGTGTGGAACATTCATTCATCCATTTTAATCCTAATTAAGGTGGCGGGGAGGCTGGTGCCCACCTCAGCTGACTCTGGATGAGGGCAGAGTACATCCTGTACAGCTCTTGTGGAACAGTAACTAGAGAAATAAACACGCATTCCCGAAAAGCTCCAATGTCCCAAAGACCTTTCTGTATTGAACTTAATTGTATTAACAAAATTAATTTGTTTTGAAACAGATGAAATTGGAGGCTCGTTTAAAAACTTTTAAAAAAATGATTTACGACTAAGCGTGGCACAGTGGTGTAGTGATTAGCACGTCTGCTTCACGGCATGAAGATGCTCGAGTCCCAGGTTCGAGTATTTCTGTATTTCTGTAAGTGACGTATGGTGCTTCTGAGACAAAGCGCGGCTTATTCGAACTTCCAATCTTTCAAGTGAGCAAGTGCGTGTTGAATACTTGTTTACTACTCAACCTTCACTTGCTCACTTGAAAGATTGGAAGTCTGGATAAGCCGCGCTTTGTCTCACAAGCACCATACATCACTTGCGACAAGCAACTACATTCGGTGGAGCGCCTCACGTATCACAGCTTGTGCTTTAATACAGGATAAACCTGAGATTTGTAGATGCACTGTTTGTGCTGTTGTTATAAAAACAGGAAGCAGTGAATAAACCTTGCCAATGTAAAATGTCCCGAAGCAGTATCGCCTGTTTGTGAGACATCATTACAGAGTTCATAGGACAATCAGTAGGTGATGAAGTAACAGTGTGTAGGCCATATGACTCACTGCCAGGAATTCGTGACAAAAAGACAGAGAGACATGGAGTCTGACTCCCAGGGAAGCAAAGCTAAATTTTTTTACGTAGATCATATCAATAATAATAATACAAAAACCACAACATCACCTTTGTGAATCAAGTGTGAATATAAATCACTAGTAACATCTTATTAATGTTTCCTTAGCAGGTTCTGTAAATGAACCTATAAATAGTGCAGTGAAGCCTCACCTGGTCCCCGCACATTAATGTCCATGCAGTCACCATCGAATTCGCCTTGCGGAGGTGTGAGGGCCATGGATGGTGGCATGCGAATGTCTGCAGCTGCCAGGTGGTGCTGTGTCCACTGCCTGCTGTCTACAGTGTCCTCGCTGTCAGAGAGAATACTCGGTTCCTCCACCTGGAACACACACACACACACACACACACACACACACACACACACACACACACACACACACACACACTACATCAAGTTATGGAAATCTTTGTTTCTGCTCCTCATCAGCAGTTCCGTATGTGTGTAATGTAAAGTAATAGAGGAGAATTCTTCATGATTTCATGATTCTTGGATCACTACACTCCTAGATCCATTTTATAAATAGATATCACTTCTATCACTACACATAATGGATCCATTTTTAAAAATAAAAAATATTTTTTTTTATAAAATAATGTTCTAGTGAGCAGATTACATTTAATTACTCATGTTTAATTCAGTGTGCAGCTCTTGAATAAAGATTTAAAACTTTAAAAGTGTGACTTAACTTACTCCTTAAAGTAAAACAAATAAAAATAATAAATTGTGATGCATGTTGTGATGTTTTGGGAGATTTGTTGGAATACAACTGAAGGATTACATGAAAATTTGCAAAAATAGTTTTGTGTTGTTGAAGACGTAAGGCTAGAGAGACAGATGCTGTATATTTAGTGAAACTCACACTACACTTTGTATGGCCGTGTTTGTGTAAAGGTTGCAGTAAATAATTAAACTTAATGCTGAATGCAGAAGGGTTTGTTGAAATCTGGTCCTCATAAAATCCTGCAGGGATACACTGGGTACTAAACTTGGAACTTTTGTACATCTTTAAATCTCAAGATATAATTAAAATTCAAACTTGATTCTCTTTAATGGAATCTGAACCAGTAATTATTAACACTGTAATAAATGTGACACAACGCTCGTCCTATCAATGTGGTGGAAAAACAAGACCTCACCTTCAGTCTCTTGGCCTCAGGACAGTCTGAGTCTATCCACTGGTCATTGTGGTCTCCCAGTAAGGACTCTTCCACTGTCTTTGGCATGTGCCTGAAGGAAAAAAAAGCAGATCTGATTAGTTTCTGCCTTGGGGGCAGTGATTTTCTCCTCACTGTAGTAGTTCCCATCCCTTAAGGACCATCACCAATCAATGAGGGCAAAGATAAGCTTCAAGCTTCCTTTGAGGTATGAGATCACATGCAACCTGATCACGTTTTTAAAAATTGTTGAACACGTATTCATGCATGTGTTGTCTGCATGAGCTCACAGATGACCCAAATTAGCGAGTGATTGAACAGGTGTAGGCTAGGCCAGGGTGGGCTTGTTGCTAGCTGAGCCAATTTTCTTTCATGGACCCCCAGCCACGGATGGCTGTGTGCATCAATCTTGCAAACTCTTGAGTGATAAGGTCACCTTGACGCCGTGCCAATTAGGATACAATATAACATAACTACTGAGACTGAAATAAAAAAAACTCACTTCATGCCTAGTGCGTCCTGTCCCACGGGTTCCCTGCGGTTCTTGTTACTGCTGGTTTCCTTCTTAAGGAAGAAGCCTTCAGGGAACCAGAGTGTACTGTGCTCGCGTTTGCGTCTGGCAATCAGCATTCCCACCACCATGATGACCATCAGGAACAGAACAGCAACACCTATTAGAAGCAGCTTTCCCCATTCAGGCACCTCGTTTGGCTCATTTATTTTCACAGCTGCGGGACAGACAAGGATTAAAAAAAAAAAAAAAAAAAAAAAAAAAAAAGCTCAAGGCTCTGGGTTGGACCATAAATTAACTCATAATTCACATGCTAACAGATGCTCATTTATTCTTCTGTAACCTGAGCACCAAATCCAACAAAACAAAACAGTACTCACTTCGAACTTCTTTCAGTGGATAAGGGAATTTGTCAAGCATGTCACGAGCATAAAGAGCTCCCAGGTAGTCTGCAGCGTTTTCAGCTGCAGGGAAACAGTTATCTGAGGCCTGGGAGCACAGTCGGTTATCGAGCTCCAGGTACACGATTGATCTGAAGAAAAATCACATGCCATTAGTAAAGCCAGACAAATATTAATAGAATAAAACAGTAACCAAGTATTCCGAGCTAAAGCACTCACCCGATGACCTCTTTCTGGGGCTGGAGCTCCCGCTTGAGTCGTGCCTCACGCCGGGTGTAAGGTTTGATCATGGCCTCTCCATTGTGGTCGAGTCGGAAGCGGAGGGACGTGCGCAGGATGCTGCTGAGTTTCTGCAGGAAAGCCGTGCTTGTGCGGAGCAGCTCTTCAGGTGGCAAAAGCACCACAACCACAAGTACGCCATCTGCCAAATCTTCTGGAACGGTTCTAGCACAGTCCAAACCATCCCAGCCGCACTCTTCGTTATTACAGCCCTGATCACAGCGTCCATCAGCATAGTGGTCCATGCAGTACGTCTCATAGATGGGACTGAGATAAGATACAAGGAAGATTAAAAATCTGGAACTTTTCTGATTTACAAACTTCAGCTGAGACATTTCCCTTTTCCTCCATCTACCCGTGTAGAAATATGCAAATCTGATGGGAATAACAGCTCATCTCTAAGTATTATAACTTTTCTTTCCTTCTTTTCCTCATTTCTACTTGGGGTCATGTGACTATATTGAGCCAAAAGAGTTAAGAGTTAACCCTAACCCTTGTTCAAAGCTCCAATAGTGGCAGCTTAGTGGCTAAAAAATGCTTAACTAGATGATCAGTAACCAGTACTTTATTACGTACACCTTCGTAGGTCACATGATAATATGTACCGATGTACATTCGTATTGATTTATTTCCTGAACATTATTTAACAGGAAGGCCGTGGTGGCCTAGTGGTATGGGACACTGGAGCGCTGATCCTAAGGTTGGGGGTTTGAGTCCCACTCTCCACAGGGTTGTCACTGTCCCCCCAGTGCAGTAAACTGGGTTATCAAAGGCCGGCCATGTCTCTCACTGTCTATGGTGAGAGGTTCATGTAAAAGAACCATTGCTGACTTTCGTAAAGAGTCCAACCTCCCTGCAACCCTAATTAGGATTAAGCGGTTACAGAAAATGAAATGAAATGAAATTATTTAACAGGCCTAGTATAATATTTTGTCCATTCATTGGACCCACAGGTCCTTCTATTCCTGACATTTCAAATGATGAAACACTTTAGATCCTGAATGGTATTAATTAGGGCCTGAATTGTTTTTATGGTACTGGGATTTGGATGAAATCCCTTCAATAAAACTGACCACTTAAATTGACAAATAACTGTAATAACTTGATAATAACATAACCTTAATAATATAGACTCATGATGTCCACTGCTTTCCACAACCCCCACTTTTAAGAACAACTGCTACACAGGACAGAATTCAAACGCTTACTTGCAGACTTTCTCCTTATTTCTGCAGTCAAAGTTATCGTACAGGCATTCGGCCGTGTTACACCGTTCATCACAATGACTGTTGTTGAAGACGTCCCAGCAGTATTGGTTATTGCAGCGTTCCCACGGGTTGACGGCAAGCGAACAGTCTCCACCGTCCCACTGGCATGCAAACGAGTTGCACTGCTTATCACATACGCCATCATTAGCTTTGCCTTGGCAGTCAGGCAGTGGGCAGATGGGCAGCTCCGGCATTTGAGAGTCTTTCTCACAGCGTTTACCCTGCCAGCCTAGCAGGCACTGGCAGCTGAAGTACGGGAAAGAAGACTCCTCTCTGCATGTGCCGTCATTGCGACATGGCTTAGATAGGCAGCTCTCAGTACGCTCCTGGCACTGTGTACCTGCATAGCCTTTTGGGCATGAGCAGCGGGCACCATGTGGTGTTGGGATACAGCTACCGCCGTTATAGCAGGACAGCTCACGGCAGGACATGCTGCGTTCGCAGTTTAACCCGGTGTATCCCTGAAATGGACAAAGTATTAAAATATGGATTCCAAGAATGACTGGGAAGAGAAAATAGGTACTCACCAGCTGACAGGTGCAGCGGTATCCGACTGGAGAGTTGCTGGACACTAAACATACTCCGCCATTTTTACAAGGCTGAGAATCGCACACGCCAAATCTGTTCTGACATCCTTGACCTGCCCCACACAAATGCAACCATACTCATTAAACTGTCCACACCAGGACCACACCCACCTATGACAATGATCTATCCTGTCTCACCTGTGAAGCCAGGCTTGCAAACACACTGGTAGTCATTCGGCAACTGGATGCAGTCAAGACTGTTGGCTGAGTTGCAGGGGTTCGAGCGGCATTCGTTGATGTCTCCCTCACATCGCTCTCCAGTGAATCCAGGAGGGCAGTTACAGCGATATCCACCTACCTGGTCAATACACGTGCCATTATTTTGACACTTTGGTGTGCCACGGGGCCATATAGGTGTGGCACAATCATCCTCGTTTATCTCGCACAAGACACCTGGATGAAGGTTCAAACATTAGTATGTGCTTATGAACAGAAATACTACCTGACATTGACTTGAAACCAGCATGACTAGACTTACCCCGTGTGCCAGGAGGGCAGGAACAGATGTAGTGGCCCACCAGGTTGATGCAGGTTCCTCCGTTTTGACATGGGTAAGAGTGGCACTCATCAATCTCCCTCTCGCATTTCTGTCCATTGTATCCTGGCAAACACTAACAAGGAGTAATAGGGCGAGTCAGTGAACCAATCACAGCAAAATAATATTTGAAAAAAAATTTTGCTATCCAACTGCCTTGACAGTTTGCTCAAGCCACTCACGTCACATGTGTATCCTCCCATGTAGCCCCTGCAGGTGGCACCATTGAGGCAGGGTTTGTCCTCACAGTGATCCACCTGACTCTCGCAGTAGCTGCCTATATAATCAACCGGACACTTGCAGAAGTGTGTGCTTCCTGTGTTGACACAGTGACCGTCATTATCACAAAGATTGTCCGTCTGGAGACCTGCAGCGTAAATAGACAGAATGGAGTAATTAGCGAATAAGGCAAACACATCAAAGTAGTATCAGCATTTGAGGAATTGCCTGCCATCACTTGTACCTCTTTGGAGAGCTGCCACCTCACATGAAACTCCTGGAATGTCACAGTAGCGTCCAGACCAGCTTCCCACACATTCGCAAGTGAACAAGCCGTCCTTGGGTCTGCACCGGCCACCGTTCTGGCACGGGTTTGAGCGCCTACACCAGTCCACAGGCACCTACACAGAAAAAAACCCCTGTGTTACAGGTGGAAAGTGACTGCTGAAGAAATATTTTGGTTTTAGTTATAATAACAAGCGTAGAGATTTTGTTGTGTGTGTACCTGACAACGGTTGCCTGTGTATCCTTTGGGGCAGGTGCAGTGAAATGTCTTCACGCCATTGTGACACAGTCCTCCATTCAGGCAAGGTTGCGAGTCGCATTCATTGACCTCATACTGGCAGTGGTTGCCGGTAAATCTGGATCGACATTTACAGGAGAAGCCATTGATCTTGTCAATGCATGTTCCTCCGTTAAAGCAGGAACTGTAGGACACACATGAACCAGGGTAATCAGAAATTTGATCTTGAGATGCAAACATAGCAGAAGGTCATTTTGCTTGATATTTAACTAATAAAAATTGATATACCTCTCGGTGCAGTCGGGTATATTGGTCTCACATTGGAGGCCGGTGAAACCTGGTTTGCAGGTGCAGGTGTAACTGTTGACATAGTCAGTGCAAGTGCCGCCATTCTTGCAGGGGGCACTCTGGCACTCATTCACCTCGATGGCACAACGTGGCCCTGCAAAGCCGGGAAGGCAGGTGCAGTAGAAGGTGTTAATTCCATCCATGCATGAGCCTCCACTGAGACATGGATCTGCAGGATGGACAAAGAGAAATCATTAAGAAATTCTGTCCTGTGCGCATCCCAGTACTAATATTCACACCAGTCTGTTCACGGTATGCAGCCTTTCATCACAGCTAGTACCCTTATACACCTGTAAACTACAATAATAATATTAATTCAATCATTATCTCAACTCAAACTGTACAAGCCTACTAGGGTCCCATGCAGGATGGAGGCGATCTCAGCTGACTTTGGCAAAGGCGAGGTACACCCTAAACACCTCATTAGTCCATCACAGGGCCAACACAAAAAAACAAAAAAAAAACAAAAAAACAAAAAAAAAACCAAAACAAAAAAAAAAATTGACTCTCACACCTAGGGGCAATTTGGAACAGCCAATTAGACTGTGAGAGGACACTAGAGTAATTGGAGGAACCCCATGCAAGTATGGGGAGAACATGCTAACTATATAATAATAATAATAATAATAATAATAATAATAACAAAATAAAAAATATGATAAAAAGTATGGTTTACCATTTGAGATGTTTTTTGAGTTGTTGCCTAATTCTAAATGATTTGTATATTCCTACATGAACCTTTATTTGTTCTTGAATTGTCCAGTGTAAAATGCAGTAGCAGTGGTTCAACAACAACCTGAGCACTCTTAAATTTTCCCCAAGTCATGGTTCTGACTCAAGTTGAATCGCCACTGACTGAGCACCTAAATAAACTCATATTAAGTACGTACTCAGAGAAACTCTGAGAATCGATTACTCACTCGGGATACAGTCATTTATGTCAGTTTCACAGTTGGGTCCTGTGTAGCCGTTGCGGCAGGAACACACATATCCGCCAAGCGTGTTGGCACAGGTGCCACGGTTCTTGCACGGGTTCAGGTTGCACTCGTTCACATCAGTGTTACACAGCTGGCCTGTGGAAACAAGACACAAATTAGCAAACTTGACGTGGGACAAACTCTGACAAAATAATTTCTCATCATCTCACCTTGCCATCCAGGTGGACATGTGCACTTAAAGCCCCGGTAGTCAAGGGAATGAACGCACATAGCACTGTTAGCACACGGGTTGGGCGAGCATGGCTCCTCAGCACAGGTGGGTCCGCTGTAGGGTGGCTGGCACCGACAGGTGAAACTTGCCATACCGTCTACACATGTTCCCTGATTCAGGCAGGGGCTGGAAGCACACTCATTTATATTTTCCTGACAGAGATTACCTATCAAGGAAAAGGGTACAAGTTTAAATCCACATGTAGCCACTGAAATATCCATCAGGCGGCGATATGGCTCACATGTTTAGAGCTGACATTTTAATCCCTTAGTGCTAATGGAAATCACTTATTCACAAAACAGGCTGACGGAGCTCAGAGGCTACGTTTCTTGGAAGGATCAGACCATTTCATACTTTATGTTGTCAGTGGAAAAATCACTCTTAAAAAACCTTCTACAAGCTTTAAAATGTTACGATGCATCTACAAACAGGAGCAAACTAGTAAGCAATAATTTCTTAAATGTATTTAAAGTAATATATTTTGCTGTACATGATTACCTCCCTGAATATCCAATTTCTTGTGAAAGAAGAAAAGATGAAATTTCCCACAGATTAGATTCACAAACTTACCTCTAAAACCTTGACGACATTTACAGGTAAAACTGTTATGCTGGTCGATGCAAGTGCCGCCATTCTGACACAAGTTGGGAAGACAGTCATTACGGTCCAAATCACAGTTCTTACCCGTCCATCCAGGATCACAATCACAGTGATACCTGCACGATACAAGCCAGAAGAAACATTCTGAGTCACATGCTCGCAAAAAGTTAATGTTAGGAAGCATGTGACACTGGGTTTAAATGGCTAAAAACAAAATGAATACAAATACAGGGATCCCATGCTACTTCGAGCTTCAATGCATATGGCTTCAGTACATCGCGTTTTTTTTTTTTTCTTCAATATTCATTGAATTAAAAAATAAGGAAATTAAGGAAGAATAGGGGAAAATGTTAAGGAAAATGCTGCAAAACAAGGCCAGGTATGCAAAAAAAAACCCAAACAAACAAAACCAAAAACCAAAAACCCCATCAAAACTACTTATTACATTTTTATGTGAGGTACGCATCTGTGTGCGTGCATGCGCGCGTCTGTGTGTGTATTTATATTTTATTTACATCTTATGCATTATTTTTGAATGTTTAATTGTTATTATAACCATTTATAGCATTGAATATATATTTATTGATATTATATACACATGTACATATACGTCAGTCAGGGGTGGTTGGGAAGGGTGATCCTACTTTGCGGAATTTGGTGGTCGTGGAGGGGATCTCGGTCCCAATTAACTGCGGAAAGTGAGGGATCCCTGTACAGTGATACCTCAGCTCACGAACATAATTGGTTCCCAGAAAGTGTGTGTAAGGTGAAAAGTTCGTCTTCCGAACATTTATTTCCCATAAGAAACCATTAAAATGAGAATAATCCGTTCCCAGGTCCCCATAAAACATAATTTTCTACTAAATAAGCCTTAAAACTACACAAAAATATACCTTATTTTATGTATAATAAATGTGCTATTGTATTGTAATTAAAGAAATAAACTGTACTGTATAATAAAGTCGTTTTATTTACCTTTGTGATGGTAGTTGATGGCTTGATGGAATGGAGTGGGAGGAGGAGGAGGGAGGGACTTACTGTTTGGAAGGAGTGTTTGGAAACGCCTACTGTTTGGAAACACCCTTAGCCACACACACACCCTTAATAGCTTCCTTGTTCTTAAGGATGGGAGCAATGGTAGACTTAGCGTACTGGTACTGGGATGCTGAGTCACACAAACGCACACCTCGTTCGTGTTTTTCAATGATCTCCGCCTGTGGTGGGGTCTTTTTCGGTCCCATAATAGCAAAAGTACACTCAAAATGGTCCAAAATGTCTAGCAAACACAAACCACTTCCGCACTCAAAGAAAGGGGGTGGGGTGACGAACTGTGACGCCGTGAGCGTGCGTCAGCTTCTCGTGGCCGCCACCGTGGCGCTGTTCGACCGCGTGGTTTGATTCGTCCGCCGAAAACTAGTTCGTCAGCAGAGACTATATGCTCGCAAATTTAATGTTCTTGAGGCGAAAAGTTCGTGAGCTTAAGCGTTCGTCAGCGGAGGTTTTACTGTATATTAAAAACCTGGCATTGAATAGATTAGTTTTTATGTGACGATGAGCTAACTGTTACCCATTAGGATCTTCTCTGCAGGTGCCATGTGTACATGGACTGTTGCTGCAGACGTCTACATGTGAGTAGCAGTATGGCTCATGGTAGCCAGCAGGACACAGACAGTGGAAACCGTTCTCCTCATCCACGCAGGTGCCTCCATTCCGGCAAGGGTTTGACGAGCACTCATCAACCTCCACGTTACACTTTGGCCCTAAAGTGGGGAACAGAAAGAGTTCTCGTGTATCTCATTTGTGTCTGGGTCATAAAGAACATTTGTAGAATTGTTCCTTAGAAATCAATGATGTAGAGACTTACCAGTGAAGCCAGGTTTGCACACACAGTCGTAACGGTTTATGCCATCCTTGCAGATGCCATAGTCACATGGGCTGCTGGCGCAGTCATCAAAGTTGATTTCACAATTGATACCTGTATACAAATATTATTATGTAATATTGTTTACGCACTGAAGTGTCCTGAGGAGGTGAAGCTTAAAGAAGGTTAAAAAAAAGACTGAATAAAACAAAATATTTAGATTGTTATGTGACCACAGGTCTCTAAGAGTTAAAATGCATTCTTTTTTAAATGCTAACTCAGAATTTTAAGCTTTCCCATACCTGAGGTCCCATGCTGACACTGGCAGATGTATTTGTTGACCAGATCCACACACTTTCCTCCATTCTGGCAGGGGTTGCTATGGCACTCATTGAGCTGGTTCTCACATCGGTAGCCTGTGTATCCTGCCACACAGTTACAGGTGTAGCTGGCGATGCCATCTATACAGGTGCCATGGTGGCACGGATCAGGCTGGCAGTTATCAATGTTGCTTTCACAAAGTCTGCCCTCGAACCCTAGATATTGGAAAGTCATTTAGAGCAGTCAGTCTAGACAGCAGTGGCATGTTAGCTGAAACAGATAGCTAGCTAGTTTGCATAATTAAAGATAAATACCGTTAGACATATAGAAGTTAACACCGTCCTGTATTATAGCACTTCAACAGCTAATCATATAATAATATCTAGCTACTGTATATAGCCTTGTTCATTTTATGAATAATATTAGCATCAGTCTGATTGAGATATTTAACTAGCTCATAGATTAACCTGGGCTACATTAATTGCTAGCACAGGGGTCGGCAACCCGTGGCTCCAGAACGCATGCAGCTCTTTCACCTCTCTGGTGCGGCTCCGTGGCTCTTCAAAATACTGTTGTACTTTACGGTGGCCGATGGATGCCCCAGAAGGTGCTTATTTACTCACACTGGAAGCACTTCGGGCTTCCAGGGGTTAGAGAGTTAAATCAACTTTCACCTGAATGATGTGGGTACCCTTCCAAAAATGCTCTTTTAGGGTTGAAAATTACATAGATGAAAATTAACGGTCACGGGTGTGGGCGGATATTTATTTGGTGTGGGCGGGGTGATTTTGTGTGTGTGTACAAAATAACCCCGCCCACACCAAATAAATATAAAAGAGCCCTAAAAGAGCTCATGGCAAGCAGCAGTGCGGTAGGAAAGACATTTTTTCCGCCGCCGGGGTTTGTAATCCAGGAACGGAAATCACAGCTGAAGTAAGAGACATTGGATGAGACTTGTTTATACACAGCAATCTCCGAATTAAAGAACTCTCCTCAAAGTGACAAAATAAAGGATTGATTGTGCTTCAGTCTCCACTCTGAGAATGGGTCGGTCAGTGCAGCATTAAGCATTAATATTTATTCAAAAGAATGTTAAGCAGGCTCCTTCTGAAAATAAGTCTTCATATACTTTTCTGTGTTGCTGTCATTTTTGTAAATTAAAACTATGACAAAACAACATTTATATAACGAATAAAGAAAGAAAAAATCCCACCAAGGGTAGACTACCCAACCCATTAACACATCTGGCTGTTCCCCGTCCCACACTTCGTAGGATCGATATTCTTTTTCTTTATAAAAATACAAGAAGGACTCGAAGACATTCATTCATTTTCTGAACCACTTAATCCTAATTAGGGTCATGGGGAGGCTGGTGATTTTTTTTAAATCTAAATATTTTTGTTGCAAGCAGAATTGTAATTTAATTGTCTCTGCAGTCATTTAAATCAATGTTGTTTTATATTAAAATAAAGGAAAAAGGGGAAAAAAACATTATATGCAGTGTTATTTGATTTTAAATGTCAAAAAAGGATTTGTGGCTCCCAGTGTTTTCTTTAATGTGGAAAACGGGTCCAAATGGCTCTTTGAATGGCAAAGGTTGCTGACCCCTATGCTAGGAGATAACATTTTTAGATTAAATCATGCTAGCTCAATTTTTCCCTAGCTAGTTTGTTGATTAATTACATCTGTAATTCTTATTTCCAAATGTAAGAAAAGCTGGCTAAATATACTCTCATCCCTTACCCTGTGTAATTAAATTACCATTCCATTCAATTATGGCAATAAATATATTAGCCATGATTCTATAGGCTAGATAGACAGATGTTGCCTGCTGGCTAGTTAAAGTTTATTCAGCTTAGTCCTGCTCAATGGATTTGTTTTGTTTGCTAGTTTAGATAATGTCATTTTTTTATTTCCTTGGTAGTTTTGAGGACATGGATAAAATAAAACTATTTTTGTTTGTGCAGGAGGATAAAAGACTCAAATATTTGGTCAAGCAATCTCAATATACTATCACATATTGCACATTGTTAAAAAAAATCTGGTCGCCAAAACAAAGAGTTAGGGAAAACACTGCACCGGACTGAGTTGCCGGATAATAAAAATGCCTAATGGATGATTTTCCCGTGGCTGAGGTATCCCTGTTGTACTTTAACCATTTCTGGCTGTTTCAGGGCATTCTGGTTGTACGTCAGGCTGGATCTCCTCCGAGTTTGTGGTGACTGGCTGAGGCGACTCAGACATGACCTCATCTCCAGCATATCTATGGGACTAGCTGGTTAGGTTCTGTTCTCCTTTTTTCTCTCGCAAAACTACTGCGTTTTCATGCACTGCCTCAGCGATTCAGTGATTTCTATTCAGTTTGGTCTACAGTGTAAAGACTTCCTTTCTTTCACTCGCCCTTCACTTCTTTCCCAGATTCTTCTTTTTTTATTCCAAAAACTTCCAATCCTTTTCCTCATTCTCTCTATGTTTTCCCCCTCTTCCCCCCAAAGTTCCTTTCTACTTTCCCCGTTTCCTTTTTTCTTTCTCTCTCACTCTGTCTGGTGAAAGGTCCTTCAGTGCGGCGCCCGGGTTCCTGTGGTTTCCATGCCAACAGGTTGTCAGGCAGCAGCAAGAGCAAGGAGCCAAGAGTGAGAGACAAAGAAACAAAATAAGAGAGAGAGCAAGTGAGGCTTTCACAGGCTTCACAGAACTGCTTTTGTTCCAGAGAGCACAGCGACAATACCTCGCACCCCTGCTAACGGGATGGCCCAGAACAGGAACACGAGCCAACAGAATACCAAGCAGCTGCTACACTTTGACAATGTACATATGGTTTATAGATTAGAATATCTATATTGTCTATATAAAGTGGGTTTATCGTTTATCGTTAAATATATGAACAAAATCTGAAACAATATTTTTAATCATAAAATAACTTTAAAGTTCATTTTCTTTCTGAATTTTAGTGAAATATGTAGTAGTAAAGATGCAAATTTTGAATATTTATTTACGTGCTCTTGAGTTTTATTGGGTTTTTTTTTTTGCTAATATTTTAATTATTCCATAATATACAGATTTAGGCATTTTCTTTGAGTGGAGCTCGCACCTGGCTTTGCTTTTAGTGCCTTTCTGATTTTGGCTTTCATTTGTATCACTCGTCTTGTTGGTTTAAATATCACGTTCATGATCTGTCAAATTTGCTAATCTGACAAACATAATCATGATGATGTTTTGATTTTGGCTTGTGCTCCAGGAAAATTTATTTACCTGAATGCCTCTCTACCTACTTGAATTCGACTGTTGTTGTTTTTTTTTTTTTTTTTTTAATTGTGTGTGAATCTGAGCGGTAGTCTATTTTTAAGACTCAGTTTTGTTATTATTAATAAATCTTAAATAGATAATCAGTTTAAATAATTTTCTATTGCTGTCCATCATCATGTAAGTCAGCAATACAGAACAGCCAAGTCAGAAACATGACAGCCTTTTTGAGTTTCCTAGTGGTTATGCCCAGACACCAGAAGGATACAGAACAACCATCCAAGACACATTCCATAGCCATATACTACGGTACTCCGCATCGAATCTCCCCTGCAGTTAACCTTTTTAAAAGTTGTTTTAATGTAGTTCTATTTTTATGATACAATTTATGCAACTGCCTTTTCAATAAGTTACCTACCTAAGTTATAACACAGTACATGGACATAATAATAACTACTACAAAACATTGTTGGTAATTATGAGGTTATTCTCATGGAAATTGAGATATACTGTACTGACTATATACTCATTTAAATATAAAACAAGTGATCTTAAGACCGATATACAGTAGGTGACTAAAGGTCAAATATTTTAAAGGTTTTAAAATGTGACATCCCTATACTGTACAAATTCACACATGACCTCGCTGAGACTACGGTGTATGTAAGAAATCTAGATTCAAGATTCCTAGAGTGCCATACAGCAATGTGTCACTATGCCATTGTTGGGTTCAGATGAACAGATGTCGAGGTGAAGGCCGAGCGTAACCCCATCCACACCAGCTGCTGGCCCTGAGTGACCCTGTGATCCCAGGGTACAGTGGGGGGGATGAACGGGATTAAAGGCCTGCTGTCGGTCTGATCATGACCACATAACGTCTGACCTTAAGATCAGACTCAGAATTATTGCTAGCCATAGATGTATAGAACCAATATCAATTCTGATATTCTTAAATAGATCCACATTCAGCACTCACACACAAGCATACACAGAATATCTTACCTTCAGCACAGCGACACTCATAGCCATTGGGCCTGTCAATGCACTTGGCTCCGTTCTGGCAGGGTGTGCTGGCACACTCATCAATGTCGATCTGGCACAAGGTTCCAGTGAAGCCTGGGACAGGCAAACACAGAGGTCAGAGGCCACAGTAAGGCAGCGAAGGACAAGTGTACATGCTACGCTTGGATACAGAGGGCAGAGGTGCCTGGCCTTCGTCTTAAATGCCTAGACAATGCATAAATCACAGGCTGTAGCTCTGAAATGTTTTGGAGTTAACAAAGTCTGTGTTTGGTTAAGAGTCTGCACAAGTAGAAAACTGGGATGTGCATTTCTCCATCTTTAGTTGAATTGTAAGTTTCTATGACACACCCTAACTCCCCAAATCCCCACATAAACCCAGTTTCATCTTGTTTTCAGTATACAACTAACAGGTGACATAGAACGAATATGGCAGTCAACCTATCGTTTTTTTAAACAAAGATTTACACTAAAAACATTTGGCATTGGTGGTATGGTGGCGTAGTGGTTAGCACGTCCACCTTACAGCAAGAATGCTTTAGTTCGAGTCCCAATTCGGGAGTCTTTGTGTGGGGTTTACATTTTGTTCCCATGATTGCATAGGTTTCTTCCAGGTACTCCGGTTTCCTCCTACAGTCCAAAAACATGTACAGTAGGCTAACTGGCCATTCCAAATCACCTAGATATGAGTGTGGGTGGCTGTGTGGATGGCCCTGCAAAGGTCTATTGAGCTATGACAAAATGAATGAATGAATGTTCTGAATGCAGGTTTTGCGCTCTTCTTGTTGTGAAAAAGTAATAACTTGTCTCTAATTGTAGTGTTTTTTGAGGAATTTCTACTCGATTTTCTATAACATCTAGTTTCACAGCTCCAATTTTCACAACTCCAATTTTCAAAACACGTTTTCCTGGTAATTATTTTGTTGCTGTTTAATTCAAAATATACTCGTCATTATTTGCCCATTCTTGACTGAAACTTTTTGGTCTCTGAGAATGTGCGATAACCTTTACACAGATTCTGGTACAAATCCAAATGACTTGACAAATCTTTATTGCCTGGAGACGGCACACAGTCTATTTTATATGATGTTAGCACAAGGCTGAGCATCAAATCAACCTGCTTTTGTTCTCCATCTGTTTTTACAAGGACATCAAAAGTACCAAATTTAAATGGGTGGAATCTATGCACAACCTTATATTAATAAAAATGCTGGCAAAACATTGTTTTCACTGGGCTCAGATCTCTGCAGCAATCACTACTCATCACTATAACTTTCCTAAGAATGGAGTGGCTGTAGATATACCTTAGGCTTTAATCGCTTGCTGGCATTCGTAAGCTGGGAAAAAATGTATGGGGTGAGTAAGTACAACCTACACACTCGGGCCCCATGGAAATGTCTATTTTTGCATCTGCAGAATGCACCCATGTTGATTAACAGTGTTGTGATGGGGTCTTTGGTGATGCTTGGGGCAGGAGGTTAGAAGAAAAGGGGGGCAAACTAAAATTGTTTTCTTCATGCGCCAGAACCCCCCCCCCCCTCATGTCCTAACTCAGTACTCATACAAACTCCACCAACTCAATAGCTAGATGGGGGGTGCTACGGGGGGGTTGTCTGCCCCAGATGTAAATTGCGGACCTGGAAAAGAATCTCATTAGCAGGACTGCTGTTCCCCCTCTTACCCCCTAAAAACCAGAGAGAGAGAGAGAGAGAGAGAGAGAGAGAGAGAGAGAGAGAGAGAGAGAGAGAGAGAGCACCATCCCTTCTTCTGTCATATAGATGAGTGGGGGCAGAGGAGGGGGGTACAATGGTGCCTTTGTTCTGGCATGCAGTCCTGCTGCCCTTGAAGGCCTCACTCTTATGAGTAATTACGCAAAGAACCATCAGGCCGGCAGAAGACTCTTCATCAGTCTAATATTAATTGACTTATACGCTCCACAAGTGGCACTGGGAAAAAATCTTTCAAGTACAGGTTGTTCCATTACCTGGTTGGCAGGTGCAGGAGAAACCATTGACCAGGTCTCTGCAGATACCGTCATTGACACAGGGATTACTCTCACACTCATCTATATCCACCTCACAGTGTGTTCCAGTGTAACCTGAACAAAACCAAGGAAAAAACTTCATTACCCAGACAGACAGAACTCTTTTTTTTTTTTTTACATTCTAATCTACATCCAGACCCCAAGGAGCCATTTGACCATCCTGATTGTGGCCATGCCATTGATGGCCTTAAATTGATGTTCTCACGCCCAAAATTATTTTTTAAGACTTACGAGTAACAGTGGCTTCGCTATTGAACAGGACCACTTTACACTGTTTATAACCTACTTCAGCTCCTAATATAAACTATGGATTGTGTAAGCCAAAGCACGTCATAAACAGTGCAAAGTGGTCTGGGAAGCATGTCACATAAATATCATCATGCTTATCTATGTTGCGTTTTACATACATGAATGAGGGAACCTAGCAGCAAGAGCAGAGAATCAGAACCAGCTGACTATAGGGAGGCAGGAGAGCAAGAGGTGTCTGTGGAAATGAAAGGAGATTTTTGGGGGGAGAGGGGCAGGTTGTGGGGGCTGGGGGAAATAAGCGATGGGAAAAAGTTTGCTCTCTCTCTGTGTGCACGAGGGGCACGGAGAGTAGCACAGAGAGGCCCTATTGTTGCTGTTGATTCCCACCACTCCATTGCTCATTATCATGCCGCACACTCTCCTCCCCCGCTTGCTCTCTGCTAGCCCTCCCAGCCCTCATTTGTATATTCCAAAAGACCACGGAATCAATGTAATGGGCAAGGCATGGGACGTGTGCATGTGTATGTGTGTGCTGATGGCAAGAGTGTCAGTCTGTTATCCTATGATTTTTACATGCCATTAGTAGCTAGAACATACGGTCAACACTTCCACAACTTGCTTCCCAAATGAGGGTATTATGTAATACATTCTAAGCATTACTGATTGCTTGTTCATGACTTTGGTGACCGATGGCATGTACTGTGTTGTAAAGATGCAATATCAAAATTGCTCTGAAACATGTCACATGCAGTCTCTGGGCATACCAGGCATACAGATACAGGAGAACTGTCCAATGCGATCGAGGCAGGTGGCATCATTCTGGCAGGGCATGGACAGGCACTCGTTGATGTCAATCTCGCAGCGAGGGCCGGTATAGCCACGGCCACACTGACACTGGAAGGATCCCTCTGTATTCACACACTTTCCAAAGTGCTCACAAGGGTTGGCACCTAATAAAAGAGTTTAGAATATTATTTTAGAATAATTTTACAAAGAAATCCAAAGAAGCGTGCTTACATTTGACAAAGCTATGCATTTCAGAAATGGACTCAATATTTAGTTGCCTTTTCTTCAGTGGTTACTGAACAGTAGCCAAATTGGCATTACAATCAAACAGTCTTGATAATTCCATTTATTCATTCATTAATTTTCTAAACTGATTAATCTTAATTAGGGTCTCAGGGAGGCTGATGCCCTTCTCAGCCGACCCTGGGCGATGGCAGAGTACACCCTGGACAGCTCGCTAGGCCATTTCAATGCTAAATCCCTACCGTGCCTAATATAGCCAAGCATTTCGGCATGTTCTGCAATTCAATGTACACAAAAGTTTTAAAAACAACTTTTCTTGAAACGCTCACAGCATTAGGATTTATTGCTCAATATATCACTTTAATTTCATTGATTCATTCATTCTCTGAACCACTTAATCTTAATTAGGGTTGAGAGAAGACTGGCACCTATCTCAGCTGACTCTGGGCGTGGCTGGGGTACACCCTGGACAGCTTGCCAGACCATCACAGGGCAGAAACACACTGACAGCAACACAGTAGTCTACTCTTTACGAAGTTCAGTAATGGATCTTTTACATACCTCTCATCACAGAAAGTGAAAGACATGGCTGGCCTTTAATAACCCAGATAGCTGCACTGTGTGGACAGCAGTGACAACTCTGTGATAATGGAGCTTGAACCCCTGACTTTCGGATCTCATTTTTATTTATTTATTATTATTATTATTATTATTATTATTATTATTATTATTTTTTTTACAAAAGTTTCTCTTCGTGTTTGTCTGGGTACTCTGACTTCCTCCCACAGTCCAAAGACATGCATTTTACACTAACTAGCTGACCCTAGATTGACCAGATTCCAGATTGACCCTAGGTCTGAGTGGGAGAGCGAATGGTTGTGTGTGGGGTTTTGCCCTGTGAGTCCTGGAGTATTGTGCAAGGTGTACCCAGCCTTCGTCTACAATTGGCTGAGATAGGCTTCAGTCACCCTGCAACATTGGATGGATTTAATGATTCGGCAAACAAATGAATAAAAATATTGTGATTAAAGAGTGGTAAAGTACCGATGGAACATTCATCCATATCCTGGTTACAGGCTCCACCAACGAAGCCAGCTGGGCATGTGCAGATGGCACGGCCGTTCAGTGGGTTGGTGTCACATACTGCACCTTCATTACAGGGATTACTGACACAAGCATCATCCAGGTGGCACAACAAACCTGCGATCAGAAAACAGAGTAGCTCAGAACCAAAGTAGTGTATTATGAGTTAAATGTGTGTGTGTGTGTGTGTGTGTGTGTGTGTGTGTGTGTGTGTGTGTGTGTGTGTGTGTGTGTTTGACTGTCAGAAACTTTACCAGTCTTGCCCACAGGACACTCGCAAAAGAAAGATGCCACACGGTCATGACATGTAGCTCCATTAAAGCACACAGCAGTGGCGCAGTCATCGATGTTCTCGCTGCAGTCATTGCCAGTCCAGCCATTTACGCACACACAAGTGTGTCCACCATTGGTGTTGAAGCACGTGCCTCCGTTGTGGCAGGCATTTGGCTGCATCAAGCACTCATTTACATCTTCAGCACAGTACTGACCTAACAACGCAAACTCAGTTATGACCTGAAAAGATTATGGTCTGGTACACACAGGTTTTACAGTGTGTAGAAAGACAAATACCTGTCCACTCAGGTGGGCACTGGCAGTTGTAGGTGTTGACTCCATCTACGCAAATTCCACCGTTCATGCACTTGTGACCAGGACAATCATCCACGTTCACATCACAGTTCAGACCACTGAATCCTAGAGGAGAGAACTCCAGATAATTATCTGAGATACTGTAAATTAAAACAATATAATAAAACTTTTCTCTAGTGGTACTCAGTATAACAATTACATGACTAAATGATAGCATAATTCTATACTAAATGTTACTTTTATACTCCTTCCAGACCAATGTTATGGTCATTCTTAAAATTTAATGGATACAACATGTATCCTGTGGACATAATATCCTGGATCCAAGAATTCGGAATAATGATCAGTACTGTTTGACATTATATTACACAGTAGTAGATGAGAAATTATTTGTAATCCCAATAGTGGGGGATACCCAGAAGAAAGCAGGTTTCAGTTTGAATCTGGTCCTCTCATGATTTCTTCCTCATATCATATCATCTCAGGGACTTTTTTTTCCCTCCCTTCTCATTGCCCATTACGGATTCCTATCTACATCCGGATTTATGATAACTGCTCTATTGTTAGAATGCTGCACAGAAAATAAAGTGAACTAAATAAAACTGAACAGTCCAAAAAAATTCATTTTGGGGAAACCTTCTTCAATTGTGTGCAAATTATCACTTTTTCTGAATGTAAGCAGACTGAGTACCACAATGTGATGTATGTGACAGTCTTCCCTATCCAAGGTCACACCTTATAACTCTAACTCACTCAGACTCTACATTGACAACTAGCCGGGACGGTAAAAAGTCTAGTGGGTGTTCGAGTGTTTACACTCTCTCCTGGCAGTTCCCACAGTAGCATCAGGCCGGCCGGAGTTAGGGCCACCCTCCCTGCTGCGTTTGCTTGTTTTACATTCGCACACGGTTTCAATGACTTCCTCTCTAGCAAGGGCCATTTCCTGCCTGCTCCCTAGAGGGATCGCAAGAGGGTCATAAACTAAATTCCTCCCTGATGTCAAGCAACCTTGCTTCTCCACACACCCCCTACTTTCTTTTCTTTCTCCGACTCTTTTCTCAAAGCTATTTATAGGAAGAAGACTTTTGACCTATGAGAGTCCTATTGCAGCAGCAATATTTAGGAAAGTCGTCATATGGGAGCCCAGAGGGTATGAAGGATGATCATGAGTGTGGGAATGTGATCGTGGGAGTGTTTGTATTTGCTCATTCATATGTACCTGGCAGACAAGCACACTCATAAGTGTGCTCCCCGGTTTGATGACATGTTCCCCCATTGAGACACTGGGAGGGTGCGCAGGGCTGAGTAAGCATCTCACATGTGCGTCCGCTGTATCCAGGAAGGCATTCGCAGCGAAATGAGCCATGTGTGTTCACACAAATGCCTCCATTCAGGCACTTTCCTGGCTTGCGACACTCATCAATGTCGTTGCGGCAGTTCTTGCCCTGGTAGCCGGGTGGACATGAACAGTTGTATAGGTTGTTCCAATTGGTGCAACGAGCTCCATTAGCACATGGACTCGTTGCGCATGCGTCAATCAGAGAGCAATCCTGACCTGTGAATATACATTAGGATAGAAAGCTTTAATCATACTGATAAATAAAGACTATTTTCATAACCCCTCTAGTCAAAAGACAAAAAAAAAAAACCCACCTGACTGGGAGGTGAATGTAAGAAGGGAGAATAAGATTGATAAATTTTATATTCATTATATTAGCATTCAGAGTTTATTATTAGTACAAGTCAATATACTTTATATTTTTTCATTTCTACATGATCTCAGTCTCTGTAATTTTTCAAGAATTCAGTCATTCATTCATTTTCTGAACCACTTAATCCTAATTAGGGTCACGGGGAGGCTGGTGCCCATCTCAGCAAACTCTGGGCGAGGGCAGAGTACACCTTGGACGACTCACTAGGCCATCCTGAGGCATAAACATGCTGACAACTATGCAGCCTATGCTTGACGAAAGTCAGAAATGGTTCTTTTATACCAGAGACAGTGAGAGACATGGACGGACTTCGATAACCCAGTTAGCTGCACTGGTGGGACAGCAGTGACAACCGTTGACAGTGGGGCTTGAACTCTCAACCTTAGGATTGGTAATCCAACACCTTTCCACCAGGGCACTACTGCCCCTAAAAGTATTTACTCAACAAAATGGGGGGTTTTTGTTTTTTTTTTTTTTTTTATATATAATTTGGGCTACAGGAGCAGTGGTGACCTGGAGGCAAGGTGTCATGTCTCCTTGTCAATCCATGTCTCCCACTGTTCTGTCGTGAAAGGCATGTAAAGTAACCATTGCTGACTTTCATCAAGAGTAGGCTGCATAGTCGCCAGCTTGTTTCTGCCCTGCGATGGCCTGATGAGCTGAGATGGGCGTCAGCCTCCCCGCAACATTAAATAAGGATTAAGCAGTTTAGAAAATAAAGGAATGAATTATGGCCATTTCCCAAATACTACAAGAGCAGCAGATAGACTTCAGGAGCTTTAATACTATATGGATATATGATGATTAATCCTGTGTCTAACAAATGATATGATATTAAACAGACACTTCCATTCAGGTTTACCTCTAAAGCCTCTCTGGCACACACAGGTAAACTGTGGGATACCGTCTGCAACTCGACTTTTACATGCAGCTCCATTATGGCATGGTGAGCGGTGGCATGGGTCCAGGTGTTGGCACTGGGGTCCGATGTACCCGGGCCGGCACCTGGAGGATGAAGCATGAAGAATATGGAATAAAAAAAATCAATGGGATTGTGAAAGGCTTGGCAGGCAAGCATGCAAGAAGCATTTCTTAATGCAGTTGTGGACTCTACTTCTCAGTGACGATCCTGCCAAGATCTAACACAGACTGTCTGCCTTTTTCATTACCACAGCTCAGACTGTATATTAATACTGCCTGAAGTGGTTCGTGTCAAGACAGACATAGACACATAACATACAGACACACACACACACACACACACACACACACACACACACACACACACACACACACACACACACACACACACAATGATGGCATGCACTGAGACAGATGTAACATATCATTTGTAGTTCTCTGAAATAGACAAACCCACTTTCCAAATTCCCCCAATATTCCCAGGCTGTGTCGTTTCGCTCCATCCATGCCAGCTCTCATTCCACCATCATTACTCTTTATACATGCTGTAGCCAAACTCAATTTACGCACTCAGATGAAGACAAGCTTGTCAGTTAACAGCAGGATTTAAGTACTTTACTCCTAAGACAAGCATGTAAAAAGGCAAATATCCTGCACAAGGTTTTATTTGTTCAATAAAAAGAAGCCACTCAAAGAGCAAAGAGAACATGCTGTAGAAATTAGATGTTGGTCGAAATATTTTGTAAAGAACTTTCAGTGGTTCCTTCCTTTCTCTGTTTCATGGCTTTCATTGTGATTGCATAGTATCTTGATAGACGGCTTACAGCGACCTGAAACTGCACAGGCGAGATAACACACAAGCGGCTTTTGGGTTTTAAAGGTCGTCTCTAGGGGTTGAGCCAGGTCGCCTAGTATACGCAGGGTAACCCTACACTCACCCAGGGAGCCCCCACTACAGGATGGGCACCCACATCAAACAGGCTGTTTGAAGCTGATGACAAGGCCTGTTAGAACTGTTCATCTCCCGCCCTCAGGCTCTCTCTTTTCACTGTAAACCAAACTCCTGGGCAGTAACAACAATGGATTTTCCTCTGCTCTCTATTATAGGAAGGCTACTGTTTTTTTTTTTTTTTTTTAACCTCTAAGCAATCCCAGCTTTTACTGCCTTCTTTGTGACCTGCAGCTCCTCCTCTATACTCATCTGATTGGTAGTTTTTGGGCTGGTCAGTAGCAATTCAGCATCTGGCCTCTAGGGGGCTCTGGGTTGGATAATAACAGGGAAACTCATTCTAGAGTGTAGTGATGTTTTTGTTTTATTCAGCATAGTAATGGACTGCAGGGGGATGACATTTGGGTAGGTGGCACTTGGAAAATGACTATCGATTTGGATTTGAGCTGTAGAGCTACAATGTAAAGGGAGGGCTTCTTGTTCAGTTACCAGGGCTATTCCTCCTCCTCCTCCTTCTCAAGGCACATGGAGCACTGCAATGGCTTCCCTATGAAACCATTTTCATGCTGGGGGTCAAATGCCAGAGGTCAGCAGTCTGATTGTCATGATAATGTTTGTAAGGCTGAGGAGCTAGGAGGTGGGGGGGATCTGTTGAAGGCTAGAACTTCTTCAAGTTAGCTGAAGGAATTGGTTGGGTACTGGCTAGGGTCTACTACAGAGGGAATGACATGTCATACTTCCTGTAATCCTCCGTCTCTTACTCTGAAAACAGTCACCCTATCGCTGAATCCCAGATCCCTGTTGCCCCAGCAACCTCACAGACGAGCGAGAAAGTCTGACACACCACCAATCAGCCCCTACCCTTCGTCCCCTCAGCTATTTGTCATGGCTTGGCGGGGTTTATTTAGAGGCAAATTAACTATGTCTGGAATTTCTGGTGTCACTGGAAAAATGAAACCAGAGGTCTCGGCACAAAGAAAGGGTTGTAGAGACGGGGATGGGTACTCACAACCAGGTTTCTTTAGAAGCATGCAGCCTGTCACTCCAAATAAATCTAACCAATGGTAAATAAAAATTGAATAAATATAATACTGGAAAAGCTTTGAATATTCTTATGGCAAGTTGCTCTTCTTCAAAATTCCTTTGAGGTGCTAACACGAACATGGAACATGAAGTATGTGAAGGAATCTCATGTTCCTAATTCTTCCAGTGAATGTTACACTAAGCTTTTGTTATAAAACTGTAAAAAATTGTGAACCGTATGGTGGTGTAGTGGTTTGTGCATCTGTCTAACAGCAATAAAGGTCCTGGGTTTGAGTTCAGGATCACAAGGATGTTTCTGTGTGGAGTTTGAATGCTCTCCCTGTGCGGGTTTCGATTTTATGAATGTGATCTACTGTATTAATCCCGCATGGGAAATTATTGCTTCTGCATTTAACCCATCCAAAGTGAGTACATTCACATAAACAGTGAGAACACACACACTCTGAGCAGTAGGCTGCCACACACACACACACACACACACACACTGGGGGTGCCCGGAGAGCAGTTGGGGTTTAGTGCCTTGCACTTCATCCATGAAGCTGGAGACAGGGAAGGCGCAGCTCACTCCACGGCTGCCACACATTTCCCCTGCTGGTTCAGAAATTGAACAGGCAATGTTTCAGTCCCAAAGTTACTTCTCTGACCTTCAGGATATGTCTCCTCCCACCTCTACTGTGCACTAGAATGGTAGTGTGTCTGCTGGCCCTACGGTGGACTGACGAGCTGTTTAGGGTTCACCCTGCCATCACTCAGATTCGGCTGAGTCCCCATGACGACAGCAGGATTAAGTGTTTTGTCAAATTTACAAATAAAGAATAAGGTGAAAATAAATTATTTTTGGATGAAGAAACAGACTGGGTGTTGAAACACATGTTGAAATTTCTACGGCTTCCAGAAAATTTTGAAATTTCCTTTAGTCTAGGTGTCAAAATACGTTAATACACATATGTGAGTGTATCAGTGGTAGTGTCTGGATTGTAGTCCTTGAGGAATGCCTGTGAATACAAACTAAATGTGCAGATATTGGTCAGGCAGTCACAAGAGGGAGGACAGAAAAGGATAGATTATTTGTCCTCATGCGTAGTAAAGCAGCCAAAACACACATTCTTTTGTCTCGACGTTGGCCGTGCCTATCATTCTTTTCGTACAACAGGGAGCCAGGAGTAAAAAGTCATGTTAACGTACTCCAACATGACCTATGTCTCCTGAAATGGATGCTGTCTAGACGTCTTTATCAACTGTAGCATCTCTGAATTTTTTATTTTTAGAGCTAATATTTATTTTCAGATTATTTGCTGTTTTTCAGCAGGTGTGTGATGTCATGCCCAGTGAGGAGCATGACGGATTCAAAGTCTTGACCCTTGACCCCTGAGGAAGCGTGTGCGGTACTTGGTCCAGGGTGAGCATCAATAATAATTCTGGCGCGTCACAACACTCCTAAAGGCTTGCGCCAGCTGCAGCTGAGTGCTTCCTATCTATCCACATCTGTCGACATCTGTCAGCACAGCGCCAGCTGGCGCTTTCTGGAGATACAAGCTACACAACTGGACTGTTATGCTTTTTTAACAAACTTTACACACACATCCATGCATTCTTCTGATAGAGTCTCATGCATATGAGTGCACCAGTATACACCCAACACAATAGAAGTGATCATATTTGATCTGTGAATAAATTAGGTTAATGCAGAATGGTCTAACAGTTGACTCTATCACAGAATAGTAGCATAAGACAAGCCACTTCAAACACTGATGCATAGGAAAAGGAAAAACAAAACAAAGCACACAACCACAGGAACTCCCATGCGTAGACAATTACTCAATACATACATTCACATGAACACTGGGAATTGTTTATCAAGTTCCTGTGAGCCAGAGTACTGAGTGTAGGATCATTTTTTTCTCTCACAGTGCTTCAGCGTACAATCCTATATACTAAGGAAGTTGATCCTAGATTAGCACTCTTAATCAGAGAAATCTGATAAACGTGTGCCAAACCTGAGACTTACAAACCTGGTCTGGTCCTCTGGGAGAGCTGGAGGGAAGAGTAAAAAAAGGCTGCCTTCAACTAATACTTACAGTACAATGAAAAATAAACAACATTCCTTACTGTATGTACTGTAGGCATATATTTTTCCTCTGACACAATAATAGTATTAAACATATTAAATATTTGCATGGGAGGTGATGAGTCTTCAGAAGGTTTTTTTTTTAATGATGCTGACGAAATGATTTATGTGTGTAAATTTCATCAAGGCAGCTCCTTATGGGAACTCTATGCTGCTTTTCCTGCTCTTGAGGTCAACAGGGCAGGTAACAGAACACCACACTCCCCAGTATTAGTTCATACAAACTGAAGGTCATGGCACCTGTAGAGGAGAGGTGCAAACACCATGGCTCAGACCAACAAGGAGCTCAGTTCGGTCATGGTCTGCCAGTTGCTGAGCATGGGAGAATTCCTGCTTGAAAATTTTCAATCCTCCTAGGTAGTACAAGCCAAGCATCCCACACCAAGGCAAATATATTGGATGATGCTAAACATGACGCAGCATGTCACTTCTGAGTGATTTAATGTCATGTCACTATTAGAAAACATGACTTGGAAACAACTGATTCATTACTTAGGTAAAACAACAACAACAACAACAACAAAGTGGCAAATTCTTTCCAAAATCTGGTCGGCTACAATGTCTGGCACATAGCACAACCCCCATCTCAAACTCTGCAAGGTGGGAGCAGCACAATTACTTTGTAAAGAGCCCATACTGACACCACACTGCCAACAAGAACCCCCCCCCCACCACCACCACCACCACCACCACCCAAGTCTAACTCCCCCTGTTCTCATAGAGGAACCAAAGTGGGGGTAGGGGAGCATTTTTTGTTCCAAATAAAAGAGCTAAAGTAGTCAGAATCGCATTGTATGAGAGAGAGAGAGAGAGAGAGAGAGAGAGAGAGAGAGAGAGAGTGTGTGTGTGTGTGTGTGTGTGTGTGTGTGTGTGTGTGTGTGTGTGTGTGTGTGTGTGGGGGGGGCAGTGACCCAAACAGCCAGGCTTTCAGGCCTGTTCTTATACAGACCAACAGACCTTAGCTGTAACCTGGCAACAGTAACCCATGGCTGAGAAGAGACAGAGGAGGGGGAGCTTTGGGAGACTGGGTTCCATAAGGACAGTTTCAGGACCAAATTTTCTCCCTTTGTATGCATGCTTGACTTAGACATCACAGTCTAAACCAATAAAACTGAAACTGACTGAGTTTTCCCAAAGAAATCCCAAGATCTGGTCATAACAATAGGCCTAACAATGAGAGCAACATGGCTGCTGATTCATATTTCCACCAACAAACCATTAAAAGAACAGTGAACCAATCTACAGAACAAACTACACACTGCCCTTGCAGAATTTTAAATCCATACTTCTACTGTTTTTTTAAGCTGTACTACCTCACAATTATATTTTCATTACAGATTCAGCTCAATTTGGCAGGGAGTGGCTTTGTTATATAACGTGATAATGATAATGAGGCGTGATAATAAACTGCCACTTAAAAAACAGCACTGAATGCACAACTACAAAAGAGTACAGTGTCCAGATCTTTGCTCAATCTCATGCTGTTGTTTTTATCATCGCATTTGTTTGAGGAGCTAAAAGTAGCTTGGAATTTCTCCTATTACTAACAAGGCAACCATAACCACATTGCATGCACCATGGAGTCGAGGTCTTCCAAAACATTTTTCGATGTGTTTCGCCACAAAATCCCCACCACTCAAAATGGGACAGATCCTTGGGAACTTTCAGAGATGGTCGAGCCTAACAATAATGCCACAAACCAGGGGAAAGATTTATTTTAAAATGGGTAGGTTCTCTGTAAAACCATTGACTGAATCATTTACTTCTCAACCACATTTTCATTTTCATGTTACTCAACACAACTTTTCGCCATTACCTATTGTTTCCTATTTCCCTGCATTTACACAACCACACAAATTATGATGGAAAAGAGTGACTGGATAAAAAAAAAAAAAAGATTTTGAAATTAAAATAATGGAGAAAACTTTGCATAAGAAAATTTTTCTATCAGTAACCCACATCTCTATGTAATGGTAGGAAAATCCTACAGATGGATGTCTTTCATACAATTTGAAATCATATTTGCATTTAAAAAAAACTCTCACGAGATCCATTTAATTTTATTGATCATCTTAAGTGCGCTGCTGTGGCTCAGTCTCTTCCTGTAGCCATTTGATCTCAAGCTACCGCTTCATTTAATGTCCCACCCGAAGCAATCTATGCCAATCAATGCTAGCAGGTATGAGTCAGCTGGAAGTGTCACTAGCGATAGCATGCCATTCCCCTTTAACGCCAAGAAAGAAATCTATATAGATTTCATAAAAATATGAAACAAAACATGGAAAACAGTATTTCATGGTAGGCATGTACTTTTATTTTAATGAATAAGAGTTTTATTTCTACTAAGCGTACTGTACTACCTTGTTGCAGCATGCTTCTAGACGAGGTATTTTCTCACTAAATTTTTAAAATTCAAAATTTTGACACACTTGTATTTTTTTTTTTTTTTTTTTACAATAAGTGCATACTGGGACGAAATATCGGTTATCAGTCTCAATAAATAGTAATAATCAGCACTGATTTTAGCAGCAAAATACTGGTGTATCAGTATAGGCCACCCCGATACGTAGTTTAGAATGTGGGCATTGACCTCAATTGGGCAAGTATATTCACGCAAGTCAAGACCAAAGCAACCAGTCCAACACCAGTGGGTGTTTCTTTAGTAAAGGTATTTCTGAATGAGATGGAAAATAAGCCACGGGTACTTTTTCAATTTCACTGGGACTCAGACAACAAACTCTGAAGTAATCCCATGCCTAATACCCACACCTTCACCTGAAGTT
Source organism: Plotosus lineatus (assembly GCA_024760905.1). Taxonomy (NCBI): domain Eukaryota; kingdom Metazoa; phylum Chordata; class Actinopteri; order Siluriformes; family Plotosidae; genus Plotosus; species Plotosus lineatus. The sequence continues at coordinate 87,936,507 of CM045728.1, read as the reverse complement.
GATCTTAATTTATCTCCTTCACCACCTAATAACCACCAAAGCAAATAGCACCTCGTTGTTAAACCTGCATGCGCATTAATTTTTGCAGAAGCAATCATTATCTTGTGGTTTTAATAACTGAACTTTAATGGGTTTCAGATGTTAAGAATATCTTTCAAGTAGATAAAATGATCTCCTTTCTATTTGTGTCAGTGAGATATCTTATCTTCCTTTCGGCTGTTCCCTTTTTTTCTCAGGGGGCACCACAGCGAATCTATGATTTGCATGTTTGATTTGGTGTAGGTTTTTATGACGGATGCCCTTCCTGACACAACCCTTTAGCAAGGGGCAGAAACACGCTGATGGCTATGCAGCTAATCTTTACGAAAGTCAGCAATGATTCTTTTACATGCCTCTCACCATATACAGTGAGAGACATGGCCCGCCTTTGATAACCAAGTTAGCACACTGGGGGGACGGTGACAACCTTGTAAAGTGGAACTCGAACCCCCAACCCTAGGATCAGCAATCCAGCACCTTTTACCACCGGGCCACCACTGCCCACATTCGTGTCAGTGAGATATCACACAGGATTGGTATGCAGCTTAAATTAAGAAAGCCGATGAGCCAGACAGGAGGTAAGTAAAACAGAGAGGTCAGGAGAAGTCATTACTTCCTGTTCTAAAGCCTGGGAACCGGGCAGCCTTCTGTTACATTGCTCGTTACGCCATACTTTCTTGAAAAATCTCTTTAAATTAGAGATCAGTCTAAAATATTGTTCAAAGCATTCCAATGGACAGTGCTCAAGACAGCCGGAGAGGATGAATCTTATTAAACATTCCTCTCTAATCCTTCTAAAAACGGATGAAGGAGGTACAGGAGATGGCAATGTCAGTACTGACATTATTCTTATTGTTTTAAATGTTGCTAAGTGTAAAATGTAATCATCAAATAATAGGACCTATTATTGGTTAAAGAAGAATGTAGACACTTTGAGGCAACAAGCAGTGCCTTTTAAATGCCTCTGGCCACATCCATCTGTTCTCGAGACACAGACATTCCACGGATCATCAAGCCAGTCCCCAATTTATAGACTCGCTTTAGTAGTGAGGTCAGGGTACCACCATGAACAACGCACAGTATTCACCGTTAAACTCAAGAACACAGAGATGAGAAAACACTTGTCTCTGCCTTGTGGCTTTGCTGTCGACATCCTTTTATCTACAACCCGCAGTTCTTAGACACTTAGCAAGCAAGTGACCAAAGCCGTCATACGTCTGGTACGATGAACTTCCACGTCCCTTCACTGTGTCTCTGTGTGTGCATAGAGGCCCACTACCTCCGGTCCTTCATGAGCCAGTCTGTCTCAGTATGGGGCAGCAGGCCACTCAAAGGCAGCACCTGGCCCTCCACTCTTCTTTTGTAAAGACCTGACTTCAGTGGATTACCATCACAACATCCACCAGCTGTCCCTCTGCATCCCGGCACAACCCACTAGACACCCCCCCCCCCCATTCCTCCAGCTGGAGCCACTGTGAATGACACCCTCACAATCTGCCTAATTATCTTGCTGCTTCAGCTGGGACTCTATCCCACAGTTGAGCACTGCATGCTTGCAAGCACTCCACACAGGGGTGGGATGAGATCAGAAGGCCAGTAAAGCAGCCACTCCAGTGGAACTTCCTGATTCTTCACCGAGACTCACATTCCTATACTCAACACCAACAAGTGCTATGTCACTCTTTGCTATTCAGATCTTTGCAAAAGAGTGACTCAAATGATGAAAAACTACAGACCAGGTTCAAACACCCCAGCCTACATCAATGGTTCATTTGACGAAATAGTCATCACGTCTGCTTAGAATGTGTGTAGTGTTCTGGGTTTAATCGTCTGTAGAACCATGTGATTGCGTGCCCTGTGATGGCCTGGTGATCTGTCCAGGGTGTACCCTGCCCTCGCCCAGACAAGGCTGAGATGGGCACTAGCCTCCCCGCAACCCTAATTAGGATTAAGCGGTTCAGAAAATGAATGAATGAAAAATTTGATGAAATAAGACTGACACGAACAACGCTGACTTCTTCTTCTTCTTTCTTCTTTTACTTTCGGCTGCTCCCTTTAGGGGTCGCCACAGCAAATCATCCGCCTCCACCTCACCCTGTACTCCGCATCTTCTTTTCTGACTCCAACGACCTTCATGTCTTCCTTCACCACATCCATAAATCTCTTCTTTGGTCTTCCTCGAGGCCTTCTGCCTGGTAGTTCCAACCTCAGCATCCTACTGCCAATATACTCACTATCCCTCCTCTGTACATGTCCAAACCATCTCAATCTAGCCTCTCTGACTTTGTCTCCAAAACAAATTACGTGGGCTGTCCCTCTGATATACTCATTTCGAACAACGCTGACAATAAGACTAAATCTCAAGCAATTCAACTGTGGACTACACTGAGCAAGCAGTATGTGGGAGCAAGTTACTCAAGGAATATTTCTGTAATCTGTCAATGACTTCACTGACCTGGACAAGACTAGGAGCAGTGCACCATGAAGGGAGAAGGGCACATACAAATGAAAGTAGAGTGATATTTTTTTACCTGGATTGCGGACAAGACAGTTAATCTTTGGCATCAATAAAGCAGCCAAGTACCATGATAACTAGGGCAGTTACAATAGCTATCCTGAGGCAGGATTCACATAATATTATACACTGTAGACTGTATACAAAATACGAAGCCTAAACAACATAAAAGGACCATTTAGCAATTCATAGCAATGGGATTCTAGTTCGCAAAATATCTACCAAGTTTTATTATTGCCTGGATTTTAACCATTATTTTTGCTTGTTTTTCCAGCATTCTCTTTTGCCCTTTTCTTTTCTCGCATTCCCAATCCTGTGGTGCCAGGTTACAGGTTGGTATCTAAAGGAATAAATGGTCCTTTTCTACTTTTTTGGATCTCTGATTACGCCACATTCCCTGGAGAAAGGCGTGATAGGTGTGGTGGGGCGAGTTTGATGGTGTCGGAGCCAGTTAGACCACTCTCCTGAGTCAAGACTCTTGGAATAGTCGTGTTACTGCTCTGTGTCATATGACATTTACTGTCCCCTTTTCTATTCTAAGAGTTTATTAAAAAAAAAAAAAAAAAGAGGACCACACACCTCCCCTGAGGGGACAACAATGCCATATTAAAGAACAACCACTTTCAATTTGGAGTTTAATTACTTACATACCCTGTTATGACACACCAAGTGTGCTCAAGTATGCAGGAAACAGGTCAAAGTGGGTTCATAAACTCAGTTAAATATTTACAGACACGTTTTAATGCCGGTCAACCTGATGTGTGAGGCGTAATGATTAAAAGACAGAGCAGGTTGTTCATATTCTGTTTATGAGCCTTTCTAGCTTGAGTGTCTTAAAGTGGCCACGTCTTTTATAGGCCATATTTTACTTTATTGGAGATATGAGAACATAAAAGAAACCCGCTCATCCTTTGTAATCGACTTTACTCCTTACATAAACAATTGGTAAGAAGACAAATCAAGTTCAGCATATTTCCCCTTTTTTCTCTCGATCATTTTCTGTATTAACAATTTAGGAAACCCAGTGTTGGGGCAATGACCAATACTCTTGATCCTTTAAACGTTCAGCTCTGTGTTTGCTTTGGATTCCGCCTCACTTGTTTAAACCCGTCATGTCAAGATGATTAAATGTAATCAATGTATTCATCAATTCAATAATCCAATCATTCAATCATGTCCAATGATGTTTGTTTGAGTGTAAATCTAAATAACATTATAGGGTCTGACCAAAACTGAAACCTCATTCTTCATGAACTGGTCAGTAACCAGGTAATAACAGTGCGCCTGAGGATACAAAATTCACCAGGAACAAAAGACTGAACTTTGAAGGAAAGAGGGAAAAAATCGCCTAGAGGGACAGAAAAAAAGACAAAAGCAAATGGGTTACGGATAAAGTATGCACTAAATGGCTTGCAGCATGCCTGCCGGTTTAAACATTAAAGTAAAAATGTTTTCAAGATGTCAGGTACTTAAATAACGTCATTTCTGAAGTAAACCGACTTCTAGTATACTGTATATGCACAATCAAAACTGGGATCAAAGATATTCTCAGATTTGGGGCATTAAAATTTGCTTATTAAATCAAAGCATGTTTGCTTGTTATTTACATTAAAGAAAATTCCGTAAGCTTTTGTTGGTTTAAAGTCAAATATTAGGCAACCATTACAGAATTAAGAAAGTGACTATAAAAGAGTGCTATGAAAGGAAATCTTATTCCACTGAATAACCACATTATCCCATTTCATTTGCTTCCACAGCTTGCAGATTCCTCATCCAGCACAATATACATAAGTATAGAGACTTTGGTTTTAGCAACAACTTAATTGCTATTGCCTGGTGTTAGACTCAACCACAGAGAAAATTTCCCACATTTTCAGGAGTGTTAGGGAGAGAAATTCTAATCATGAATGAAAGCTAGTGCGCGCACACACACACACACACACACACACACACACACACACACACACACACACACACACACAAACACATGCGCGCTGCTACACAACAGTTCAAATCAGGCAGGAAAGTTAAAACAACAGCCCCAGGCATTCATGTGATAAGAATCACTTTGTATTAGCATACAGAGTGAAGACAAAGACTGTGGGAAGCTGTGGAAATGGATGACCCTGTAACACCAAAACACTGGAAAGCTGTAGCGCACAGCGTTTTCACTTTATTTTAGTAAATCAGCCACTGGAAGGATCTGAAATCTTGTGGACAGGTGCAAGCGGCCCATGTGTCATTTAGCAGACATGAGAAAACTTGAGAAACATTGTTGTTCTTAATGCCTGGCAACCCATTCAACTGCTCAGGCCTAGCACGTCAAAGCCACACAGCATGTTTGCTATAAAACAACAGAGAAAGAGGGCCTGTGCCAAAAAACAAACAAAAAAATCCAAAATGCAAAAAAAAAAGAAAGAAAGAAAGATGATAACCATTGCAATGAGACTGGCAACATTCCAACCTTCTTTCCAGTACAGCTGCAAGTGTATCCAATACACAATCTGACACTTACAACCAAGGATAATTCACAAGGGCAACATTCATTCTCCACAGCTAAAATGGACCCATGAAATGTGCTGCTAATGTTGTTAGCACCTACTCCTTCCCTCTCCAAAACATGCTGTTAGTGGAGGTGAAGAACTTAGCACCTGTAAAGCTAACAGCTCATTCTCTTGACACTGAATAACTAAAGGAAAGTTCTAAGTTCCAAGAGCATTTATTGTTTATTTAATAAGCAGCTTTATAAAATTACATATATTTGCTACCACCACTGCTTTGTTTTATACTTCAGCACTTCAGAAAGTTTATTCTCATCTCAAAGGTTATTTAGTGTTTAAACTTTACATTCAAAAGTTTACATTCGAAACTTTACATACTAAGATTCCTAACAGCCTTTTTACTTACACTATTTTTGTAAGGGCTCCACCAGAAGAACAAATCAAATAATCATAAAATAGTTCTAAACCAAATCTATATGTTCCTAGCAGAGCGTTAATTACATTTTGCTAAAGCTGACTTTGCACAAAAAGTTCTTCAGTGCATGGCCAGACAAAACCCTTTTTGTTTCCTTAAAGAACCATTTAGTGGTTCCTTAATTACTTTTTGGTTATGGCTACAAAGTATATTTAAATTTTTATAGTCTGGAACGATTATTGAGTTAGTAGCCCCAAGAGGGAAAAGAGGTTCTATGGGTGATACAGTGCTCACATCCAAAGGCAGTTCTTCTTGAACCCTTAACAGGGCTCTACCAGAGGAAAAAGAACAACAACAACTGAAGAACCATTAAGTGAGTGAGTCTTTAGCTGGTTTCCCAGTAAAATGCTGATTAAACATTAAACTGTTACACTGTATGAATATAATTTTTCAACAATTCTGACACAGTAGACCCATTTTGGTTCCTTGATGAACTTTTAAAGATTGGTTTACGCTACTTTATTTGAGGTCAGTGGTGGCCTGGTGGTAAAGGGTGCCATATCGCTGATTGTAAGGTTGGGGTTTGAGTCCCACTCTCCACAAGGTTGTCACTGTCCCCCTAGTGCAGCTACCTAAGTTATCAAAGGCAGGCCATGTCTCTCACTGTCTATAGTGAGAAGTTCATGTTAAAGAACCATTGCTGACTTTCGTAAAGAGTAGCTGCATAGCCGTCAGCGTGTTTCTGTCTCTTGCTAAGGGGTTGTGTCAGGAAGGGCATCTGATGTAAAAACCTACGCCAAATCAAACAGGCCAATCAGATGATTCGCTGTAGCGACCCCCGAAAAAAAGAAAGAAAAAGATTTTCGCTACTTCATTTGGTACTACAAATAATAATTCTTCACCATAAAAGTTACAATGTACTGTGAAACCACTGATAAAATCTTTCTGGAGCAGCAACAATAAACAATCAAACAAAAAACCCTTAGAGATAATTACTGGTAACCCGATACTTATGTGAGGTCTAGATTTTGGCAAGTAAAAGGTTTAATCTGTCTTTGTGGACAAAACCTTGATCGCATACTGTATATACAACAACAATACAAAGGTAGGATTATATGTAGGGACAAAGATAAAGTGGACAATTTGGCTGACTCAGTAATGAACACAAAGGTACATCATTGGTCTGTTGATGCTCAAGTACTCTTTTGACACTTAAATAACCACCTGTGTGTTTCCAGTTTTATGTATGATTGAAAATGATGAGCCATTACTCAGACGTTTTCAATATCAAGGGCCAGCTCATCACTAATGATTCATTACTGTGAGATGTGTTGTTGCTGCTCCTCCCACTACATCACTGCTGAAAATAAAACAGGGATGATTACTCCTACAGCAGAAAGAAAAAAAAAATCACGACTGTGGAACTTACATGCATCTCGAGTCAACACACATTCCACCGTTTTCACATGGTCTTTGTGTATCCAAGCAGCGCAGTCCTGAGGAAAGAAAACATGAACACAGGCACATTTACACCTATCCACACTCACTGTGTAGTGATACTTCATTCTCTTGTTGTTTTGTCTTTGTTCCACTTCAGATCTTTGATTTTAGGCACCTTTGCTCTCACACATAGTGTTATCTGTGGGTGACTGCACATGTGTAAGTGTGACAACTATTCAAATCCATTCCTTCAAAAAAAAGATTAAAAACTCATTAATGTTGGAAGACACTGAGGAACAGCTCATGCTTTAATCAAAGCCTGATTCCATCACCTGAAAAATGTAATGTAGTACGTCATAACAACGTAGACATATCTCGCAATTACGAGATATTATATCATATATGATTAATTATGTCATAATAAAGACTATTTCACAAAAATATTCTAATCTTATTATGGTCGAAAGGAAATCTCTCATTCGAATCGTATTATGGTAACCGTTTAAGTTATAATTATAAGATGATAAATATTATTTATTAGAAAATGTATCATGCATATTAATTAGGAATTCATTATAGAAATATTGTGGAAGAGGATTTCCTTATAAACAGACTGAAATGATAATTATGAGATAAAATGAGCATATTATGAGTATTGAAGTCATTATTATGTGAAACTAAGTCATTATTATGAGAGTTTTCATGTTTAAGGGGGAGGAAATGGGCTTTCATTAATTTCAGAGCTGATTGTAATCAACTGTATTTGTTTCCATTAACGTTGAAGAGTAGTCCACTTAGGCTTGTTTAAGAAGGATAAAAAAGTCACTTTGGTCATGAATCTAACACATCATAGATCCTAGTCCTGGGCCTCACACTTTTATAGTGAGTTGACAGTGAGCAGCAGGGGCATCAGCTCTGATGAGCCAAAATTAAACTGCACTAAATACATTAAATATCATCCTGCACCGATCACCAGGAACGAGTTATTACATTCCGAGTTGAATCTTCAAAGCTGTGTTTTTAAAGCATTTTATTCAAATTGTGCCATTTCCCATCCCCCCATTGTGCTGTAATACAAAGTTCAGTTCTTAATGGCTCTTTGTTCGTAAAACACACAGGGGGCAAAGTTACAGATCAGCGACCCAAATCCGTATCCAATCCAATATGAGCCTCAGATAGAGCTTCTATTACAGAGTAAATCATGTAGGATAACACATCTGTCTCGAAAACACATAAAAAAAACCACATGGAGGAAAATGTATCGCACAATTCCATGTTGCCAGATTACCCTATTATCTCCGATCGAAAACATTCCAATTTTAATACAAATAATGGTCAGAAGAAAATCACACGAAGCTCAGTTATGTGTTAAATTACACGTGCTCCCTGTTGACTGCGAACCTCTTGACGTTTAAAAGTGCAGCGGGATGGAATAAAATCACGCAATCTGGCAACCCACATTTCACCTCGGGCGCTTTCTTCAAGAGGCTGCAGTATTTTCTCACGGTCTTCTTGACAACCACTCACTCAAAACACTACAATTATGTTCACACACAGATGTTAATACACATCAGCACCACTTACTCGCACACTCTCGGACATTTCCTCATTACAACAATAATACCATTAATAATAATAATAATAATAATAATAATAATATTCTGCAACAAATGATATACTTATGCATTATTCATGAGTTCCACTTATAAACATTAAACACAGAAGAAAAAAAGTAAATATCCCATTAGTATTTACTTTGAATAATGCATTTATATTTGTATATAATCCAAACGTTGCATTTTAACTGATGTGAGAGTTTTAATTAGGCGACGTTCTGCGTCAGTTGCGCGAGCTCTGACTCACTGCACACCAACTCGACTCGAGCGCGTGAGCTTTTCTCAGGATGCTCGTGCCAAGGCAGCATTACTGTGTTCTGTGATTTGCACAGTCATGAAGCAGAGTCTATTACGAATTATTAAAAAGTCACAATTATGATCAACAGATGCATACTTAAGATTCAATAACCAAATAAAATGATGCACCAAGAAACTAAAGAACATTCAACAGGCTCAATTACACAGGACTGACCCCGAAATGCATCGAGAACAATAATATATTTATTTTTGATTTGAACGCACTAGTGATGTTTATGCTTTTAATGCAGTTAATCATTTTTCAGATTTCAAAAAGCAAGCACGAGCGTGACTCTCAGCACATCCACAGCGCACGAGCAGGTTGTCGGTTACACTTTCTTTAGTATTTCAATGAAGCAGCAAAAAAGAAAAAGAAAGAAAAAGCGTGAAACCCACCGTCACAGATCTGTACAAGACCCCAAACTGACAGGGCTACCCAAAATCTGTAATTCCTCATAGTTGTGGACATTTTATCCATCTCCTGTATTGAAAGCGTCAGCAATAATACATCCTTTTAAAAAACGAGAAAAAGACTGAAGTTCCCAGGGATAACTTTCAGAAAAAGAAGCCTCATAGAGGGTTTTTTTTTTGTTTGTTTCTTTTTCGAGGAAACCTTCTTCAACACGGCGTCTTTCGGCGTTAGTCCCAATGCCGTATGTATTTCCTCAGTGTAGCTCGGCGGCGGTCGCACTGCGACTCCGATCACCTCCAGTAACTTTTGGTGAAAAGCCTCTCCAAGCAACTCCTTCCCTCCTGCACCGAGATATCACTCCGCCCCCTCACAGTGCAATACGCGCCACAGCGAGAGCAACGATATCCCTCCGCCCACTGGAGGGATGGAAAATGCTTACTTTTACTTGGCGAACTTTTTTTTGAACAAGATTTATACTTCTAGGTATCATTTTGGATATGAACAGTATTTTTCGTATAATTTTACTCAATTAGGTTCATTTTACCATCTTTGTTATCCATAGGTATTCAAAGTATCAATGTGATCATTCTCACTCACTCAGTCACTCATTCATTTGCTGAACTGTCTTAGTGTTGCCAGGAGGCTGGAGCCTAACTCAACCAACAATTTTTGTGCGCAGTATTTCTTCTGAATAATGAATCATATCGTTGATTTGGCAACTTCTAAAAGTTTCTGCTGTGTGTTTGTTCATTCTAATGTCGACCTTCCTTACTTTTTGAAAATACATACTGAGATTTCTCGTAAACAGCAGTGGTTTTTTTTTTTTTTTTAGTTTTAGTTTTTTTAGTTTTAATTTTTTAGTTTTGTTTAATTCCAGACCATTTATCATGAAATAATGGGAAAAGGGGCCCTAAATACCCAGTAATTGCGAGCCTGTGAAAACTGGGATACAGTATTTGTAAAATGGTTGTAAATTCATTCATTTTCTGAACCACTTAATCCTAAGTAGGTTGTGGGGAGGCTGGCGCCCATCCCAGCCGACTCCAGGCTAGGGCAGAGTACACCCTGGACAGCTTGCCAGGCAACAGCATAGCGGAAACACGCTGAATATGCAGCTACGCTTGTTGAAAGTCAGCAATGGCTCTTTTACATGATTCTCATCATAGACAGTGAGACATGGTCGACCTTTGATAACCCAGTTATCTGCACTAGAGGGACAGTGACAACACGTGACGAGTGAGGCTTGAACCCCCCCCCAACCTGAGGATCAGTGATCCAGCACCTTTGCCACTAGGCCACTGCTGCTCTGGTTGTGAGAGATTTCCTTTCGGCTTTTTCCCCTTTATCAGGGGTCGCCACAGCGAATCATTCGCACGTTTGATTTGGCATAGGTTTTTTTTTTTTTTATGCCGGATGCCCTTCCTGACACAACTCTTTAGCAAGGGACAGAAACACGCTGACGGCTTTGCAGCCTACTCTTTTTATGAAAGTCAGCAATGGTTCTTTTACATGCCTCACACCCTAGACAGTGAGAGACATGGCCGGCCTTTGATAACCCAGTTAGCTGCACTGGGGGGGACAGTGACAACCTTGTGGAGAGTGGGACTCGAACCTCCAACCTTTGGCTCAGCAATACAGGCCCTATACCACTAGGCCACCGCTGCCCTACCACTGCTCTGGTTGTAAATTTTAAAAGGATAATGCATTATTTTTAAACCTCTGAAATTGCCCTTTAATTTCATTATGACTGCTTTATTTCGGATCAACTGTAGCAATGCGCTGACACAGCATGATCAAAATTGTGATTTGTGGACCAATCTGTACTTCAGTAAGTGTGGACATGTTTGAACTTTCACTCGGGTATGTACTGTAACAATTAAGATCTTACTGAAGTTTAAAAATTTCTGTACTTTTCCACACTGCCTCTTCCAAATAATAAACTTAAAGACTTTATGTCAGGGAAAGAGTTTTTATTACCATTACCATTTTAATTATCCCTGTTTAAGAGAGAGTTTATGTGTTCAGGTTAGAGGATCCAGGAAAAAGAAAACCTTTCTGGGCCATTCTCAAATCTCTTCTCAAAATGCAGAATAATTAGTTAAACAACTTGTTTCTTTCAAGCATTCAAGGAAAATGACACAATTTGGGCAAATGAGACAATGTGGGGAGACCAAAATAGATGGTCTTTAATTTATGTGCAAATAAAAACTGTCCTGGTTTGACAAGTTGATAAGGAAAGTACTTCAGTAAACACAACTGCTTTACTCTGAAACTGAGAGCCTGTGTTGCTCTGAGCTGACCTGACTGTGAGCTCCATGAAGTCTAGCCACGCCAAGAATTACACCGCGTGTTTGTTGACAAGATCATCATCTTTTCATTTTTTTAGACTTACGCCATTATTCGATTACTGGAGGATTTAAAAAGAACATATCATCTACATAATCACCAAAGATCTGTGATTAAACTGGAATCAGGGCCTCCTTTTATACTAGAATAAATCAAAGGATCAAATCCATGGACTGCCACAGAAAAGACACATGAACTGAATTGATTATTGGGTCGTACAGTGGCATAGTTAGCACACTCACCTCACAGTAAGAAGGTCCTGGGTTCCTGGGATGGTCCTGAGCTGTGGGCTGGGCTCAGCTGTTTCTGTGTGGTGTTTGCGTGTTCTCTTGTGCTTTCACGGGTTTTCTCATGGTACTATGGTTTCTTCCCACAGTCCAAAGACATGCAGATCAGGCAAATGTAATTTTCTCAATTGTTTCTTGGTGTGAATGTGAATTGTTATATGCTTGTGTTGCCCTTTGATTGGCTGGTGAGCTGCTTCCCACACCCATAGTTGACTGAGATGGGTTCAAGCCATCCTACAACCCTAATAATGGCTAAAGCAGTTTAGAAATTAAATGCAAATGTATTATATACAATATTATCTCATTATATAAATGTTTACAAAAACATTTTCATCCACCTCACAGTAATAAGGTTCTGAATGTGATTCACGGGCTTGGCGTTTCTGTGTGGACTTCTCCCTGGGTTTGCATAGGTTTCCTCTGCGTCCTGGGCCTCAAAGTGTAAAGACATACAGATCAGGATAAATGACTGTTCCGAATTTCCCCTTGGCGAGAGTGTGAATGATTTGTTTGACGCTTTTGTGAGCTGTTTAGAATGTACCCTGACCTATGCCTTATTCCTGGGCCTCCCATCAAGAATATATGACAAATATATACATACCTGACCCCTATAGCCCCTCCCACAGGTGGTGGGTCCATAGGAGAGCAGACCCATGTCTCCTTTTCAGGCTAGGCCTGGCCGAGCTCCATGGGCAGAAGCCCAACCACCAGGGGCTCGCCTTCGAGCCCCTCCCTGAAGCCTGACTCCAGGGGTGACCCGCGTCCGAGTAAGGGACACTATGACCTTCTATGTTTCTCCATATAAGGGTATTTTGAACTGCACTTCTTCTGGACGATCACCTCAGACCCATTTACCTTAGGTGACCTTAGCACTAGCACAATGCAAGAAATTAGTTCTAGGATCATTAGGGTACACAAACCCCTCCACCACAGTAAGGTGGCAATTCAAGGAGGGCTAGAATCCCTCCTCGTCCATGTTGAGAAGAGCCAGTTTAGGTGGACCAGCCATCTGGTTAGAGCCTCCCAGGTGTGGTGTTTCGAGCATGCCCAACCAGGAAGAGACCCCGGACCCAGAACAGTCTGGAGGGACCGTCTGCTGCACCCCCTACCCCGGGACCTGACCCCAGATTAAGCGGAGGAAGATGATGAGGACTCTATATGTACAGTATACATAAATTGAACTTATTTATGGACTTTTCAAATTTCATTCAGTTCTGGTGAAAACTGCAAGAACGCAATCATAAACATAAATAGCTTTGATATCATTGAGTTGTAATTTCCACTGTATAAAAAAGGAAAAGAAAAGAAACCCTAAAAAGCAACAACAAAAAGAAAAATAATTTGCTGCCTTCATTGCCTGTATTTCTTTCAAAATTATTCAAAAGCTTGATGTTTCGAACACTCCCAGTGCAGCTAACTGGGTTATCAAAGGTCGCCAATGTCTCTCATTGTCTATGGTGAGAGTCTGTCTGTCTTCCTTTTGGCTTTTTCCCTTTTACTCGGGAGTCGCCACAGCGAATCATCTGATTCGCACATTTGATTTGGCACAGATTTTTACATCGGATGTCCTTCCTGCCACAACCCTTTTTAGCAAGGGACAGAAACACGCTGATGGCTTTGCAGCTACTCTTTACGAAAGTCAGCAATGGTTCTTTTACATGAATCTCTCACCATAGACAGTGAGAGACATGGCCCGCCTTTGATAACCCAGTTAGCTGCACTGAGGGCGGACAGTGACAACCTTGTGGAGAGTGGGACTCGAACCCCCAACCTTTGGATCAGCGATCCAGCACCCTATACCACTAGACCACCACTGCCCCCTATTGTCTATGGTGAGAGGTTCATGTAAAAGAACCATTGCTGACTTTCGTAAAAAAGAGTAGCTGCAAAGCGGTCAGCGTGTTTCTGTCCCCTGCTAAAGGGTTGTGTCAGGAAGGGCATCCGACGTAAAAACCTACGCCAAATCAAACGTGCGAATCATTCACTGTGGCGACCCCTGAAAAAGAGAAAAAGCTGAAAGGAAATCTCAATCTGACTTTCCGAACACATGGACTCAACCCATGAGCAGTTATGAAATTGAAAGTGTGGTCTTTTCTTCTCTTTAAATTTCTCCTTCCATTTTTCTGTTGAGTTAATATGACAAAAAAACAAACAAACCCAACAACAAATAAATAATTAAAAAAACAATTACATCATCATATAGCTATGTAAGGTAATTACTCTCTGATAAAACTTTGTGAAGTCAGAGACCCCCAACCAAACCACTGTACCCCGGGTTATGCTTTATGCATTTTACTTTGAGACAATTTTAAGGCTTGAGCTGACTTAAATTAAGAGTGTTAATTTAACTTTTTTTATTTGCGTACATAGATATGGGTTCTGGGATCGCACACGATGTAGTGGTTAATATGTTCAGCTCACAGCACGAAGCTGTGCAAAGCTTCCTGATTACGTCATATTGCTTACGAAAGCCTGCAGCGCACATTCAAAGGTGTTTACACAAACAACAGATTCTCTTTGCCAATTGTTTTATTGTGATTGTGCTGTATGAGGTGGTCAGAGGACAAACATAGTTACCCACACGTCGGAAGTGGGTGCAGACGACAGGCCGGAGAGCAGCAGGGTCTGTACACACCCTGCCCTGCTGTACTCATTCACTGCTACGTATAGAGCCTCGGTTGTTCTGTGGCACAGAGCAGAGTCGATCAGTTGCAGAAACAATGCTGCGTATTTGAATAAGAAAAGGCCGGCTGCATTATGACACAGTTTTTCTCCAAAGGAGGTGCAGGAGTAGAAATTTGGCACAGCAGCATTCAGAGATTTGCTCTGACCCCCACTCACTGCTTTCCTACCCGTCCTTGAGTAAATTAATGGCAAACAAGTGGAGTTTAAGTGAAGCGAAGTTCGTTTTAGAGTGTTTTAAGTTCCCCTGAATAGAAAACCAGTGCGCACTCACCAGGCACCTGGAACATTTTGGCCTTTGAATGTGGTATTGTTTACTACATAGGTTTGTACCCTCTTCAGTTTTAATACGTTTATTAAACTCAACGACATGTTTACGAGGAATATATTCCTCCTTTCTGGAAAATTTCACTGAACTTACTTTTTATTCCTGAGTTATTGTGTTGCAAACTCATTCATCACTCATTTGCCGAACCAGTTAATCCTTCGAGGGCCTTCAATCAGAATTGGCTAGGAGATAGGTACACCCTGAACAGCTCTTCAGGTAATTGCAGGTCAATGTGCATGTCTTTGGACTGTGGGAGGAAACCTAGAGTACCTGGAAAAAAAACAAACTTCACAAATAAACGCCCGAGCCCGGGACTTGAACCCAGGACCTTTTTGCTGTGAAGTTGACATGCCAACCACGACACCACCAAGACACCCGGCATTCCAAACTTAATTTTTTAAATCGCAAATTAGAAATCCAAGTCAAACAGCTTAGTTTTTTCATTTTATTGAATTGAAAAATAATGCAAAACAGCTCTCTTTCAGTCATTATGGCTTTGTGGCTTTCCTTGAATACATAACAAAGCAACTCTTTAACAATGTCAGTCAAAACCTGAGTTCCACGGAAATGCTGTAATTATCCGGATTCATGCCGAGTAATTCTCAGACTTGTGGGTGTAGCTGTTCCCTAATATAATCTGTAAGATTATTTTGAATCCTATTTGGTGGAAAATAATTTGCATTATAGTTAATAATCATTAATGACTGTGTCTTGTGATTGTGGTGTTTGTATTTTAAATGAATGAACTTCTTCATCTTTTCTTTCTTTTTCTTCTGCTCACGTTCCTTCCTGCGTTCCTCCAGTCCTAGAAAAGACCACAGTTACACAACACTGATGTATTATTACACAATATTTACACAATTAAGAAAAGAAAGTAAGCTGAGTGCTTCATATGGCTAATCATGTAAAATAGAAGAGAAATAAAATAAATTGTTGTGTGTTTTGGATTTCAGATCGCGCAGTTTTGACATTTGGTTGAATTGTACAGTAGTGGTCTGTATCATTATGGCTTTGTGGCTTTAAGTAGAATAAAAACTGAAGTTGACAATAACGATGTTATCCATTCAGACATGCACTTAGTCTTTTAGTTGCGTCACTCAAAACTCCAGTGGCACCGAAACACTGCAATTTACCAACAACCTTCTAAATATAGGAAAAGAAATTCAGCCAAATGGAATCTGCTGAATAAAATTTACTGTGCCTCTGTTTTCTTCTATGCTCTTCCTCTCATTTTTACTTGCCTCTTTTTACTGAGTGTTCTTTTCCCTCTCCCTTTCCTTTCATTCTTCCTTCCTTCTTTCCTTAATTTATTTTTTTGTTCCATTCCTTCCCCTTTCTTTCACACCCTCGTCTTGTTCAATCACTTAATTTTAATATGGTCGAGGCCTACTTAGTTCCAGGTTGGTGCCAAATTCAGCTGAAGGCAGGTCCACCCTGAATATCTCCCCAGACTATCACAGGACCAACACACACACACACACACACACACACACACACACACACACACACACACACACACACACACACACACACACACACACACACACATAAATAAATTTGGAGCAGCCAGCCAGTTAGCCTAACACAAGGATCCCTCACTTTCCGTGGTTAATTGGGACCGAGATCCTCGCGCGACCACAGAATTCCCCGAAGTAGGATCAACCCCCCCCCACCCCGTCTGATGTATACGTATATGTATATGTGTGTATAATATCAATAAATACATATTCAACACTATAAATGCTTATAATAACAATTAAACATTAAAAAATAATGCATAAAATATAAATACACGCACATCCAGACGCACGTGCACGCATGCACGCAGATGCACGTGCACACACTCAAAGACGCACCTCACAAAAATGTAAGTAGTTGTGATGGGAAGGTTTTTTTTGTTGTTGTTGGTTCAGGGACTTTTTCGTATAATTGGCCTTGTTTTGCTGCATTTTCCTTAAGTTTTTTCTATTCTTCCTTAATTTCCGTATTTTTTTAATTGGATGAATATTTTAAAATAATTAAAAAAAAAATATGCAATGCACTGAAGCTGCATGAATTGAAGCATGAAATAGTGAGGGATCCCTGTATAGTAGTACCTCACCTTATGAAAACCCGACAAACGAAAAATCCAAGTTACGAAATGCATTTACCTAAAATTTCCGTCTCTGGATATGAACAAAATCCATGTTACGAAACGGGCCATCTCAAAAATAATTCAAACAATGCGCAAGTTGCTCTCCCATTGGCTATCTCCATAATACCCATGATGCTTTTCGTGTGCCTTTTACCCATTGTTTGTCACGGAGTTCTAACACGCGTAAAGACAGAGTTACTGTATTTTTGGTGAGTTTTTTGAGTGTGCTTATTGCAAATTTATTTTTGGCTATTCATCATGGGGCGGCACGGTGGCGTAGTGGTTAGCACGTCTGCCTCACAGCAAGAAGGCCTGGGTTCGATTCCCGGCCTGGGCGTTTCTGTGTGGAGTTTGCATGTTCTCCCCGTGCTTGTGTGGGTTTCCTCTGGGTGCTCCGGTTTCCTCCCGCAGTCCAAAGACGTGCACTGTAGGTTAATTGGCCATTCTAAATTGACCGTAGATTCTCTCCTGCAGCGGCACTGGAACCCAGTCGTATTGGCATTTTGCCCTTCCATTGGATCCTTCCGGTGGCGCCGAGACAGGGGGGGGACTTGCTGCTTGGGTAACAGCCTGTCCCTCATTACTCCCTACCCAGGCTCTGCACACTGGGGGGTATCACCAGCTGGGGTACCAGCCAGAGTGCAGCCATAGTCCTTCGGGACTGACGGAGGCCTACCATACCATATTCATCATGGGCCCCAAGAAAGTGATTCCCGGTGCGAGTGAAAAGAAGAAGCGGGCTCGTGGCATGCGGTTGAGTGATATCGCAAAGGAATATGGCCAAAACCTGTCTACCATCGGTACGATATTGAAGCAGAAGGGGGTCATAAAAGGTATACTTTTATCATTTTTAAAGGGTTTAGGGGTAGTATTGGTGGTCTAGGAATGAATCAGGCCTTTTACATATAAAATGCGACTCAACTTATGAAAAAAATCAGGTGACAAAACCACTTGTGGAACAGATTGATTTCATAAGGTGAGGTACCACTGTATGTGTCTGGACTGTGGTAAGAAGCTGAGGTACCCATGCAAGCACAGGGAGAACATGCAAACTCCATAAAGAAACACACAAACCTGGGACTTGAACTGGGAACCTTCTTGTTGCAAGACAGACATGGTAACCACTACACCATTGCTGTTCTTTCCATTTTTATCCCTCCCCGTCTATTCTTTCTTTTTTCTTTTATCCCTCTCCTGTTCCTAGAATGGACCCTCAGTTATTTCTTTTACCGTTTTCAGTTCATTTCATTTTCTGTAACCGCTTAATCCTAATTAGGCTCATGGGGAGGTTGGCACCCATCCCAGTCAACTCCGGGCGAGGGCGGAGTACACCCTGGACAGCTCGCCAGCCATCGCAGGGCGAAAACACGCTGATGGTTTTGCAGCTACTCTTGTCGAAAGTCAGCAATGGTTCTTTTACATGAACCTCACGCCATAGACAGTGAGAGACATGTCCCGCCTTTGATAACCCAGTTAGCTGCACTGGGGGTTTTACTGTTTTATCAACTCTTATTTATTTTTCCTTTTTCTTTCTTACTTTCTACTTTTTCATGAAGGGCATCCGACGTAAAAACCTCTGTCAAATCAAATGTGTGAATCAGATAATTCGCTGTGGCGACTCCCGAGTAAAAAAGGGAAAAGCCGAAAGGAAGACAGACAGACTTTCTACTATTTCCATCCTTTCTTTATTTTCATCTTTACTTAACATTTCTAAAACTACTGAAAAGTAAATCTGTTCTGTCCATATAAAGAAATTCAAGTTAAAGTACTTTAAAAAAAAAAATCACCTTTTTACAGGTATTATTTTAACCTGACATAACAAACGGTTTAAATCCCATGGTCCAGGTTCGGATGCTTTTGTTTTTGTCGTCACGGTTCTTGTTATTGTATCCTCATGCAAGATTATTTTTATTTTAAACACCCACACTCTCGCTCCTTCTCTGTCTCTCTCTCTCTCTCTCTCTCTCTCTCTGTGTCATATAAAGTTGAGGTCATATTGTTTGTATAGTTTCTCTGTGGCTACACTTTGCAGATCATTTGGCTCAGGTTCAGAGACATGTCTTTGCTGTCACAGCCTTTCATAATGACACAAAGAGAACACAAGTGGCATTTGTTTAGTCCCCAAACATGAAAGATCTCAACATTTCAATTCATGTTGATATTTTATACCACAGTCCTGCTGAAATGGATTGGACAGAAGGTATCGATAAATTT
Organism: Plotosus lineatus; assembly: GCA_024760905.1. Taxonomy (NCBI): domain Eukaryota; kingdom Metazoa; phylum Chordata; class Actinopteri; order Siluriformes; family Plotosidae; genus Plotosus; species Plotosus lineatus. The sequence continues at coordinate 87,917,281 of CM045728.1, read as the reverse complement.
TCTAGAACAGGAGCTTGGTATATGAGGTTGTGAAACATAAACAGAATAAAAATAAAGTGTACCGTTTGTTGATACGGAGCCTCCAGTGTCAGCACTTACATAGCAGTCAGTGGTTCAGCTGTATGTTTTATGACACAGGAAAGTCTTCAAAGCAGACGTTTACACTTTCTGGTGTCTCACTAACATGACAAGCTGTGTTTTTGTTTCCCTGATTAACTTCAAGAAACAAATTAAGGTGGGAGTTAGAATGACTACTTTCCAGCTGCTATAACGCAAGTGATTTTACAGATGTTATATAAAATTATGAAAAGTATGGCATGTCTTTTACTAATACATTAAAATAACTATTAAGGAACTATTATTATATACAAGGAATAAAACATCTCATGAGCTGCTGTTAAAGGAGAACAATCACCTTCACAGTGGTAACTGGAGCTCTTACAGATAGATGGATAGATAAATAAATACATGTACGGGGTCCCTCGCAACTTCGCACTTCAATTCATGCGGCTTCAGTGCATTGCGTTTTTTAAAAAAATATTCATCGAATTGTAAAAATAAGGAAATTAAGGAAGAATAGAAAAAAGTTAAGGAAAATGCCACAAAACAAGGCCAATTATTATGCAAAAAAATCCCTCAACCAAAACAAAACAAAAAACAACCCAAAACCTCCCATCACAACTACTTACATTTTTGTGAGGTTTGTCTCTGAGTGCGTACACATGCATCTGTATGTGTGTGTATTTATATTTTATTTACATCTTATGCATTATTTTTTAATGCTTAATTTTTATTATAATCATTTATTGCATTGAATATGCATTTATTGATATCATATACACATATACATGTACGTACACATCAGTCGGGGGGTTGGGGGTGGGGTAGGATCCTACTTCATGTATTTCAGTGGTCGTGTGGGGATCTCGGTCCCAATTAATCGTGGAAAGTACAGGATCTCTGTATACAGTATATAGAGAGAGCAGCTCTTGCTTTATATTCCTACTTACTAACCAACGTCATCCACGGTTTTTTCAACAGGTTTAACTGAGCATAAATATCACTTCCAGAATCATTTGTACGAATTATTGCTTTCGTTAGTGTGTTTGTAAGACAGAGTGTTAGAGTTTGTGCAGAAGGAAAATCCCGGTGACAGGATTCTCGCTGAATTCACAGGGGCTCCAACATCAGAGAAACAAGGTGTCGACGGGAATGATTTATGTTCAAGCCTGCAGGGATGTCATGTTTATATTTCTGCATCTGGGTGCTGTTAGATATAGAATTGACTTTTTCGCACTCAGAACCAATTTCAAAAATCAAAATTCAACTAACATTTACCTGAATACAGCATACTGCTGATCAAAAGTTTCAGAACACCATGTTTTTTGGTTGTTTTTATTGAATTTATGTTTCATTTTACTGTATGCAGTTTAATGTGTCTGTGTTCTGTGAAATTAAAGCATGGGGAAAATTGTTTAGTTTATCACAATTTATTATACATTTCTGACTTGTATACTTGTACTGTACTTTTGCATATACAGGGATCCCTCGCTACTTCATGCTTCAATTCATGTGGCTTCAGTGCATCGCGGTTTAAAAAAAAAAAACCTTCGAATTAAAAAAATAAGGAAATTAAGGAAGAATAGGGGAAAAAGTTAAGGAAAATGCCACAAACACAAACCCAATTATACCACACAAAAAAAAACCCTAAACAAACACAAAACAAAAAACAACCCAAAACCTCCCATCAAAACTAATTACTATACATTTTTGTGAGGTGTGCATCTGAGTGGGTGCATATGCATTTGCATGCGTGTGCGTGCGTGTATGTATGTATGTGTATTTATATCTTATTTACATCTTATGCATTATTTTTGAATGTTTAATTGTTATTCTAAGAATTTATATCATTGAATATATATTTATTGAATGGGGCAGTGGTGGTCTGGTGGTATAGGGTGCTGGATTGCTGATCCAAAGGTTGGGGGTTCGATTCCCACTCTCCACAAGGTTGTCACTGTCCTCCCCAGTGCAGTTAACTGGGTTATCAAAGGCCAGCCATGTCTCTCACTGTCTATGGTGTGAGGCATGTAAAAGAACCATTGCTGACTTTCGACAAGAGAAGGCTGCAAAGCCATCGGCGTGTTTCCGCCCTGTAATGGCCTGGCGAGCTGTCCAGGATGTACTCTGCCCTCGCCCGAAGTTGGCTGGGATGGGCGCCAGCCTCCCTGCGACCCTAATTAGGATTAAGCGGTTACAGAAAATGAACTGAACTGATGATATATATGAACTGAATATCAATATTTATTGATATTATATACACATATATATGTACGTATAGGTCAGTCGGGGGACTGATCCTACTTCGAGGAATTGGTGGTCGCGGGGGATCTCGGTCCCAATTAACCGCGGAAAGTGATGGATCCCTGTATTCTAGCTGAACGCCCTCGAGGCATTTTTTTAGTGATTGAAATCAAACATTGTTTTGTAAATTTCTTCCCAACACTGCTTTGGTATAACCCCTCTGTTCACTTTATCCCAGATCATTCTAAACTGGTAAAAATCGGGGACGATGCTGCCATTCCATGATTTATAGAAAAAATGATCTTGCTTTTTCTTCTTGGGTAGCGATGATCTACCACTTATCTTCGTTTCTTTTCATGTGTTTACTGGATTGAAGTGCTTCAATTTAATTTAAAACAGAAAAAAGAGTGTTTTAAAACTTTTAACCTGGACCCGATTGGTTTAATGTTTCAGGATAATGGATGTTATTTTTCATTCATTCATTTGCCAAACTGCTTATTTCTACTAGGGTTCGGTGAAGGCTACAGTCTATCTCAGTCGACAATGGGCAAAGGCAGCGTGCACTCTCTCTCAACTGTTTACCAGCTCGCAGGAATATCATAATTCATTTAAAATTCTTTTCTGATTGTCATTGGGGATAAATTGAACAGTTATGGTGTGTGCCCGCTTCTTTTTCTTCTTCTTCTTTTCCTTTCGGCTGTTCCCCGTCATAGATATCATAATGGACTACACCCAGTGTCTGACTGCAGAAGCACTGCAACCCAGCTCTAAACTTAATTTAATTTTCTTAAAATTTATGCTGATTTATTTTCTGAAAAGAATGAATCAGAAAGGGGCCAATCTGTATAGCATACCAATGCTAGTTGTTGAGCTTATTAAATCTAAATAGATAGCTGGCAACAGAGTAACATGACTGTATACTTAAAAAATTTTTCCCCCAAAATAATAAAACAATTTTTGAAATTGACTTTTGTATGATATTGAGACTTATTCAATAATTGTGATAATTATCTCTCAAATAATTCCAAATGTTAGACTTCGCTTCATTAAATAATTCCCTATTAAAACCTTCTTAAGAATCCCAAGAAATCTTCTCAGAATAATGCTAAAGTCAAAATGGTAGACAAAAATGTCTCATGGTTTTTGTTGGTCTGAAATTTTAAAATCCTTTAAAATTTTAAAAGTCGCATCTCAAAAAACACAAAGAATGCTCCGGGGACAATCAAACAAGATTTTTAAATGTGTATCATGTGTGATCACTGTCATGCTTAAAAAAATACACAATTAAAAATCTTGTCTGACTGTGCAGTATTTACTAAAACAGGCTCAGTGGTCCGTCTCGTGGTCTATTCAGTGATAACCACTGAGCCTGAGGTGAATAATTGTTATATATGAACCAATTCATGCTGGAGTCTCTTTGAAGAACTTGTGTGTAACAAAGCATTTGCTCAGCTGAACGCACTTATACTACTGATGTGCATCAAAGATTGGCCCCATATTTATTGGCACTATTGTCACACCGCATTGATTTGTAACCCATTCTGTTTGGGTTCTTGTGTTCATTGTAGGACATGAATGGTACTGTATGTTTGCCTTGTTGAGAGTGAAAGCAGGAGGTTAGAGAGACTTTGTGAATGAGGACCACCCTGCAGACAGCCAAGCACACACCTCTTTACTATCTTCCCTCGTGGCCTATTACCCTGCCCCCATGCCTATCCCAGACCACAGGGACATGAAAAATACCCCATGGTGGTCACTTGGGACCGTACAGATAATTAAGCTAACAAGATGGGAGACTCGTAAGTGCTAGGCCTTATGCAGAGGTACTAGATAAGATAATTTAGTGCAAGATGAAAGTCATTCTTTTCGTTGTTATCTTGCGCCTGATGGGAGGATATCTTAAGCCTGAACATTTAAATGTATCATTCTGAACTCGCTTCTGTCCAAAGAAAGTAAAGAAAACAGTCGCCTGACGATAATAAAAAAATTATAGAGGAGTGGGATTTTCCATAATTAATAGTCAGGATTACTTGCCAGGATCAACTTGCGAGTGAGATTAATCACAGAAAATACAACGTGGAATATATACCATTGGCTAGGAGGGATGACGCAGCTCCCTCCCATTGGCTATTATGGAGCTGCATCTCCCATAATGCTTTTCATGTAAAGAACAGTGTTACTGTTGTTTCAAGAGTTTTTTGAGTGTGCTCATTGCAACTTTATTTTTTGGCTTAGACTTTTAACATTGCATAAACATTTGTAAGATTATAATTCTGCTAAAAAGACATGGTCAACACACACACACACACGCACACACACACACACACACACACACACACACACACACACACACACACACACACACACACACACACACACACACAGACGTGCGTGTGATTCCTGGTGAGAGTGAAAAGAAGAAGCGGGCTCGTGGCACGCGGTTGAGTGATATCGCTAAGAAATATGGCCAAACTCGTCTACCATTGGTACAATATTGAAGTAGAAGGAGGCCTTAAAAGGTATGATTTTATACTTTTTAAAGGGTTTAGAGGGTAGTATTGGGGGCCTTGGAACGAATCACACGTTTTACATGTAAAATGCGGTTCAACTTACGAAAAATCCAGGTTACGAAATCACTTCTGGAATGGATTAATTTCGGAAATTGAGGTACCACTGTATTCATCAAATTAAAAAATAAGGAAATTAGGGAAGAATAGGGGAAAAGTGAAGGAAAATGCCACAGAACAAGGCCAATTATGCAAAAAAACCCCCAAATAAACAAAAACACAAACTCAAAACATCAAAACTGCTTACATTTTTATGTGAGGTGCACATCTGTGAGTGCATGTCTGTATGTGTGTGTATTTATATTTTATTTACATCTTGTGCATCATTTTTACATGTTTCATTGTTATTATAAGTATTTATAGCATTGAATATGTATTTATTGATATTATATACACGTATATATGTACTGTATGTATTTCACTGTCTATGGTGAGAGGCATGTAAAAGAACCATTGCTGACTTTCGTAAAGAGTAGCTGCAAAGTCGTCAGCGTGTTTCTGTCCCTTGCTAAAAAGGGTTGTGACAGGAAGGGCATCCGACGTAAAAACCTCTGCCAAATCAAACGTGCGAATCAGATGATTTGCTGTGGCGACTCCTGAGTAAAAGGGAAAAAGCCGAAAGGAAGACAATATATATATATATATATATATATATATATATATATATATATATATATATATATATATATATAAAATGTTATTTTGTTAATAAATAAAACACTGTAATGAATGGAAAACACTGTTGAAAAAAAACAATTTTGTATGTGCTGTTACTGGAAAAGAATGAACTGTGAAGTGTAAATTCATCACATCATCATTCATTTTCTGAACTGCTTAATCCTCGATCACGGGGAGGCTGGCGCCCATCTCAGCCAACTCAGGGCAAGGGCATGGTACACCCTGGATAGCTTGTCAGGCTATCGCAAGGCCAATACTTGCACAACCATTCCTACTCCCACTCACAGTTAGAGAAGATTTGGAACAAACAATTAACCCACCGTGCATGTTTTTGGACTGTGGCAGGAAACCAAAGTACTCGGGGGAAACCCAAGCAAGCATGGACAGAACATGCAAACGCTACCCAGAAACACCTGAGCTGTGAGTCGAATCCAGGAACTTCTTGCTGTGAGGCGGAGGAGTTCAAGTAAACACATCCACCTTAGACCAAGAAGAACCTTGAGTTTGCTTGTGTAGGTTTTTTCCAGGTACTCTGGTTTTCTTCCACACTCCAAAGACATGCACATGAGGCTAATTGGCTGTTCCAAATTGCCCATAGGTATGAGTGAGAATGGTTTTGTATTTTGACCCTATGGTAGGTTGGTGCGCTGTTCAGGGTGTACCCTGCCTTCGCCCAGAGTCAACTGAGATAGGCTCCAGTCTGCAGGTAGTTTGGATTTCTCCCACAGTCTAAAGACATGCATATTAGGCAAACTAGCTATTCCAATATGTCCCACACACTCTCTGTGTGTGTGTGTGTGTGTGTGTGTGTGTGTGTGTGTGTGTGTGTGTGTGTGTGTGTGTGTGTGTGTGTGTTTTCACCCTGCAATGGACTGGTGTGCTGTTCAGAATATACGCTGTATTTACCCAGAGCCGACTGAGATAGGCTTCACCCTTCATGTGACCATCATAGGATTGAGTGGTTCGACAAGTGGATTAACCCACTCAAAAAAAAAAAAACATATAAACAAACAAACAAAAAAAATCATTAGATATAAAGAGAGAATTTGAATCACATACCCAATCATTTCTTTAATAAATTCCTCACTGGCTTTCAAATCTGTAGAATCTTTTAGTACAAGCAAATGGGTTCAGTATGACTGAATTCTGTTAGCACAATAGTACTAAAATTATGAGTCAGTGTGTAAGAATGTACGCATAGTGTGTGTTTGTGTGCATGAGTGTGTGTGTGTGTGTGTGTGTGTGTGTGCGCTTGAGTGTGTGTGTGTGTGTGTGTGTTGTGTGTGTGTGTGTGTGTTTGTGTGCATGAGTGTGTGTGTGTGTGTGTGTGTGTGTGTGTGTGTGTGTGTGTGCATGTGTGTGTGTGTGTGTGTGTGTGTGTGTGTGTGTGTGTGTGTGTGTGTGTGTGTATGTGTTTGTGTGTGAATGTCTGATGATGACTTTACCACCCCGATGTGCTATGATATATGTGGGAAAATAAGCATTGCGCGCCTGTAGAGAGTGTGGAGAGGATTACATCCCCATCACAAACTGTGTCATGACCAATCAGTGGTGCGGACCTCCTACTTACATGCAGCCAATCAAAAAATGTGGCTGCCAGCATTCATTTACATCCTTAACATGATGCTTTATGATCTCTTTCTGATAAGTGGTTTTGGAGATCCTATTTCTGCTAGTGTTTTCAGCACTCTTCAAGGAGCATCGAAAACCACAAACATAAGCGATGTTGTTTATGATGTTTATCTGTACTGCTCATGAGAAAAAGAGTTAGAAGCTGGTTTCAACTAATTGTGTATTTGTAAAAAGTAAAAGACGATGTTTGCAGATAAATGGCCTAAAAAGAGATCCAGTTCATTTCTGCACATGGCATACAAACAAACATTAAAATAGTAAAATGATTTGAACTCTTTGGCTGTTTATCTCAGAGTATCATTAAAGGGCTTTGGAAAAAAAAAAAAAACAGTCTGGGATTTTCTAGAGGTCATCGCTCCATGCTGTTTAATGGAAACATGGTTCACTGGGACCTATTAAGGCTCCACAAGCATTGAAAAATTATGAGAATCCGGCCTATGTATGTGTCTGAGAAAATACGCCTTCAAATCTCACGTGTATGAACAGTCGCAGCTTTTCTATAAGCTGAAAACAAAACCCCTGCATGGTTTTCTCTTAAGCACTCTCTCACACCTCCGTCTTCCTTTGAGATAACCTATCACTGAATGGTCTGCTGTAATATTCTGGTGAGGGAAGGAAAAATCGGGATTGTCAGACTCCCAGTGCGGCAACGCCTTGGCCTTTCCCAACACGATAAACTCAGAAAGGAACATAAATACGAGCTATTCTTTCCTTCCCCTGTGCTTCAACTCTTTCCTTGAAGTTTTTATGTGCAATTACACCTGTATTGTGTTTTGTGTGTAATGCGTGAAGTTGTCCACCAATCATGAATCATTCTGTGAAAAACGTGTAATTACGCAACTGGTTAGTTATCACATTATTCAAGATAAAGAGAGTGAAATATGGTTAGCTAAATTACAATATGACCTCGGGCTTACCCTTTTCCCTCTCTTTCTCTGTCCTTTCTCGCTGGTTGTTGTGCTAAGCAAATAACAGTGACTGATGGACTGCTTGTCGTATTGTGGGACAAGGTGTTTGACTTTCACACCAATACTTTAAGTCCTTATTAAACCACGCTAAACGGTGCAATGTCAAACCGGGGCAGCTAATGTGTGGGAGTGAGAGAATGTTTATGCATAGGGATCAAGGGGACATTTGCTTTTCTGGACCATTTCCCACTCTCTCGGAGCCTTTGGCCTCCCTTTGCGGTGGCTGTTGCCCATGCTGGCTCCGTATACAAGTGGAACATGTCCAGTTGGTGGGTTTTAATCCATGGCCTCTGGGGAAAATTGCTAGCCTTAGAACATTTCAAGCTTAAGAAAGTTAGAAATGCATTAAAGTTCCTGTCCAATCTTATCCAGCCAGAGCTCAGCGAACCCATCAGCATACTATGCACTCCTGTGCTAGAATGCATTTTGCACACAGCCTGGACGTGAGCCAGCTGGAGGAACTCACTGTGCCATGGCTGGGTTTCCGTGTGAAATGACTACTTAAGACCACTGTGAACAGCTGCCGGACAGCGAGGTGCCCCCTCCACATCCCCACCGCCTACCCGAGGCTGTAAATCAGCTCCTGAGCATGGCAGCCACTGCCGACTTGCTGAAAAGGTTTCCGAGAGGCTATACAGGGTCAGCAGATGAGCAAAATATGGGCTACTAATATACTACTCACAACCTGGGACAGGCCAACTCTGGAGAAGTGGAGCTAATCCATAATATCTGTAAACACAGAGAAAGTACCAACAACCGCAAATATGGACACATGGAATGTCTAAAGGAATGTCTGGGTCAGTCAACAGATTTGCCTAATTTGACAAATAATTATAAAACAAATACATTGTTCAACATTGTGTTTCCTGTCAGCTGTGGTTGAAAAAGTCTTTGAAGGGTGTTAAGAGAGGCATATGTTGACGTGAACATGTCAGAAAGAGAAATATTGAGAAAACCAACTGAATTACAACCTCAATTGATCTTGCATTTGCCTCTGAAAAAAAGGACCAGAAAAACAGGATGAGGGGACCTGAGGCCTCCACTAGTACTCAGTCCCTCCCGAGGTGATTGTTACCCAAGCCTAGTGTCAACCCTGCGCCATCAATCACTGCCTTTCAGAGGAGGGGAGACAGGCTGGGGACACGCCCCCAAGGAAAGCAGGGTGGTGGTTCTCATGCCCTACCCCCACCTTCTCCCCAGTCTTACAACCCCCCCCCCCCCACACACACACACGCAACTTCGACAGCTGCTTCGAGCTCAGCCGAGACCCAAGGGCCCCCGTACAGCAGAGACAGCTGCTAGCCCACAGCCTCTCATAACCCCCCCCCTCCATCCAGCACCCTCACCCAAGAATATATACTCCATCTTTCATCTATTGTTGTGACTTTTTTATCTTTCACAGAGTCCAAGCGGATGTACTTAAAGAATTCTGATGTATGTAAGAGTTTACCCTTCACTCTGATGTCTGTGTACCTTGGACTTTGTCTATGATAAGCCATATTGTTCTGATGAATTACAAAACTTATAGTCATAAATCCAAGTTCTTGGCACTAAAACATCATAAGCTTTAACCAAGAATGATCATTGCCATCTGGTGAGCTGGTACTTCTTACGTCACATGACTATGCACTGTAGTTGACAATTAATAGAATGAGCAGGTGTGTTTGACTGACAACCACATCAAGACAAATAACAAAAGAAATATATATATATATATATATATATATATATTATATCTGTCTGTCTTCCTTTCGGCTTTTTCCCTTTTACTCGGGAGTCGCCACAGCGAATCATCTGATTCGCACATTTGATTTGGCAGAGGGTTTTTTTTTTATGTCAGATGCCCTTCCTGTCACAACCCTTTTTAGCAAGGGACAGAAACACGCTGATGACTTTGCAGCTACTCTTTATGAAAGTCAGCAATGGTTCTTTTACATGCCTCTTACCATAGACAGTGAGAGACATGGCCCACCTTAGATAACCCAATTAGCTGCACTTGGGGAGGGGACAGTGACAACCTTGTGGAGAGTGGGACTCGAACCCCCAACCTTTAGATCAGCAATCCAGCGCCCTATACCACTAGACCACCACTGCCCCTATATATATATATATATATATATATATATATATATATATATATATATATATATATAGCTACACATGCTAATTTGTAATGGAAAGGTACTGTACTGTATACAGCATTTAATCAGTCCCGTTATTAACTTTAAATATTCAGAGGTGTGACACTATACAGACCCCAACTCACCATTTAGATGAGTCTAATGATTGATGTGTCTTTCTATGTCCCACTAATATTGTACTTACATACACTGATATTACATTTACCTTCAGTAAATGTGACAAAATGAACAAAAACAAACAAAAAACTCTTTTGTGTGACGGATTTATGAGATGTTTTTTGTTTGAAAAGGTCAAAGGTAACTGTCTCAAGTGAAATTCCACGCATGGTCTCCCATTAGTGTTCAATAGTAACTACATGTCTACCAGCCTTGTTTTAAGGTTATATATGGTCATCCTCCAAAACCTTAAGACCTTGCATTGACCTTGACAAAAATCAGACCATCTCTGGGACTCAGGCAAGGTAGTGTGTCCACGAAGCTTGGTGAATCCATGCATGGGTGTGGTCAGGGTTCTGGTCACTGACAAACAGACTTAAAAATGCCAGTGATTAGAATACTGCCAACAAAACTCATTCCTTTTCTATCCTGTTTATTTAATCATAATTAGGATCATGGGGAGACTGGCTCCCATCTTAGACGAATCTGGGTGAGGGTGGGATACACTCTGAGCAGCTTGCAAGACCATTGCAGGGCCAACACACACACACACACACACACACACACACACACACACACACACACACACAAAACCATTCATACGCACACCTATTCCCTATCTAGCAGCCATGGTTTAACATTGAGGTGAGCACCCTGCGTAGCGCATGGAATGATGCCTTCAAGTCAGGAGACCAGCAGGTTTACAGCGAGTCATGTCAGGCCCAGGGGCAGTGGTAGTCTAGTGGTATATCAAATATAACCTTTAACATTCTCTATGATGCGATCTTCCTGCTTGTAAATGGTTCCAATGGTCGACGGATGGTCACATGACATGAAGCTGAACCGAGTCACTTTACATGAAGCTTAAAACAGCCAATCAACGCTTACAATATGTGAGGCGTTCAATACCAAAAGTAGTGCACTTGCTGAAAGTAGTTTACTTGCTTGAAACAAAGCGCGGGTTATGCGGACTTCTGACTTTCAAGTGAGCAAGGGCTTCGTTGAACTCATTTCGTACTCAGCCTGCACTGTGACTCACCAGAGAGTTTTCTTTCCTGGATTCGGGTTTTCATATTTTACGACACTCTCTCTTTGCTTAACTGAGTATGCATGGTAGATTGTGCCGATCTGAGCAGATAGTTAATTCATCTCTGTGTATGAGACTTGCACCCATGCAAGTAGGCTTACGCTTCTGACCAACCATATTTGCTTTGGGTTACAAAAGTCCGCAAAACAATGTAAACACAAAGATCACAGAGACGACATCTTAACACAAGAGTAACACACTACAGTATATAACTGATATATATATATAACTGATATATATATATATATATATATATATATATATATATATATATATATATATATATAATAGAAGAATCTATTATATCAATTATATATATAATATATATATATATATTATATATATATATATATATATATATATATATATATATATATATATATATATATATATATTAATTATATTATATAATATATAAAAATCAATTATAGAAGTTTCTTCTATAATCACCTGAAGAGAGAGGATGGTTTCACCACCCCTCGAAACAGATCTGTAGTGATAAATGGAGTTTCAATAGAAAGTCTTTGTCCTGTCCTTTTATTTTTGTTTATTTGCTCTACCAAAAAGTATTGAGCACTCTCCTATGGAAGGATCTACTCAGAAAATCATATATATATATATATATATATATATATATATATATATATATATATATATATATATATATATATATATATATATATATATATATATATATATATATATATATATATATATATATATATATATAAACTGAACTGGAAAGAAGGAGGGGCACGTTCAGTCTGGCGTTTGTAAACAATGGAACGCAGCGTCATTATGTCATTGCGTCATTACGTCAGCATACTATGTAGGTACGTCTAAACTTAAAATTTGACTTTTTTGACAAAAAAACGTAAAAGCGAAAAAACGCCAAATGGGTGAATGTAAGTTGGGGAGCGTCTGTATGTGGAAAAGGATCAAGACACTCACTGGCTAGAAGGACATGCACACATCAGCAGACTCCTCCAACAGCACCTTACTGGACACTCTGAATTGATTCTTTACTTGCTTCTATCAACACTACTGAGAGGCATGCACCTGCCCTGCTGTTCCAGAGAGGGGCGACGACCCCATCCAGCTGCAGCAGCACCAGATCAGAGCCACCCTGTGCAGAGTCAACATGAGGAAAGCTACTAGTTCAGGCAGAGTAACAGGAAGGGTACTTAAAGCATGTGCAGATCAACTAGCAGGGGTTTCCCCCACCATGTTTAACCTCTCGCTACTGCAGTGTACGGTTTTCACCTGCCTCAAAACAGCTACCATCATTCGAGTGCCTAAGAAGAGCACAGCAAGCTTCCAAAACAACTACCGCCCAGTTACCCTTACACCATCATCACCAAATGTTTTGAGAGGCTTATATCGTCTCACATTAAGTCTGCTATCCCTGCTGATCTCGATCTACATCAGTTTGCATGCAGAGAAAACAGGTCAACAGAGGATGCCATCAATAAATCCCTCCACACAGCCCTCCCCCAGTGTGTTCTAGATTGACCCTGGGGTGTCTTCTTGGTTGGACATGCCCAAAACACCACACCAGGTATTCTAACCAGATGCCCAAGCTACCTCAACTGACTCCTCTCAATGCAGAGGAGCTGCACTTCTACAATGGGCTTTTCATTCTATCTCTAAGGGAGAGCCCTGCCACTCCGCCACGGAAACTCATTTCAGCTGCTTGTATCTGCGATCTTGTTCTTTCAGTCACCATCCAAAGCTCGTGACCATAGGTGAGGGTTGGAATGTAGATCGACTAGTAAATTGAGAACTTTGCCTTGCGGTTCAGCTCCCTCTTCTCCACGACAGATCATTACAAACTCAACTTTACAGCAGAGGCTGCAGCGATCCACCTGTCAATCTCCTGCTCCATCTTTCCCTCACTTGTGAACAAGACCCCAAGACACTTGAACTCCACTTATTGCAGGACCTCATTCTTGGTGCAGCTGAGGTGCTGAGGGGTCTCTACTTTTTGCAGATGATGTCCTTTTGGTTTCATCAAGCCAGGACTGTCAGCTTTGACTGGAGCAATTCGCTGAATGTTAAGCGACCGGGATGAGAATCTGCACCTTCAAGTCCGAGAGTAAAGCTCTTAGCCGTAAAAGGGTAGCATGCACTCTTCGGGCCTGAAATAAGATCCTGACCCAAGTGGAGGAGTTCAAGTTGTTCATGACTGAGGGAAGGATATAGCATGGGAATAACATTCAAATTGGTGCGGCCTCTGCCAGTCGATTTATGTTCCTATCCTCACCTATGGGCAGAAGCTTTGGGTAGTGACCGAAATAACAGCATCGGGAATACAAGTGGCTGAAATGAGGTTCCTTCACAGGGTGGCAGGACTCTTCCTTAGAGATAGTGTGAGAGGTTCTGTCATTCGGGAGAAGCTCAGAATAGAACTGCTGAGCTTGAGACAAGCCAGTTGAGGTGGCTCGGGCATCTGATTAGAATGCCTCTGGAATGCTTCCCTGGTGTGGTGTTTCAAGCATGTCCAACCGGGAAGAGACCACAGGGTTGACTCAGGATACACTCTAGAGATCATGTCTCTTCCCGGTTGTTTCAAGCATGTCCAACCGGGAAGAGACCACAGGGTTGACTCAGGACACACTCTAGGGATCATGTCTCTTGGGTTGTCTGAGAATGCCTTGGTGTCATCCTGGAAGAATTGAAGTGACTGGGGAGGGGGAATATCTAGACCTCACTGCTTAGGCTGCTGCTCAAACAACCCAACCATGGAACAAGTGGAAGAAGATGAATATGAAGTAGTTGAAGAAAGTACAGTAGTTTATCACCAACCAAATGTATAGTATGCTGCTGTATCACATATGTTTAAGCCTAGGTGTTAATCACTATTCAAAGAAGGCATGTATGTTGTCACTGTGATATGAGTGTGTAAATGTATGTGAATGTGTACACATTAAAGGAAAAGGACTAGAATAAGAAAAAAGTGCAGACAAGGTGCTAAAGAGAGCAAAGCACAAACAGTTTAATTGCCTCCTATTTAAAGATGATTGAGTGGTGTGTGTATGCAGGCATGTGTGCATTATATGTGTATATGTGTAAGCACACATGGCTTGTTTGTTTTGAGTGTGTGTGAGAGACGAAGTGAAAAGAAAAGCATTAGCTGAGATTACGCCACACTCCCTCTGGCTCTTGTTACTCATGAGCCAGTTGCAGCTCGGCAGTTCCCACATCTTCACACATAGGTGAGCTAATCTACACCCTCGGCCGCACCTGTATCTGCCTGTCCCAACAAGGCCCTCCACCGGCCACTAAGCCTTGGATTTGCCGCTGCTTACTACCTGAAAATGGAGTGAGACAGAGTAATAAAAAGCACAAATCTGGCAAGGATTCAATCTAAACATCAGTCAGTGATTTACTACGGCAGCACTACATTATTCGAGAGGTATAATTAGAACAACCATGGCTGGATGGAGAATCATTTTCTCTGTCAGTTTTCACACAGAGACCTCCCTTACACAGCTGTGGTTCGCTGACAGTAGACTGTTATTATATTTGTAAATAAGTTTGTAACGGTAAAAGATAAAAGACATTTTAATCAGGTAACAGATCTGTCACATTGCCCCTATTTAAACCAAATAATGTAAATATAGTGAAAAAATAGTGAAAACACATTTCCCCATGAGGTACACTTTAATTACACTTTTTATTGAAATAGAAAAGTAGTTAAGATGTATTAAAACATTATTCAAATTTTTATTGTAATCAAAGCAAGAAGGTAAAAAATTTATTTTGGATGGTTTGTACATCCAGGCTTCCATCTGTCCCTCTGTGTCTCCATGTGTCTGTATGTCCATCCAACCAACTGGCCATCCAGTGTCATATGCAACGCGAAGCTGATTGGCTGGTTGCTCGTTGATAGGAAATTGCTGCCTGCTGACATCCGTGAATGTGTAATTCATAAGTGCCAATTAAAAGAGAAGACATAAGTTTTTAAATCATTTAATTATTTTTTTAACTGTTTTTTTCTTAATGGGTTGTATGGAGGCTGGATACTCTCCCAATCAACTCTTGGAAAAGGCAGGACACAACCTGAACAGATGGGGCAGTGGTGGTCTAGTGGTATAAGGCGCCGGATCGCTGATCCAAAGGTTGGGGGTTCGAGTCCCACTCTCCACAAGGTTGTCACTGTCCCCCCCCAGTGCAGCTAACTGGGTTATCAAAGGCCGGCCATGTCTCTCACTGTCTATGGTGTGAGGCAAGTAAAAGAACCATTGCTGACTTTCGACAAGAGTAGGCTGCAAAGCCGTCAGCGTGTTTCCGCCCTACGATGGCCTGGCGAGCTGTCCAGGGTGTACTCTGCCCTCGCCCTGAGTTGGCTGGGATGGGCACCAGCCTCCCCGCGACCCTAATTAGGATGAAGCGGTTACAGAAAATGAACTGATGAACAACCTGAACAGCTCGTCAGGCCATCACAAGGCCAACACACAGAACCATTCACACTTACACTTATGGGCAATTTAGAACCAATTAGCCTAATGTGCATAACCTTGGACTGAGGAAAGAATCTGGAATACCTAAAAGAAAGCCAAGAAAGCATGGTGACCTTCTTGCTGTGAGCAAGTTGTGCTGACCAGTTTGCCACCATGCTGCCCGTGAGAATTTGAAAACATTGACAAAATAATTAAGTAATTATAAATTAATTAATAATAATTAATTAATTAAACAAATTAAGCATAGCCCATAACAATCAAGTGGGGAGCTCCACTTCTTGGCAGTGCCTCAATCTGTATATTACATTAATCTTCCAATCTACTGAACATCTCATGTGTGAAATGTCCTTTTCTGTGCATTACTGTAACTGGGTTATCAAAGGCGGGCCATGTCTGTCACTGTCTATGGTGCGAGGCATGTAAAAGAACCATTGCTGACTTTCGTAAAGAGAAGGCTGCAAAGCCGTCAGCGTGTTTCTGTCCCTTGCTAAAAGGGTTGTGACAGGAAGGGCATCCGACGTAAAAATCTCTGCCACATCAAACGTGTGAATCAAGATGATTCGCTGTGGCGACTCCTGAGAAAAGGGAAAAAGCCGAAAGGAAGAAAGGAACTGTATGTAGCATCAAAATAATGTCAACAGGAAGCTATATCATCCAACTGTCCTGAAGATCAAGGAAAGAAGAAAGCTGGAGAGATTTTTTTTTTCTCATTCGCTGTCCTTTAGTCTTGATAATATTGTGATGATGTCACCTTATTATATGATGATGTCACTCAGGGTACATTAGGAGTGACAGTGAATCATTATAATCATAATTATATAATAATACATAATAACTAATTTTTAGCAGACTCTCGGGATTGGAAGGAAAAATATAATGTAAATAATGTTATACATTATATAATAATGTAAAAAATGTTAAACAGGATGTGAAAGATATGCAATATGCAGCTAAGTGGGTTATCAAAGACCAGCCGTGTCTCACTGTCCATGGTGAGAGGCATGTAAAAAAGCACTTTCATAAACAGTAGGCTGCATAGCTGTGAGTGTGTTTCTGCCCTGCAATGGTCTGGCGAGCAGTCCAGGGTTTACTATGCCTTTGCCCAGAGTTGGCTCAGATGGGGGCCAGCCTCCCTGTGACCCTAATTAGAATTAAACAGTTCAGAAAATGGATTAGTGAAAGTTATACAATATATTGCATATCAAAAAGTTTTTGCAATGTGCAACACTTAATAAATTCTTTTCACAACTTCAAGTCATTAACATTTTTCTCATTTTCACATTGAAGCCTGCTTTGGCCCGTTGCTGGTCACTGACTCCTGCCAGGCCTGGCTCCACCCATGCTGTCTCCCAAACTCGGCCAAAGTCAACCAGCACTGTTTGTTCTGCTTGCCAAAACGTCTCTGAGATCTCAAAATTCCTCAGCAGAACCCCCACGCTGTTGTCCAGCACCCCTGCAGCAGTGTCAGATTACAGCCCTGTTATTACCACAGTCTTCCTTCTTCCATTCAGATTCTGATTTGCAGCCAGGAATCAAGAGCTAGGCCAAAAGTATGCAAACTTGTTTCACAACATCAGAGTGACAGATAATATGTAATCTGGCTTGAATCACGTAATGTATTTACAATAATCATCCATTTGGAATCATATACGTAATCAGAAATCAGTTACTTTTTCATGACCAGAGGAAAGTCAGTCTATCAAATTATAATTCAATATGTGGCCATAAATAAGCACAGGACTGTATGAAACTGCCTTTAAGATAAACAGTGTGTGGTTTATTGCAGTCGAACTTATTCAGGCTAAGTTCATTTATGATTTGAAGATTTTTACCAAATATCACTTGATAGGTTTCCCTTTCCACATGACACAAGGTAGAGAGCACTTACCACGCACTAACTACTTTCTTCTGACAGTGCCAGATGACTATTTTTGCTCACAGCACTCTGATCACAGAGTGACAGATGCTCAACTAATTTAAGGGTTAATTACACAGGGCTAATTAAACTCTTTTGGATCTTTGGGAGTTAAATGTATGGTCCATACTCATCACTCATTCACTCATTTGCTGAACCGTTTAATCCTACTAATATTAAACTTATTAAACCTCTTTAAGGTTTTTCATTTAAAATGAATATAACAGTCAACGAGTGTTATGAGACTTACCCAACAGTGGCTTTATTCAGTTTATTGATGCTTTGTGTTTAATTCAAACATTTGAAATCATAAATTGTTTCACATTTGGTGTAGATCCTCAAGATCCATCACATATTTTACGAGGTTCCTTCACAAGGCAGGCAAAGCATGGGCATTTTTAAAAAGTATCACCACTGATGTCACAATCAACAGTTTATAAAAGATAAAGTAATTTTTTTCTTTAAAGAAAAACCAAGAGTAACAATCATGTCCTTATTTATTTATTTACAGTGCTACCTCACTTTTCGAAAGTCTCATCAAACAAAAAATTCAGGTTACGAAACGTATTTTCCTAAAATTTTTGTCTCTGAATACGAAACAAGTTCACGTTACGAAAACGCCATTTTAAAAATTCAAATGCACCATTCAAACATTCAAATGCGCCATTCAAACATTAAAACGCTCCATTCAAACATTCAAACAATGCACGAGCTGCTCTCGCATCAATGACGTTCAAACATCCCACCCCGCTGGCCTCCTATTGGCTATTAAGGATGACGCAGCTCCCTCTTATTGGCTATCTCTCAACATCCCACCCCGCTGGCCTCCCATTGGCTAGGAGGGATGACGCAGCGCCCTCCCATCGGCTATTATGGAGCTGCATCTACCATAATGCTTTTCGTGTAAAGGACAGAGTTACTGTTGTTTCATGCTTGATTTCTTGACTCAGGCTTTTAACCTTCCATAAACATTTGGAAGATTATAACTCTGCTAAGAAGACATGGTCAGCACACGTGTGCACGCAGACACATACAGACACACACACACACACACACACACACACACACACACACACACACACACACACACACACACACACACACACACACACACACACACTCACACGCACGCGCACGCATGTGATTTCCGGTGTGATTGAGAAGAAGAAACGGGCTCGAGTGATATTGCAAAGGAATATGGCCAAACCTGTGTACCATCGGTACGATATTGAAGCAGAAGGAGGTCTTAAAAGGTATGCTTTTATAATTTTTAAACGGTTTACTATTGGGGGCCTTGGAACGAATCACACGTTTTACATGTAAAATGTGGTTAAATTTACGAAAAAGCCAGTTTAAGAAAAAGGCTCTGGAACAGATTAATTTCGTAAGGTGAGGTACCATTGTATTTATTTATGTGGTGGCCTGGTGGTGAGGTGGTGGATCACTGATCCCAAGGCTGGTGGTTCAAGCCACACTCTGAAAGGGTTGTCATTGCCCCCAGTGCAGCTAACTGGGTTATCAAAGGCTGGCCATGTCTCTCACTGTCTATGATGAAAGGCATGTAAAAGAAAATTGCTGACTTTCCTCAAGAGTAGGCTTCCTAGGCTGCATGCAGCCGTTGCCTGAGATGGGCACCAGTCTCCCCTTAACTCTAATTAGGATTAAGCAGTTCAGAAAATGACTGAATGTTTTAACTCAACAATTACTTCACAGATCAAATCCTCTTGATGTTCAGCCTACAAGGCTGCAAATATATACAGTATATATACTAGTATCTTCTTTTCCTTTCGGCTTTTCCCTTCAGGGGTTGCCACAGCGAATCATCTGCCTCCATCTCACCCTATCCTCTGCGTCTTCTACTCTTACTCCAACTACCTTCATGTCTTCCTTCACCACATCCATACATCTTCTGGTGGTAAAAGGTGCTGGATCACTGATCCTAAGGTTGGGGGTTGAGCTATCCAGGAGGGATTCTGCCCTTGCTAAGAGAGAGCGGATACATGCAAGTGTCAGTGATGCCAGAAGCATGTCAACAAACCACCACTTACCAGTATATATATATATATATATATATATATATATATATATATATATATATATATATATGTATATATATATATATACACACACACACACACACACACACACACTCATGCCTCAGTTTAATGGACTAATAAGGGAGAACACTGGTCCGAAGTACCCAATTGTCCGAAGTTTCTGATTCTATATACAGTGATACCTCTGCTCACGAACATAATTGGTTCCCAGAAAGTGTGTGTGAGGCGAAAAGTTCGTCTTCCGAACACTTATTTCCCATAAGAAACCATTAAAATGAGAATAATCCGTTCCCAGGTCCCCATAAAACATAATTTTCTACTAAATAAGCCTTAAAACTACACAAAAATATACCTTATTTTATGTATAATAAATGTCTATTGTATTGTAATTAAAGAAATAAACTGTACTGTATAATAAAGTCGTTTTATTTACCTTTGTGATGGTAGTTGATGGCTTAATGGAATTGAGTGGGAGGAGGAGGGAGTGGAAGGAGGGAGTGGGAGGAGGAGGAAGGGAGGGACTTACTGTTTGGAAACACCCTTAGCCACACACGCACCCTTAATAGCTTCCTTGTTCTTAAGGATGGTGGTAGACTTAGCGTACTGGTACTGGGACGCTGAGTCACACAAACGCACACCTCGTTCGTGTTTTTCAATGATCTCCGCCTGTGGTGGGGTCTTTTTCGGTCCCATAATAGCAAAAGTACACTCAATATGGTCCAAAATGTCTAGCAAACACAAACCACTTCCGCATTCAAAGAAAGGGGTGTGACGAACTGTGACGCCGTGAGCGTGCGCCAGCTTCTCGTGGCCGCCACCGTGGCGCTGTTCGACCGCGTGGTTTGATTCGTCCGCCGAAAACTAGTTCGTCAGCAGAGACAATATGCTCGCAAATTTAATGTTCTTGAGGCGAAAAGTTCGTGAGCTTAAGCGTTCGTCAGCGGAGGTTTTACTGTATTTCAAAGATTACGTTACGAAAAACCTTTACTGAAGCACACTATGTAATCTGCAAATGTAAATACGTACTGTACCTATACTCTGTAAATGTACACCATAAGATACCACAGATGCTCCCCGACTTACCTTCATCCGTTTTACGTTTTTTTTTCCAAAAAAAAGTCAAAGTTTAAGTCTAGATGTACCTACGTAGTACGCTGACGTAATGACGCTGCATTCATTGTTTACAAACTACAGACTGAGTGTGTGTGTGTGTATATATATATATATACAGAAGAGGTGACCGGACCCTGAGGAAAATTGTGGAGAAGGGCCGATTCCAGACCTTGGGGGACCTGTGGAAGCAGTGGACTGGGCTACAGGTGCCGCATTCCCCAGGTCAAGCCACTTTTGAACCAGAAACAGCCGCAGAAGCGCCTGACCTGGGCTACAGACAAGCAGCACTGGACTGTTGCTCAGTGGTCCAAAGTACTTTTTTCGGATGAAAGCAAATTTTGCATGTCATTCGGAAATCAAGGTACCAGAGTCTGGAGGAAGACTGGGGATAAGGAAATGCCAAAATGCCTGAAGTCCAGTGTCAAGTACCCACAGTCAGTGATGGTCTGGGGTGCCATGTCAGCTGCTGGTGTTGGTCCACTGTTTCAAGGGCAGGGTCAATGCAGCTAGCTATCAGGAGATTTTGGAGCACTTCATGCTTCCATCTGCTGAAAAGCTTTATGGAGATGAAGATTTCATTTTTCAGCACAAACTGGCACCTGCTCACAGTGCCAAAACCATTGGTAAATGGTTACTGACCATGGTATTACTGTGCTCAATTGGCCTGCCAACTCTCCTGACCTGAACCCTATAGAGAATCTGTGGGATATTGTGAAGAGAAAGTTGAGAGACACCAGACTACACTGTGGATGAGCTTAAGGACGCTATCGAAGCATCCTGGGCCTCCATAACACCTCAGTAGTGCCACAGGCTGATTGCCTCCATGCCACGCCGCATTGAAGCAGTCATTTCTGCAAAATGATTCCCGACCAAGTATTGAGTGCATAACTGAACATAATTATTTGAAGGTAAGGTAGGTAAGTGTGTTGGGTTTTTACACACGAGCCTTGTGGCTCATCAGGCCGGTGCTTATCCCCGGTTTCCGTAGCGTGAAGCGACCACCAGTTCAACTCCTCCTGGATGGGATGCTAATCCATCGCAGGTTACCTTCCCAGTATATTTTTTACTGGTACCCATTTATACTGCTGGGTGAACAGAGGCACACTTGTGGTTGAGACCTTGCCCAGGGGTCTTAGCACAGTGGGGGTCTCAGTGGGATTTGAACTCACAACCTCCACATTATGAGCGCAGCACTCTAACCACTACACCACCGGCCTCATAATTATTTGAAGGTTGACTTTTTTGTCTTAAAAACACTTTTTTTTTATTGGTCGAATGAAATATGCTAATTTTTTGAGACAGGGATTTTTGGTTTTTCTTTACTTTGTGCCAAAATTATCAATATGAAAACAGTAAAAGACCTGAAATATTTCAGTTGTGTGCAACGAATCTAAAATATATGAAAGTCTAATGTTTATCAGTGCATTACAGGAAATAATGAACCTTATCACAATATGCTAATTTTTTGAGAAGGACTAGTATATATATCAGTTATATAGCGTGTTACCCTTGTGTTAAGATGTCGTCTCTGTGATCTTTGTGTTTACACTGTTTTGTGGACTTTTGTAATCCTAAGCAAATATAGCTGGTGAGAGGTGTATGCCTACTAGCATGGGTGCAAGTCTCATACACAGAGATGAATTAACGATCTGCTCGGATCGGCACAATCTACCATGCATACTCAGTTAAGCAAAGAGAGTTGTAATATGAATGAAAAGCCGAATGCACAAATTACATAACAATTACAGATATTTATTATCTTTTAGCAGAATCCTAAGAGTGTATACTATATGTGTATGTATATTAATATTCATTAGGATTTGCACTTGTTCTTTGTATGCATCTCTAAGTTTACTTACTTACTTACTTACACAAAAGAAAGAACTCTCCGCTTTGCTGGGATTCACATCAATGTAGGCTGTGTTCTAAACAAGTTCCTTGTGCACTTGAAAGACCGGAAGTCTATATAACCCACAGCAAGTGCACTATTTTCGCAAGTACACTACTTTCAGTATTGATCGCCTCACATCTTGTAAGCCTTGATTGACTGTTTATAATAATTGATTTTGGGGTGTTTTATGAGATACGGTAATGGTATTTATAAATGTATATATGAGCGTCATACGTCACACGTCATATGTTACTGTAACAACTTACGTTCACTTTCAACTTACGGCCGTCCGGAACCAATTAAAAACGTAAGTCGGGAAGCATCTGTAATATAGACAGTACAGTATGTATGTCGAAAATAGAAATGTGGTAAATATCATTCAGGCTTACCAATACATGAGCAAGTGTTGCTTGATATGATGCTGTGATCCTTTAGTGGAAGACTCAGAATTTTACTATTCTGAGTCACTGGAGCTTTGCAGCTCCATTGATGTACACGTACTGCTGGTTTCAGGCTGGTGAGGAGCTGAAGACGATAAGCCTGACGTAGACGGTGTTGGTACGTTTGGTGAGGGTGGGCTGGTTGGTATCACTGGTGCATCAGCTCAGCCGCAGTTTGTTTTGGTCTGAAGAAAGTGTCTAACTTCAACTGCTTGCCACTCGAGAATTGCTTTCTTATTATTGTTTCTCACAAATTTCTGAGATTTGCATAATGAGCAGACACTTCTCTGTTCTTGGAATAATCGACGGAGTGTAGCACTAAGTCAAGAGCACTGCGCACTTCACTGCGCGTCATCTGGCAGTCACTTTTCGGAAACAACGGCCCGCGACGTTTTGTCCGTTGCATCCGGAATCCGAAGTCAATCAAGCGAAGTCTGTACAACCGAGGCATGTGTGTGTGTGTGTGTGTGTGTGTGTGTGTGTATATATATATATACCATCCAATGCTGTTTGGCAACACTCTCACCCACTTCTACTGACTTCCTTCAAATGACATTGCCTACACAAGATGTAGTCTACCTGTGTGCTGCTACCTCCGCTTTTATAAGTCACCCTATGCTTCTGTCTCTTCTGGAAGAAAGTATTCACCACAGCCAGCCATTTCCATCCTTTTTGCAAAATCGATCAACATCTGTCCTTCTGTGTTCCTTTCCTGGATACCAAACCTGCCCATCACTTCCTCATCCCCTCTGTTGCCTGCACCAACATGTCCATTGAAAGCTGCACCAATGACCACTCTTTCACCTCTGGGGGTACTCTGCATCACTTCATCTACCTCACTCCAGAATCTCTCCTTCTCTTCTAGCTTACATCCTGCCTGTGGGGCATATGCGCTAACAACACTGAACATCACACCTTCAATTTCTAACTTGAGACTCATCACTCTGTCTGACACTCTTTTCACTTCTAGAACATTCCTGACAAACCCCTCCTTCAAGATGACTCCTCTGTATCATGTCAGTCAGCTTTCTATCTTTTCCTGTCACAGTTCCAACATTCAAAGTCCCTACACTCAGTCCTAGAGTCATGCCTTTCCTCTTCTCTCTCTGCCTACAGACACGCCTCCCGCCTCTCCTTCTTCGACCAACAGTAGTCCAATTTCCACCAGCACCCTGTTGGTTAACAGCACTGATGGCGGTCGTTGTTAACCCGAGCCTCGACCAATCCGGTATGAATTTCGTTTTGATCATTTGCATAACAATTTTGGCAAAAGTTTTACGCCGGATACCCTTCCTTTCGCAACCCTCTGCATTTATCTGGGCTTGGGACCAGCGTCAGTGTGAACACTGTTTTGTGCCCCCCCCAAGGCTCACTGCATGTCTCTCAAGCCTGTGGAGCGCTAAACACATACACCTAAATCCATTTAATCACCAGCTATAAAGTAGCAGCGCCATTCCCTGTTCTCGAAGATTGTCCCATTTCCCGTGTTCTCTCTGGCTCTCAGCTCTGTGCTCTATTAGATCCCGCTTTAATTTGATTTCCATGTTTCTAGTGCTCGTGCCTTTCCTCTGAACAATAAATCGCACCCGTTTTTAAAAAACGCACCCGCTTTTAAAAAACGCACCCGTTTTCAATAAAATTCAACCGTTTTCATAGATGAAAAGGGGAAATTTCTGAGAAGAACATTTCTAACGTGGCTTGTTTCTGCTTTCTTTTCAAAACCTTACGAAAGTGGCTCATGACCTCATCATTAAAGGTGTTCACAGTGCTGCTAGCGCTTTAGCGCGTTAGCTTAGCTTACATACATACATACAGTGCATACATATGTCCTCTGGAGGTGGTACAGGGATCCCTCGTTACTTCGCGCTCCAATTAATGCGGCCTCAGTGTATTGCGGTTTAAAAAAATACTTATTATTAGGATGCTGAGGTTGGAACTACCTGGCAAAAGGCCCAGAGGAAGACCAAAGAGAAGATTTATGGATGCGGTGAAGGCGGACATGAAGGTCGTTGGAGTAAGAGTAGAAGATGCAGAGGATAGGGAGAGATGGAGGCAGATCATTTGCTGTGGCGACCCCTGAAGGGAACAGCCGAAAGGAAAAGAAGAAGAAGAAGCACTCTTATCCAGTTCATTATAATACTGGAGTAAATATAATATATTTATATATTATATACTGGAGTAAATTTAAGTATATATAAATAATACCAATATAAGTACTTAAAATCCTCCACCTTCTTTATCTCTGCCCCCTGTAACCTCAAAGTTCCTCTTGGGTCCTTGTCGTTCACACACATGTATTCTGTCTTACTAAGACTAACCTTCAATCCCCTCCTTTCCAGGGCATACCTCCACCTCTCTAGATTTTCCTCCACTTGGTCTCTGCTCTCACTACAGATCACGATGTCATCTGCAAACATCATAGTCCATGGAGATTCTTGTCTAACCTCGTCTGTTAGCCTGTCCATCACCATAGCAAACAAGAAGTGGCTGAGAGCTGACCCTTGATGCAGTCCCACCTCCACCTTGAACTCTTCCGTCACACCGACAGCACACCTCACCACTGTCTTACATCTCTCATACATGTCCTGCACCACTCTAACATACTTCTCTGTCACTCCAGACTTCCTCATACAATACCACAGTTCTTCTCTCGGCACCCTGTCATATGCTTTCTCCAGATCCACAAAGGCACAATGCAGCTCCTTCTGACCTTCTCTGTACTTCTCTATTAACATCCTCAAAGCAAACACTGCATCTGTGGTGCGCTTTCTTGGCATGAAACCAAACTGTTGTTCACAAATGCTGACCTCTGCCCTTAGTCTTGCTTCCACTATTCTTTCCCATAGCTTCATTGTATGGCTCATCAACTTTATCCCTCTGTAGTTACCACAACTCTGTACATCTCCCTTGTTCTTAAAAATGGGCACAAGCACACTTCTCCTCCATTCCTCTGGCATCTGCTCACTTTCTAAGACCTTGTTGAATATTCTTGTCAGAAAATCTACTGCTACCTCCCCTAGACACTTCCATACCTCAACTGGTATGTCATCATTGCCAACTGCCTTTCCACTCTTCATCCTCTTCAATGCCCTCCTCACTTCTCCCTTACTAATCTTTGCTACTTCCTGCTCCTCAACGGTCACCCCTTCTACTCTTTTTTCTCTCTCATTTTCCTCATTCATCAGCTCTTCAAAGTACTCTTTCCATCTCCCCAGCACACTACTGTCATCAGTCAATACATTTCCCTCTCTGTCCTTTATCACTCTAACTTGCTGCACGTTTTTCCCATCTCTATTTCTCTGCTGTGCTAACCTGTATAGATCATTTTCTCCCTCCTTACTGTTCAACCTATCATACAAGTCATCATACGCCCTCTGTTTGGCCTTTGACACTGCTACCTTCAACTGCTGTGTCTCCCTGTACTCCTGTTTACTCTCTTCGGTCCTCTCAATGTCCCACTTCTTCTTGGCTAACCTCTTCTTTTGTACACACTCCTGCACTTCCTTATTCCACCACCAAGTTTCCTTATCTACTTTCCTTCCAGAGGACACACCAAGTACTCTCCCACCAGTCTCCCTGATCACATTGGCTGTGGTTGTCCAGTCCTCTGGAAGCACTTCCTGACTACCCAAAGCCTGTTTCAACTCCTCCTTGAAGACAACACGACACTCTTCCTTTTTCAGCTTCCACCACTTTGTCTTCTGCTCTGCCTTTGCCTTTTTCACCTTTCTCACCATCAGTGTCATCCTGCACACCACCATCCTATGCTGTTTGGCAACACTCTCACCCACTACTACTTTGCAGTCACTGACTTCCTTCAAATTACATCGCCTACACAAGATGTAGTCTACCTGTGTGCTCTTACCTCCGCTTTCATAAGTCACCCTATGCTTCTGTTTCTTCTTGAAGAAAGTATTCACCACAGCCATTTCCATCCTTTTGCAAAATCGATCAACATCTGTCCTTCTGTGTTCCTGTCCTGGATACCAAACCTGCCCATCACTTCCTCGTCCCCTCTGTTGCCTGCACCAACATGTCCATTGAAGTCTGCTCCAATGACCACTCTTTCACCTCTGGGGGTACTCTGCATCACTTCATCTACCTCACTCCAGAATCTCTCCTTTTCTTCTAGCTTACATCCTGCCTGTGGGGCATAAGCACTAACAACATTGACCATCACGCCTTCAATTTCTAACTTGAGACTCATCACTCTGTCTGACACTCTTTTCACTTCTAGAACATTCCTGACAAACCCCTCCTTCAAGATGACTCCTACTCCATTTCTCTTCCCATTCACACCATGAAAAACCAGCTTAAACCCTGCTCCTAAGCTTCTAGCCTTGCTACCTTTCCACCTTGTCTCCTGAACACACAGTATGTCCACATTCCTCCTCTGCATCATGTCAGCCAGCTCCCTATCTTTTCCTTGCATAGTTCCAACATTCAAAGTCCCTACTCTCTGTCCTCGGCTCACGCATTTCCTCTTCTCTCTCTGCCTACGGACACGCCTCCCGCCTCTCCTTCTTCGACGTCTTCGACCAACAGTAGTCCAATTTCCATCAGCACCCTGTTGGTTGACAGCACTGATGGCGGTCGTTGTTAACCCGGGCCTCGACCGATCCGGTATGAATTCTGTATTGATCATTTGCATTTTTAAATGTGGCAGAAGTTTTACGCCGGATGCCCTTCCTGTCGCAATCCTCTGCATTTATTCGGGCTTGGGACCGGCATAAGGGGGAGAGACACTGGTTAGTGTTCCCCCCGCCTCATGGCTGCATTAACTGGATAAGAGTGCAACTCTCTGTAAATCTGATCAGATCCGCTGTGCTGTGCTTGAGAGGAACCAGGAGTTTAAACACGGAACATAATGATATTGATGATCTTCTTCTCTTTTCTCGGGAGTCGCCACAGCGAATCATCTGATTCGCACATTTGAATTTGGCAGAGGTTTTTACGTCGGATGCCCTTCCTGTCACAACCCTTTAGCAAGGGACAGAAACATGTTGGCTTTGCAGCTACCCTTTACGAAAGTCAGCAATGGTTCTTTTACATGCCTCTCACCATAGACAGTGACAGACATGGCCCACCTTTGATAACCCAGTTAGCTGCACTGGGGGGGACGACGACAGTGACAACCTTGTGGAGAGTGGGACTCGAACCCCCAACCTTTGGATCAGCAATCCGGCACCTTATACCACTAGACCACCACTGCCCCATCTGTTCAGGTTGTGTCCTGCCTTTTCCAAGAGTTGATTGGGAGAGTATCCAGCCTCCATACAACCCATTAGGAAAAAAACAGTTCATTGATAATCTACAGATGATTATGTAGAGAGAGAGAGAGAGAGAGAGAGAGAGATTGTATACAGTACGAACTCGGTTAATTATTACAAGGTTTAAACATACGTTCCCCTCTAAAGAATGCTCTCTAACGACTTACAAACAAATTTATCTAACCGGCCGTTCAGAACCTAACTCGTTTGTAAGCTGGGAAGCTTCTGTACTTACAGTACTGTCTGTGCACGCATCTGCGCGCATGCGTGCGCGAGCGCGTATGCATGTGTGTCATCTTCTTATAATGCAGACCCATCTGTATATGTGTGTATTTATATTATTTACATCTTATGTTATTTTAAATGTTTAATTGTTATAATCATTTACATCATTGCATATGTATTTATTGATATTATATACATACGTCAGTGGGGTGGGGGTGATCCTACTTCCCGGATTTCGACGGTCGCATGGGGATCTAGGTCCCAATTAACTGAGGAAAGTGAGGGATCCCTGTATATGGCGTTAGTGATTAGATAGCTTTAGTGCTTCATCGCTAGCTTTAGCTTTCGTGCTTGTGATGCTACATAGTACTGTATCAACAACTTCCAGACTTCCCCAGCAAGGGCGTAGGCTGGGGGGGTGTTGGTGCACAGGGTGCATGTGCACCCCCCCCCCCACAGCAGTAGTGGAGTTCCGCTGACAAGAAATTGTGTAGTCACAATCTTATAGATAAACTTAATGATTGTTATTGAAGAGAAAGTTGGAGATAAATTCCGCATGACTAGAGTCAGGAAGTAAACCGGAAGTTAACGTGTAACGGGCACTGCGCATGTGCACGCCCGACCGCACCAATCTACAATCAATAAGTACGTACCTACTTTTGCCTACCTCACATATTATCAGTAAGCAATAATAGCTGAAAACTGTCAGTCAAACAAAGTGCGAGTGTGAGAATAAAGCACAGTTTGTTAGTACCGCTTCCGGTTCCTGCACATGTGTTCGAACACAAACTTTGACGTCCAGAGAATGAATGGCTAAAATAAGCATAAGCCATCCAGCCTGTATCTGCAGCCTAATGCTCAGTACTTTTATAAAATTAATAGTATGTTTTTGTGCTGTAAATATGTATTAATATTTGTTTGAGCCTTTGAATAGATAAATAACTTTAGCTCAATTTGTAAATGTATTTAGCACATGTACTTGCAGATGTAGTTTGAAATATACTTGAGAATATTTTTGATTGAACTATAATATTTGATTCGTCTTCTGAGAGTAATAGATGAACCGTTTTCTGATGAAAAACTGTGCGTGTTGTTGGCGTGAGATTCCATGTTGTTTATATCATATACTGTAATATGCATGCACTATATTTCATGTGGTTCTTTGTACCAACCCAGTGACATCACGGTAACTGTGTAGGCGGGCACTTAGCAATGGCGGCTTTCTGGTCAATAACTTATACGACAAGCACATAAAACAAAACCGCTGTGTTTGCAATGGTTTATTTGTGATATAAAATTTAAGCCACAATCGCTTCAATAAACTATAATTAAGCTACCGCCAACTTATTTAGTCACCATTTCATTTCCCGTTTAAGGCTCAGGCCTATAGCCCCCAGGACTCGAGTTCCGGTCAACCGAGATGTGCACCACCCCCACGGTCAGACCAGCCTACGCCCTTGTCCAGGACAGCTTTATTAGGGTGATACATAATTCACAGGCCTGATGAGCCACTAGGCTTGGGTGTAAAAGCCCAAACAGACCTTATATAGTATCAACAACTTCCGGACTTCCAGAAGTTGCGCACTTTTCCTCCATTTGGATCTCATTTTTTCTCACGCGTTTCTCGAGTTCGACTTCCGTTATTTATTCGGTTTCCGGGATGATAAAAGTCACGACTTTTTTGTTTGGATTCCGAGGCTCCACTGTGTATATTCATATATATATATATATATGTGTGTGAATTGAAGTTTCTCCATGGCCTCCTCTGACCATCTCTTGTAGTCGTGAGGCGCATAGCATGAATAAATGTAAATTAGAAGGGGGATTGTAGGCATCCTTAGTGTTTGTGTACAGCCGATGTAAAGTTCTCTCCTCTCTGGTCAGACAGTCGACATACTGCACAAAGTTCAGCAGTGTATTTCCCATGGTGACGTGATTGAAGTCACCTGAGATTACAATGAACGTATTTGGGTGCTGAGTCTGTAACTGGGCTATGGTAGCATGAACAGTGTCAGAATCAGATGTGGGATTGGCAGAAGGAGCATATACTAAGTTGACATTCGAGAATTCGCTATGCAAAGAATATGGTCTGAGGCCAACAGCACACAGTTCAATGTAAGGTTAATAACTTCGCTCTTTAATGGTTATGTGGGCGGGGTTACACCACCGGATATTGATGAGAATGGCAAGCCCCCCCCCTCCTTTCTTCTTATCGCTCGTGTTGCTGTCTGGCCAGGGCAGTGTGAAAGCCCGCAATGGATACATTGTCATTGGGAATATCCTGAAGCTATGTCTTCACGAAGCACATGAAACAACACTTCCGATATTCCCTCTGACTCAGGGCTAGTTTCATCAGCTTATCTATCTTATTCCTCAGTGAGTTAATACAGGGATCCCTCGCTACTTCACACTTCAACTCATGCGGCTTCAGTGCATCGCTTTTTTTTTTTTTTTTTAAATATTCATTGAATTAAAACATAAGGAAATTAAGGAAGAATGGATGAAAAAGTTAAGGAAAATGCCATAAAATCAAGGCCAATTTTTGAAAAAAAAAACAAACAAACAAAACCAAAAAACAACCCAAACCCCCCATCAAAACTGCTTACATTTTTATGTGAGGTGTGCATCTGTGCGCGTGTGCATTTATAGCATTGAATATGTATTCAGTGATACATATATACACATATACATGTACAGTACATATTCATCAGTCAGGGGGGTTGATCCTACTTCGTGGAATTTGGTGGTTGCAGGGGGATCTCGGTCCCAATTACCCGCGGAAAGTGAGGGATCCCTGTATTCCCATTAGAATAGACAGAAGACACGATTTGTATCTTTATCTTCGTAACCTTCCGCTGTCTCACGCATCCTTCCTTCTTCTCTTCTATTCGCCACCTCTGTATCCATGGTGTTTTTCTCCAGATTTCAGCTGGTCAGTCCATGGGTCTGTTCCACAGCGATAAAAAGTAAAAATAATTTCTTAACCCACATTCTGAGAGTGAAGCTACTTATAAACAAGAAAAAGCGAGTTAAAGGTATGGGAAGGGCAGCAGGAACTGCAACAGGTAGCACGCTGGTTGACGCATGTGTGCATAAAGCCCGAGCATGAAAGCAGCCTAGCATGAAAACAATTATCTTTCATCCCTACACTATTATAAAACAGCTGAACCACTGCCCTGAACTTAAGCTTCATTTCTCTTTATTAAAATAGTAAATCATTTTTATGCAGATATGCAGCTTATGTTGTATATTATAATACTGTATATGACACACCAAGACCGTAGCTCAAAGATTACATTACAGATTACACATTTAATTATGTAAGTTGTAATAAACATTATTGGGACCGGTGGTGTAGTGGTTAGAGTGCTGGGCTCATGATTGGGAGGTTGTGAGTTTAAATCCCAGTTAGACCCCCACTGTGCTAAGACCCCTGGGCAAGGTCTTAACTACAAGTGTGCCTCTGTTCACCCAGCAGTATAAATGGGTACCAGTAAAAAATATACTGGGAAGGTAACCTGCGATGGACTAGCAGGAGTTGAACTCCTGGTCGCTTCATGCTGTGGAAACCGGGGATAAGCACTGGCCTGATGAGCCACTATGGCTTGGGTGGTAAAAAAAAAAAAAAACATTCTTAAATATTTTTGTTCATTGACCCAGTGATGTGTGTGTTCCAGTGTGTCAGCTGCTTAGCTTCATCACAATTGATGTCCAAGACTGTCTTGTTAAAATCAACCAAATAAGTAAATAAATTGTAAAAGATCGAGCAGGAAATGTGGCTTGGGGGGGGGGGGGGGGTGTAACTATTCAGGGATTCCATGGAGTACTGTATATTACTCTAACTCATATTGAACTTACTGAGAAAGGAAACATGCTGTGCTGCCAGTGTGAGGGCTGAACGCAATGAAATAGGGTGTACCAGGAGGAGAGAAATTTCCGAGGAGGGATACTTTGAAGACCTCACATCATGAAGCTGCCTTGTTTTGACAAAGGAATATTGTTGAGGCATCATGACCAGGTAATATGAATATACACTTCCTGAGAGAAATGGTCATTGAGTATGTTCCAGTTTGTTGTAGATCCTTACAGAATTACTTGAGATTATAATTTGAGAAATTATTTGAGATTAGAGACTTTCTATCAACTAACTGCCTCAGTGCTGAAGGACAGTTATCTGATCTGTGAAGCATTTCATTTCATGCCCCTCCAAATAAAAACCTAACAACAAAATATGAAAAGTGATGATTCACAGCCTGAGTTTCTAATGATACATGAAATGATGCTTTTCCCCCCAGCTGACTGTTGGGTCATACAGTGATTGGATTCCAGTGAAGAGATCGAGAAGATGGATGGGAGGGTGGAAGCAGACATTTCACTTCCTCACTGACCATAGGTTGAGATGTTGGTGGTGGCAGTGGGAGAATACTGCAATGTAATTTTTCAGAAAACACATTGTAGGAGAACAAGGAGGCTTGCTGTTGGTGAGGAGGAGGAAATCTCCATGACAGATTACACGTGCTGAAGGAAAACATATTGCCTTCTTTCTATTTTACTCCCTTTCTTTGTCTTGCACATACTACTCCTTTTTTCTTGTTTGTATCCCCGCTTGTTCACGTCTCCCACCTCCTTCTCCCTCATCTGTTTACTCTCTCTTGCATATCCAGACACTCACCTTGCCTTGCCCCTTGGTGTTCTTCTTATCTCCCCTCCCCGTCTTTGTGAAAGCTCGGAGTGCTATCAGTCCCTACTCAAACCCACTCCAGTCACATGATCTGGGCTGTTCTTTGCAAACCTGTTGTCCTAATCCTGCAACCCTTCATTTCCTAACTCATTAAGCTCCCTGTCTAATACAACAGTCTTTCATCCCTCAGGTAAGGGTTATTGCTCGGGGTGTGGCTCACTCTATAAAACTTAGTCACATTCCACTGACCCACCATAATGCTTACTCATTGATATTCTAGTCTGCTTTTTTCCTTTGTTAAGGTGATTAAGCAAGTGAGCCCCTGGCCATCTTGACCCTTATGACCTGATGGGTGCGTTTCCATGGTAACTGGATAATGACTGGGCCGATGACGCGGTAGGAAGCCGTTTTAACCTCTTCAGTTTTTTTTTAATTACTTGCATGTAAAGATTTTTAAGACTCTTAACACTCAACAACAATGCTGAAGAAGTCAGAGGCACAGTGCATTACAGGATATTAATTTCATCAGTCAATGGAGAATTCATTATTTAATTGTATTAATGCGGATGTAGAATTAGATAATTAGATAATAAATAAATACATTTTCAACATTTTCCTAAAGCGTACAAAACGTACGCTGGGGGGGGGGTAAGATGTCTCTGTACGCTTTTCAATATTATAAAAATGTCGATCAACAATAATACACGCGCTCGTGAATTTTTTTTTTTTTTTTTGTACATTTGAAACCCTCAATGCACGATTTGCCAACCACCTGCAGTGTTACATATCTGCAAAGTCTGCAATGAATACTACCTAACCCGGTATCAGCTGCCGAAACATCAGAAGGCAGCTGATCAAGGGCGTAGGCTGAGGGGGAGGGTGCACGTGCCCCTTCACAGCAGGACTTGAGTTCAGCTGGACAAGAAATGATGTGTATTCACAATCTTATAAATAAATTTAATGCCTGTTATTGAAGAGAAAGTCGGAGATAAGTTCCGCATGACTAGAGTCAGGAAGTAAACCGGAAGTTAACGTGTAACGGGCACTGCGCATGTGCACGCTCGAGCTGACCAATCAACAAACATAATATCAGTAAGCAATAATAGCTGAACACTGTCAATCAAACAAAGTGCGAGTGTGAGAATGAAGCACAGTTTGTTAGTACAAACCTCCGGCTCCTGCACATGTGTTCGAACACAAATATTGACGCACAGAGAATGAATGGCGAAAATAAGCATAAGCCATCCAGCCTGGATCTGCAGCCTCATGCTCAGTACTTTTATAATATTAATAGTATGTTTTTGTGCTGTACATATGATTAATATTTGTTTGTGCCTTTGAATAGATAAATAACTTTAGCTCAATTTGTAAATGTATTTAGCACATTTACTCTTCAGATGTAGTGTGAAATATATTTGAGAAAGTTTTTGTTTGAACTATAATATTTGATTCGTCTTCTGAGAGTAATAGAAAACTCGTCTTCTGCTGAAAACTGTGCGTGTTGTTGGCGTGAGATCCCATGTTGTTTATATCATATGCTGTGACATGCATGCACTATATTTCATGTGGTTCTTTGTATCAACTCGGTGACGTCACAGTAACTTTGTGTAGGCGGGCACTTAGCAATGGCGGCTTTCTGGTCAATAACTTATACGAAAAGCACATAAAACGAAACCGCTGTGTGTGCAATGGTTTATTTATGATATATAATTTAAGCCACAATCGCTTCAATAAACTATACTTAAGCTACCGCCAACTTATTTAGTCGGCGTTTCATTTCCCCTTTAAGGCTTAGGCTCCGGTCAACCGAGATGTGCACCCCCCCCACGGTCAGACCAGCCTACGCCCTCGCTGATCACAAACTGAAGCGTGATCGTCCAAAAGCCAATGACCAATAAAAAATGCAGACATTTTGAATTATATTTTAATATAAAATAATATTATCAAAAACATGTCATTTTTATTATTAAAACCAAATGTCTTAATATTAGTATTCAAGCAGGTGTCATTAAAAAGAATTCTTTAAAAGTACAGTAAAACCTCCGCTGACGAACGCTTAAGCTCACGAACTTTTCGCCTCAAGAACATTAAATTTGCGAGCATATTGTCTCTGCTGACGAACTAGTTTTCGGCGGACGAACCAAACCACGCGGTCGAACAGCGCCACGGTGGCGGCCACGAGAAGCTGGCCTTGCGCTCACGGCGTCACAGTTAAATCACCCCTTTCTTTGAATGCAAAAGTGGTTTGTGTTTGCTAGACATTTTGGACCATATTGAGTGTACTTTTGCTATTATGGGACCGAAAAAGACCCCACCACAGGCGGAGATCATTGAAAAACACGAACGAGGTGTGCGTTTGTGTGACTCAGCGTCCCAGTACCAGTACGCTAAGTCTACCACCATCCTTAAGAACAAGGAAGCTATTAAGGGTGCGTGGTGGCAATGCGTGTTTCCAAACAGTAGGCGTTTCCAAACTCTCCTTCCAAACAGTAAGTCCCTCCCTCCCTCCTCCTCCCACTCCATTCCATCAAGCCATCAACTACCATCACAAAGGTAAATAAAACGACTTTATTATACAGTACAGTTTATTTCTTTAATTACAATACAATAGCACATTTATTATACATAAAATAAGGTATATTTTTGTGTAGTTTTAAGGCTTATTTAGTAGAAAATTATGTTTTATGGGGACCTGGGAACGGATTATTCTCATTTTAATGGTTTCTTATGGGAAATAAATGTTCGGAAGACGAACTTTTCGCCTCACACACACTTTCTGGGAACCAATTATGTTCGTGAGCAGAGGTATCACTGTATATATTTTTATTGATTTCATTATTATTTGACTGGTGTATAAAAGAAGTATTGATCAAGGAAATACATTGATTTATTTTATTTAAAAAGGTTTGACCATTGTTTTGTTGAATATCTTGTTTAAAAATCCTGCCGACACATCATCAAAATGTTGAAAATGTTGAACCGCCCCTTATACACATGCGACACATTTACTACCACATCTAGAGTACCGTGCAAACGTTTTAGGCACATGCAAAAGAATGGTGTAGAACAAAGATGCCTTATATTTAAGTATAAATTATGACATTAAATTAAAGTTCTCTAAATAAAAAATCTATAAAGTACAGGAAACAGTAATAAATGAAACTAATTCAATATTAATCATGTTTTGTTTAAAAACAGAATCACATCAGGTAGAATTTGTGCAGTTGTAGTGGTACAGTATCCACCAGGAGTCATTCAGAACTAACTACAGTTCTCCTGGAAATACTGACTGTTGCACTTGATTCTTTATTTGCATGAAAATTGCAGCAGGTCATTATATTTTTGTCTGAAAAATGGACTCTTATACATAACATAACTGCTTTCTTTACTGACATATTATACTAACATTTTGTCATGTAGTATTTCATTTTGCGCTGGAAAACTAATGTTTGGAAATCTAAAGTTTTTTGTACTAACTTCCTCATATACAAATTGCAAAAACAACCTCTGTAGCACAGTTTATACTAAAAAAAATCAACTTTTGCACAGTTCTGTATGTATAAGCTGTTGCACAGTACAGTATATATTTATGTGCAGGATATGTACATGCAGTGGAGGTGTGATGTGGATGATCTGTGATTTGGATCTAGCAAAGCCTGGCACTTGGTGACAAAAACCATTGGAAAGATCTGTTCATGGACTTTTTATATTTAAGTGTTATACCTATTTCTCTACACTATCGTAGTGTAAAGATCTCTTTATCAAAACCATCAGAACTGTAATTTTTAAATCACTTAATGACCTAGAAAAACAGATTTTTCCTTTCTGCTCAAATAATAAAAAAAAAATGTTATAAATATTATTCCATGTTGATCACAACTGAACGGTCTAAGTATCAAACAGTAAATCAACGTTTATGGTGTTTGTTCAGAGCAATATTCTCAGACAAGCGCCATATTTTACAATATTGGATCACGTTTATATACAATACAGCCGTGAGGGAGGGGCACAAGCCAGTGTCTCTCCCTCACGCCGGTCCCAAGCCCGGATAAATACAGAATACGCATAGACATTTATAACAAAAGTCAGTATTTGATGATACCACTGACACTGCTAAGATTCAGTACAATATAATCCAATTTAAGTAGTATTTGATCAACAACTATTGGCAGCACAGTGGCGTAGTGGTTAGTACACCCGCCTCACAGCAAGAGGGTCCAGGTTTGAATACTGGGCTCAGTGTGGGCATTTCTTTGGGAAGTTTGCATGCTCTCCCCATTCTTGTATAGGTTTCCTCTGGACATTTCATTTTCTTCCCATAGTCCAAAGACATGCACATTAGGCTAATTGGCGGTGAAAAAGAATTCCCTAGGTGGGCATGTGAATGGTTGTGTGTGTTTTGTCAGTGCAATGGACTAGTAAACTGTTCAGGGTGTATTCTGCATTTGCACATAGTTGGCTGAAATAGACTTCATTCTCACTGACAATAATAAGAATAAGCAGTTCAGCAAATGAATAAATAAATGAGTGACCAACATGTGACCTTATTTATTATGATACTGAGGCAGAGTTACTATTAATTAATGGGTGATGATCGTGTGTAGAAGAGCTACTTTAAAACATATCAGTTACAGATAAATCTTGATTTTTTTTAACACATGCAAATGATCTGTAACAAATAGTTCATGTATACTGTACTATATATATATTAAAACCAAAATCATTCATTCATTTTATAAGCTTCTTAATCCAAATTGGGGTCACATGGAGGCTGGAACCAATGACCCCCCCCCCCCCACACACACAAAACTAATGGCAATTTGGAACAGCCAATTAGCCTACTGTGCATGTTTTTGAACTGTGGGAGGAAACCAGAGTACCTGGAGAAATGATGCAAACCCCACACAGAAATTTCGTGAACCCAGGAATCGAACAAGTACCTTCTTGCTCTGACGCAAAACCATGCAGTAACTAATCAAGTATCACATGTTCACGTTATACAGGAACAAAAACAAAAAATTATATAAATATAAGCCCTGCTCCAATAAGATCCCCCACCCCACCCCCGTGTTTTTTATCCTACGTCTAATAACCGCCCGTGTACTGGGAGCAAAATCGTAGATCATTTTATTTGATCAGTCTCTGTAACTGTAAAATGAGGTGTTCACTGCCAGTAAAACTGAGTTTACAAGGTATTTCAAGGCTCCGTGCCGCTGGGAAATGTCTATAATGTTCATCAGAAACAACACATTTGATTGTTCTGCCGTGGTTTAAAAATCAGGAAAATATTTTGCTGTTCTTTTGGTAAATGTCCAAAAACAGATGAATCATTAGAAACTGCAACAGCAAAAGTATGGCATGCTCCGAATGAATGGAGTAATGAGTGAGATATGGACCAATCAGAAAGTGATGACGAGGATTTTTCACCCGATTCTCCTGCTCACTAACTTCATAAATTTAAAGATGTTCCTGGCCATGTGCTTTTGTTCATGTTTGTGTTGATTGGTCAGCGTTCCATGTGCTAAAGTTGACATTTGTGTTGATTGGCTTGATTTTACTTACGAAAAAATGTTTAAAGGAACAGCACCGAGAGGGAAAAGTAAGATGTCTTTTTTAAAAATTATGCTGTTTTTTGTTTATTTTCAGCTTTCATGTAAGTAGTTTGGTTAATACCAGAAAATGAATAACACAAATACTAGTAAAACTCTTTTATTGTTCTGTTATTATTCATGTTTTCCACCTCGATGGTAAAAAGCACTTACTGTTCCACTCTGCTGGCAACATTTTAATAAGCGCCCACCCACTCCAATGTTTTTAGCCCCCTTGGCCCCTTGGTGTGTGCTTATCATGTCGAATACGGTATATACCATATATATATATATATATATATATATGTGTGTGTATTTATTTATTTATTTATTTATTTATTATCCAGTCATTTTGATGAGTTACCATTAAAAGCTTTCACCTCACAGCTTGTCTTCACTTTTGTGATTGATCTCCTCAATCTTTATGAAAAGAACCTGCCATTCAATATCCAGAACCACAAGTATCTGCTGAAAAGTGTGTCTGATTTCCCAGGGTTTCAAGACAGGAGACTAAGAGGCCGGTTCTGGCATTCCAGGACCCTGTCATGTCGTCTCCTTGTCTCTAATTTGGGAGCAGCTGTTGGGTTCTGCAATGCTTCAACCATCAAAGCCAGGTCAGAGAGGGGCTGAAGCCTGAGAGGGGGATGGGACAGGCTGGTTTCAGTTCTCAATAGTGGGGAACTTTTATGCTTTGACACACTTTCCTTCTTTAGCAGGTCATCATTGCTGTGAAGCACCCGTGCTAAGTCAGGAAGTAGTAGTGATAATACAATAAGTGTGGCATTCAGGTGCTAATGCAAGGAACCATAAAAATTCCCAAATGGGAGTCTGTGCTTTACAGATGATCTGTGAGGAAACTGATGCTTCCTGAGGCAAAGTGAATGAAGCACTTTGAGATAAGTATCTTCTTCCCTGAGGTCTTAAATGTTGTGAAGAAATGTCTGTGTCGATTGTGTGCAAAATGATCATAAATCTGTGGCTACTTGGTGATTTGTTTGCCCCACATACTGGTACCTGCAGCTGCTGGATCGCTTAGAGAGTGTGCTTCTTTATTTTCAGTCCTGTTCTAGAAACGCTGACCTCCCATCACTGACAGTCATAGCAGTGACACTTTTTACAGAAGCATCAGTGACCAGGTCTTTAGTTAGCTACCGCGTATACAAAAGCAACCCAGAGAAGTCGTTACACAGTGAGTGAACGCAGGTAAAGTGCAAGTTCTCACAGTTGGCTGTGCATGTTGAGGCGTGGGTACCCCGGGGGATTCCAGATGTGGGCTGTTTCTGTTGCATATAAACCCGTAATTACACTATTGCCTCAGTTATGGCTCGTAATTAGTGGAAATAACACAGAGTTCCAAGCAACTGCTTGCTAATTGATTCCCAGGGAGCAGATAAACTTTTATCACAAAAGGGTTAATTTATGTCTCAGTGGATATAGTATCTTGATGTTGATGCAGCTATACTAAACACTTATCTTCACAAGTCACATCTTTCCTTGTGTCCTGAACTTACACTCAGGAGAAATGCATCAGGTAGCATTGAATTATAAAGTGTGGGTTAGTAAGTTATCCTCCTATTATCTTCTCTTTCCAGTTGGCGTTTAGAGTTATACAAAAATGGTCTCTAACTACTGGTGTGTCCTGCTAGCTTGAGTTGGCTAATAAGAAAATAATTCCTCTTGGATTGTTTTTTATTTTTATTACAGTAGGCCCTCAATATTCACGGGGGTTCGGTTCCGATCCCTCCCGCGAATGAAGATAATCCGCGAGTTCTGTACCCGGAAGTAAAACCCTATGTATCATATTACATGCGCGAATGAGCAACCGGAAGTAAAATACTATGTATCTATTACATGCACTAAAATATGCTTCTTAAACACATTCTATAGACAGTCTTACTCATTAATACAGTATTAATGTAGCAAAATGTAGTAATGATTAAGAAAAACATTTCAATTTTTACTGTTATATTTATTGATGATAAAATATAAACATTATACAGCATATACTGTTGTAAAGAACTACTATTAAAGTGTTTTTCAACAGAACAAAGAAACAATTTGACTCTGAGAACTCCGCGACGTCACCCTCTAGGCAACGCCATCTTGGAGACGTCACTTCAAGACGTCACTACAAGTTCAATGTAAATGGACATGAAGCGTAATAAAGTTTATCCTTTTGGTATCGTTTGTTAAACATGCTGCAGAACATACGATCTCAAGCACAAACATTCTAAACATTAACTTAGATACTGTACTGAAATAATAATTGAAAAAGACTTTTATACAACAGTTCAGAGGAAACTGTCGTTTCTTCAGGATAAAGTCTTATTTCTTCGTCTTCTTAGCCAGAGAAGATGTACAGCATTTGAGTGGCATCATAGAGCTTAACTGGTAATTAAAACACACAAAAAAGAGGCTCATTGACAACTTGTGCACGAATGAGGAAAAAGGGGCGTTACATCATCTCAACCAATCAGCAGGAAGGAGGACAGCCATTGGCTGAATTTGAGTGACGTATCAGTTACTTGGCAGTCTGCGAATACTCAAACCATGAGTGCAAAACTACGAATAGTCAAGGGCCTACTGTATTTTATTATTATAATAGGAAAATTCCTTTTGGATCGCAATGAGGTTGGAGCCTATCTCATTTAACACAGGGGGAAGGTGCGGAACACTCTGAACAGCTCTCCAGACCATTGCAGGACAGCACATAAACACTTGTATCCAGACAGGTGTGATTTCAAAATCAGTTATCCGAATGTGCATGTTTTTCGCTGTTGGAGAAAACAAGAGCAACTAGAGGAATCCCACACAAGCATGGGGAGAACACGCAAACTCCACATGGAAACTCTCAAATCCAGAAGCTTCTCGAACCAAAAAGAAGTTGTGAGACAGGTGTGCTAACTGCTTCAGCACTGTGCCATGCTAAACAAATTAAGACCAAATTAATTCTGACCAATCAGAAAGGAGTAGTCCTTTATGTTTTTGTCAAATGTTTGTAAAAGATTTGCTTACTGTCTGACGCTATTATTTCAGTCTTGACATTCTCCTTTTTGGGTACTCACCCACTTTTCATAGAGGTTTGTCCTCTGTGTTGTTATTTTCGGTTCTTTGTAACCAAGCAACCATTTAAACACGCACGCACACACACACGCACGCACACACGCACACACACACACACACACACACACACACACACACACACACACACACACACACACACACACACACACACAGTTCTTTTCTTTCTTTTCCTCATTGAGTTTCATTGCATTCTCTAAAATCATGCCAGTGATAATCAAACCTCCGCTAGAAGCAGTGACACATTGTCTGTTTTTCATCACTAAAAAGATGCAGGTCCAAGTTCTTTTAGCAATGATATGAAATAGACTTGAATAATTCAGCTTTTGAGTGCAGATTGCATGCGGCTGAAAGATTTTAATGTTTTTCTTTCAACTGATTGTCTAAATGTGTGTTTTCACTAAAGAAACCAGGCCCAGTTTTATTTCCAGGTTTTTTTCTTTCAGGTTCTGGTCCAAAGTAGGTACTGCCTTAAACACCATGATCTACTAATGAGAATCATTCTTCACTCTGCTTCACCACACAGCTTAAGACTTGATTAGTGAAGAGACAATCACTCTAGTGTGTTTTGTATCAGAGAGATAGTGCATCATTTCCACAAAGTATTTCTGTTTTAATTTAAATAATAAAAAAATGATAAGGCTGTGCATTTTATCAGCAAGAAAAAATATAGTGTGAGTTTTTAAAAACAATTCACTCTGTTAATATTCATAGCAGCATTATTGAAATATTTTTTTGAGA
The DNA here is from genome assembly GCA_024760905.1 of Plotosus lineatus. NCBI lineage: Eukaryota > Metazoa > Chordata > Actinopteri > Siluriformes > Plotosidae > Plotosus > Plotosus lineatus. Next base: position 87,874,283 of record CM045728.1, on the reverse strand, counting down.
ATTGTATTCATGGAGCCAGGATATGAAGTGATGTTGTCCATACATCTCCATCGATATACTCAGTCCACATCAGTACAGACACTGGGCCACTTCTGGTGCTTTTACTGCAATCTACATTTTACTCAAGTGGATTTCAAGGCCCCTTCAGAAAAGTAATGTATTACTTCATTTTTAAACCGTTATTACTCTTAATAATACTCTAACAGACATGTCAAGTTTTACTAATTATTAATTCATTTTCCAAAGCCTATCAGGGGCTGGAACCACTGGCTGGAATCTGGAATTTTTCTGATTAGTTTACCAAAACTATAAAGCTGGTGAATTATAGTTACCATTTAATGGGTTTTTTACGTGAGCGGGAAATTTTCATCCATTTATTAATTTTCTGAATAGCTTGATCATAACTCTCAGCAGAGACAGTGGGAAACATGGCCAGCCTTTGACAGCCCAGCTAGCTGGTGATACTGGGGCGTGCCCCCCCCCACACACACACTTTCGTCTCAGTAATCCAGTACCCTACCACCAATCCACACACTGCCCTGAAGAAAGGTTCTCTTACTGCAATCAATCAATCAGTCAATAAATAAATAACTAAAAATATAAAAAAATAAAAAGGTATCTAAGACTGTAAATAAATAAATAACTTTGTTACACAGCATCGTAGGATCGGACCTGATTTCTTATGTTAGTAAGTAGTACTAAGCAGGTATATTTATTGTGAAATAATTAAATACTGTACACACATACACATACTCACCCCATCTCTCTCTCTCTCTCTCTCTCTCTCTCTCTCTCTCTCTCTCTCTCTCTATCTCACACACACACAAATTTTGTTTAAAGTCAGTGCATATACGAGCACCATCTTCATGTGCTGTACAACTTGTATGTCCATTATGTGTATGTTGTTTGGCTCGACAGAGGAAGACAGACTTATCACTGTCTGTCTGTCTTCCTTTCGGCTTTTTCCCTTTTACTCGGGAGTCGCTACAGCGAATCATCTGATTCGCACGTTTGATTTGGCAGAGGTTTTTACGTCGGATGCCCTTCCTGTCACAACCCTTTTTAGCAAGGGACAGAAGCACGCTGACGACTTTGCAGCTACTCTTTACGAAAGTCAGCAATGGTTCTTTTACATGCCTCTCACCATAGACAGTGACAGACATGGCCCGCCTTTGATAACCCAGTAAGCTGCACTGGGGGGGACAGTGACAACCTTGTGGAGAGTGGGACTTATCACTAACATCCTAAATTATTTAAAAAAAAAACAACAACTCGGGAGAAGAGACTGGATCTGTCACCAGGACAGTCAACAGTCCCTACAGGGTTTATTTATTCATTACATTATACATTAGATTTCAGAATTTTATTTCTATCTCAGTGGAGTCCCCAGACTGGGTTTGATGGCCTGCAGAAACCCGAGTCAACTCATGCAAATACCGCAGATGCTGTTCATCCTCTGTATGCACTTCCAGTTCAAAAGCAGCTGGGGTTGTGTGTGTGTGGGTGTGTGTGTGTGTGTTTGTGTAGAGGGGGGCTTCAGGATCACGACATTGTGGAAAAGCTGATCAGAGACTCTCGGTCCATTGTGGTTGGCTTTGAAGAGAAACCACACTGCGTTCACCACAAATAAGTACAGTCACCATGAAAGTCTTTTAGAGGAAATAAAGACATAAAGAAATGAAGAAATGGATGGATTTAATTATGGAATTTGACACAGATGAAATAAGAAGAAAGGAGCACTATGAGTATGATGGGTCCTGTGCTGTGGAATAAAAAAAAAAAAAGAAAGGCGTGCTTGCCTTGTGGTTTGAATGTTCAGCTATTACAGTGCGGAAAGCCCTGTTTCTATGCCGACTCTGTGCACAAGGTATTTTCCACTGGATGATTTTTATGGGAGAGGTTTGTGGAGAAACGTGCAGGTCAATTAAAGTTGGAGGATTACATCAAAGTGACCAGGAAGTTATTTAATAGTTTTTTTTTTTTTTTTTGTGGACGGCAGGTTTTACTGTGTCAGTATTAAGTCCACTTAAGTGGTTGGTGTTGACTAAGTCTTATAAACAGGTGAAGGAAAGTGGGAAACTTTGCTGTCTTATTTGAGGTCTCTGAAGGGTCAAAGAAGCCACTTTGAAAGATGAAATGTGAAATATTCAAGCTGGTTTCCGTCTGAAAGCCACGACTTGGCTCTGAACTTTGTTCTGATTTTGACTGCTGTCTCAAATCCCTCTCCTCTTTCTTGTTGTTCTCCACAGTCTCTGATGAATCTGCGGTGTTCACTGCATTTTAAGTGGTACACTACCCAAATAGCATACAAGGGGGAGGGAGGGGGATTGGAGGGCATTTTTACAAACCTAATCTCTCTGATGACAGAAACACATGGGCTGTACATGACTAGGCCTGACTAACTCATCCCGGATACTTCGGAACAGACATTATCAAACTGTCCGTAAAGTTGTGAGTCAGAAATTCAAAAGTAATTATACATTCTCTTGAGTCTCCAGCATGTGGTTTTCTTTTGTCAGACAGATAAAACACTCATCAATTAAACCTACTAGGTCCACATGGAGGCTGGAGCTCATCTTAGTTGACTCCTGAGCGAAGGTGGGTACACCCTGAACAGCTCATCAGTCCATCACAGGGCCAGCACCCTCACACCTAGGAACAAATTGGAACAGTCTAATGCAGAGAACATGCACAGAGAAGCACCCTCATGTAGCCCAGGACTTGAACTCAACCTTGTTGTTGTGATTTGGACGTGAAAATCTCGATGCTACTGTGCCATTCTAGAAAAACATATAAAGTCAGAAAACAAACAAAAATGGGCCCAACGGTGATCTCCTGGTGGTATTAGGGCTGGAAATTGCTTCTGTGTGGAGTTTGCATGCTGTCCCTGTGCTTGCATGGGTTTCCTCCAGGTACTCTCAACTGATACCCTTACAGTCCGATCCATGCATATGAGGCTTAACTGACTGTTTCAAACTGCCTCTTGGTATGGGCGTGTGTGTGATTATCTGGTGAGCTGTTCTGGGTGTACCCGATTAATTTATTTAGATGAAACTGATTAAACTGTTTATTTGACAAATGTATTTTATTCTTGTTTGACAAAAGATTCAGTGTCCGAATCATAGTCTGAATCTGAATCAATTCCCTGGCAATTTATTGCATACTTTTGATCAGAGGAGGCGCCGTTGTGAGCACATCTACCTCACGCCAAAAAGGTCCTGGGCTCGAGTGCCTGTCTTGGGCATTTCTGTGTGGAGTTTTCGTGTTCTCCCTCTGCTTGTAAAGGTTCTTACATTTGCAGCCTAAGAAATACAAGGCAAGTCTTTTGGGATTTTACAACTGAGCATAGTGGGTCATCAGGGAAGTGCTTATTCCCGGTTTCCATAGCGTGAGGCAAACAGGCGTATAACTCCTCCTGGATGGCACACTAGTTCATCGCAGGTTGATTTCCCAGTATTTTTTACTGGAACCCATTTATACTGCTAAGTGGACAGGGGCAAACTTGCGATTAAGTCCCTACACAGGGGTCTTAGCACAGTGGGGGTCTCACAGAGCTAAAAAAAATATATATATATATATATGCACATTAAGTTAAATAGCTGTTCTAAATTGCCCTTAGTTGTGATGTGAATGCGAATGGTTGTGTGTGTATTGCCCTGCAATGGTCATGCAAGCTTTTCAGAGTGTACCGTGACTTTGTTCAGTGTCATCTGACAGTGAATGATGAATGAATGCATTTTATTCAATAAAGAAAATGAGAGCAGTGGTGGTCCAGTGGTAATGTGCTAGATTACTGATCCCAAGATTGGGGGCTCAAGCCCCACTGTCAACGGTTGTCAGTGCTGTCCCTCCAGGGCAGCCAACTGGGTTATCAAAGGCAGTACATGTCTGTCACTGTCTATGTAAAAGAACCATTGCTGACTTTCGTCGAGAGTACGCTGCATAGCCGTCAGTGTGTTCCTGCCCTGTGATAACTTGGCGAGCTCTCCAGGGTGTACTCTGCCCTCGCCTGGTGTAGGCTGAGATGGACGCTAGCCTCCCCGCAACCCTAATTAGGATTAAGTGGTTCAGAAAATGAATGACAAAAAATGATTCAGAATCTTTAACTTCAGCAAAGTCTTTGTATAGCTTTACTCAGTGAATAAATAAAGTTTGTTCACCATTTCCCATGGTGTTGTTTCTTTATCAGCTTTAGTCACACTTGGTGAATTAGCAGCACGCTTTGAGAGAAAGCAAAGCTCTGTTTGCTGCAGGTTTGAGCATTGTTTGTTTGTTCTGCTGCTGTATGTGTGAGGAGTTTTGTGTGGGAATGCTGTTTTCCATGGTACGGATCGATTGAAGAGAGATAAGAAACACGGACTGGCCTTGGTCAGGCATAAACGAAAACAGTGTTTTGGTGTGAGAACTTCCTGCTTGTGTCGAAAATGTTCGACATACCCCAAGGTCACCATGAGAACTCATCCATTCCTGCTTTCCCGTTATATTTCCCTACATGCAGGATCCACAAGTATTCCGAAACCTAACTGGGGTCCCAAGCTGGAAATTTCCCAGCAGGCTTGCTGCTACAGCGTGGGAATCGAGGGCAGGGATGAGAGGATGTTTGAGACATGAAAGTGTCCTCTGTCGCTGATGTACACAAAGCATATGGATAATGCGGAAGTAAGTGGGCGTGCAGGAAGTGCGTATGGTGAGAATATACATCTAATATAAGCAATTGTACATAAGAATGTTGAAATTATAAAGCTTTTCCACCCAACTGAAAGCCCCGCATAAATCCGATCCCGAGTACTTATGCAATCATTTCCAATGGCCTAATGGGAACTGAAGTGGAGTTCTCAGGATAAGACCTGCCTCTACCTGATCCTGTCAACATCCAGTCCTTTTACTTATCTCACTCATCTCATCCCAATTTCACTTTCTCACACACACACACACACACACACACACACACACACACACACACACACACACACACACACACACAGAATCTTTCCTCCAGCGGTCGTCACATGTTATCGTAAGATTTACCAGGACACCTTGAGTGACGATTATAAACAAGCTGCATGTCAGAGAGTGATTTGTACAAATGAAATACAGTTAGGAGTTCACATAGTACGGTTGTGTGATGAGGGTGGTGGGAGGAAGGATTCCCACAGCCTTGACTGAGCATATATCACCTTTAACAGATTACATTCTTTTCTCTATATTAAGGTGAAAAAGAATAAAAAAAAAATGTGTGTGTGTGTGTGTGTGAGGAGATAAAGCAGCTCATTGTCTCCTGCTTAATACATATACAGATTCAGAGTTCTTGTTCAAAGAAGAGTGTATGAAAACATCTGTTGTGCCAAATTTACTGAAATTTACTGCAGTATGTGTTACACACTGAAGCTACTGCACTTTAAACACAACAATCACTTGTTTAACACCTTTATGCTTGTGGGGTAGCCTGTGAAATTATAATACAGTGATACCTCAGCTCACGAACATAATTGGTTCCCAGAAAGTGTGTGTGAGGCGAAAAGTTCGTCTTCCGAACATTTATTTCCCATAAGAAACCATTAAAATGAGAATAATCCGTTCCCAGGTCCCCATAAAACATAATTTTCTACTAAATAAGCCTTAAAACTACACAAAAATATACCTTATTTTATGTATAATAAATGTGCTATTGTATTGTAATTAAAGAAATAAACTGTACTGTATAATAAAGTCGTTTTATTTACCTTTGTGATGGTAGTTGATGGCTTGATGGAATGGAGTGGGAGGAGGAGGAGGGAGGGACTTACTGTTTGGAAGGAGAGTTTGGAAACGCCTACTGTTTGGAAACACGCATTGCCACCACACACCCTTAATAGCTTCCTTGTTCTTAAGGATGGTGGTAGACTTAGCGTACTGGTACTGGGACGCTGAGTCACACAAACGCACACCTCGTTCGTGTTTTTCAATGATCTCCGCCTGTGGTGGCGTCTTTTTCGGTCCCATAATAGCAAAAGTACACTCAATATGGTCCAAAAAGTCTACCAAACACAAACCACTTCCGCATTCAAAGAAAGGGGTGATTTAACTGTGACGCCATGAGCGTGCGTCAGCTTCTCGTGGCCGCCACCGTGGCGCTGTTCGACCGCGTGGTTTGGTTCGTCCGCCGAAAAGTAGTTCGTCAGCAGAGACTATATTTTCGCGAATTTAAAGTTCTTGAGGCGAAAAGTTCGTGAGCTTAAGCGTCCGTCAGCCGAGGTTTGACTGTAACAGAAAAAGAACTTCAAAGGATTTACCTAATTATTGTGTTTTCATATCTGAAATTCACTGCCTGGCCAGAAAAAAAAACTGTATTGGATTAATTTGGACCACCTTTAGCCTTAATTAAAGCACGTAATTGCCATGGTGTTGTTTCAACAAACTTCAGCAATGTAACAACATTTATTTACATCCATAAATGCTTTAATTTTTCATCAACACTATGATTTGATAATGGGAGAAACTGAACTGCTCTATAAAATATTCTTCAGCACATCCAGAATAGGGTTAAGGGCAGAACTCTGGGGTGCCAATACATATGTAAAAACAAATCCTCATGCTCCCTAAACCACTCTTTCGGTGTCTGAGCCCTGATTTTATAATCACAATCAGGGCAGGAAAGTCGAATGATTTGTTAACCTGCTCATTCAGTACAGTCGGCCCCCGATTTACGAAATTAATCCGTTCCAGAGCCCTTTTCGTGTTGCGGGGATTTCGTAAGTAGGGGTCACATCTTACATGTTAAACGCCTAATTCATTCCAAGGCTCCAGTCTTTGGACTGGATAAACCCCAAAAACCCTTTAAAACTGATAAAAGTACACCAATTTTATATGAAATATGTGTTAAAAGTAAAAGAAAATTATTTATTAAACCATTTAAACATTTTATTGACATATTAAACCATTTTATTATCATATTTATTAATTAGACCATTATTAAACATTTTTTATTAACACACACACACACACACACACACACACACACACACACACACACACACCCCTCTCTCTCTCTCTCTCTCTCTCTCTCTCTCTCTCACACACACACACACACACAGACGCATTACAAATGTTTATTCTAGGGTTGGGGCCACGCCCACAAGATGTGGAATTCACTGAATTAAAACAACTTAAAAACTAAACTAAAAACTAAAGAGTTATTCTCTCTCTCTCTCTCTCTCTCTCTCTCTCTCTCTCTCTCTCTCTCTCTCTCTCGCTCTCTCTCTCTCTCTCTCACACACGCGTGCACTTGAATTCAAAGTGCATTCCCTGCTTGACAAACTCAACTTTAATTTGATTCCTTGAGGGATCGGAATTCCAGATACACTCAAACGCGCCCACATTTATTAAACATTTATTGAATTAAAACAACTTAAAAACTAAACTAAAAACTAAAGAGTGAAGCTTCCTTCTGTCTCTATCTGGGAGGCCATTCAGGCGTGATATTGAGAGACAGCCAATGAGAGAGCAACTTGCGCATCATGTGTGAAATTTTGATTGGTGCATTTGAATTTTTAATTTCTTTTCGTAAAAGTGGGTTGTTTTGTATTTCGGGGACGGAAACTCAGGAAAATGTTTTTCGTAATCCGGGGATTTCGTACACAGGGGTATTCGTAAATTGGGGGCTGACTGTACAGCCATCTCATCAGATAATTTCATTTTATTGCCAAATTAATGTTGCTGAGCCTCAGCGCAACCAACTAGAGCACCAATCCCATGGATGTTACATGCTGTGATCAAGGCTAAAGGAAATGCACAAGTAAGACAAGTGCCTATCTCAGCCGACACTGGCCCTAGGTGGGGTGAAGCCTACCAGACCATCGCAGGTAAAAGATTTATAATTTACTCAAATATATTACATAGGAAAAAAGTTTTAGTATATAACACAGGAACATAAAATTCAGAACTTATGACTAGCTTTTGAAAACAACAACAACAACAACAACAACAACAACAACAACATATTTTAACCATGACAGAGGTAGGTCAGGTGAGCACTATACACTCTACATGGAGCTAATTTCACTTTTCCTTTGAGAGTCATGGGGAGGCTGGAACCCACTGCAGCCAATTCGTGATGTAGGCAGGGTAGATCCTGAACAGCTCACACAACCAAATTATTCACACTCACACCTGTTGCAATTTAGAACAGACAATTACCTTATGTGCATGTATTTGGCCTGCGGGAGGAAACTCGAGTACATAGAAGACGATTATGTACGCACAGCGAGAACATGCCAGATCATAAAGAAGGATTAGTTTACAAAGAAAAGTTATTGATTATCACTATCACTGTCATCAGTCTCTCTGTATCTGTATCTGAGGTAAAAAAAAAAATCACTCAGGGTTTTTACAGACAAATCTCACTGTCTGTCTTCAATCTTCATCTCTTCGTTTATCCAAACATCATTTTTTAGCTAAATCTTCTCTGGTTTAATTAGGATGCCATGGACATTTTTATTGTGATGGCTATCTGATTACAAACAGTAATCTTTAATGATATGCCTGTTTTAGAATAGCATGTTGAGATCAGGGCAGGGGTGGCCTGGTAGTAAAGGTGCTGGATCACTGTTCCTATTGTTGGGAGTTCAAGCCTCACTCTCAGCAGGTTGTCACTGCATCCTCCCCCCCCCAGTGCAACTAACTGGGCTATCAAAGGCCGGCCATGTCTCTCACTGTCTATGGTGTGAAGCATGTAAAAGAACCATTGCTGACTTTCGACAAGAGTAGGCTGCATAGCTGTCGGCATGTTTCCGCCCTGCGATGGTCTGGCGAGCTGTCCAGGGTGTACTCTGCCCTCGCCTGGTGTTGGCTGAGATGTACGCTAGCCTCCCTGTGACCCTAATTAGGATTAAGCGGTTCAGAAAATGAATGATGTTGAGATCAGTAACGTGATCAAATCATGAAGAACTCACACTTAGTGAGCAATGTTTAGCTCATCGGATCAGATCAGATTTATTTATGTCATTGTACAAGAACAATAAAATGAAAAAAATCGAAGCTTAAAGTGCAGACTGCATGAGAGATAACAAGATCTCATACAACAATCATAAAAAAAAAAAAATTAAATAAATAAAACAACATACAACACGCACAAAGAAACAAAACAGTATCCCAAAGTGCCAGTGTGGATAAATAGTTAGACCTAGGATTAATATACAGTACACACTTCTTATTATTATTCCTCTTCTTCTTCTTCTTCTTCTTCTTCTTCTCCTTTCGGCTGTTCCCTTCAGGGGTTGCCACAGCGAATGATCTGCCTCTATCTCACCCATTCTTTGCATCTTCTACTCTTACTCCAACTACCTTCAGGTCCTCCTTCACCACATCCATAAATCTTCTCTTTGGTCTTCCTCTAGGTCTTCTGCCTGGTAGTTCCAACATCAGCATCCTACTATCAATATACTCATTATCCCTCCTCTGTACATTTCCAAACCATCTCAATCGAGCCTCTCTGACTTTGTCGACAAAACCTCTTACATGCGCTGTCCCTCTGATGTACTCATTCCTGATCCTATCCGTCTTTGTTACTCCCAAAGAGAACCTCAACATTTTCATTTCTGCTACCTCCAGCTCTTCCTCCTTTCTTTTCCCCAGTGCCACTGTTTCTAAGCCATACAACATCGCTGGCCTCAACACCATCTTGTAGACTTTTCTTGTCATTCTTGCCGATACCTTCCTATTACACATCGCACTGTACACTTTTCTCCAACCATTCCAACCTGCCTGCACACGCTTCTTGACCTCTTTTCCACACTCTCTATTGCTCTGGATTGCTGAGCCGAAGTACTGAAAATCCTCCACCTTCCTTATCTCTGCTCCCTGTAACCTCACCGTTCCTCTTGGGTCCTTGTCATTCACACACATGTATTCCATTTTACTGAGGCTAACCTTTGTTCCTCTCCTTTCCAGGGCATACCTCCACCTCTCTAGATTTTCCTGCATTTGTTCTCTTCTCTCACTACAGATCACAATGTCATCTGCAAACATCATATCTTGTCTAACCTCGTCTGTCAGCCTGTCCATCACCATAGCAAACAAGAAGGGGCTCAGGGCTGACCCTTGATGCAGTTCCACCTCCACCTTGAACTCTTCTGTCACACCGACAGCACACCTCACCACTGTCTTACACCTTTCACACATGTCCTGCACCCCTCTAACATACTTCTCTGCCACTCCAGACTTCCTCATGCAATACTACAGTTCCTTTCTTGGCACCCAGTCATATGCTTTCTCCAGATCCACAAAGGCACAATGCAGCTCTCTGACCTTCTCTGTACTTCTCTATTAACATCCTCAAAGCAAACACTGCATCTGTGGTGCTCTTTTTTGGAATGAAAACAAACTGTTGTTTACAAATGCTGACCTCAGCCCTTGGTCTAGCTTCCACTATTCTTTCCCATAACTTCATTATATGGCTCATCATCTTTATCCCTCTGTAGTTGCCACAAATCTGCACGTCTCCCTTGCTCTTAAAAATGGGAACCATCACACTTCTCCTCCATTCCTCCGGCATCTGCTGACTCTCTAAGACCTTGTTGAATGTTTGTCAAAAAATCTACTGCTACCTTGCCTGGACACTTCCATACCTCCACAGGTATGTCATCAGGACCAACTGCTTTTCCATACTTCATCCTCTTCAAAGAGTCACCTATTCTATTCTTTTTTTCTCTCATTTTCCTCATTCATCAGCTCTTCAAAGTACTCTTTCCATCTTCCCAGCACACTTCTGTCATCAGTCAATACATTTCCCACTCTGTCCTTAATCACTCTAACTTGCTGCATGTCCTTCCCATCTCTATTTCTCTGCTGTGCCAAACTGTATAGATCATTTTCTCCCTCCTTACTGTCCAACCTCTCATACAAGTCATCATACGCACTCCATTTGGCCTTTGACACCGCTACCTTCATCTTACGTTGTGTCTACCTGTACTCTTATTGACTCTCTTTGGTCCTCTCACTGTCCCATTTCTTCTTAGCTAACCTCTTCCTTGATACACACTCCTGCACTTCCTCATTCCACCACCACGTCTCCTTATCTACTTTCCTTGCAGAGGACACACCAAGTCCTCTCCTACCTGTCTCCCTGATCACATTAGCTGTAGTTGTCCAGTCATCTGGAAGCACTTCCTGACCACCCAAAGCCTGTTTCAACTCCTCCTTGAAGACAACATGACCCTCTTCCTTTTTCAGCTTCCACCACTTTGTCTTCTGCTCTGTATTTGCCTTTCTCACCTTCTTCACCATCAGAATCATCCTGCACACCACCATCCTATGCTGTTTTGCAACACTCTCACCCACTACTACTCTGCAGTCACTGACTTCCTTCAAATTACATCACCTATACAAGATGTAATCTATCTGTGTGCTCCTACCTCCGCTTTTATAAGTCACCCTATGCTCCTGTCTCTTCTGGAAGAAAGTATTCGCCACAGCAATTTCCATCATTTTTGCAAAGTCTATCAACATCTGTCCTTCTGTGTTCCTGTCCTGGATACCAAACCTGCCTATCACTTCCTCGTCCCCTCTGTTGCCTGCACCAACATGTCCATTGAAGTCTGTACCAATGACCACTCTTTCACCTCTGGGGGTACTCTGCATCACTTCATCTAACTCACTCCAGAATCTCTCATTCTCTTTCAGCTCACATCCTGCCTGTGGGGCATAAGCACTAACAACATTGAACATCACACGTTCAAATTCTAACTTGAGACTCATCGCTCTGTCTGACACTCTTTTCACTTCTAGAACATTCCTGACAAACTCTTCCTTCAAGATGACTCCTACTCCATTTCTCCTCCCATCCACACCATGATAAAACAGGTTAAACCTTGCTCCTAAGCTTTGAGCCTTGCTACCTTTCCACCTGGTCTCCTGAACACAGTATGTCCACCTTCCTCCTCTGCATTATGTCAGCCAGCTCTCTACCTTTTCCTGTTATAGTTCCAACATTCAAAGTCCCTTCTCTCAGTCCTAGACTCATGCCTTTCCTCTTCACTTTCTGCCTATGGACATGCCTCTCCTTCTTCGACCAACAGTGGTCCAATTTCAACTTGCACCCTGTTGGTTAACAGCATTGATGGCGGTCGTTGTTAACCCGAACCTCCATCGATCCGGTATAGAATTTGTTTTGATCATTTGCATCACAATTTTGGCACAATTTTTATGCCGGATGCTCTTCCTCTTGCAACCCTATGCATCTATCCGGGCTTGGGACCAGCGTGAGGATGAACACTGGCTTGTGCCCACCCTCACGGCTGCATTACACTGACCTTCATAATTTGATGGAATCATGCTAAGCGTGGAGGGTCATGGGTTCAAACTGTGATTATTGTTCGGAAAATTGATTTAATTGTGAGAATACTGACAAAAGTTTTTGACTGTCAAATTTTCCTCATTTTTACTCATTGCTTCACGGTAGCTGGCGTACCACACAGAGGTGCAGTATGTCAGTAAGCTCTTGATGCAGGAGCTGTAGAAGGCATCTCACAGCTTACTGGTTGTTCTTATTGAGGAAATGTAAATGCTGGGCCTTCTAGATAACTGCCATAGTGTTTGACGCCCAGGAGAGGTCCACTGAGATGAGGGCTGAAGGTGTGGACGTTCTCTACACAGTTGCTGTTGATGTGGTGGCCAGCCCGGTTCCTCCTGAGATCTTCTTTAGGCACACTGAATTTTTGTGGTGCTATGTTTAATAATATGTCTGTGTATCATAATGATCCAGAGATATGCGTGTAAAACACTCTGGGTTAGTTTCTGCTTCTAGCGTTTTATGGAAAATTAGTTTCATTTCAAATAGTTGTAATATGAAAATTTGCTCCCATCCCTATTATGATAGCTATTGATGAAGACAAACAACACTCACTGACAAGTTCACAAAATAAGAGAATATGAAATAAGAAAAATTCAAATGGTACTAAATAGTGGACCTGTTTAGTTTTTAGAGAAAACAGTACATGCTTATATAAATTTAAAACAGGTGACGTGACGATGGCATCACATCTAAGATGGCAGGGTGTGTGGCTCAGCCCAGTGACGTGCTTACTATATTGTGATCATGAACAGTGAGGAGAACAGCCCGAGTCAGAAGTGGTGCAGTTTGGATGTTAGATGTCGCATTACATCCAGCGCTGATTGTAGGTCACAGTTGAGCAAAGATGATGAGAGGGCCGATTTTGGATTGGTATGTTTAGCCTGTACAGCATGTTAAATGTCTGTAGATGTTTAAGTTTGGTGATATTTGCGGCAGTGCCCTTCACCGAGAATGACAAAAACTGGGAAAGCAGGGGAAGGGAAGCAAACACGGAAAGCTTGATTACAGAGGAAAAGGAACGTACGTGGTTTGGAAGTGTAAACAGCGGTGTGGGTACAGTGTTTAGCTGGAGTGCCATAGCGGTTTGTGGCAGCTTGTGTGGTCTCTGTGCATTTTCTTCTCCTCAGTGCAGGAGGAGGTTGACTCGCAAGCCGAGACACACACTTCTTGTGAGATTTTTGCTTTCTCTCTCTCTCTTTTTCTCTCTCTGTTTTTGGCAGAGGACATGGAGAGGAAGACTGGTCCAGTAAATTGGCGTCTTTGATGCGGCAGTTTGGCTCTGCCAAATCCTTCTTTTGTCTTACTGCAGACAGCACAGGCTGCCTTGAGTCTGTTCTTGGGCCTGTCGCTCCTTTCTCTGCTGTGTGGCTGCTTTTATGAGCCCTTCAGGTCACAGGCTGCAAAGCAGACCAGGGAAAAGAAGAAGCGTGTGTGTGTGTGTGTGTGTGTGTGTGTGTGTGTGTGTGTGTGTGTGTGTGTGTGTGTGTGTGTGTGTTTATAAGAATGGGGCAGGGGGGGCAAAAAAGAGCGAAAGACTTTGAAAGAAAAGTATGATCATATTGAAACACATCCTCCAAAAGTCTGCCTAGGTTTTTGTCTCTTTTCCAGAAACAACATAACTCTAAATTATTCAGTGTATTTGGCAGATATCACCTGCCAGGTAATCGATATGAATGCCAAAAGCATCCAATATAAGCACATGGTACCCATCAGTCGTTGGCTTTGTTGTCTACATCGGGGACCAAAGAGTATAAAACCACCCCAAAGTAGCCAAGTCGTCTAAACTGCCTAGAAATGGTAGTAAATATAAAAAGGCAGTAAATATAAGGTGATAAGGGAAAATAAACGTGCCAAGTGAAACATTTAAAACTTCTGCCTGCCTTGTGAGAACATAATTCATTCTTATGATTACGGGATGTTTTGTCAAATAAATCTTTCTCCAAGTATGCTCCTGAGAGCGAGGTATGTTATATGACTTTTTTGTCCTGTTCTTCACTTGTTGCATGCCACATCTGAGCTATGGGTTTGGCTCAGCTTTAGATTGTTTCAGACCAACTGGCTCTGGTGGAAATACCTCAGGATTATTTTCTTTCAACAAGGAACAAGTTCCCAAAGATGCATCCAGTGTTCTGTTTTATAATAAAAAATGAATTAATGCACAGACATTTATTTCGTCATTAATTTCCTTAAAATCACTGTTGGTGCCCCAAGTGTGGAATTCGCTCATTTAACAACAATATGTTTGTCTCCAAGATGAGAATGGGATTTAAACAGAAAAGGCTTTTCTCTATTTTTTTTTTTTTTGGGTTGCTAGAAAGGGACCAGCTAGTGTCCAGTTGTCAGAAGGACTGTTATTATCACCATCACAGTGTTGTTTGTTGGCATTGTCAAGTTCACGTCCTTTGTTTTTGTTTTTTCTTTTAAATAAATTTTGTTTGAAGAAAGTGTAAACTGAGCTGGAGATCAGGTGCACCCTAGAAGCCTGTTTCCCACAGTTTGGAGCAACTGGCAAAAGCCAGATATTTGACACTAATCAGTCATTAATAGAGCCAGGCTTCTCTTGTCGGAGCCAGAAGATACGAAGCCTGTGACAGCTGCTGGTATGTCAGGGAGACATGATCCAAAAACAAAGAAGTCTGTTGAGATTTCCACAAATCGGAAAACTTCATAATAGCTTTGAAATGCAGAGAGAAAAAGAGAAAGTATGGAAAATGAAAGAAGATAAATGTAGGGGGATAAACTGGACTTGCCAGTTAGAAAAAGACACAGGAATGAACTTCAGCCTTATTCCTAAGGTGTTACCCAGCTGTGAAAAAGCAACTGCATTCGTTTGGTTACGAATGAACAAGTGTCCATCGGTGTCTGTTTCTACACACTTGGGGGTTTGATATCACATGTATTGAGTTATAAAGTTTTCAGACACTATCATTACTACATTAATGTTGAGTTCTTGAATTTGAGTGAACAGGAGATGCTGATTCATTTTATGTAAAAGTACCTTCTCTAGTCATTTCAGCTGATGAGCAAATCAAATGTATATTGATGAAAACCATCTATCGAACCATCCATCCATCCATCCATCCATCCATCCATCCAGCCAACGATCCAGCCAGCCATCCATGTACCCAATCAACCAACTAACCATCCATCCATCCCTCCATATATTCAAGAAGTCAACCATCCATCCATCCATCCAACCATCCATCCATCCATCCTTCCATGTACCCACTCAACCAACCAACCATCTAACCATCCCTTCATATATTCAACAAATCATCCATCCATTTAACTATTCATTCCTCCATCCATTCAAGTAAACATCCAACCATTTATTTATCCATCCATCAAACCAACCATTCATTCATCTATATATCCATCCATCCATTTATCAATTTAAGCAACCATCCATACATCAGTCCATCCAAAAATCCCTCAGTGCATCTATTGAACCATCCATCCACCATTCAGCCATGCATCAATCCTGATATAAGAACACTCAAAAACACATTGATTTGAAGTTATGGGTAATGAGAGATTAATAGAACATACTAATTAACTTCTTCTTCTTCTTCTTTCGGCTTTTTCCCCGTTTCAGGGGTCGCCACAACAAATCATCTGATTCGCACGTTTGATCTGGCATAGGTTTTTACATCGGATGCCCTTCCTGACACAACCCTTTAGCAAGGGACAGAAACACGCTGATGGCTTTGCAGCTACTATTTACGAAAGTCAGCAATGGTTCTTTTACGTGAAGCTCTCACCATAGACAGTGACAGACATGGCCGGCCTTTGATAACCCAGTTAGCTGCACTGGTGGAACATTCTCAATAATTATATTCCACAAATGTTAAATTGTAAATCTCTTAAATCCTACATATATTATCTTTAAATAGGTCCAGTTAAAGCGAGTCAAAATGCTATGCAAAATCAAAACCAAATTATTGTGGTATATTATTTGGATTCTCAGTGCAGCTGGGTTATCAAAAGCCAGCCATGCCTCTCACTGTCTATGGTGAGAAGCATGTAAGAGAACCATTGTTGACTTTTGTCAAGAGTAGGTGGTATAGCCGTCAGCGTGCTTCTTCCCAGATTTGGCTGAGATAGATACCAGCCTCCCCACTATCCTAATTTGATTTAAGTGGTTAATGAATGAATACTATTTGGATCAACCGACAACCAATTATTGAAATGATCTGACAATGTTCAAAAATTCTATCCATTTCTACTTAACACTGGTTTGATATAAATAGTGATGATCTGGGGGTAGAACTTTAGGATCCTAACATCAGATTTTACACAATGCCTTACACAAGCGCTTATGTGTGGATTTTGGCTTTAGTAGCGGAACCAGTTTTTTATCCAGCACCTGTCAGGACTCGTATCTCACACTGAGCCCAGGAGTCGAGCGCACACAGCTGTGAGACCAGCCTGATAGATCGGCATCACCCACACAGCAAAGATAACGACATGCCAGAGTTCTCAGAGTGCAGTTTGTCAGTCACTGTAAAATCCAGAACACATCAGTGACCTAATGCTTCATGATTCTTTGACTACTTTGTCTGACTTATGGCTGCATGGACGTATCATGTTCTGACCGTGACAGGGCTGGAGGCATTTCCTTTCAGACATTGTTAAAATCCATGCAGATAATCAAAGGGTCTATTGTTACTGTAAACAACAAACTGACAGCATCAACAACCCTGAATGATTTATAAAAAGTTTTTGTAAATGAAAACACATACACACTTTCACATCTGTATGGATGCGCTCCTGGTTCATTTCAGAAAGCTTCGAAAGCCTAGCTGCTTTTGTGAAAATATGGGGCTAAACGCCAACTCGAGGCAGGCAAGCATTTTTTTCTCATGTTATGAATGGAAAAAATGTATGGCCTTCAGCACCTCTCCCCTCTGTGCTCTGGCCTCTTGAGATAGGGATGTAAATGGGCCTGATTGGTCTGCAGAGCTACGGGTGGGTGAAAGACTAGTTAGGAAAAAAAGCGGTCTCAATAAGCAGAAGGAGCAGGAGCAGCACTTTCCCACAGTGGCAGTGGGCCTGATGTGACTGTTCCTCATGCATGTCGACTACACACTCCACCAACAGAGAGACTACTACAGCCCTGGGGCCTGAGGATACGAATGCTGTGTTATGTGTGTGTGTGTGCGTGTGTGTGTGTGTGTGTGTGTGTGTGTGTGTGTGTGTGTGTGTGTGTGTGTGTGTGTGTGTGTGTGTGTGTGTGTGTGTGAGTAAGTGAATGTGTGTGTGTGTGTGTGTGTGTGTGTGTGTGTGTGAGTGTGAGAGTGAATGTATGTGTGTGTGTGTGTGTGTGTGTGTTTGTGTGTGTGTGCGCGCGCATACTTATTTAAAAAAATAACAATTAGCAAGTTTGCTTGGAGCTCCGAAAAATCTACAAAATTAGTCCAGTTGATAGATTCATTTAACCGGCCAATCTAGAGAAAGTACAGTGGAACCTCGGTGGTTGAACGACTCTAGCTGAACAAATCGAAGTTCGATCAGAAATATGAGGAAAACCTTTGATGTATAAATTGAAATTAATGCAAGGTACACATTTATTTGGCCTACACCACCCCACCCATATTATTGCCCATGTTTTGTAACATGTGTGTCTATGTAACATCTGAACTTCTGCCAAATGTCTTTCTTCCTTTTGGCTTTTTCCCTTTTACTCAGGAGTCGCCACAGCGAATCATCTGATTCGCACGTTTGATTTGGCAGAGGTTTTTACGTCGGATGCCCTTCCTGTCACAACCCTTTTTAGCAAGGGACAGAAACACGCTGACGACTTTGCAGCTACTCTTTACGAAAGTCAGCAATGGTTCTTTTACATGCCTCTCACCATAGACAGTGAGAGACATGGCCCACCTCTGATAACCCAGTTAGCTACACTGGGGGGGGACAGTGACAACCTTGTGGAAAGTGGGACTCGAACCCCAAACCTTTGGATCAGCGATCCAGTGCCCTATACCACTAGACCACCACTGCCCCATCTGAGCTTCTGCCAAATGACTGAATGCAAACATGAATACAATAAGAACTTTCTTGGAAAGTCTTACAGATATAAACAGGATGTTGGGTATATTGCAAAGTTTAAAGCAACCCATGGCCACCACCTGTTACTGACCAACGTTCTTGTAAATGTACTTGGCTTGAAAATCTCCCTGAAATCCCTCTATCACTTTATTTTCCATGAACTGTACTATGGAACTTCTTCAGTCTTTCTGTTTAAATTTCACAGCTATCACGTGTCCACTAGAGACTGTGAATTTGTCCTTGCCATGCGTTTGGCCCTTTTAAGTGGTTGCCGTTGTAGCCTGACCCCATTCTGGGGCGCAGTCATGCATCCCACGTCTTTGAAGAGGATTTACTGCGAATTAACACGCAGATTTGATAGTGAACTGATCAGACACGATCTTTTGGAAGAGAGTGTTGGAGGAGCAGTATTGTACCATGTGGATGGAAGCTTCCCTTTCATATGCAGTGTCTCCTGCAGGATCTGTTACAACATCTGGACATTTTATGAACTTCTTTCTAACTTTTATACAACAACTGTAATTCATTCACCTCCAACTTTTCCTCCACCTGTTGTAGCTCTTAATCCCTTCAGTTTCCTTCTCTTTTATTTTTTCACACTGAGGACACACAAAGTCTTGTTGAGGCCAATAATGAACGTTCCAGAGTGCAGCGCTGTGCTTTTTCCCCTTGGTTTGCTATCTGTGTTTGGTAAAATAATGTATAACAATGGTCTGGTATGCCTTATCTAATTAGTTTTGGGCAACAGCAGCTGCTGTGCCGCCTCAAACTGATGGAGTTCCTACATCCAGCTGGCCAAAGTTCTGGGAAGCTCAGAAAGAGTGAGTCATAACACACTTATGTACGAGCACAAACCGTACTGAAAAGGAAACACACTTTCAACGCTGGAAAAATGCTAACTTGACATAATATTAAAAAAACAACAACAACAACAACATCAACATTTCAAAAATAGTCTAGAAACATCTTCTGATAATAATTTCTTGCTCCCTCACACTCTTGTGGAGCTGCTTAATCCTACTAAGGTCATTGAAAGGCCTGTTTCAGCTGACACTGGGCATCCTGAACAGCTAGACAGACCATCACAGGGCCATATACACAACCATTCATTCGTTCTGTGGGAGGCAACTAATGTGCCCGGGTGAAACCCAGGCAAGCACAGGGAGAATATACAAACTCTACAGCTAAAATGACTAGCCTTGGACATCGAACCTGTGCTAAACACAATGCCGCCATGCCAACCCAAATATGAATCTGTTTAATCAAAATATCAGAACACAATAAAATTAAAGACATTACAGCTCCAGAGTGCCACATAAAACAAAAACACTTGAGCATTCTTCTTTTCATTAGGAAACTTTTAGTTCAAATCTAAATGATGCCACACCTTTCCAAGGCCAGGAAGTCTAGTGAAGCAAAACTGGCTGTACTATTGCTGGAAGGGATGGCATTACTCTCACCTCTCTTTCAATCACACTAAGCTATCCAATTGTACACATCTGTGAAATTGTATGTTAGAGACACACAGTAGAATGCCATATTTACTCCGAGTATGCTGGGCTGTCCTGTGACGTAGCTTTACATGTCTTGAAGGAAGCATATGTTAAACATCCAGAGCGGGTTGCTGTTGTAGGATAGGGGAGACTTAGAATTTGGGAATTTGAAACACTGGGAGAAAAATGTAGTCCTTTTTGGAAACCCCATCCAAATTGGGTTATAAATGCAAGCAGTTATTATGGTCAACCAAATATGTATAATTTACTTGTAATAATAAATATCTTGTTAGAAAATAACATGTGTCAATATATACTTCATAGGTGAGTATATTGGTAGTAGGATGCTGAGGTTGGAACTACCAGGCAGAAGGCCTAGAGTAAGACCAAAGAGACGATTTATGGATGCGGTGAAGGAGGACATGAAGGTAGTTGGAGTAAGAGTAGAAGATGCAGAGGATAGGGTGAGATGGAGGCAGATGATTTGCTGTGGAGCCCCCTGAAGGGAAAAGCCGAAAGGAAAAGAAGAAGAAGAATATATACTTCATAGGAACAGTGTGATCTGATTGGTTCACTATTTGGGGATAATAAAGAATTATAAAATGAAGTGAAGTATTTTATAGAGAATTATTCAGTCAAGGGGTTGTTATCAGATACCATCCTCAGAGACCACATAAATCTTTATATCATTCAAAAGTAGAAGATATTTACAAAGCCGAAGAAAACCAAAGAAACCTGTGTAATACGTCCTTCATTTTGTTCAAGGTAAATAAAAAAGCACTTTGGATTTTAACATTGATTGACAAGGTGCACATAATAGCACATAATAAGATGCCGTAATAGAGCATAAGTGACTAACACTACACTTTAAAAACCATAAAAATCTATGTTTTTAGAAATATTTTTTGTTTTTTATGTTCCTGTGTAGTATATACTAAAACAATTATTCATATTTAAGTTCAGTGAACAATCATTCATTCATTTATTGGCTAAACTGTTGAATCCTATTAGGGTCTTGGGGAGGCTAGAGCCTATATTAACCAACTCTGTTCCAAAGTGGGATACACTCTGGACAGCAGACCATCCATCATATGGCTAACTCACACACACACACACACACACACACGCACACACACACACACACACACACACACACACACACACACACACACACACACACACACACATCTATGGTCAAGTTGGAATAGTCAATCAGCCTAATGCCTACATTGCTTTCAAGCATGTTTCTTCCCTGCGATAGCCTGGTGACTTGTTCAGCATGTACTCTGCCCAAACCTGGAGTCAACTGAGATGACCACCAGCCTCTCTGGCACACTAAATAGTATTAAATAATTCAGAAATCAGAACACCCTGAACCAGTTTGTCGCTCACTTCAGGCAACACAATGGAGAGGCGTGTACCTGCCCTACTCTTTCAGCCGGAGGTGATGACCCCATCCAGCTGCAGCAGTACTTGATCAGAGTCACCCTGTGGAGAGTCAACGTGAGGAATGCTACTGGTTCAGACAGACTAGCAGGAAGGGTACTTAAAGCATGTGTAGATCAAGATTAACTAGCGGTGGGTTTCACTTTAACCTCTCAGTACCACAATGTATGTTTCCCACCTGCCTCAAAACAGCCACCACCATCATCCTAGTGCCTCAGAAATCCACAGCAAGCAACCTAAATGACTACTGCCAAATCTGCCCTAACCACATCATCACCAAATGTTCTGAGAGACTTGTTTCGTCTTACATTAAGGCTGCCATCCCAATTGATCTCGATTAAGATCAGTTTGCATACAGAGCAAACAGGTCAACAGAGGATGCCATCTATACAGTCCTCCACACAGCCCCTCACACACCTGGACAGCAGTAACACCGATGTGAGGATTCTGGCCATAGACTTGAGCTCTTCTTTAAACACCATCTAACCACATAAAATGGTTCAGAAGTTGGGCACTCTAGGCCTAGGAAGATCACTGTTCATATGAATATTAGACTTTCTCAGCAGCAGACCTCAGGATATCAGAATAGGAGAACACATTTCCTCCACTCTCATCCTGAACACTGAAACACCACAGGGGTGCGTTCTTAGCCCCTTCTTCTTCTCCCTTCAGCTTTGTCAAATTCGCTGATGACACCACTGTCCTTGGTTTGATTACAGATAACAGTGAGTCAACCTACAATAAGGAGGTCCTGCATCTGCGGCGATGTTGCGACAACAACAACCTGGAGCTAAACACATTCAAAACCAAGGAGATGATAATGGACATTAGAAGATCTAACAAAGCTGAGCACTCTGCTCTATACATTGATGGAGAGGAGGTAGAGAGGGTGGATTGCTTCAAGTTTCTCTACATCTCTGGTGACTTCACTTAGACCACAAACATCTCCTACACGTCAGGAAAGCACAACAAAGGGTGTACTTCTTCAGAAAGCTCTGACAAGCCCGTCAATCCGGCCCGTACTGTTGAACTTTTACTTCTCCACCATAGAGAGCCTCCTGACTTACTGCTGGTCAGTGCGATTCAGCAGCTGCAGTGCAGAGGACAGGCCTTGCGGTAGGTGGTGAGGATGGCAGAGCAGGTATTTGGGACTAAACTACCCCCCTTGGTGACATTTACACTGGCAGACTTCAGAAGACAACTAGTAAAATTACCAGGGACACCCAGGACACACTCCTTTTCATCCCTCTCATTTCCGGAAAAAAGTACAGGACACTAAAAACAACAAAAAAAAACCAGACTCAAAAACAGCTTTAACCCACAAGCTGTTAAACATGTAACCCCACCACAATCACACATATTGACTGAGGATAGATATATAGGTGTGCATATATCATCATCATCATCATCATCATCATCATCTTCTTCCGCTTAGTCCAGGGTCGGGTCGCGGGGGCAGCAACCTTAGCAAAAAGGTCCAGACATCCCTCTCCCGAGCTACTTCCTCCAACTCTCCCGGGGGGACACCGAGGCGGTCCCAGACAAGCCGAGAGACATAGTCCCTCCAGCGTGTTCTAGGCTCACCCGGTCTCTTCCTGGTTGGACATGCCCAAACACCACACCAGGGAGGCGTCCGGGGCATTCTGACCAGATGCCCGAGCCACCTCAACTGGCCCCTCTCAATGTGGAGGAGCAGCGGATCTACCGAGCTTCTCCCGGATGGCGGAGCTTCTCACCTATCTCTAAGGGAGAACGCCACCCACGGCGAAGAAAGCTCATTTCAGCCGCTTGTATCCGTGATTTTGTTCTTTCGGTCATTACCCAAAGCTCGTGACCATAGGTGAGGGTTGGAGCATTAGATCGACTGGTAAATTGAGAGCTTAGCCTTGCGGCTCAGCTCCTTTTTCACCACAACGGACCGGTACAGGCACCGCTTAACAGCAGAGGCTGCAGCGATCCGCCTGTCGATCTCTTCGCTCCATCCTTCCTCACTGTAAACAAGACCCCAAGATACTTAAACTCCTCCACTTGGGGCAGGACCTCATTCCCGACCCGGAGGGTGCATTCCCACCATTGTCCCGACTGAGAACCATGGCCTCGGACTTGAGGTACTGATCTTCATCCCGGCTGCTCGCACTCAGCCGCGAATCGCCCAATGAGAGCTGGAGGGCTCGACTTGATGAAGCCAAAAGGACAACATCATCATCAAAAAGCAGAGAGCGATATCCGATGGCCACCAAACCAGAACCCCTCATCGCCTCGACTGCGCCTAGAAATTCTGTCCATAAAAATTATGAACAGAATCGGTGACAAAGGACAGCCTTGGCGGACTCAACTCCCACTGGAAACGAATCCGACCTGCTGTTACCAATACGGACCAAACTCTGGCTCTGGTGATACAGCGACCCGAATAGCTCGTAGCAACGGATCCGAACGCCCGTATTCTCGGAGCACGCCCCACAAGATCTTTCGAGGGACACGGTCGAAAGCCTTCTCCAAATCCACAAAGCACATGTGGACAGATTGGGCAAACTCCCATGCCCCCTCCAGAATCCTGTGGAGCGGATAGAGTTGGTCAAGAGTGCTGCGGCCAGAAACCACATTGTTCCTCCTGAATCCGAGGTTCAACTATCGGTCGGATCCTCCTCTCTAGTACCCCTGCATAGACTTTCCCAGGTAGGCTGAGGAGTGTAATTCCGATAATTGGAACACACCCTCCGGTCCCCCTTCTTAAAAATTGGGACCACCACCCCAGTTTGCCAATCCAGAGGTACAGCCCCGATGACCACGCGATGTTGCAGAGATGTGTCAACCAAGACAGTCCTACAACATCCAGAGCCTGAGATATTCGGGCGGATCTCGTCCAACCCCGGAGCTTGACCACCAAGGAGCTTTTTGACAACCTCAGTGACCTCCACTCCAGTGATGGGCGGACCCTCACCCGAACCCCAGGGTCTTCCTCTTCCACGGAGGCGTGTTGGTGGGATTGAAGGTGCTCAAAGTATTCCCTCCACCTCTCAACAACATCCCCAGTCAAGGTAAGCAGCTCCCCACCTCCACCCCAAACAGTGTTTGTGAAGAACTGCTTCCCCTCCTGAGCGTCGGATGGTGGCCCAGAACCTTTTGAGGCCAACCGATAATCACTCTCCAGGCCCTCACCGAACTCCTCCCACGCCCGAGATTTTGCATCTGCGACAGCCTCGGCTGCAGCACGCTTGGCCTGCCGGTACCGTTTGCTGCCTCAGGAGTCCCACAGGCTAATAAAACCCGATAGGCCTCCTTCTTCAGCTGGACGGCCCCTTCACCGCCGGTGTCCACCACCGGTTCGGGATTACCGCCCGCGACAAGCACCGGCGACCTTACGGCCACAGCTATGGGCTGCCGCCTTCAGCAGTGGAGGCACGAAACATGGCCCATTCGGAGTTCCATGTCCCCCGCCTCCTCCGAACGTGGTTGTAGCTCTGCCGGAGGTGGGAGCAAAGGCCTCTCGGACAGGGCTCGCCAAACGCTCCCAGCAGACCCTGATTACACGCTTGGGCCTGCCAGGTCTGGAAGGCAACCTCCCACACCACCGAAGCCAACTCACCACCAGATAGTGATCGGTAGACAGCTCAGCTCCTCTCTTCACCCGAGTGTCCAGAACATATGGTCACAAGTCCGATGACACGACTACAAAGTCAATCATCGAACTGCGACCTAGGTGTCCTGGTGCCAAGTGCACTTATGGACACCCTTATGTTCGAACATGGTGTTCGTGATAGACAAACTATGACGAGCACAGAAGTCCAACAACGACACACCATTCGATTCAGACTGTAGAGGCCGCCCTACCGATCACACCCTTCCAGGTCACACTATCGTTGCCCACATGGGCGCTGAAGTCTCCCAAGACAACGAGCGAGTCTCACAGGGCGTTCTCCAACACCCCCAAAGACTCCAAAAAGGGTGGGTACTCTGAACTGTCATTTGGTGCATAAGCACAAATAACAGTCAGGACCCGCCCCCCCACCCGAAGACGGAGGGAAGCTACCCTTTCGTCAACCGGGGAGAACCCCAACATTTGGGCACCGAGACGGGGGGCAACAAGAATACCCACACCGGCTCACCGCCTCTCCCCATGAGCAACTCCAGAATAGAAGAAGGTCCAGCCTCTTTCGAGATGGATGGTTCCAGAGCCCAAGCTATGCGTTGAGGTGAGCCCGACTATATCTAGTCGGTATCTCTCCACCTCACGCACCAAATCAGGCTCCTTTCCGCCAGAGAGGTGACATTCCATGTCCCGAAGGTCAGAGTAAGTAGCCGAGGATCAGTCCGACAGAACCCATGCCTTTGGCTGCCACCCAACTCACACTGCACCCGACCCCTAAAACTCCTCCCACGGGTGGTGGGTCCATGGGAGGGCGGACCCATGTCTCCTTTTCGGGCTGGGCCCGGCCAGGCTCCATGGGCATAAGCCCGACCACTAGGCGCTCGCCTTCGAGCCCCTCCCCTGGGCCTGGCTCCAGGAGGGAACCCCGGTGACCCGCGTCCGGGCAAGGGAGACTGCTGCCTTTGTTGTCTCGTGTCTATACTAGTATATATGTATATTCTTCTATAATCACCTGAAGAGAGAGGATGACTGAGGATAGATATATAAGTGTGTGTGTATATATATATATATATATGTATGTGTGTGTGTGTGTGTGTGTGTGTGTGTGTGTGTGTGTGTGTGTGTGTGTGTAGTTATATATGCATGTATAATCTGTTGGGCTTTTTACACCCGAGCCTAGCAACTCATCGGGCCGGTACTTATCCCCGGTTTCTGTAACGTGAAGCAACTAGGAGTTCCAACTCCTCCTGGATGGGACGCTAGTTCATCGCATATACGCATGTATAGCATAGCATATAAGGGCAGTGGTGGCCTGGTGGTAAAGTGTGCTGGATTGCTGCTCCTAAGGTTGGGGGTTTGAGTCCCACTCTCCACAAGATTTTCACTGTCCCCCCCAGTGCAGCTAACTGGGTTATCAATGGCCGACCATGTCTCTCACTGTCTATGGTGTGAGGTTCATGTAAAAGAACCGTTGCTGACTTTCAACAAGAGTAGCTGCATAGCCGTCAGCATGTTTCTGCACTTTGTTAAAGGGTTGTGTCAGGAAGGGCATCCTATGTAAAAAAATCTATGCCAAATCAAACCCCTGCAAACCCTGAAAAAGGGAATAAGCCGAAAGGAAAAGAAGTAAAAGAAGTATAGCTTAGCATAATTCCTTAGGTGTCTTTTGTGAACTTTCTTTTTATAATTACTGCTAAACAAGGACCTGCTAAACTGATTTTTAGTGTTCATGCAACACTTGACACCAAAGATCTCTTTATCTTTATCTTTAATGTTCATGTCTTTCATGTCTAAGGGAATTGAATTACACAGAGGTCGCCCACGTTTGCATGGGCCGAATATGCAAACTTATTCATTCATTTTCTGAACTGCTTCATCTTAATTAAGTTCTCGGGAAGGCTGGTGCCCATCTCAGCTGACTGTGGATGAGGGCGGCGTACACCGTAGCCCACTCACCAGGCCATAACAGAAAATATGTAAACGTCACATCGAAATGCCCTTGCTGAGCCCAGGACTGAAACCCAAGACCCTGTTTCTGTTATATTTATGTGCTAATTGTGCACCCTCAATGAATATCTTCAGTGAAAATTATATACATCAAGTGTCGGAATTTCCTTTCATTCCCACTGAGCTAAAATTATTGTTAGAAAAACGGCAAAACTGTAGTGGCTACTATAGAAATGTTATCAGTTAGCATAGTTCATTTACATTACCCTGCTTAATATTTTGCTATTTTACTTTCCTTACCACATTATTTTTACTATTTTAATAAGAAGTTATTGTACACTAGACTGTGATCCTGTTCCAGCATGTGGTTCCTGATTTCCCACATTACAGACGCATAGTGTGGGTTGCCTCTTCCATTTCCCTGAGATTATCTCAAAACGCTTGCTTCTCTTCACCGCTGGATTGAATCAATCTAACATAAATAAAGTCTCATGACTTTCTACTAATCCATGCTCCTCTGTAAAGCTTCAGGCTTTTCCTGCACTGAGAAATATACAGCTGGAATTCTTTTTCTGCAACAAACTCTTCATCTGTGCCTTCCCACAGACGCCCCCTCACCCCCAGCGCGATTACTTTGACTTCCCACATTTAAGAATGACTAAAAAAAGCATCCTTAAATTGCAACCAGAAGTTCCTCAACCCCCATTTTTCTCACTTATGAACCTAATGGGACTCTAAAGAGTGGGAATCAGGACAGATTCAGACCTCGGCGTCTTCCCCTTACACTTGAACAATTCCAATTCACTTTAGATTTCACCGATTGTTCTATCTAATTACAGGAAAGTAGCAATGAGTGCTTTGGTTTAAGAGACAAGATGATATATATATAAAAAAAGAGAAAACAAAGAAGGAAAATTAAGATCCCCAACCGGGTTAACTGGGTCTGTCTGAGGGGTCAAAGTCATTTTCCCACAGGATTGTTATGAGGGATTAGTAAAATCACTTCCTCTGGAAGCTCTGATTGGTGAGAACGCCACCGGCCTTGTGTTACAGCACAGCAAGCAACAAACTGAAGTCAAAGTTCTCCAACTCTGAAGTCTGTTGGTGGTCTGTGCCATGTCTGTGAGAAGACTTGTTCTTATTAAAAACATGTGTTCTTATGCAAAAACATTTTTTATCAATTTATAAAGAGAATAAATATTAATTCATTCATTCATTTTCTGAGCCACTTAATCCTAATTAGGGTGCCCATCTCAGCCGACTCTGGGTGAAGGCAGAACACATCCTGGACAACTTGCCAGGCCATCGCAGGAGAATAAATGTGTTCTGAGATTTGAGGCTAACTTCACCAAGCAGTCAGTGCATGTACTCACTCACCAAACCTTCATCATCTCAGATAGTGTCCATATACCCTGGAAGAAATATCAAACAATTTATTAATATAAAGCACTGCCCGATTCAATCTGTTTTAGATTTATGTTTATTTATTGAGGCGCCACGTTGGCCTGTGCTTAGCATGTTTGCCTTACAGCAAAAAGTCCCAAGCATGGACATTTCTGTGTGTAGCTTGTATGTTCTCCCTGTGCATTTGTGGGTTTCCTCCAGGAAAGAAGGTTTCTGGGTACTGTACAGTCAAAAACATCCACATTAGGCTAATTTGGTGTTCCAAATTGCCCCTAGGTGTGGATGTGAGTATGAATGGTATATGAGTTGTTGTGCAGGCAGTGGTCTGGTGAGCTGTTCAGGGTGTACCCTGTCTTCACCTAGTGTTGGCTGAGATAGGCTCAAGACTTCCCATGACCCTAATAGGATTAAACGGTTTGACCAATGAGATGAAGAATTAATGAAAAGAGTGTAAAAAGTACTATATGTTGTTTAACTATTGGCTGTGGGTTTTTTTTTACAATAACTTCACAGGTCACCACTTAGACATTGTTTGTTTTTCTTGAACAGTCCACCCTGTTATGTTTTTTCTCCATTTGCAAATGAATCTCACTATGGACCCAATACTGTAAGGATTGAAAGAAGATTAAAGCACAGAAAATCTTATTATTTTCTTCTTTTGGCTGTGTATAGAGAAGCACTCGAGTGAGACTGACTGATGTGTAATCACTAAATACCGTCATGCACCAACACGAGTCATGTTATGATCCAAAAGTTGTACAAATGACACACAGAATCTGTCCCATCATGCCTGCTGTTTTTTTATCCTCCTTCACATGCAGCGTCTGTGTTCTTGTCTTGCTGTGGAACTTGAGCTCTGTGAGACACACCGAGTGGCCTGTCCCACACCCTCAAATCCCGCCAACCTAGGGGAAAGTGCAGTCACCCACCATCTGCTATCTTTCTCCATAGAGGCTCTCAAGAATGATAGGGGAAAGACTAAAGTAACAACGGTTATCTTTTGGAGAATTATGCTACAGAACCCACATTAGAGTGTCTCAGAACGTAGGCAGCTCGCCTTGGACACTTTTCTGTTGTGTTGTTATTGTTCATCCAAGACCAAAACCCTTCAGATTTATGGGATAATAACCAACAATGAATTGGAGGAATTCCAAACAGCCAAAAAACAGAGGATCACTATTCTCTACATCAGTTACACTTGGATGAGACATCCAGTAACAATAACATATTTATTTTTTTTTTTCATTTTTTTCAGCCAGAGTAGCACGTTCATGGTAATAACACCCACTACATCATGCTGATATATGGCTCCACTTGAAAAACCCAGCCATGTTTACTATAAACGAAAGCAGTGGATGTGGGATATTAGTCCTGTGGATTGTAATCCAGATTACTTTGATATAGCGCTAAAAATATGCCTTTTATTTAACACAGTATTAAAAGCACCGGAGCATAAACAGTTTCTTTTTTACTTCTTAATGTGGTTGTTTGGATTTTTGACTCTGTGTCCATGTCACAATTTTGGCATGAGATAAAGAGAAGATTGTTTTTAATAAATGAAATGTACCATGACTTAGGCCTACTGATAGACGTCCAGCTAAGGGTAAATGTACTGCAAACTGACCGTCCAGGAGATAAAACTACAGGTTGCTGTGATTGAAACAAAGGTTAGCTTACTTGTTTTCTTATAAAGCAGAAAAAGATCATCTACAGATGTGGTAAAGAGGAAAATTAATTGTATTCTTTGACGTATATTATTAAAATATTCATATTTTAATTGCAGGCACAATTACAGTAATGTAGTCATCTAAATATGGGCCCATCGTCAGTATAAAGGTACAAGTACTGCAATTCTAGACCTGACTGCACCGACTGTCTTTAAATTAAATATAGATGTTTATTAATTGCAAGCACAATTTTTGTGAAAATGAAATACAGTATGTTAAATGAGTGAAACACTTATTCATTCCTTCACCAAAAATAGGAAAAATATTGTAATATGTAATATTGTATATTTTCTGATTGGTTACTGCTGGCGTTCCACAAGTACAGAAAAATTCAGATGGTGGATTGAGTTGCCAAACATACTCCAAAAACTAGTAAAGCAGAAGCCCTTGGCACAACATCATTTGATGGCGTGACGCACAATGGTGTAGTGGTTAATGGTGATTTTTCACCAAAGAAACTTGTTGGCTGTTGATCTCAGAGTTCTGCTTTGTTTGGATTCATTTAGGAAATGATATGCATGAAATTCCTACCCTGTAAGTCAATAAGTAGCATGTATAATTTGAATTTAAAAAAATATTCAAATGCTAGCCATTAAAGTATGTAGCTATTTACGAAGAGATTGAGTAGAATAACAGTTTTATTCATTCTTTTCGACAAACAGTTCAATCCTACTAGGTTTGTCGGGTGGCTGGAGTCTATCACCTCCGGCACTGGGTGAAGGCAGGGTACACCATGAACACCTTACCAGTCTACTGAAAGCCTAACACTGGCACAACTATTCACACTCACTCAGTCCTAGGGGTAATAAGAGCACTTGTAAATGTGCTAAGTCAACTTTTGTATAAAAAAAGAACGAGTTATTTCCCTTAGCCTCTTTTTCAGGCAGTGACATGTATGCAACTGGTAGCTCTACTTTTAAAACCTGCTAACTCGTGTTATAAATTTTAGCAGACGAAGTGAAACTCATTCATTCATTCATTTTGTGAACAGCTTAATCCTAATTAGGGTCGTGGGGAGACTGGCACCTATCTCAGCTGATTCTGAGCGAGGGGAGAGAGTACATCCTGGACAGCGCACCGGGCCATTGCAAGGCAGAAACACGCTGATGACTATGCAGCTACTCTTGATGAAAGTCAGCAATGGTTCTTTTATACCTCTCACCACAGACGGTGTGAGACATAGCCAGCCTTTGATAACCCAGTTAGCTGAACTGGGGGCAAAGCAAAACTCTGTGAGATTTCAATACCTATAAAACTGACCACTTGACTTAGCAGGTCTTGCAGGTTTACTCCTCATATGGAGCAGCCATTTAGCCGAATGTGCATGTCTTTGGATTGTGAGAGGAAACTGGAATACCTGGAGCAAATCCATGCAAGCACAGGAAGAACATACAAAGTCTACACAGCGATCTCTTTCAGAGCGAGGGACTCCTAGCTGCTGTGAGGTGGACATGCTAACCACTACTCAACCGTGCTGTCCAAATATTTTATAACAATATCACAAACAATTGCAATACTTTAAAGTATATTCTCTAATCAAAGTATTAAAGTTCTTCAAATCTCAGAGGAGACATATTTCAAGTGGAACATCTGAAAACAATCTGAACATGAAACTGTTTCTCCGGAGTGTGATCATTTAAAATGCTCTCTCTGGAGCTAGTGTTGCAACCATGGTTTGAGGAGGAACCTTCAATAGTTACTTACATTTTTAAATCAACACTTGGAACTTTCTTCCAGTCTTCAGATGATAATCTTGTCTCCTGTGCTGGATTAGTTTCCTGTCATTTTACATGCTTTGGGATGCTTTTCTGCTTACTATGATTGCAATGAGTGGTTATTTAAGTTCATTCCAGCTCAAACCAGTCTGGTCATTAGTCTCTGTCATCAGCAAGTCATTGAGAACTAGTGCCTGCATAACTGCTGCTCACTGGATGTTACCCATTCTATGTAAAGTCTACAGACTGATGAATGTGAAAATCAAAGTGGATCAACACTTTATGAAATAATTAAACCAGCCCATCTGGCACCAACATCCAAGCCACAGTCAATGTCACTGAGATCACATTTCTTCCATTCTGATGTCTGGTGTGAATGTTAACCCCTTCAGCAGGTCATTGTGTCTGCCTTTTTTGATTTCACAGAAGCACACATTTCACAATAGGCCATTTCAGTATCCAAGCACACAATTGTACTTGTGTTGGCCCTGCATTAAAACAGGTGAGGCATCTGGTGGTTGATGCGGCAACAAGAGGTGTTGCCTCTTTGCAACAAAGCTCCCTACATGCTTGTAGCTCCTGAAAGGAAAGGGCAAATTCTTATCAAATTACAGTGAAACATGAAAAAACGATCAATAATAAAGTTCATATAGTAGTTTAGTAATGATCATAGTTTACATATAGCTCATTTTTGGGTCTGAACTACAGACAAGTTTGTGTAGGGATTTTTTTTTTTTAAATATCGTGTATAATTGCACAACTCAATTTGATAATAAAACCATGAGTGGGGCATTATTTACTTTCTGATCTAGGTGCCATATGAAGATGTTCAAGGCAACAACATTTTTTTTTTCATTCAGAATTACTGTAAGGTTATTGAAGGGGTTAACTGAAGCTCTTGATCTCTGCATTAATTCATCGTGCTGCTGTCGTATAACTGGTGGTTTGAATAGCTGCATGAATGAAAAAGGGTATAAACACATTGCAGATTCAAAACAAATCCTTTTTCAACAGGTGACAGGATCAGAGTGCAATCATGCAATGCTTGTCCTGCTTTCTGTCCTGTTGCTGCTGATTCTTAATCGACTCATTTCCCCCTTATAATACATGAACAAATACGTTGGTTCACTGGAAGATGTAGTTTTATGCTGATATGTTGTTTATCAGTAAAAAAGATAGCAGTCCTCGGAGCCCTGCTGACTGACATCCTTCCTCTTACAAGTGTGGACTGGTGGTTCTTAGAACCTGTTCTTGGAACCTGTTTTCTTTTCTTACTACGTTATACTGTGTTAATCTGAAAATGACACATCAATTACAGAACCATACATATGAATGCTTGACATATAATTTGTGCTCTCACCAATCAGATCAGACTTGTGGACTTAGTGCAAAATGCCAAAGCTCACTCTATCTTCAGAATCTAATCTGTCTCTCCAGCCCCTTTTCCTTTTTTCCATGACTGGAACCATAAATTGTTTGACGGCCAGTGAGCAGGGACATGCCATTCCTGTCAAATGCATGGTACGCCAATCTTAGAACACCTTAGAGGGCATGCTTATGGGCGCATGTTTTTTTCTTCACCTCGTTGTGTCTATCTCATTCTATTTTCCATATGATGGATACCGTGATTTCCTTGCCACAGTCACGTCCTCTCCGTTGGCCGGAGAACAAGAACAACTCCAGGCGTCTCTCTCAGGGGTTTCATTAAGCAGAAAAACGCTGCGAATAAACAAATGAACTAACCTCAAAAATTGTTAGTTCATGCGTGGGAGAGTTCAGAGCTCCTAGAATAGCTTTTGGTGAAAGCTTGAGAATCTTGGACTTAAAAGTAGATCTGCATTATTTCACCATACAAGGCGCTCCAATATCACCCCTCCTCTCCTCCATTCCCTCCCTCGCCCACACCATGGCTTGGGCAGAACCAACAGGCTTGTTAGGTCTCAAGTGCACCAAGAATGCCTAATACTACATGTAGACATATATAGCTGATTGCAAGAGGTTTTATCCCCCATGGTTTCTGGGAAATTGAAGAAAAAATTGCGAAATTATTACAGAAACCAAGTATTTCTCAGCAATTCCTCTCCACTGACACATTATATGGAGGATGTTTCAGGTTATTTTTTAAACCACTTCACTCAATCATTTGCCAAAACGCTGAGTCCTACTAAGGTTGCAGGGAGGCTGGAGCCTATCTCACCTGACACTGGGTGAAGGCGGTGTAAAACTCTGAACAGCTTGCCAGACCACTGCCAACCCAAACACATTCACACTCATATTCACACCTATGGGGAATTTGGAATAGCCAGTTAGCCTAATGTACATGTCCTCAGACTCTGGGAGGAACCCGGAGTACAGGTAGGAGACCCATAGAAAGCATAATGAGAACATGATAACCGCACACAGAAATGCCTTTGCTGAGCTAGGACTCACACTAAGGAGCTTTTTGCTATGAGACAGACATGCCAGCCACTACGCCACTATGCAGTTATACATACTGCATGATATATAGAGAAAAACTTAAATGACATTTCTGTGTTTTTTATGATTTATGTTGAAGCATGATTATACTGCTGCAGCCTGCTTTAAGCGACTGGGGCAAACTGTGTCTATTGTTTTGCTTCAAGCACTCGGAATAATTAACAATTATGAACCAAAGACAAGATGGATATCCCTGAATAGCCTGAGGTGTATACTTGTATTAGAATATAACTACAGGGCAACAGATAAACAAAAAATAATACTAAATTGAGATTCATATGGCTTATTTTTGAAAATCAAGAGAGACACAGGTGAGCCTCAGAGAACGAACAAACTCTCTTTAAGAATTTATGGCTATCTAGACAAAAACAATAAAAGCAAAATAAATTGCTTATACCACTTTCTACAGCCGCTTATACTGTATCCTTGATTGGCTGTAGACACACTGGAGGGAATATGTCTCTCGGCTGGTCTGAGAACGCCTTGGTGACCCCCGGAAGAGCTGGAGGAAGTGTCTGGGGAGAGGGACGTCTGGACCTCATTGCTTAGGTTGCTGTCCCCATGACCCAACCCCGGAATAAGCGGAAGAAAATGATGATGATGATGATGATGATGACTTTCTACAGCTTATACTCATAACACAGAGACAGCTCAGGTAAGCTCTGTGCTTCAAGTTAAACTAGCACTGTGTAGCTAACGCTGTCTGTTTTAGTCAGTTCAAAAACATATTCAATCATAAAAGAAACTAAAGTAAACTGTGCACTGTAAAGATGTTTTTAGTGTATACTACAACAAACACATATATACAAATATTCATTTGTTTGGATTCAAGCATTAGCTACTCACGTTTATAATCCCAAAGAGAGCGGAGCAATCAGATGGCAACATTTCCACATATCATAATGATTGTCGTCACCATCTTCCTCCGCATAATCTGGGGTCGGGTCGTGGGGGCAGCAGTCTAAACAATGAGGTCCAGACACCCCTGTCCTCTCTCCAGCTCTTCTGGGGGAAACCGAAGTGTTTCCACATCAGCCGAGCGACATACTCCCTTCAGTGTGTTCCATCTTGACCCCAGGATCTCTTCCTGGTTGGACATTCCAGAAAAACCACAACAGGGAGGCATTCAAGGGGCATTTTCGCCAGATGCTTGAGTCACCTCAACTGGCTGCTCTTAATGGAGAGGAGCAGTGGTTCTACTCTCAGCTCCTCCTGGATGGCTGAGCTTCTCAGAAGATCCCTGCCACCCTGCGAAGGAAGCTCATTTCAGCTGCTTGTATCGGAGATCTTG
This sequence comes from Plotosus lineatus, assembly GCA_024760905.1. Classification (NCBI taxonomy): domain Eukaryota; kingdom Metazoa; phylum Chordata; class Actinopteri; order Siluriformes; family Plotosidae; genus Plotosus; species Plotosus lineatus. Next base: position 87,838,817 of record CM045728.1, on the reverse strand, counting down.
TTCTTTTGGTCTCTACCCAAAGCTTGTGACCATAGGCAAGGGTTTCAACATAGATCGACTGGTAAATCGAAAGCTTTGCTTTGCGGCTCAGCTCCCTCTTCACCATGACGAACCGGTAAAAGCTCTGCCTTATAAGAGAGGCTGCAGCGATACGCCTGTCGATCTCCCACTCCATCCGTGCCTCACTTTTGAGCAAGACCCCGAGATAGTTGAACTCCTCAACGTGGAGCACGTTCGCATTCCAGACCTGGAGGGTGCATTCCAACCTTTTTCAGCTGAGAACAATGACCTTGGGCTTGGAGGTGCTGATTCTCATCCTGGCTGCTTTGCACTCAGCTGTGAATCGGTCCAATGAGAGCTGGAGGTCCTGGATTGATGAAGCCAAAAGGACAACAGCAAAAAGCAGAGGCGAGATCCTGTGGCCACCAAACCAGAACCCCTCATTTCCATGTAGTATATACTAATATTTTAAAATCTCAGTTAGACGACTAATCAGATTGTGCAGTTTGTGTATTACATACTAATGGTTTTAATCCTCAAATAGTAAGCCAATCAGATTGCATCATTACCATGTAGTACTGTACTGTATATACTTTTGTTTATCAGTTCCCAGAAAGTGTACCAATCAGATCTCGCTATTCTTGCGTAGTATATAAAATACGAATATTTCTTAATCCCCAAATGGTGGACCAATCAGAACGCTCCATTTCTGTGCAGTATTCATTCATTCGTTAATTTTCTGAACTGTTAACTCGTAATTAGGGTTGCGGGGAGGCTGGTGCTCCTCTCAGCCTACTCTGGGTGAGAGCAGAGTACTCCCTGGACAGCTTGCCAGGCCATCGTAGGGCAGAAACACGCTGACAGCTATGTAACCTATTCTTGACCGAAGTCACAGACAATGAGCAACATGGCCGACCTTAGCTGTGCAGGGGGCTGTGCAGTGTATACTAATGTAAATTATAAGATGTTCTCAAAAATAGTACTGATGTTCGCAGTCAAACCAAAGAAATGACTAAAGTGAGAAAGAAAAATAATTAAAGAGAAGGCGGTTTCTTCTGTATTTATCTTTTTTCCTGCCTCCGAACCAGATGTAAATTGGTGCCATGCCTGTTGTTGCCAGATGTGTGAATCGTTTGAAGTGCTGCTTTGTGCTTCAGTTAAATATTTGTGTGTTGTTTTTGACAAACATTATAGGTGTGGCTGAATGATCGGTGCCAAAATTTATTCACCAAAGTTTTAACAACACAGCTGTTTTTTGTCCATATTTTATTTATTTTAAATATTAACAAAAATTAATGAATGCAGTACCTATTTACAGAAGATTTTTTAAATACTTAAGGATACAAAAGTTTAATAATGTGAAGTGGATTGAAAGAGCAGCTTTTTGGGAATTAAATCATTACAATCATTACCCAATCTTTTTTTTACTGGAAGAGTAGGTTTTTTTTTTTTTTTTTTTTTTTTTTACTGTTTACTGTTATGAAAGATGATGTGAGGTGTCCTCTTACAGGTTTAGATGATCTGATCATAAATCTGTGTGATTTAAAACCCGTTTGAGCTGCTTGCTTTCTTAATAAATCTTGACCTGTATATTAATCTTCCTTTAACATCTTAGGAAACTCACCAAACCTGATCCAACCTCCTTGCTTTTTCTACCTGACCTGATCACACCCTCCATTACTCAAGGGTGAACTTAAAAGTAAACAAATCCTCATGGAACTTTTACGTTGTCGCAGTATGTTTGACTCATCCAGTGCAGTACTGTTAAGTAAACACTGAATGTTCATAGCTTTTATATAGGAGAGACTTGAGAGAGGCAAAAAGCACATCAAAGTAGGGGTGTCATTGAAAATCTATTATTGGTATTGATATATTGATTAAAAAAATCCCGATGCATCGATACATTGGAATATTGCTGTACTGTTCCATAAATGCATTAAATAGAACAGACTAAAATATATTACAGTAGTTTGTATAATGCATTGAATACAGTGAGTCGTCGACTTACGACCTATGCGAGTTTCGTCTGATCGACTTTACGATCTTAAAAGGTCAAGCAGGAGATGGTGCAGCTTCACTTTCTCACTGCTCAGAGCAAATCTATTCATCTACTTTCAATGCCACGTCACTGTGGCGCGAAGCTGAGAGCCAATCCTTTCTGTGTGGGCGGGGCCGATACCATGAAACTCTAATTTTATTGGACTCGCACGTTGCAGTGTTTATGTGACAGGAAGCGCGTCCCAAGTTTTGGCAATAAGCTGCTCTGCGGGTTGAAGTTTTTCATGTCTGTCCATTTGTGTTTGCTTGCCAGCTGTACTTGGCTTCATGGAAATGAGCCGATCAAAACAAGGGAAATTTATCGCTTTACCCAAACAACACACGCAGTCTGTGGCTGTTGTTATAATCCAATAAAATTGGAGTTTGAAGCTATCGGACACGCCCACACACTGGGGTACAGAAAGGATTGGCTCTCCGCTGCGTGTCACAGTGAGGTGGAATCAAAAATAGATGTATAGATTCAGAAGATGCGCATATCTGTATTATCCGGTGATAAGTGTCTCTTCTTGTTCAAAATGTTCCGTGCTGTTCAGAACACGAGCTCTGAAGGCACACCAGAAGCAGGGACGTATCATTTTACAATACAGAGAGGCGGGACGTACCATTTACCATACAGAGAGGCGGGACGTAACATTTACCATACAGAGAGGCGGGACGTACCATTTCCCATACAGAGAGGCAGGACGTACCATTTACCATACAGAGAGGCGGGACGTACCATTTACACGGGGTGTCATTGAAATGGCATTTACTACAGACGCTGTCATGAACACAGGAAAGCTATAACGTTAGAAGTATCGATACCCCTTTTATAGGTATCGATTATCGATCGACATAATTATATCGGCGATATATCGATATTCCAATTGTCAATGACATCCCTACATCAAAGTACATAACGAAATGCCAAAGTACAGGATTTTGTAGTCCATTTTTTGATGTGTGCAGTGTTTAAGCCTTTAAATACCCAGGTTGATCAATTATAACCTTAAATTCTTCCTTTGTTTATGCTCAGGTAAAGGTAAAATCCATTGGGCTTTTTACACCCGAGCCTAGTGGCTCATCAGGCTGGTACTTATGCCCAGTTTCCATAGCGTGAAGCGACCAGGAGTTCAACTCCTCCTGGATGGGACGCTCGTCCATTGCAGGTTTCCTTCTCAGTATATTTTTACTGATACCCATTTATACTGCTTGGTGAACAGAGGCACACTTGTGGTTGAGACCTTGCCCAGGGGTCTTAGCACAGTGGGGTCTAACTGGGATTTGAACCCACAACCTCCTGATCATGAGCACAGCACCCTAACTACTACGCCACTGGTCCCACTTGTTTATGCTTAAGTACTTATTAATTTGATTGGTAACTTAACAGTAACTAATCAAGTGAACAGAATATTTCAATAACAATTAATCACGAATTTATTTAGTATTATGTTGTCTAAAGTCTTCTTGACAAGTATGTTTCAATAAGGAGACAGAACATCAGGGGATTAGTCAGCAGTGGCATCCACTCAGCCTGAGGTGCAAAATTGTTTAGCATATACTATACTCAAAAAGTACTATACTATACTTTTTGTATATCGTAAATAGTATTGTATATTTAATGTACAGTGGCATAGTGGTTAGCGTAGCCACCTCACAGCAACAGGGGCCTGGGTTTGAGTCCCGGGCTTGGAATGGATGTGTCTGTGTGGGGTTTACATGCTCTCAATGTGATACTTCAAATACCATCCAAAATCTAAAAAGTATGTACATTAGGCTTACTTTAGGCATTGGTTGTTCCGAAAACTGCCCGTTTGGTATGAGTACGAGTGTAAATGGTTGTGTGTGTTGGCCCTACAATGGACTGGCAAGCTGTTTAGTGTGTACCCTGCATTTGCTAAGAGTGGGCGGAAATAGGTTCCAGCCTTCCAAACCTAGTAGGACGAAGCATTTTGGAAAATGAATGAATGATTGAGTATATACTAAAAGCATATACAGTACAATAATCAATACTAGTATTAGCAACAGTCCTAATTAAGTGCTTCAAAATATACTAAATAATTAAACTTTTTACTTTTTTTTTTTTTTTTAACTCAAAACAGGAGGGTTGGGTGAGCTCAGTGTGCTCCACAGTAGAGCTAAATGCTGTGTAGCTAATGTTATGTTTTTAAACCCATTCAGAGTTCTAATATCACTTCGCAGAAACGTAAGTAAACCACACAACAGTGCTGTGGTACAGGAACGTCACATACTTTGTGTACATTTTGAAAGACTTGCAAGATCCAAGTAAGTACTTTTCAGTTAGTTCTTTATTTCGCACTGTGAATGAAAACCACAAGACATACATCAGCATTCATGAAGAAAGTACGTTCTCTGTTTCTCTGTTGGCTTGTTTTCCACCTCAGTGTGAGATCTCTGAATCATTCTCCGTGATTCATTCAGGACAGGGCCTTGCGTCATGGACTCCTGCGACCGTTAGAGAGTCGACTTAATTGCTCTGTTTGCTCGCCGCTGCCAAGTCAGAGCCTCGTGGTGTCAAAAAGGCTACAGAAGAGAGCCAAGCAAGGAGCTTGTTTGACTGTTGTGCTTACTAGCCAGTTTAGCTAAATCCCATGTTCCTGGCCTGCAGGACAGTTGGAGGAAGAGAGATTTTGGCACACGGGAAAAACTGTCAGTCTGTTGAACTATGGGAGATCTGAGTTTAATGTGTGAGAGGAGGCTTTTAAAGCAGTGTGTCAGGTCGCTCTTTATGTAGGTTTGGTCTTGATGTTTTTGTGCCTGATGGTGAAAACCAGAGCGATGTGATAGGTTGGTAGAATTCAAGGAAAAATTTGTAAAGGTCTAGTTACGTCAATTCTGTGCTAACAGAGCAATTAATATGACTGAATTGCAGAGAGAACTACGTGAATAAAATAGGTACAAAGTGGGGGGTAAACACTGCAAGAAGTTCCTGGGTTTGAGTCCCTGATTTGGCAAGAGGTTTCTGAGTGGGGTTTTCATGTTCTTTCTGTGCTTGTGAGGGTTTGCGCTCAGTAATCTGTTTTCTCCCATAGTCCAAAGACGTGCAAATTACACTTCTTGTCGGTTCCAAATTACTCCCAGGTGTGCTTACGAGTGGGAATGATTGTGTGTGTGTGTGTGTGTGTGTGTGTGTGTGTGTGTGTGTGTGTGTGTGTGTGTGTGTGTGTGTGTGTGTTGGCCCTGTGATGGACAAAAGAAAAAAAATAAATTAGAGATTGACTTAATTTGATGTTCATGTTTTGGTTGAGAGCTGGCAGGGTGTCCAAAAAAGTTACTGGCCTCTCCTTGCAGGAACATTCTGGTCGACTTAGGGGTCGTTCAACATTTTCAACGTTTTCCTAAGCCTACAAAACGTATGCTAGGGGTAGGGGGTAAGATGTCTGTGTACGCTTTTTAATTATTAGAAAAATGTCGATCAACAATAATACATTTGCTCATGACTTTTTTTTTGTGCGTGTACGTTTTAAACTCTCAATGCGAGATTCGCCAACCACCCAAGAGCGGTACACGCACAACACAACAACAACAACAACAACAACAACAACAACAACATCATTGTTTGATTCAAGAGAGATCATCAAGATTTATTTGTACACTTTCGGGGGGGGGGTTTCAAAAAAAGAGTATTCTCCATACACTTGGGAAAATGTTGAAAATGTTGAACTGCCCCTTAACAACCAATTGAATCACACCTACTGCCATTGCTATATAATACAGTGTAATTCTCACAAATAGGTTGCACTAGTGGAGACAGTTAGGATAGTAAACACAGTTCACCCTATGGACAATGTATGAATTGATGCATGCAGGTGAAACAATATAACCTGAGATAATGTTTAAAGGCCAATGCAGACTAAACGTTCTTACCCATTAACAATTAGCTTATAGCTCCTGTATAAATAATATCATTCAGAGTAGTCATGTTTAGCTTTATAGTTCATCCACTCATTCTTTCATTTTCTGAACCGATTCATCCTTTTCAAATTGTCAGAAGGCTGAAGCCTATATTAGCTGCTGAAGGCATTCCACATCCTGAACAGCTCACCAGGCAATTGCAGGGCTAACCCAACCCCCCCCCCCCACACACACACACACCTAGGAGCTGATTTGCCTAACAGTAGCATGTCTTCAGACTGTGGAGGAAACTTGATTGTCTGTCTTCCTTTCGGCTTTTTCCCTTTTACTCGGGAGTCGCCACAGCGAATCATCTGATCCGCACGTTTGATTTGGCAGAGGTTTTTACGTCGGATGCCCTTCCTGTCACAACCCTTTTTAGCAAGGGACAGAAACACGCTGACGACTTTGCAGCTACTCTTTACGAAAGTCAGCAATGGTTCTTTTACATGCCTCACATCATAGACAGTGAGAGACATGGCCCGCCTTTGATAACCCAGTTAGCTGCACTGGGGGGGACAGTGACAACCTTGTGGAGAGTGAGACTCGAAACCCCAACCTTTGGATCAGCGATCCAGCGCCCTATACCGATGAAACTTGATTAAATAGAGAAAATCTGGGCAAGCAGTGGGAGACCCTATAAACTCCACACAGAAATGCCCTCACCAAGTCCAGGACTTGAACACAGAACTTTCTTGCTGTGAGACAGATGTGCCAATCACTATTCCCCTGAACCACTGTTTTATAGTTCCTATCACGTTGAATAGTCATATGGGCCCTGAATGTTTTTGAAATTAAATTTGGGAGAGTAAACACTAATGAGAAATATGTCTTTGGTTTGCAAATTTAACCAGAACAGATGCAATAAAACAGGACTCACAAGTCTAGGCTTGCTAACCCAGTAACTCGTTTGATAGCTGCCTTCAGCTAAATGATTTAATTGAATTCATATTTTTAAACCACAACAGAAGATCAGCTGCAGAATTGATTTGTGAATAAAATAGCAGAGCTGATTAGTTAGAAGGTTGATATTCATATACTAGTACATATAAATTAGCTACTGCTAGCATTTCATTTCTTGGTTAAGGTCCACTGAAATACATTGCTGCCCTGGGATATATGGAGCTATTCTGATCTGAACTGGTCTCCTGTGCTCTCTTGGCTTTACGAGAGCCTTCTTATATAAAAATTGCTCAACAGTACCAGAGCATGTCAAAGCAATACAGTAGAGTAATGTTCCGTAGACTAGAATGGTGTCCACAAGTAGTTTTATGCAACAGGACCACAGTATTTCTCAACCACAGCTCCCATTATGTGCGTATGGGGGTCCAGTATTGTGTGTGAATGTCCTTACTTCTATGTTTCGTGGCTTTTTTCTAACCCCAAACCCCATCAAGGCTGATGAGTGATGATTATGGCAGGCGTTGAAGAGTCTGCAGGGACTTGTACATTTCATGTGTTCGCCCATGGCGTATGGCGTGTGTGTTTATGCGAGAGTGACAGCTAACGGTAAAGCCCTAACCAGTTTTTCTGGTTCTTTGTGCCATCAAGCATCAGCTTGCCTTCAGAAAGCCTGGGAATCAGTGTGTCTCTGCTACGTCGCTGACGCAAAGGATCTGTGTCCATCCCTCATCTGTTTATTATTTTCCTGTGAGGACTTGCAAACTTTACAAGGTAAAAAAAAATCACAACACATAGGAGTGGAGAGAGAATTCTACAATCCAAATAATGTCCTGAGAAAAACAGAAATCATGCGTTTCTTTAAACAAAACCAGATTTTTTGTTTTTATGTGTCCTGCTAAAAAATGATGGAGCTGGAACATTCCACACCCTGACAGTGTATCTCAGTCACACAGTGCAGATGAATGTATTCCTGTGGCCCAGAGAAGAAATCCAATACTAATGTTACTTACAATTGTCACCTGTCACTGTCCTTTGGGTAAAGCACATTTTCAAAAAGCAGTACTGTCTCGGAGGACTGCGCTGCATGAAGAGCAAAAAAAAAAAAAAAAACACAACAAAACAAAACAAAACAAAACAAAAAACCCCAAAAAGCAAAAACGTGCCTGAGGTGGCATGGCACATTATTATAGGCTTGGAATCAAAGCTTACTTTGCATCACATCCTGGGTGTGTTGTTGTCATTGTCACTCTGTTTTATCTGTCACATTTTTGGCTTTATGGAGGATTAGTAATCAGGTAATTGTACTTATTCATTAGTCATTTCATTATCGGCACGCTTTCAACACTGAAATGTTTTCAGAAGCCCAAGAAAGTTGAGGTGTGTTCATCAAAGTACCAGGGCTGATTTTTAGTTCCTGGGCTGAAGTGATCTAAATCATGGTGGCACAGTGGTTACCACTAGCTAGTAGTGTCATTATTATTATTATTATTATTATTATTATTATTATTATTATTATTATTATTATTATTATTATTATTATTATTATTATTATTATTATGCATTAAAATGGAAAAATAGACCACAACAATCTGTTTCTTCTTGCATTTCTTTGTAGAATATACAAAAATTTTAAGTCACTCTGTGGGTAGGTGGCACAATGGTGTAGTGGTTAGCATTTCTGTTTCACAGCAAGAAGGTCCTATGCCCGACCAGGTCATTTCTTTGTGGAGTTTACATGTGCCCTTTTGCGTGACATTAGGCTAATTTGCTGCCCCAAATTGCTTGTAGTTGTGAGTGTGAATAATTGATTATTGTGTCTGTTCAGGGTGTACCCTGTATTCACTCAGACTCGGCTGGAATGGTCTCCAGTTTACCATAATTAAGACGAAGGCATTTTGAAAATAAGATAATATTGGGAAGTTTAGAGCTTGGAATACTGGAGATTGTTGACTCTGGTCAAAACTATTTTCAGAATGCTGGTACCACTGATTCTGCAAACCCACCATTATTAATAGCCTGCTTATTACCTGAAGATGGTACTTTTTTCAGGAAATCAGGATATTTTGCGCAGGTTTTAGAACACTTTTCACATTCAGTACTTATAGTGCTGATCAAAGCAGATTGGTCAGACACAAACTTTATCACCATTTAAAAAACTCCTCCTTGGCTGTCATGTGCAAAAGAGACCTAAAGTTCCTGATTCCCTGAAATCAATCAAGTGATTCTGGAAAAGTTTCTGTTGCGAACACAGTCCTGGATCGAAAGTGCTGGAATATTAAATTGGACATTACCTCAGCCAATGAGAATGGGGACATTACCTCAGCCAATGAGAATGGAAACTTCTCTAGAATTATAGTTCAGAAACAAAATCAGGCCTGACACCTCCACTGGAAACATACTTAAGTCCACGAACTCCTTTTTAAATCCCTGAATAAGGTTCTTCTTTGAATATACCTAAGTAATGGGCATGGAAACAAAAATGGGTGGAACCTTAGCCATTAAATAATTAGATTTTGTAAGGCTATGATGATCAGGAATTAATAAGACCTGATTCTTTTTGTGCTCACACACCTAAAGGTCTGGAGACCCTGAAACTTTTCTTGTTGTGGGCTCTAGGTTTCTATATCAAGGTGAGGGAATGCCACAGTGTTAGGAACCTCAGCCAACAAGATTTCTTGAATATGGTTCATGAACTAAATCAGACCTGATTCTTACAGTAGAAAGAACCCGAAAGTTCTTGGGTTTGTCAAATCCTTCCTGATCTCCTTAAACGGTTTTGGATGTCAGTATTAAAATGATTCAGGAACTAATCAGGCCTGGTTCCTTCAGTGAAGCAACACTTACAGACGTTACAGAATTCTGAAGTTACTGAAACTTAATAAGTTGCTTGGCTCCTATGGTGGAAAAATGGCTGAAAACTCACCCATAACCCAGTGAGTACATCTCTTAAATCCCTGCCAAAAATAAAACAAAACAGAGCAACAAAACGGCAACACACCCAGGATGGGATGTAAATTAGTATCTGATTCCTGACATTTAATAATGTATCCTGGAGCCCCAGGCGAGATTTCTTTCTTTTTTTTCTTTATCATGAAGCTATGCAGCTATGGCCTCTGAGAGACTTCTGCTTCTGAGATGAAAAAATAAATAAAATGTTTTTTTCTAATGGACAGCGACATGTGAGTGTTGTGAGCAATACTGGGATTTAATTACTAAAGCTGGTTCTATTTCTGAATGAGGCGTAGCTCTGCTGGAAAAGCAGAAAGTTCCTGTGACACATTTCATTTTCCTTACAAAACTGGGGAGTCAAAAAAAGCCAGGGCTGGGTCAATAGAGTCCATGGCATTGTCATGCAAAAACTGGTACACTTTTAGTACTCATTGCTAGAGCTGCTGGGAAATAGGGAATCCAAAACACTACACTATATGGGCAAAAGTTTATGGACATAAATATGGATCATCAGACCAATATTTGGCTTTTTCAGAAAGTTGGGGCCACAAAGGTGAACATGAATGCGTAGAATGTTATATTGTGCCTGTTGGCACAGGTTGAAGTCGGATAGAATGAGTTTGGGATGAACTGCCCATGCCTGACATCAGTGTCTGACTTTAATAATGCTCTTGTGGATGAATGATCTCAAATCCACATAGTTACACTCCAAAATCTAGTGAAGGGCATTCCCCAAATAGAGAAATTTATGTCAGCAAAAACACATGAGCATTATTGTGCAGCTAGCAGTAGTGATGAACTATTCAGCTACATGGCTGTTTCTAGAATGTCAGAGGGAAGGGATTAAATAGTTAGAAAAATTAAAATTTACATCAGTTATACAGACGCTCCACAACTTAGGTTTTAGTTCGGTTCTGGATGGCCGAACGTAAGTTGAAAAAAAAACAAAACATAAGTTGTTACCGTATGTTCCAGTGACGTATAACGTTCATACTATACTATACATCATCATCATCATCATCATCATCATCATCATCATCTTCCGCTAAGTCCAGGGTCGGGTCCCGGGGGCAGCAACCTAAGCAAAGAGGTCCAGACTTCCCTCTCCCGAGCCACTTCCTCCAACTCTCCCGGAGGGATACCGAGGCAGTCCCAAACAAGCCGAGAGACATAGTCCCTCCAGAGTGTTCTAGGTCGACCCCGGGGTCTCTTCCCGGTTGGACATGCTCGAAACACCACACCAGGGAGGCGTCCGGGAGGCATTCTGACCAGATTCCCAAGCCACCTCAACTGGCCCCTTTCAATGTGGAGGAGCAGCGGATCTACTCCGAGCTCTCCACGGATGGTAGAGCTTCTCACCTTATCTCTAAGGGAGGACCCCACCACCCGGCAAAGGACGCTCATTTCAGCCGCTTGTATCCATGATCTTGTTCTTTCGGTCACTACCCAAAGCTCGTGACCATAGGTGAGGGACGGACCCCGACGGACCGGTACAGGCACCGCTTAACAGCAGAGGCTGCAGCGATCCGTCTGTCGATCTCTCGCTCCATCCTTCCCTCACTAATGAACAAGACCCCAAGATACTTAAACTCCTCCACTTGGAGCAGGACCTCATTTCCGACCCGGAGGGTGCATTCCCACCCTTATCCGACTGAGAACCATAGCCTCAGACTTGGAGGTACTGATCCTCATCCTGGCTGCTTCGCACTTGGCTGCGAATCGCTCCAATGAGAGCTGGAGGTCCCGACTTGATGAAGCCAAAAGGACAACATCATCCACAAAAAGCAGAGACGAGATCCGATGGCCACCAAACCAGAACCCCTCAATGCCTTGACTGCGCCTAGAAATTCTGTCCAGAAAAATTATGAACAGAATCAGTGACAAAGGACAGCCTTGGCAGACTCCAACTCCCACCAGAAACGAATGCGACCTGTTATTGCCAATACGGACCAAACTCTGGCTCCGGTGATACAGCAACCGAATGGCTCGTAGCAACAGGTTCGGAATGCCGTACTCTAGGAGCATGCCCCACAAGATCGTTCGAGGGACACAGTCGAAAGCCTTCTCCAAATCCACAAAGCACATGTGGACAGATTGGGCAGACTCCCCTGCCCCCTCCAGAATCCTGTGGAGCGTATCGAGTTGGTCAAGAGTGCTACGGCCAGGACGAAAAGCACATTGTTCCTCCTGAATCCGAGGCTCGACTATCGGTCGGATCCTCCTCTCTAGTACCCCTGCATAGACTTTCCCAGGTAGGCTGAGGAGTGTGATTCCCCGATAATTGGAACACACCCTCCAATCCCCCTTCTTAAAAATTAGGACCACCACTCCAGTTTGCCAATCCAGAGGTCCAGCCCCCGATGACCACGCAATGTTACAGAGACATGTCAACCAAGACAGTCCTACAGCATCCAGAGCCCTGAGATATTCCGGGCGGATTTCGTCCAACCCCGGAGCTTTTTGACAACCTCAGTGACCTCCACTCCACTGTTGGGCAGACCCCCACCCAAACCCCCAGGGTCTTCCTCTTCTACAGAGGGCATGTTTGTGGGATTGAGGAGGTCGTGAAAATATTCCCTCCACCTCTCGACGACATCCCCAGTCGAGGTAAGCAACTCCCCACCTCCACTGTAAACAGTGTTTGTGGAAAACTGCTTCCCCCTCCTAAGGCGTCAGATGGCGGTCCAGAACCTTTTTGAGGCCAAACGACATCTACGACAGCCTCGGCTGCAGCACATTTGGCCTGCCGGTACCTGTTTGCTGCCTCGGGAGTCCCACAGGCTAATAAAACCCGATAGGCCTCCTTATTAAGCTGGATGGCCCCCTTCACCACAGGTGTCCACCACTGGGTTCGGGTATTACCACCATGACAAGCACCGACAACCTTATGGCCACAGCTATGGGCTGCCGCCTCAGCAATGGAGGCACGAAACATGGCCCATTCGGATTCCATGTCCCCCGCCTCCTCCGAGACATGGTTGTAGCTCTGCTGGAGGTGGGAGTTAAAGGCCTCTCAGAGAGGGGACTCCGCCAAACGTTCCCAGCAGACCCTGATGACACGCTTGGGCCTGCCAGGTCTGGAAGGCAGCCTCCCCCACCACCGAGGCCAACTCACCACCAGGTAGTGATCGGTAGCCAGCTCAGCTCCTCTATTCATCCGAGTGTCCAGAACATATGGTCGCAAGTCCGATGACACGACTACAAAGTCAATCATCGAATTGCGACCTAGGGTGTCCTGGTGCTAAGTGCACTTATGGGCACACTTATGTTTGAACATGGTGTTTGTGATAGACAAACTGTGACGAGCACAGAAGTCCAACAACGAAACACCATTCAGGTTCAGACTGGAGAGGCTGTACCTACCGATCACACCCTTCCAGGTCACGCTATTGTTTCCCACATGGGCGTTGAAGTCTCCCAAGACAACGAGTGAGTCTCCCGAGGGAGCATTCTCCAACATCCCCCCCAAAGACTCCAAAAAGGGTGGGTACTCCGAAATGTCATTTGGTGCATAAGTACAAATAACAGTCAGGAGCCGTCCCCCCGCCCGAAGACGGAGGGAAGCTACCCTTTTGTCAACCGGAAGAACTCCAACATTTGGGTACCGAGACGGGGGGGCAACAAGAATACCCACACTGGGTCGCCGCCTCTCCCCATGAGCAACTCCAAAATAAAATAAGGTCCAGCCTCTCTCGAGATGGATGGTTCCAGAGCCCAAGCTATGCATTGAGGTGAGCCCGACTATATCTAGTCGGTATCTCTCCACCTCACGCACCAGATCAGGCTCCTTCCCCACCAGAGAGGTGACATTCCATGTCCCGAGGGTCAGAGTAAGTAGCCGAGGATTGGTCCGACAGAACCCATGTCTTCGGCTGCCACCCAACTCACACCGCACCCGACCCCTAAAACTCCTCCCACGGGTGGTGGGTCCATGGGATGGCGGACCCATGTCTCCTTTTCGGGCTAGGCCCGACCATGCTCCATGGGCAGAAACCCGACCACAAGGCGCTCGCCTTCGAGCCCCTCCCCCGGGCCTGGCTCCAGGAGGGAACCCCGGTGACCCGCGTCCGGGCAAGGGAGACTGCTTCCTTTGATTTCTCTTAGATGTCATAGAGGCCTTCTGAATCGCACTTCGTCTGGACCTTCACGCAGGACCTGTTTGCCTTGGATGACCCTACCACGGGCATTATGCCACCGACAACATAGCTCCTAGGATCATGAGGTCACGCAAACCCCTCCACCACGATAAGGTGGCGATTCAGGGAGGGGACTATACATCCATAAATACCATTACCATATCTCATAAAACACCCCTAAATCAATTATTATGAACATAACATTGTAAAATAATATCAAATATATCAAATAATATCAATATTCATTTCAAATGAATGAAATTCAAGCAAAATAATTTCAAATAGACACATTTTCATCAAATTCACTCATCAAATATAACCTTTAACATTCTGCATGATGTGCTCTTTCTGCCCGTAAATGGTTCTGATGGTCGACGGATGGTCACTTTACATGAAGCTTAAAACAGCCAATCAATGCTTACAATATGTGAGGCTCTCCTTGCTTGTGCTTGAGACAAAGCGCGAGTTATGCGAACTTCCAGTCTTTCAAGTGAGTAAGGGCACCATTGAATACTCGTTTAGTACTCAGCCTGCACTGATGTGAATCACCAGCAGAGCGGAGAGTTCGCTTTCTTTTCTGGATTCGGGTTTTCATTGATTTTACAACTCTCTTTACTTAACTGAGTATGCATGGTAGATTGCACCGATTCAAGCAGATAGTTAATTCAGTCTTGGGAAAACCAGAAATTCCGGCTTATGCCGGAAAACTTGCACCTTTGCGAGTAGACTTATGCTTCTGACCAACCATATTTGCTTAGGCTTTACAAAAGTCCTCAAAACAGTGTAAACACAAAGATCACAGAGACGACGTCTTAACACAAGAGTAACACGCAGTGAACTGGGAAGCAGCAGAGTATGTTCAGTCTGTCGTTTGTACACAATGGACGCAGTGTCATTACATCATTGCATCATTACATCAGCGTACCACGTAAGTATGTCTCATACTCAAAATTTGACATAATATATATATATATATATATATATATATATATATATATATATATATATATATATATATATATATATATTTTTTTTTTTTTTTTTTTATTTATTTATTTATTTTTTTGAAAAAACCCCATAAAATAAAAAAAAACATGTGGGCAGTGGTGGTCTAGTGGTATAGGGTGCTGGATCACTGATCCAAAGGTTGGGGGTTCAAGTCCCACTCTCCACAAGGTTGTCACTGTCCCCCCCCCCAGTGCAGCTAACTGGGTTATCAAAGGCCGGCCATGTCTCTCACTGTCTATGGTGTGAGGCATACAAAAGAACCATTTCTGACTTTCGATAAGAGTAGGCTGCAAAGCCATCAGCGTGTTTCTGCCCTGCGATGGCCTGGTGAGCTGTCCAGGGTGTACTCTGCCCTCGCCCTGAGTTGGCTGGGATGGGCACCAGCCTCCCCGTGACCCTAATTAGGATGAAGCGGTTACAGAAAATGAACTGAACTGAAAAAAAAACGGGGAGCGTCTGTAAGGGGACAAATTGATAAGCATTAAGTGAGTGAGAATGGTTTTGTGTGTGTGTGTGTGTGTGTGTGTGTGTGTGTGTGTGTTGGACTGGTGAGCTGTAAAATGTATATCCTGCCTTTACACAGAGTAGGCTGAGAAAAGCTCCAGCCTTCCACAACCTTAGCAGGGTTGAGTGGTTCAGTAAATTCAATGAATGATCACAATATGCAGTTTTTATTAATACAAATCAAGAACTCTGAGTTAGAATGTCAGGAATTTTGGTGGACCCATAATGTACTGTATATGGAATCATCTCACAAACGCAGTGAAGGATCAGCTTCCCAGCACTGGACTGGGTGAGGCAGAAAGTTGCATATGTTAGTGTGGTGATGAGAAGGTTGTTTGTCTGGGAGATGAAGGTGTTGGAGAGCGAACTTCATATCAGCAAATTAGTTCTGCGAACTGGACAGAGTAGTCATAGGCAGTCTTGACCCTGTGATCCTACTGTTCTTGTCCTGTAGCCTCAGGATCTGAATGTTTCTGCTGAGACAGTGACAAGAACAGTCATGCCAGGAGTCCCCTCCCCATGCCGTTTGCAAAAGTCACATTCCGTGAGACACTTTTCCCACTGAATCCCAAACACACAGCTTATTCTTTCCTGGCATGGGCCCAGAAAAGTGGGTGTTCACATGAGAAGGGTCATGTCCACTGCCTGAAGCGATGGTGACCCTTTTGGGCTGAGGGTACAGCCCACTATGAGGAAAATACTCTAATTCCTGTCAAACAATGCTGAGTCCACGTTTAGATTCAGGAATACACACTCACAGAGTCACATAGTCACCCATACAGGAATACATACAGATGTGCTTGTGTGTCAGTACATGTAAGCCAGATTTTCCATTCCTTTGTTGGTAAAGTTTTATTTTCCTGATGGCTGAGGTTTCACATTATACTATTAACGAGACATGGGTGTGACCTCTTGGGACAGCATGAATCTGTTTCCTAAAGAGCACTCGCACCTCGTGTGTACCCACAGCGCTCCAGGAAGATGTAAACAGCCTGCGGCACAAGGAAACACCTGAAGCCGCTCATCTCCAGTAGGCTCTGGTGCATAAGAGACAAGCTAGTGGAGATGGGAAACCTCTTCATAATGGTTATCGAAAACCCAGCCCTTTAAATAAAGGGAACATCTAAACAGATAATGACCATACAAAGAATGGAAAATAGTTTTTGTTGGACAGACTTGTTTGACTAAAACCCTTAATGATTACTTCTGACTGGAAAAATAGCCAATCAATAAGTTTTCTATAAAGTGTATATGAATATTCATCCACCCAATAATTTTCATCCATCCATCTATTCACACTTACACCTAGAGACAAACTGGAACAACCAATCAGCTGGGAGGAAACCAGAGTAACTGACAGAAACACGTAAGCACAGGGAGAGCATACAAACTCCACACAGAAATGTCCTCGCCAAGCCTGGGACTAGAACTCAGGACCTCCTGCCTGTGAAGCAGATGCGTTAACTACTTTACCATCATGATGCCCTATTCATTCATTAACTCCAGATATGTTTTAGCCTCTCCTGCTCTGTAAAATGGAATATTCTGTGGAATAATATAATATTAGAGTGAACACTTTACTTTATAGGTTAAAGTTGAGTGGGACCGGTGACGTAGTGGTTAGGGTGTGGTGCTCATGATCGGGAGGTTGTGTGTTCAAATCCCAATTAGACCCCTACTGTGCTAAGACCCCTGGGCAAGGTTTTAACTACAAGTGTGCCTCTGTTCACGCAGCAGTATAAATGGGTACCAGTAAAAAAAATAAAAAATACTGGGAAGGGAACCTGTGATGGACTACCAGCCCATACAGGAGGACTTGACCTCCTGGTCGCTTCACGCTACAGAAACCAGAAAAATGCACTGGCCTGATGAACCACTACGCTTGGGTGTACAAAGCCCAACCTTTACCTTAAAGTGTCCCTGTGGTGAAATAGTGTTACTTCAATCAATCTAGGTGCCGTGCCAGAATTCTGGAGTAGGCGACAGCCATAACAGCCTTTGGTCATGGCTGTATATGAAGGGCAAAAAATCTGCAGTAGATGCCCAAACTTCTTTCTGCAGGGTGTTTTTAGTGAGACACCATCTCTAGCTAGCTGATCACTGACTCTAAACAGTTCATCCGCCCTTTGATATGTCTTGTTTTTATTCCTACTGGGTTGCTAGCCACCCTACTCACCAAATTTGGAACCTGGTGGGGGAGCCGGTTTAGTCGCCGACCACTCAACCATGCAACAGGTTGTACTGGCTTACATGTTACCAGTCGCAGGGCAAAACCTGATCTGACCTGAGTTCCTTACTATTGTATATTGTTACTTATTATTTAAAATAATCACACAGCACTTCAGTGGTTCCTTACAGTAAAAATGGTCCTTGCCGTATATGAAATTATGTACGATTGTAGCGACACTGGGCATGTTCAGAGACATATTGCCTTCCTCATTGGTTGTTCCAGCCTGATAGTAACAAACTCGTTGGGTTGGTTGGGCAGCAGCAGTGACCCCATGCATCAAAATACATCATCAGCCGGTGCATAGCTGCACAGACAACAAGTGGAGTCGTCATAATTGGTGTTCTTAAACCAAGTGACAACAGGAAAGCCAAGTTGGCAAAACGTTAGCCAAATAAGGCATTTTGGATTTACCGTTACACACATCTCTGTCAGCATTCTTGCTTTTTGAGTCACTGCAATGAAATGTCGCACTGTCTCCAGAAGACTCCTCCTTCTTTAGTAAAACTGTCATAGGTAACTATATACACATACCGGTATTTCCTCCAAATTGCCAAGCTGAATCGGTTCGCTTGTTTACTTGTGCTTGACAAACTACATCAATGACTTCACGTCACTTCCAGGAAAAAAACAACTGCCAACCATTGGTTTAGCCCCTGCTAGTGATCCTCGGGATAAAATTACCCAGTTGCTTTTTATGGTAAATTATTTTAAAATGGGTGCCATATCACTTAAATGGGGGTAGTGGTGGCCTAGTGGTAGAGGTGCTGGATCAGTAATCCAAAGGTTGGGGGTTCAAGCCCCACTCTCAACGGGTTGTCACTGTCACCCCAGTGCAGCTAACTGGGTTATCAAAGGCCTACCATGTGTCACTGTTTATGGTGAGAGGCTGTAAAAGAACCATTGCTGACTTTCGACAAGAGTAGCTGCATAGCCCTCTCCTCACCTGGAGTTGGTTGGGATGGGTGCCAGCCTGACCACAACCCTAATTAGGATTAAGTGGTTACATAAAATGAATGAATAGATATCAATTAAATGTACTGAATATGCACAAGTTATGCTGTGAGGATAACCAATACTGCGACTCTGTAAGTGTAATTTTTAGCAATAGTTCCAGTTTATCACTAGTTCCAGACCTCGTAATTCTTATTTTTGTCATATTTTCCCCAAATTTAGCCTTCTCTCCTGCTCAGTATGCATTCTTTTAATACTTTTCTTTAGTCATTTAACTTCATGACTTTTAAGATACTATCATTTGACTGGAATGTTTTTGCTTTTCCTTACAGACA
>CM045728.1:87807349-87817349 GCA_024760905.1 Plotosus lineatus | reverse complement strand
AGCCTGCACAGAGTAGTGTATAAAGATACACACTCATAAATATAATTGTAGATGCTCCTGCAAAAAACACCCCAAGGAGTCTCACTTAAAGATATGAGTCATGAAAACTTGATGAGTCAGTAAACAGAGAGAATTCTGGTGGAAAAATGTACAATGATAATCATTTGAAATGCAGTGTGTTCAGTGTGTATTAGAGATCTAACAATGGGAATGAAACAGATCACGTGTGCTCCACAGATGTAAATACAGGGATCCCTCACTACTTCGCACTTTAATTCATGCGGCTTCAGTGCATCGCAGTTTTTTAATAAATAAATAAATATTCATCGAATTAAAAAATAAGGAAAAAAGTGAAGGAAAATGCCTCAAAAAACAAGGCCAATTATGCAAAAAAAAAAACCAAACAAAAAACAAACCCCCTAAACCAACACAAAACAACACAAAACCTCCCATCAAAACTATTACATTGTTGCATCCTGTATGTATGTGTGTCCTCTTCTTCTCATGCGATACCATCTGTATGTGTGTGTGTATTTATATATATTTTTAATGTTTAATTGTTATTATAAGCATTTATAGCATTGAATATGTATTTATTTATATTATATACACATATACATGTACATATACGTCAGTCGGGGGGGATCCTACTTCACGGATTTCGATGGTCACATGTTAATCTTGGTCACAATTAACCGCAGAAAGTGAGGGATCCCTGTACTAGTACCTACAGTGGTGTGAAAAGTATTTGCCCCTCCCTCATTTATTATGTTTTTGCATGTTTGTCACACCTAAATGTTTGATCAGTTAGGTTTATAGGACAAACATTTTTTTCACACAGGGCCATGTAGGTTTGGATTTTTCCTCTCTTAACAGTTAAAATCCAAACCTACATGGCCCTGTGTGAAAAAATGTTTGTCTCCTAAACCTAACTGATTGGGCCAACCTTAGCAGCAATAACCGCAAGCAAGCGTTTGCAATAACTTGTAGTGAGTCTTTCACGGCGCTGTGGAGGAATTTTGGCCCACTCATCTTTGCAGAATTGTTGTAATTCAGCCACATTGGAGGGACTTTGAGCATGAACTGCCTTTTTGAGGTCATGCCACAGCATCTCAAAAGAATTCACGTCAGAACTTTCACTAGACCACTCCAACGTCTCTATTTTGGTTTTCTTCAGCCATTCAGAGCTGGACTTGCTGGTGTGTTTTGGTTCATTGTCCTGCTGCAGAACTCAAGTTCGCTTTAGGTTGAGGTCATGAACAAATGGCCAGACATTCTGCATCAGGATTTTTGGCTGGACAGCAGAATCCATGGTTCCATTTATCACGGCAAGTTTTCCTGGTCAAACAATGCCCCAGACCGTTACACTACCACCAGCATGTCTTACTGTTGGTATGATGTTCTTTTTCTGACATGTGGTCTTACTCTTAGGGCAGAAATAATGGGATACACATCTTCCAAAAAGTTCAACTTTTGTCTCATCAGTGTACAGAGTATTTTCACAAAAGTCTTGGGGAAGATTAATATGTTTTTTGGCAAAATTGAGATGAGACTTAATGTTATTTTTGCTCGGCAGTGGTTTTCATCTTGGAACTCTTCCAGGCAGGCCATTTTTGCCCAGTCTCTTTCTTGTAGTGGAGTCATGATCTGAGGCACATTAGACCTGCAGTTCTTTGGATGTTGTTGTATTGTCTCTTGTGACCTCTCTGATGAATTGTTGCTATGATCTTGGGGAAATTTTGGTCGGCCGGCCACTCCTGGGTAGGTTCACCAGTGTTACATTTTTTTTCCATTTGTGGATAATGGCTCTCACTGTGGTTTGCTGGAGTACCAAACTTTAGAAATGGCTGTATAAACTTTTCCAGATTGATGGATCTCAATTACATTCGTTCTCATTTGTTCCTGAATGTCTTTGGATCTCGACATGATGTATAGCTTTTGAGAATCTTTTGATCTACTTCACTTTTTTCTTTTTTTCCTTTCAGCTGCTCCCTTTCAAGGGTTGCCACAGCGAATCGTTTGCCTCCATCTTCATGGAAATCATATTAATGATTCACATATTCGATTTGGCATAGGTTTTTATGTTGGATGCTCTTCCTGAAACAACCCTTAGCAAGAGGCAGAAACACACTGACGGCTATGCAGCTACTCTTGTTGAAAGTCAGCAATGGTTCTTTTACGTGCCTCACACCATAGACAGTGAGAGACATGGCCCGCCTTTGATAACCCAGTTAGTTGCACTGGGGGGCAGTGACAACCTTGCGGAGAGTGGGACTCGAACCTCTAACCCTAGGATCAGCTATCCAGCACCTTATACCACCAGGCAACGACTGCCCCTGGTCTACTTCACTTTATCAGGATCTATTGAAGTGATTTTTTGAATGAGAACGGGTGTAGCAGCTATCAGGTCTGGGTGTAGCTAGAGAAATTGAATTCAGGTATGGCATCTTTCAAGTTTTTCATACAGGACCATGTAGGTTTGTATTTTGTTTCCGTCTTAAATATAACAGCCTTCATTTGTGTTTTCTTGTGTTGTCTTTGTCTTATATTTAAATTTGTTTGATGAGCTGACACATTGAGGTATAACAAACATGCAAAAACTTAATAAATCAGGAAGAGGCAAACACTCTTTTATACCACTGCCCTGTCCATGAACATCTCTTTATCTTTTTTCCATTTGTTTTTTAGTTGTTTGAACCTCTTCATTTTCTGACTGAGCTTCAATATACTGTAGTCTATCCAGAATGTGGCAACACTTACTAAAAATTATAACTTCATCGAAGCCATGCACACAAAGTGCCGTGAACAGGGTAATATGTTTCTTCTAGAAAAAACAAAACAAAACAAAAAGCACTAAGACATTAAATTCACACATTTATTTGTGGTCTTTTATTATGAACACTAAAAAAGATTTTAATATTTAATATTTAAGATTTTAATATAAGATTAATAAATTTTTAATTATTTATGGATGTGGTGAAGGAGGAAATGAAGGTAGTTGGAGTAAGAGTAGAAGATGCAGAGGATAGGGAGAGATGGAGGCAGATCATTTGCTGTGGCGACCCCTGAAGGGAACAGCTGAAAGAAAAAGAAGAAGAAGAAAAAAGATTTTAATAATATAATCATCGAGACCTTATACATCATGTATAATAAAATGTCCTGTAAGGACTCGCAGCAGCCCAATAAGTATGTGTCCAGCAAAGTTCTTTTTTTTATCTTTATGGAATTTAACAAACCCCAAAACGGAACTTATAATAAGACAGTAGGCCCTTGACCAGTCACGATTCACCGCTCGCGCCCCCGCATACTTGCGGATTGGCGACAAATCCGGAAGTAACTGGCATGCGATTCAAATTTAGCCAATGGCTGAGAGCGTTTGTTTCTTCCTCCTGCTGATTGGTTGCAGATGATGTGTACACCTCTTTTTTCTACTTTGCCCACTAGTTATCAATGTGATTGCTTCAATTGCGAATTCATGTTTTTTTAGTGTGTTTGTAATTATTATTTAAGCCCTATGATGTCACTCAAATGCCCTGCATCTTCTCTAGCTTTTGGTAAGAAGTCTCAGTGCTTTATTCATTAATAAATATTATAAGAGTACAAAATTAAAAAGTTTTTACTTAATCATTACTACACGGTACTACATTATTACTGTATTAATGAGAAAGACTGTTTATAGAATGTGTTTTAGAAGTGCATGTAATATCATACATAGGGTTTTAAAACCGCGTCAATAACTCATGGATTTTCTTGATCCGCGGGAAGGAAACAGAACCATTGAGAAAAACGGGGACCAACTGTATATACTTAAATAATTATCTTATTTTAAATTTATTTACTTGTTAATGCTTTTTAAGGTCAATATATATGACCCAGGAATGGTAAGCAAACATAACCTGCTTAAAGTGGAAAAATAAAGCTCAAAAAATATAACTGTAGTTGTTTTTTTTTCATGTAGTGTACACAGACGCTCCTCGACTTACGTTTTTAATTGGTTCCGGACTGCTGAACGTAAGTTGAAAGTGAACGTAAGTTGTTGCAGTGATGTATGACGTATGACGTGTGACATATGACGCTCATACTGTACTATATATCCATAAATACCATTACTATATCTCATAAAACACCCCTAAATCAATTATTATAAACATCTTCTTCTTTTTCTTTTCCTTTTGGCTGTTCCCTTCAGGGGTCGCCACAGCAAACCATCCGCCTCCATCTCACCCTGTCTTCTGCATCTTCTTCTCTTACTCCAATGACCTTCATGTCCTCCTTCACCACATCCATAAATCTCTTTTTTGGTCTTCCTCTAGGCCTTCTGCCTGGTAGTTCCAACCTCAGCATCCTACTGCCGATATACTCACTATCCCTCTTCTGTACATGTCCAAACCATCTCAATCTAGCCTCTCTGACTTTGTCTCCAAAACATCTTACATGGGCTGTCCCTCTGATGTACTCATTTCTGATCCTATCCATCCTCGTTACTCCCAGAGAGAACCTCAACATTTTCATCTCCGCTACCTCCAGCTTTGCCTCCTGCCTTTTCCTCAGCGCCACTGTTTCTAAGCCATACAACATCGCTGGCCTCACCACCGTCTTGTACACTTTTCCTTTCATTCTTACTGACACTCTCCTATCGCACATCACACCGGACACTTTTCTTCAACCATTCCAGTCTGCCTGCACATGCTTCTTCACCTCTTTTCCACACTCTCCATTGCTCTGGACTGTTGAGCCTAAGTACTTAAAATCCTCAACCTTCATTATCTCTGCTCCCTGTAACATCACCGTTCCTCCTGGGTCTTTCTCATTCACACACATGTATTCTGATTTTCTGAGGCTAACCTTCATTCCTCTCCTTTCCAGGACATACCTCCACCTCTCTAGATTTTCCTCCACTTGTTCTCTGCTCTCACTACAGATCACAATGTCATCTGCAAACATCAAAACATCATAGTCCATGGAGATTCTTGCCTAACCTCGTCTGTCAGGCCTGTCCATCACCATGGCAAACAAGAAGAGGCTCAGAGCTGATCCTTGATGCAGTCTCACCTCCACCTTGAATTTGTCGGTCACACCGACAGCACACCTCACCACTGTCTTACATCTCTCATACATGTCCTGCACCACTCTAACATACTTCTCTGCCACTCCAGACTTCCTCATGCAATATCACAGTTCTTCTCTTGGCACCCTGTCATATGCTTTCTCCAGATCCACAAAAGCACAATGCAGTTCCCTCTGACCTTCTCTCTACTTCTCTATTAACATCCTCAAAGCAAACATTGCATCTGTGGTGCTCTTTCTTGGCATGAAACCAAACTGTTGCTCACAAATGCTGACCTCTGCCCTTAGTCTAGCTTCCACTATTCTTTCCCACAACTTCGTCGTATGGCTCATCAAGTTTATCCCTCTGTAGTTGCTGCAACTCTGCACTTCTCCCTTGTTCTTAAAAATGGGCACCTCCGGCATCTGCTCACTCTCTAAGACCTTGTTGAATGTTCTTGTAAGAAAATCTACTGCTACCTCTCCGAGACACTTCCATACCTCCACAGGTATATCATCAGGACCAATTGCCTTTCCATTCTTCATCCTCTTCAGTGCCCTCCTCACTTCACCCTTACTAATCTTTGCTACTTCCTGCTCCTCAATGGTCACCTCTTCTACTCTTTTTTCTCTCTCATTTTCCTCATTCATCAGCTCTTCATAGTACTCTTTCCATCTTCCCAGCACACTTCTGTCATCAGTCAATACATTTCCCCCTCTGTCCTTTATCAATATAACTTGCTGCACGTCCTTCCCATCTCTATTTCTCTGCTGTGCCAACCTGTATAGATCATTTTCTCCCTCCTTACTGTCCAACCTATCATACAAGTCATCATACGCCCTCTGTTTGGCCTTAGTCACTGCTACTTTCACCTTACACTGTATCTCCCTGTACTCCTGTTTACTCTCTTCGGTCCTCTCAATGTCCCACTTCTTCTTAGCTAACCTGTTCCTTTGTACACACTCCTGCACTTCCTCATTCCACCACCAAGTCTCCTTATCTACTTTCCTTATAGAAGACACACCAAGTACTCTCCTACCTGTGTCCCTGATCACATTTGCGGTGGTTGTCCAGTCATCTGGAAGCACTTCCTGACCACCCAAAGCCTGTTTCAACTCCTCCTTGAAGACAACACGACCCTCTTCCTTTTTCAACTTCCACCACTTTGTCTTTTGCTCTGCCTTTGCCTTCTTCACCTTTCTCACCATCATCGTCATCCTGCACACCACCATCCTATGCTGTTTGGCAACACTCTCACCCACTACTACTTTGCAGTCACTGACTTCCTTCAAAGTACATCGCCTACACAAGATGTAGTCTACCTGTGTGTTCCTGCCTCCGCTTCTATAAGTCACCATATGCTCCTGTTTCTTCTTGAAGAAAGTATTTACCACAGCCATTTCCATCCTTTTTGCAAAATCGATCAACATCTGTCCTTCTGTGTTCCTGTCCTGGGTACCAAACCTGCCAATCACTTCTTCGTCCCCTCTGTTGCCTGCACCAACATGTCCATTGAAGTCTGCACCAATGACCACTCTTTCACCTCTGGGGGTATTCTGCATCACTTCATCTAACTCACTCCAGAATCTCTCCTTCTCTTCTAGCTCACATCCTGTCTGTGGGGCATAAGCACTACCAACATTGAACATCACACCTTCAATTTCTAACTTGAGACTCATCACTCTGTCTGACACACTTTTCACTTCTAGAACATTCCTGACAAACTCCTTCAAGATGACTCCTACTCCATTTCTCTTCCCATCCACACCATGATAAAACAGCTTAAAAGCTAAAACCCTGCTCCTAAGCTTTTAGCTTTGCTACCTTTCTACCTGGTCTCCTGAACACACAGTATGTCCACCTTCCTCCTCTGCATCATGTCAGCCAGCTCTCTATCTTTTCCTTGCATAGTTCCAACATTCAAAGTCCCTACTCTCAGTCCTAGACTCGTGCTTTTCCTCTTCTCTCTCTGCCTATGGACACGCCTCCTGTCTCCCCTTCTTCGACGTCCTCGACCAACAGTAGTCCAATTTTCACCAGCACCCTGTTGGCTAACAGCACTGATGGCGGTCATTGTTAACCCGGGCCTCGACCGATCCGATATGAGATTTGTGTTTATGGTTTGCATTTTGTAGTTTGGCAAAGGTTTTACGCCGGATGCCCTTCCTGTCGCAACCCTCTGCATTTCTCCGGGCTTGGGACCGGCATAAGGGGGAGAGACACTGGTTAGTGCCCCCCTGCCTCATGGCTGCATTCCCTGCCTCATGGCTGCATTCCCTGCCTCATGGCTGCATCCCCCCCCCCCTTATGGCTGCATTAATTATTATAAACATAACATTGTAAAATAATATCAAATATATCAAATAATATCAACATTAATTTCACATAAGTCAGTTATTTATACCGAGTCACTTTACATGAAGCTTAAAACAGTCAATCAACGCTTACAATATGTGAGGTGCTCAATACCGAAAGTAGTGTACTTGCGAAAGTAGTGTACTTGCTGTGGGTTATACAGACTTCCTGTCTTTCAAAAGCACAAGGGTGCCATTGAACTCATTTAGAACACAGCCTGCACTGATGCAGTCTGCCAGCAAAGCTGAGCATTCTTTCTTTTGTGTAAGTAAACTTTATTCAAGAGATGCATACAAAGAACAAGTAAAAATCCTTATGAATATTCATATAAAAATAAGTATACACTCTTAGGATTCTGCTAAAAGATAATAAATATAAAGATTGTGCTGATCTGAGCAGATAGTTAATTCATCTCTGTGTATGAGACTTGCACCCATGCTAGTAGGCTTACACTTCTGACCAACCATATTTGCTTAGGGTTACGAAAGTCCGCAAAACAGTGTAAACACAAAGATCACAGAGACGACGTCTTAACACAAGGGTAACACGCTATATAACTGAGATATTTATATATATATATATATATATATATATATATATATATACACTGTATATATATATATATATATATATATATAATATATATACTGTAGTTTGTAAACAATGAATGCAGCAGCATCATTGCGTCATTACATCAGCGCACTTCGTAGGTACGTCTAAACTCAAAACTTGACTTTTTTTTTTGAAAAAAAAAAAAAAAAACAACATAAAATCGAAAAAACGTAAAACGGATGAATGTAAGTCGGGGAGCGTCTGTATACTAACATTTTGAAATGCCACAATGGTTAACATGTCTGCCTCACAGTAAGACGGTCCAATTCGAGTACTTCCTCTAGGTACTCCGGTTTCCTCCATACAGTCCAAAGACATGCAACTTCGGCTGTTTCAAATTGCCCTAAGGTATGAGTGTATCTGAATGGTTGTGTCTGTTGGTCCTGCAATTCCAAATTACCCCTGGGTGTAAGCATAAGAGTGAATGTTGCCCTGCGATGAACTGGGGAACTGTTCAGAGTGAACCCTGCCTTAGTCCAGAATTAGCTGAGATAGGCTCCAGCCTCTCCTCAACCCTAGTAGATAATGTAATTTGGAGATGAAGGGTGAATGACTGAGTGTGCAGCTGCATCTTTACAGAAAGTATTTGTCAGTGTTATATGTAGGCTATTAAGCTTTGAATGAGAATGCATGTCCTCTGTACTGCTATTGCCTCTTTCCCAAGTTGAATAAGTTTCATTTATTCTGTATTCAATTTTAATACACAGAAAGAGAGATAGATAGATGTCACTCAATAGTCTCTAAAGCAGAACAAGATTTTTATAGTTTGTAGGTATTTTACAGATTTTATCCACGAGAGAGGCAAGTCAGGTAACGTCAGCACTTTGAGCTGAGGCTATCGAAAAAGTTCCCAAGGGTATCCTGGTTGAGAGCAAGTATGTACTGTGTAGGCACCTGATTATAATACACATATGCTAGTAAAATATCCTGTTATATCTACATAACCATGTATTTAAATCAGTAGCAGTTTGTTGGTACTTGGGCTTGAATCCTCAACCTTCAGATCTATAAGCCACTGAGCCACCATTTTACTCCATCTTCAATTCCTCTTTCTCTTCACTCTGGATAGAACTTTCACTAAACTTTGTTTTCTTGTGAACGGTTGTTCGAATTTGTGTTCAACATGAGCATTATTTCTGAGTTCAGATGCTGATGGAAGGTAAAGAGTTCTGGGGTGCAGTTTGTTCTCCAGTTCATTCTGAAGGTGTTCAGTGGGGTTGAGGTCAGAGCTCTGTACAGGACACCCAAACTTATTACATGATATTTTAATGAAGTTGGTATAAAGACTGTTACAGTCTCCTCTCAACTCCTGTTGTATGAGTTTCACCCTCCAACAGTGCACAGTGTACAATGTACAAGGCAATGATGAATTAATGGTTAAGGTGACGGGTCACTGATCCAAAGGTCAGCAGTTCAATCAACACTATCAGCACCGTTGGGCCTTGTGCAAGGCCCTTAACCCTCAATTCTCATTTTTTATATATTAAATAAATGTAATTGTAAGTCACTCTGGATAAGAGCGTCTGCCAAATGCTGTAAATGTAAATGTACAAGACATATTCTCTGCGTTCCAGAAGAAAAGCAATCAGGAAGTGGTACAGAATATATGATTGGCTGAACATGCAGTTAATTAAATTACTTATTAGAGGACGATATATAAACATGCCCGAAACAAAACACCCCGGTGTGTATAATGCATGTGCATGAAGCTCATTTGCTAATGGCATGATTTACAAAAAATAAAAAAGTAACCATTAAATTTGTTTTCGTGCTGAAGTTCCATTGTACTCACACACTCATTTGTCAAGCTGCTTAATACTACTAGGGTTGCAAGGAGGCTGTTGCCTACTGGGCAAAGGTGGGACACACCCTGAACAGCTGGTCAGACCATCACAGGGCAACACTTACTACTTTCCACACTCATGCACATACCAAAGGTTCATTTGGAACAGCCAATTAGCCTAATGTGCATGTCTTTATACAGTG
>CM045728.1:87739849-87804849 GCA_024760905.1 Plotosus lineatus | reverse complement strand
AAGAGAACAGAAAAATATTTTCCTGTTTTTTTAAAGCACGGTGGAACGATCAACTGTATTGTTACTGCTGAACATTATAGACATTCCCCAGTGGCAGGGGTTCTTGAAATACCATGTAAACTCACTTTTACAGGCAGTGAATGAATCATTTTACAGTTACAGAGACTGATAGAATAAAATTGGTAAGTTTGATCTACGATTTTGCTCCCAGTACAGATGGGCGGTTCTTAGGCGTAAGATCAAAAATATTGGGAGGGGGGCTTATTGGAGCAGGGCGCTTATTACGTTGAATACAGTATTTTTATTTACAAACTGGATTCCAAAAAAGTTGGCACACTATACAAATTGTGAGTAAAAACCAAATGCGATGATGTGGAAATGCCAAATTTCAATATTTTATTCTAAATAGAACATTGATGACAGAGCCAAAAGTTTAAACTGAAAGTTACAATGTCTGGATGGGAGCATATGTTGTTCTAGAACCTGAATATAGCTTTCTGCATTGACGGTGCCTTTCCAGATGTGCAAGCTGCCCATGCCACACGCAGTCATGCAACCCCACATCATCACAGATGTAGGCTACTGAACTAACCGCTGATAACAACTTGGGTTGTACTTGTTCTCTTTAGTCTGGATGACATGGAGTCCGAGTTTTCCATAAAGAACTTTGAATCATGTTCGTCTGACCACAGAACAGTTTTCCACTTTGCCACACTCCATTTTAAATGACCCCTGACCCAGAGAAAACGCCTGCGCTTCTGGGTCCTGTTTGGAAATGGCTTTTTTTTTGTATTGTAGCGTTTCAGGTGGAAACGGTAGATGGCACGGTGGATTGGGTTTACTGACAGTGGATTCTGGAAGTATCGCTGAGCCCATTTTATGATTTCCCTTACAGTAGCATTCCTGTTTGTGGTGCAGTGCCATTCAAGGGCCCGAAGATGATGGACATCCAGTATGGTTTTCCCGCCTTGACCCTTACACACAGAGATTGTTCCAGATTCTCTGAATCTTTGGATGATGTTATGCACTGTAGATGATGATAACTTCAAAATCCTTGCAATTTTTTCTCTGGGAAACATCATTTTGATATTGCTGCACTATCATTCTGCGCAACATTGGTGATACTTTACCCATCTTCGCTTCTGAGAGACACTGCCACTTTGAGAAGCTCTTTTTATACTTAGCCATGTTGCCAATGGACCTCATTAGTGGTAATTGGTCTTCCAGCTGTTTGTTATAAGTGCAATTGACTTTTCCAGCCTTTTATTGCTACCTGTCCCAACTTGTTTGAGATTTGTTGACACCATGAAATTTCAAACCAAAATATTTTCCCCTTAAAATGATAAACTTTTGACCTGCCATCTATGTTCTATTCGGAATAAAATATTGCAATTTGGCACTTCCACATCATTGCATTCAGCTTTTTTCACAATTTGTATAGTGTGCCAATTTTTTTGGAATGCAGGTTGTATTAAGTACAGTGATACCTCAGCTCACGAACATAATTGGTTCCCAGAAAGTGTGTGAGGCGAAAAGTTCGTCTTCCGAACATTTATTTCCCATAAGAAACCATTAAAATGAGAATAATCCGTTCCCAGGTCCCCATAAAACATAATTTTCTACTAAATAAGCCTTAAAACTACACAAAAATATACCTTATTTTATTTATAATAAATGTGCTATTGTATTGTAATTAAAGAAATAAACTGTACTGTATAATAAAGTCGTTTTATTTACCTTTGTGATGGTAGTTGATGGCTTGATGGAATGGAGTGGGAGGAGGAGGGAGGGAGGGACTTACTGTTTGGAAGGAGTGTTTGGAAACGCCTACTGTTTGGAAACACCCTTAGCCACACACGCACCCTTAATAGCTTCCTTGTTCTTAAGGATGGTAGCAATGGTAGACTTAGCGTACTGGTACTGGGACGCTAAGTCACACAAACGCACACCTCGTTCGTGTTTTTCAATGATCTCCGCCTGTGGTGGGGTCTTTTTCGGTCCCATAATAGCAAAAGTACACTCAATATGGTCCAAAATGTCTATCAAACACAAACCACTTCCGCACTCAAAGAAAGGGGGTGACGAACTGTGACGCCGTGAGTGTGCGTCAGCTTCTCGTGGCCGCCACCGTGGCGCTGTTCGACCGCGTGGTTTGATTCGTCCGCCGAAAACTAGTTCGTCAGCAGAGACTATATGCTCGCAAGTTTAATGTTCTTGAGGCGAAAAGTTCATGAGCTTAAGCGTTCGTCAGCGGAGGTTTTACTATATTCTTATCCACAGGGTCCACATTTGTTCAGACCTTCAGAAAAATGCAGAGTTGTATTCATTCATGCATTTTCTAAATTAATCTTAATTAGGGTTGTGGGAAGGATGGCACCTCAACCTACTCTGACACGGTTGGAGTACATGCTGTACAACTCGCCAGATCATCGCATGGCCAACACACATGACCATTCACACTCACACCTCAGAGTGATTTCTGACAGCCAGTTAGCCTCCTGTGCATGTTTTTGTACTGTGGGAGGATTTCAGAGAAATTTCCGAGAGTTTTCTGTTTTCACGGTTTACAATTTGGCCCTGCCATCGAAGCCCTTGAACATGTCTAATGAGATTGTATTAGAAGAGGTCGCCTGTGTTATGATATCAGGTAAAGGCATGTCAGTTTTTCTTAAACATTGCTAAGGAGGTTATGTTTCATCTTCGGTGTGTTTGTTGGTCCATATGACTGTTTGCGGGATCATACAGAAAATGATGTGTGGATTTTCATTAAATGTCTACCAGAGGAGGAGCTTTGTACACGGTTTGAATCAAATTTCAAATCCTGGAATTTTATAAGGGATTCTTTAATACTAAAATTTGTGACTTTTTTTGGATGTCATACTACGGCCAAGGCAGTGGTGTTGTGTACTTTCAGCTTTTTTCTTGGCAAAGGTTTCTAATCTTTTGTGTCCTTTGCATATCTTGTTCATCCCACAGTAAATACACAGTGAATACAGGCACAAAAAACTTCATCGTGATTATTTAAAAAAGTTATTCAGCTTTTTTTTTTTTTTTCACATTTTTACATTTTGTATTTGTCTCACAGATCCACTAACTTTTCACAGAAAGAAACAAATTGCAATCAAACCAGGGCATCACAGCTATTTCAGTATTCAGAGTTTTCTTTCTTTAAGAATGAGTTGCCTGTGTCCAAGCAGTGTCTGATTCTCTTTGTCTTTATATTATCTTCATGTTTTCATTGTCTTTGTGTCAGTGACTACTTTCTTCTATTTGAGTCTTCTTGACTTTAGCCCTGTCTCTCCTTCTGTTTGTGCCTCCTAAAGCCCTTTGTCTTACTTTCTGGCTCTGTTTCATTCTTTGTTTGAGTCTCTTTCTAGGTCTCTCTTTCTGCATGTGTATTTGTGTATGTAATGCAGACTGTAAAGGGGCTGAACCAAAGCTGACCAGACGCTCCGGGAATGTGCCTGAGAAGCAGCATGCCAAAGATAACGTTTCGGGCCTGCACTCTCTCACTTTCTGTCCATAAGCTTTCCCCCCCCCTCTAAGACCTTGGAAATGAAAGCAAACAAACAAACAACAAACCCCTAACAACTTAGTTTTCTTAGTTTACAAGAATATTTATGTATTTTTTTACACTGTTGATATTAAATGTGAGTATGAATACCCGACCTTATAATATATATATATATATATATATATATATATATATATATATATATATATATATATATATATAT
Source organism: Plotosus lineatus (assembly GCA_024760905.1). Classification (NCBI taxonomy): domain Eukaryota; kingdom Metazoa; phylum Chordata; class Actinopteri; order Siluriformes; family Plotosidae; genus Plotosus; species Plotosus lineatus. Next base: position 87,801,112 of record CM045728.1, on the reverse strand, counting down.
ATATATATATATAAACTTAAAATACAGACAGCTTATATACCAATATACAGACAGCTTATATTCTTTTATCCAAATCTCTGAAACAGTAGTATGAGATTCATGCTGATTTGAAGTTATCAACTCTCTGCTTCTTTTGAGATTGAACAAAAGAGCTACAGACATAATAGTCTTGTTTAATGAGATTTGTAACTCCTGTCTTTGCTCAATTAGTAAAAGAGGTCCTCTATTCAGCAGCACTGGTTTTCCCAAAGCAGCCACACTCCCCGTCGTCCTGAATCAGGACGATGGATGCAAGACATACATAGAGCCCCCCTGTCTCCATCTCTGTCCAAAAAACTCTTTCCACACTGATGTTCCTCTTCTTCCTGATGATGATTGACAGAACCTTTGTCCCATTGTATGAAGCTGTCGCCTCTGATGAAGACACATAGACAGGCTGCAAATCCACTTGTTGCAGATTCCTTTACTGCACTCGGCTAATTTTTCATATGGCTAATGTGGGTTAAATTTAAAAAGCCAGTGAGATTTCTGCTGTTTACGCATCGTGAGTTTTGTTCTTCTTCCTTGTGTCCATCCATGATGGCTGAGGATAAGGCAGCTGGTGCTCTGAATTTATCTGTGGACCTCGTCATTAACACAAGGATGAGAACCAGGTCACATGCTCTCACTTCGGACAAAGACAGGGGTGAGAGAGGGATGAGAGGGGGCTGGGCAAAGGGCCTGGATAGGGACTAGGCCATGACCTCTTTATATTCATCAACATATCACTGGCCGGGTGTGCGTTGTCTGAATGCTTGCACTTACACTAACACATCATTTTTTCTTGCCTTTTCTGTTAATATCTCTTCTTATTAAAAGGTTTAAAATTAAAGAACCCCTAAACATCATTTTACATCATTAAATAAGAACATTGCATTGTTTATCTATCTATCTATCTATCTATCTATCTATCTATCTATCTATCTATCTATCTATCTATCTATCTATCTATCTGTCTGTCTGTCTGTCTGTCTGTCTGTCTGTCTGTCTGTCTGTCTGTCCGTCCGTCCGTCCGTCTGTCCAACCCACCCATCCATCCATCCATCCATCTATCTATCTATCTATCTATCTATCTATCTATCTAATGTCTTAGTATGCAGGTCTCCATCCAACCCACCCATCCATCCATCCATCCATCCTTCTATCTATCTATCTATCTATCTATCTATCTATCTATCTATCTATCTATCTATCTATCTATCTATCTATCTATCTATCTATCTAATGTCTTAGTATGCAGGTCTCTCACTTACTTTTACATGTTGATTTTGACTAAATTTAATACCCAACTAAATAACTTGGCTCACAAAGAATTATTATTTGCTAGGATATTATCATCTGAAGTTCTATTTACATCCTCATAAACTTTAAAATGTGTGAGTCAAATCTGTCAGAGTAAAAACAATTTAACTTGCTAACATTAGCGAGTATAGCGTATATGTTTTCTGTTGGATTTCAATAATCGTACATTTTCATTACTACATATGCACAGATTTTGCTAATTTAGATATTTGGCTAGCAAACAACTAGCAAACTATTGTCACTAAGAAATGACTTCATACTACTTGATACTTATGATTATTGGTACTATATAATACAGCATCTTTGAGAATTAGTTGGATTTTTTAAAAAATAATTAAAAAAATAATATATATATATATATATATATATATATATTATGTTTTAAATTATTTAAAAAAATAGATATTTTAATTTTTTATAGATATTTTATTGTTACGGTAGTAATATCAGTTTTATGCTATCATTTGTATAGATACAAATTAAAATCTTACTAATATTTGACAATATTAACTACTGTACTTAGTAAACTAGCTATAACTATATTTAATTTTTCATAATTGCTCAGTAATAACATTTGTGTGAGTCATTCATTCATTCATTAATTCATTCATTTTCTAAACTGCTTAATCCAAATTAGGGTCACAGGGAAGCTGGAGCCCATCTCAATTGACTCTGGGTGAGGGCAGCGTACACCCTGGACAGCTTGCCAGGCACTCGCAGGACAGAAACATGCTGATGGCAGCTACTCTTGACAAAAGTCAGCAATGGTTCTTTTACATGCCTCACACCATAGACATCGAGAGGCATGGCCAACCTTTGAGTTAGCTGCAATGGGGGAACAGTGACAACCTGTTGAGGGTGTGGCTTGAACCCCCAACCTTGGGATCAATGATCCAGCACCTTATTTGGTTAGTGATAAGAATTGAAATTTTTGCTACATGACTATAGAAAATATGTTATTTTTAAATAATAATAATAATAATAATACAAGCTTTATTGAAAATACAGATAAATACTCAACCAAGTCTGAGTTGCTCCCAGTGCAGCTAACCCGGTTATTAAAAGCTAGCCATATCTCTCACTGTCTATGGTGAGAGGCATGTAATGGAACCATTGCTGTTGTTTGAAAAGAGTAGGCTGGGTTGCTGGCAGCATGTTTTTGTTCTGCGATGGCTGATGAGCTGTCCAGGGTGTACTCTGCCCTTACCCAGAGTCGTGTAAGTCCTTCCCAGAACCCTAATAAGGATTAAGAGGCTCAGAAAATGAATGAATGATAGTCTGAATGGTTTATAAAATTTAAAATGAATGTTCACATGGTGGGCGGAGCTTAAAGATTTTATTAACTTTACTTCAAACAAATTAAAACAGACAAGTAAAATGTTTTGCTGACAATTTTTTTCTAATTTTGTTTGAAAGTTGGTATTACACCCTAATTTTAAGAGGCAATAAAAAAAGATTTGTCCAGAAATCTGAAAAATAATTTACCAAATTGTGATTTGTACCTGAAGTTTCTCAACTTAAATAAAATAATTAATTTTAAAAAGGGTTGGGTTTTTAACTCTAAAATATTTAAGTAAGAATGAAAGAAAATCTGATTTGCATTAATTCTCTATATTTAGCTCCACAGAATTAAAAATGAGTCTATCTCATGTTCTGCCTTCGTGGTCATGTGCACATTTTCAGAGGAGAAGTCATTTCTCCCTTCTAGACCACAACAGAGGGAATTTATGACATCCCCTGTGTGCTCCAAAATAAGATACACCACAGAACACCCCATTCTGAGACCTGCTAAGTGCTCCAGTGATTCCACTCTTGCCCTTGAGAGTCGGGTTCACATCGCCTGAGCTATTTATCTTTAGTGTGCAGCTCAGTGATGTTCAGTTTGTATCCCAGTTCTTGGAGTACTTCAGCCTAAAGGAATGTTTCTCATGTGGGAAATTTAAAATTCCTTCACAGAGCAGAAACTATGACGTATGTGTGTGTTCCTTGCCAGAAAATGTAATGCTGCTCTCTGCTGTTCAACATACAGTACTACATACACTCATACAGTATGCATTCATTCGCATAAACACTCACATATACTGTTTCGTGTATGGGGCTGCACAGTAGTGTAGTGGTTAGAACATCCACCATACTGCAAGAAAATATTCTGTTCAAGTCCCAGGCTCAGTGGTGCGTTTCTGTGTGGAGGTTGCATGTTTCCACAGTGGTAGCATGAGTTTAAAATTTGGTTGTTCCAAATTGGCCCTAAGTGTGAGTGTAAATGGTTGTGTCTGGTGAAATGTTCTGGGTGTACTCCGCCTTCCTCCAATGTTGGTTGACATAGGCTCCAGCCTTTCTGTGACCCTAATATGATTAAGCAGTTCGGCAAATAAATGAATGAGTGTGCAGCATACACATGCATTAATCTTGCTATTTTGTTGCTCAGTATCTTTCATTCATTCATTTTATTAATCGCTTAATAATAATTATTGTCGCAGAAAGGCTGGCGCCCAGCTCAGTCAACGCTGGGTGAAGGCAGAGTGCACCCTGGAAATCTAGGCAGGTCATTGCAGCGCAGAAACATGCTGATGGCAAAGGTTCTATTACATGCCTCTCTCCACAGACAGTGAGAGACATGGTTGACCTTTGATAACCCAGTTACCTTCACTATGGGGACAGCAGTGACAAGCCAGTGACAGTGGGGCCTGAACCCATCACCTTGGGATCAGTAATCCAGCATCTTACCACCAGGCCACTATCACTATCTTTTACTCTTTAAAGTGTTTTTTTTTTTTTTGCTTTTATTTGTATTATAAACTTACAGCCTATATATATATATATATATATATATATATATATATATATATATATATATATATATATATATATATATATATAGGACACAGCGCACACACTGATGCACACCTCACATAAAAATGCAAGTAGTTTTGATGGGGGTTTTTGGGTCGGTTTTTTTGTTTTTGTTTGTTTGATTTTTTTTGGCATAATTGGCCATGTTTTTGAGCCATTTTCCTTAACTTTTCCCCCTATTCTTCCTTAATTTCATTATTTTTAATTCAATGAATATTTAAAAAAAAACAAAAAAACAAAAACACGATCCACAGAAGCCGCATGAATTGAAGCGCAAAATACCAAAAGATCCCTGTAAATACAATCCGCAACCAATTCACACACACACACATATATATATATATATATATGATTTCTAGGGTGATGTTGCAGTTAGCATTTGTAGCCGCACAGCAAGATGGTCCCAGAGCCTTTCTGTGTTGAATTTGAATATTAGCCCTGCATTTGGGGTTCATCAGGGTATGGCCCAGAAACCTCCACGTGAGGTCAACTGACGAAATCCTAATTGCTGATAGGTGTGAATGTTGGTGTGAAAAGTTGTTTGTGTCTTTGCTAGTCTCATGATTGAGTGGCAAGCTGTTCAAGGTGTCACCCTCACAAGTCAGCGTCTCCCAGGATAATAGTTGTTAAAAATAAATGAACGAATGAATATTTTCAAATCATGAAATTTGGCATAAACAGTTGCTAAAAAGATAAGCAAGTCAACAAAGCACTTAAACATTTTCACAAACAGATCTCACTGAAATCATGAATGCATCAAAGCAGCTGATTACAAGCACTAACACTTAGACTTACAGTAATTACTTTTATTTTTTTGTTTGTGTAAATTGTGTTACATTTTCTGAATTTTATTTTGAATTCCCAATATAATATCAGTCTGTATAAATAGCATGATAATTTACTACAGGCAACTCTTTAACACTCTTTGTCACTATTAACAAAACCATGATGGAAAAAATTCTGAATCTCAGGTATGAGAAGACTCAAAACAGGGAGAGAACATTTTCATAGTGCATGTGTTCGTGTGTGTGTGTGTGTGTGTGTGTGTGTGTGTGTGTGTGTGTGTGTGTGTGTCTGTTCAGTCAGGTGATACTGTGCGTCTGCGCAGGCAGCTGCAGGTCAGACATTTCAAGATGTTTATGGTGATGTGCATCAGGGAGCCAAAGTTAAACAGCAGGTTGTAGAAGGTGTGTACAGACAGGCCACCCGTCTCGTCTGCATACTTCATGGCCACCAGTGGTGTGTAAAGGCTGTTAGTGAGGTTCCTGAAGCGAGGGTTGCGTGTCTCGATCACCTTCTTAGTGCACTAAAAGACAGGAGACAGTGTGTTAATCGAATACAATCATTACAACTGTGATTCGTATTATACAGGCTATTTATTTCACTGGATAGGCAGTCCCCTAGAGGACACTTCATAATGATTTATTATGCATAACGGTCCACCAGAAAACAATTCCTCATGTTTTCTTGCATATAGGGCTAATACTCAAACATAAGCTACACTAGAGGGCACCTCAACATGTTTTCTATGACAGATGGCCACTGTTAAAGGGCACATCATAGTTTCTTGGGTATGAGACACCCGAGATGGCATGTGATATTTTTTTTACAACATAGGGCACCTTAGAGCAGGGCCGCGGACCGGTATTGGGCTGTGGCTCAATTGGTACTGGGCCACAGAATAAATAATTAATTATTTCCATTTTATTTATTATCTGAGTTTTAACGATCTTTATTTATGAAAAATCTTTTATTTTGAAAAATGACCAGATTCTCTCGGTTACATGTCGGTTATTTTAGCGCTAAAATGTAACCTACAGTGGGACAACGTGTGAACAGAGGTGTGTTAGACATGTTTCAAACATTAGTGGGGATTTTGAGTGAGACTGAGTCTGAGCATGCATGATCACCTGTGTTTTTTTTTTTTTGTTTTTTTTTTTATTGTTTTTTTAGAAACATTCAAGCTCTACTTGCCAACCAACTTTATTTCAGATGTTGAAAAATAACATTCATGGAGTGTTTATTATTATTATTAATAATAGTAATAATAATAATAATAATAATAATAATAATAATAATAATACTCATATAAATACATTCTTCTTCTTCTTCTTCTTGTCCTTTCGGCGTTTCCCTTTTTCAGGGGTCGCCACAGTGAATCATCTGATTCGCACATTTGATTTGGCATAGGTTTTTACATCAGATGCCCTTCCTGACACAACCCTTTAGCAAGGGACAGAAACACGCTGACTGCTTAGCTGTCTATTCTTTACAAAAGTCAGCAATGATTTTTTTTACATGCCTCTCACCATAGACAGTGAGAGACATGGCCGGCCTTTGATAACCCAGTTAGCAGCACTGGGGGGGACAGTGACAACCTTGCGGGGAGTGGGACTTGAACCCCCAACCCTAGGATCAGCGATCCAGCGCCATATACCACTAGGTCACCACTGCCCCCGAGGAGTGATTCCAGTAGAGTTGGAAATTCCCCTAGGAGAGGTTCCAGTAGAATTGGCAATTCCGCTAGGAGAGGAGTCAGTAGAATTGGCAATTCCCCTAGGAGAGGGTCCAGTAGAATTAGAAATTCCCTTATGAGAGGTTCCAGTACAGTTGGCAATTCCGCGAGGAGAGGTGTCAGTAGAATTGGCAATTCCCCTAGGAGAGATTCCAGTACAGTTGGCAATCCTCTATGAGAGGTTCCAGTAGAGTTGGCAATTACCCTAGGAGAGGGTCCAGTAGAATTGGCAATTCGCATAAGAGAGGTTCCAGTAGAATCGGCAATTCCCCTAGGAGAGATTCCAGTATAGTTGTCAATTTCCCTAGGATAGGTTCCAGTAGAGTTGGCAATTCCCCTTGGATAGGTTCCAGTAGAATTGGCTATTCCCCTAGGAGAGGGTCCAGTAGAGTTGGCAATTCCCCTAGGAGATGTTCCAGTGGAGTTGGCAACTCCCCTAGGGTGGGTTCCAGTGGAGTTGGCAATTCCCCTAGGAGAGGGTCCAGTAGAATTGGCAATTCCCCTAAGAGAGGTTCCAGTAGGATCGTCAATTCCCCTAGGAGAGATTCCGGCAATTCCCCTAGGATAGGTTCCAGTAGAGTTGGTAATTCCACTAGCATAGGTTCCAGTAGAGTTGGCAATTCCCTCAGGAGAGGTTCCAGTATGGTTGGCAATTCCCCGAGGATAGGTTCCAGTAGAGTTGGCAATTCCCCTAGGATAGGTTCCAGTAGGGCAATTCCCCTAGGATAGATTCCAGTAGAGTTGGCAATTCCCCTAAGAGAATGTCCAGTAGAGTTGGCAATTCCCATAGGAGAAGTTCCAGTGGTGTTGGCAACTCCCCTAGGAGAGATTCCAATAGAGTTGACAATTCCCCTAGGATAGGTTCCAGTGAGATTCTACGACATCATGGGCACCTCATCATGTTTTACCTTACACAGGACCTGTGTAAAGGGCATTTTGTCATTATTTCTTGGGTATGGAGAACCACAGTTTGTCATGTTTTCTCAGATGTAGGATCACCCTAGAGGGCACCTCATCATGGTTTCAGGGCACTTTATCATATTTTATTGCATCTTACAGAGAACTTCATTATGATTACCTGATAATATGAGCACCCCAGATGACTCATTGTATTTCCTCAGGCATAGAATCAACCCAGAGAGTACTTTTTCATACTATATCAAACATGGGGCACCCTAGAAGGCAATTCACTACATTTTCTCAACTGTATGAAAACCCTAAAGGATTAATCATGTTTCATCTACTGTAGGAGTATCCTAGAGATGCAGTGAATCTATGGTTACATGTACAGTGGTACTTCGGTACTCGAACAATTTAGAGGTCGAACAAATCGGAATTCATCCAAAAAATCCGGGATTTTTTTGTCCCGGAAGTCAACCAAAATCCGGAAGTTGAACGCTAAAAAAGCGCGAGAAAAAAACCAGACTGAGAGGGAGGGGAAATGGATGCTTTCCGGAAGTCTGGAAGTTGTCTTAGAAGAAATCTTCTAGCCCTTCTATGATGCCAGGAACATTCAGCTGAACCCAAAAATGCAGGACACAGGGTGTGATTAAAACAGATGCACTTTATTATTCACAGGTAAGGCACTAGAGCACGGGGAAATCATAGTCACTATTAGAGATGCGGAGAAACACGGAAATCAAACTAAGGCGGGAACTGGTGGAGCACGGAGCTGAGAGCCAGAGAGATCACGAGGAAGAGGGACAATGTTCTAGCACCGGGAGGAGCGTGCTGCTAGTTTTTATAGCCCGTGATTAAGTGGAATCAGGTCTGCGTGTTTAGCGCTCCACCCGCATTTGACAGCCACCCCCTCTCCAACACGCAGAGAGAGAAAGTGTGTGTGTGTGTGTGTGTTTGAGAAAGAGAGAGAGAGAGTGAGAGTGTGTGTGTGTGTGTGTGTGTGTGTGTGTGTGTGTGTGTGTGTGTGTGTGTGTGTGTGTGTGTATGTTCGAGGGAGAGAGGGAGAGAGAGAGAGAGAGAGAGACGCCAAAACCAGAGTCTCTCACAACACAGACCATAACATAGTGTACTGTATTCAAGAATTTTTTCACTTAATTTATGGACCTATGGTATGAGTTATGGAACCGTTAACTTCTGTTCAAAAGACGATGGAATGGATTAAGACCATTTACATTATTTGTAATGGGAAAGGCGGATTCGAAAATCGACCAAATCGGAATTCGACCAGCCGTCGGGAACAAATATGGTCGAGTACCGAGGCTCTACTGTATACATATACTATGTACACTACCAAACATTAAAATTAATTAACATTAACACTGGAAATACATACTTAGACCCGAAAGTAGTGTCATTGCTTTTAATATTATGAATTTGTAATATGCATCCATCCATCTATTTAACCATATATCCATCTATTTATTTTGGCTGTTTATTTGGGTCATAGACACAGCATTTTGAGCAGAGACAAGCAGGCCTTCCTCTCCCCAGCCACCTCTTCCAGCTCTTCGAGTGGAATACCAAGGCATTCCGAAACCAACCGAGTGATACACAGTATAAAATGATATGATATGGTACAATATAAAGCAATGCAATACTTTATTACATAGATGCAATATAAAATTAAACTCAGGAAAATTGACATGTAATTGCATTGTGGTATATTAACTAGAAATTTAAACCCAGGGTAACAAGACATTTTTCTGTACCAAGTGAAAAGCTTGTTTCTTTTATGTGGGTTAATATGGGTTTTATAGTTTGGCCACTAATACCAAACACTCCAGACTACACCAAAGGTTTCAGCTTACTTTAGCTATGTAGTCTGGCGTCTGCCCCATTGCCTCAAATATATCGATGGAGGATGGCACATATACATCCTTGAAGTATCTCACTGTGTCTGCGTCTACTCCCGGAAACTCCATCTTGGCCACCTCTTCCAACATTTTCACCTCAAACTCAGTGTGCACAGGCCCAGGCTCGATCAAAGACAACCTGTTGGTAGAAAGGACTGGAAGAGCAGTGTTCTCTTTTTATCTACATGTATTTAGATCTTATGTAGCAGTGTGAAGAGCCAGTATACAGACTTGATATTAAACTTGAGCAGCTGGACTGCCAGGCTTTCACAGAAACCCTCGATGGCAAACTTGGAGGCTGTGTAGACGTCATTAAACACTACGCCTGAGCAGACGGACACAAACATACGTTCCAAGATATGAGAAATTCTAGGTTTCTTGATAGGAAGTTGTTAAGTTTGTAAATATGCTTTGAGACTTGATATGTCATTGATCGGATGCCTATGGCCTGCTATAGGATTTAAAACAAGAAATGGGGGCCAGATGTCAGACAAAACAAAAATGAATTAAATCTGAAAAAATATAAAAAGAGAAATAAATTGATGTGTATATATCTATATAGATATACCTCGACTTATGTCGTTTCAAGTTAAGTCATTCTCGATTATACATCAGTTTTTAAAAAATATATCGAAAAAAAAGCAGGGCCGCATACTCGCGGATTTTGCTCTCAAAGGCTTTTTTCATAATGTTTTTAAATTAGTGCAGTGCTTGTCAATTATTTTCCGTGCCGCCCTCTGTAGGAAGAAAAAAAAACATTTCACGCCCCCCAGTACCCTGCAGCGACATTAAATAGTATTATTTATCTATAAAATTGTTATGAAGACACCTCTGCATGACATTGTATCTTCATTAAAATTAAAATTGAAAAAACATTAAATAATAAATAAACACCTAATTCTAGTACAGTATGGCAAAAAAGCATGTTCCCCAGGGTCATACGCGCTCCCACTGGCATCACACCCCACTATTTGAGAAGCACTGAATTAGCGGCAGCCCCAGAAAATTATACACATGCATCATCATGACATTACTGGCATGTAATTAAAATTTAGGCAATGGCTGAAAGCTTTGATGCCACTCAAACGCACTGCATCTTCTCTAGCTTCTTGTAAGGAGCCTAAGCGCTTTATTCATTAATAAATATTCTTACAGTGCAAAATTAAAAAGTTTTTACTTAATCATTACTACATTTTACTACATTATGACTGTATTAATTAGTAAGACTGTCTGTAGAATGTGTTTAAGAAGCATATTTTAGTGCATATAATATCATACATAGCTGTTTTAAAACCGCATCAATAATTCGCCAATTTCTGGGATCCACGGGTGGGGGATGAACATAACTCCCGCAAATACCGAGGCTTACTACATATTATATATGTTTAGTGCAGTATATTAAATATTACAATTTTCCCTTCAGGGGTCGCCACAGCAAACCATCTGCCTCCATCTCACTCTATCCTCTGTATCTTCTACTCTTACTCCAACTGCCTTCATGTCCTTCTTCACCACATTCATAAATCTTCTCTTTGGTGTTCCTCTAGACCTTCTGCCTGGTAGTTCCAACCTCAGCATCCTACTACCAATATATTCACTATACCTCCTCTGTACATGTCCAAACCGTCGCAATCTAGCCTCTCTCACTTTGTCTCCAAAACCTCTAACATGTGCTGTCCCTCTGGTGTGCTCATTCCTTATCCTATTCATCCTCGTTACTCCCAGAGAGAACCTCAACATTTTCATCTCTGCTACCTCCAGCTCTGCCTCCTGTCTTTACCCCCGGGCCACTGTTTCTAAATACCCTCATCACCATCTTGTACACTTTTCCTTTCATTCTTGCCGATACCTTCCGATCAAACATCACACCGGATACTTTTCTCCAACCATTCCAACCTGCCTGCACACGCTTCTTCATCTCTTTTCCACACTCGCCATTGCTCTGGATTGTTGAGTCTAAGTACTTAAAATTTTCCACCTTCTTTATCTCTGCTCCCTGTAACCTCACTGTTCCTCTTGGGTCCTTGTCGTTCACACACATGTATTCTGTTTTACTGAGGCTAACCTTCATTCCCCTCCTTTCCAGGGCATACCTCCACCTCTCTAGATTTTCCTCCACTTGTTCTCTGCTCTCATTGCAGATCACAATGTCATCTGCAAACATCATAGTCCATGGAGATTCTTGTCTCACCTCGTCTATCAGCCTGTCCATCACCATAGCAAACAAGAAGGGGCTCAGACCCTTGATGCAGTCCCACCTCCACCTTGAACTCTTCTGTCACACTGACAGCACACCTCATCACTGTCTTACATCTTTCATACATGTCCTGCACCACGCTAACATTCTTCTCTGCCACGCCAGACTTCCTCATGCAATACCACAGTTCCTCTCACAGCACCCTGTCATATGTTTTCTTCAGATCCACAAAGGCACAATGCAGTTCCCTTAGTCTAGCTTCCACTATTCTTTCCCATAACTTCATCATATTGCTCATTAACTTTATCCCTGTATAGTTGCCACAACTCTGCACATCTCCCTTGTTCTTAAAAAATGGCACCATCACACTTCTCCTCCATTTCTCCGGCATCCTCTCACTGTCTAAAACCTTGTTGAATGTTCTTGTCAAAAAATCTACTGCTCCCTCTCCTAGACACTTCCATACCTCCATTGGTATTTCATCAGGACCAATTGCCTTTCCACTCTTCATCAGCTCTTCAACGTACTCTTTCCATCTTCCCAGCACACTTCTGTCATCAGTCAATACATTTTCCACCCTGTCCTTTATCAATCTAACTTGCTGCATGTCCTTCCCATCTGTATTTCTTTGCTGTGCCAACCTGTATGAATCATTTTCTCCCTCCTTACTGTCCAACCTAGCATACAAGATTATACGAGTAAATTTGGCGTCGTCTAGCCTAGGCTCACATAGAGACAAGCTAATTTAATTTGAGCCGTTTTCGACTTTCGTCATCTCTCCTGGAACCAACTTATGATGTAAGCCGAGGTATACCTGTATATATATCAATAGAAAATAGATGAATAAATAAATTAATTAATTAATTCCTTTCACATATTAATTTGTAATTTATGTGCAATTATATTCCTTATAAAGTTTTATTTACAATTAATCTGATGGTTATTGCAGTCAGATTTCCAAATATGCATTTTCCATGCATTTTTCTTCTTAAAAAATAATTAAAAAATCTAATGTGTATAAATACTCAAGATTTTATTATAAGATAAATGAACTGAAAAAGCTGGTGCTGTGCAATCTATATTTGAGAGCATCTACATTTCCCACATTACCCTGCATGCCCATTACACTGCTCATGACGATGATGTGCCCTGCTCTGCGCCTCTTCATGTCAGGCATGACCTCTTTAATCATGCGAACGGTGCCAAAAAAGTTGGTCTCGAACACTGATTTCATCTGGTCCAGGCTGATGCTCTCCAAAGGGCCAATCAAGCCCACCCCTGCGTTGTTTACTGCGGGGAGAAATAACAAGGATTTATGACACTGTGACTGATTAACAGTATTCGGTCAAGATCAATGTCTGCATGCCTGTGAGCTAAAGTTCATGTATAAAGGAAACACAGGCTTCCATTGTACAGTATTTGACAGTGCAAAGCCAGAGACATGAAGTCAATAGCTGACGCTGGACGTTAGAGGTGGGACTTACTGAGGATGTCGATGTGTCTGTCTTTCACCCTGCTGATGCACTGAGTAACTGATTCGTCGCTGCACACATCCAGGGCTTGTAGAGTCAAGGTGTTTCCAAAAGCCTCACCTGCTGCCTGTACAAGCTTGTCCTTCTTCTTCAAGTCCCGCATGGTAGCAATCACTTAAAATAGGAGAGAGAGAGAGAGAGAGAGAGAGAGAGAGAAAATTGAGTGATCAAATGACATTCATTAACATCATCAACATTAGTCCAAAGTTATCTCGGTATTTACATTGGAAAAAGTTCCAATAGCACATGTTTACTGAGCTCCCTGTATGCATTATGAAAATCATCTGACTATGGTTCACACCACCGACATTTCTCTTGAATAAAATGCCAGATTCACTATCATTTAAACTACCACCGTCAAACCTAAGCATTTGCTGTTAAGATTGGGGAAAATCTGGGACAGAAAGCATGACCCGACATCAGTAAAGAAATGTAATATAAATATAGGAGACAATTTAAAAATGAAAAACTGTGTGTGTGTGTGTGTGTGTGTGTGTGTGTGTGTGTGTGTGTGTGTGTGTTTGTTTGTTTGGAAGTGGAGGGTTATGTGCATAAACACAAGACTATGACAAGGTTTTACAAATAAACATCTAAATTGAGTTTGACAATAAATTGCTACATATTCTACGAGTCATAATTATTACATCGATCGCTGCAAAATTTGATTTTTAGTCTCATAGCTTTAATAAAATTAATTAGAATTTACTCTACAGGCACAAAGCAATCTGAATGGTCTGGTATCTGGGTTTAAAAAAGAATAAATCACAACAACAACATTATTCTGAGTGGATAATTCTAAAATCAAAAAGGAATTGATGAATCAAATAAAAAATGCAAAAGTAAACCATGAATCTTGCTTTACTTTGATTTTCTTTTGTTTTCACATTTTTCATACTAAAACTTAGAATGAGCTTAGAACGGCAAGGTGGCATAGAAGCGCACACACACACTTCACAGCAAGAAGGTCCTGGGTTTGATTAATGGCCTCAATGTGTTTCTCTGTGGAGTTTGTATGTTCTCCCAGTGCTTGTGTGGGTTTCCTCTGGGTACGCCAATTTTGATCCACAGTCCAAAGACACGTACATCAGGCTGTTTAGCTGTTCCAAACTGCTGATGAATGTGAATGGTAGACTGTGTGTTGCTCTGGGATGGTCTGTGTCTTCACCCAGAGAAAGCTGTGATTTTCAGCTGCATTTTTATGCACAATTTAATGAAGCTGTATGATGCTAAAATTAATTGAATTAGCTAATGACAATGTTAAATTAATTTTAAATAATGGCCATGCTTTGTTTAATTTAGTGTGCTTGTGCTACAATGAAACATGCTTCCAGTCTGAAGCAAAAGCTCCTGTCTCATACATTTACAGAGCTCTTCATAATTTGATCTCTAATACAGTCTTCTTTTCCTTTCGGCTGTTTCCTTTCAGGGGTTGGCACAGCAAATCATCTACCTCCATCTTCATGGAAGTCATATTAATGATTACCACATTCGATTTGGCATAGGTTTTTATGTCGGATGCACTTCCTGACACAACCGTTTAGCAAAGGGCAGAAACATGCTGACAGCTATGCAGCTACTCTTGAAAGTCAGCAATGGTTCGTTTACATCTCTCACCACTGACAGTGAGAGTGGGGCAGTGGTTGCCTAGGGGTATAGGGCGCTGGATCGCTGATCCTAGGGTTGAGGGTTCGTGTCCCACTCTCCACAAGGTTGTCACTGTCCCCCCAGTGCAGCTAACTGGGTTATCAAAGGCCGGCCATGTCTATCACTGTCTATGGTGAGAGGTTCATGTAAAAGAACCATTGCTGACTTTCGTAAAGAGTAGCTGCATAGCCGTCAGCGTGTTTCTGTCCCTTGCTAAGGGTTGTGTCAGGAAGGGCATCCAACGTAAAAACCTATTCCAAAACATGCATGTGAATCAGATGATTTGCTGTGGCGACCCTTGAAAAAGGGAAAAAGCCAAAAGGAAAAGAAGATGAAGACCATAGACAGTGAGAGACATGGCTGGCCATTGATAACCCAGGTAGCTGCACTGGGAGTTGATCTCTAATACAGTATGTTCCATAAATAAGTCAGTTCTCATCATAAACAATGCCTCTGATTAAAATACTCTCTCTTTGTGTGGAACTCGTATCTGAATGCAGTCATTAGATGAAACACAAACCCGTGTTTATGCAGCAAACTATTCTCAGCAAGCCCTTTGTACGTGTTTATTTCTCCCTCTTTCTCCAACACGCCCACTTTGTTTAGAATGCACTAGTGCTTATTATATTAGAGCTGGAAGTTAAACAGTTGAGCTGAGTGGATAATCACTCAGCTGATCCCCATCTGTACTTTGAACCTTTAAACATAAACCTCAATCATACTGCCTCGTATCCACAAATGCACTTATCTGCAGATCAGCGTACTCCATGATCACATGATGTGTTTTATAATCAACAGCTTTGCATTTATTCACTAGATGTATAGTTTTAGGTAAGTCATGCAAAATACAATTAAAGACTTGAAGTGTGACTCTAAGGATCTCTAAATCATATTTATACTGAGTGTTAAGCTGTAGATTGGGTCAGAATATACCAGACATAGTCACACATGACTAAGAAATAAATAAAAAAAAAAACAAGGAGGTGATCTTAAAAATGTCTGCTTGTGCAAGTTATAGTCCATAACAATTACTTGAATATTCTGAACACAATCAAACAATGTAAGCCAGCATGATACAGTCACATTCGAAGACATGACACTTTGCGGAAAAAAAAATAAGCGTACTGAAGGGCAAAATTCAAAGTAAGAGAAGATGTGGTAAGAAAGGAAGCACTAGGAAATATAGACAAGATTTTGAGAACGAGAATGAGCCAGTGCTACTTAGCTGCGATAGACAAAGAAAGATGGTGACCCATAGCCTCAAACCTCAACACAGAGGCGGAATCCCGAAAACAATGTTGAACAATTAGTTATTACCTGAGTGTGAGGTCTATATAGAGTAATCACAGTCTGAGGTCTTCAAACTGAGCAGAACACAAACAGACCAAGAAAAAACGTAGTTTGTTATATGGCATTTTAAAATATCAGCCTAAAATTCACCTAAGGCACTGTTACTTTTTTATTAATTTTGGTTGGGGTTGTTTTCTGAACTGTCGAACTCTGAACAAGGCATCTTCGACCTTGAATGACATTAAATCTGCCCTATAATAAACTGGCTTATTGCATAATATAAATAAACTCATGAGAAAAGGAAATCAGTTCAGTTTCTGGAACCGCTTAATCCTAATTAGGGTCGCGATGAGGCTGGTGCCCATCCCAGCCAACTCCGGGCGATGGCAGAGTACACCCTGGACAGTTCACCAGGCCATCGCAGGGCGGAAACAAGCTGACGGCTTTGCAGCCTACTCTTGTCAAAAGTCAGCAATGGTTCTTTTACATGAACCTCACACCATATAAAATGAAAGACATAGCTGGCTTTTGATAACCAAGTTAGCTGCACTGGGGGGACAGTGACAACCCGTGGAGAGTGGGACTCAAACCCCCAACCTTAGGATCAGCGATCTAGTGCCCTTTACCACTCGACCACCACTGCGCCCAGAAAAGGAAATGATCCTCTATTTTAGTTTTATGGTCTTACGGAAATCTTACTTCAGGTAAAACAACACACAACAGATTCCACTGTGCCATTATTTATTTAACAAAAATTAAGATAAAATGCAATAGCCAAGTATAAAAACCGAAGCAGACTTCTTTATTTCAATCATTCATTTTCTGAACTGCTTAATCCTAATTATGGTTGCAAGGAGGCTGACACTTATCTCAGCCAACTCTGGGCAGGGGCAGCATACACCCTGAACAGCTCCCTAGGCCATTGCAAGGCAGAAACACACTGATGGCTAAGCAGCCAACTCTTGATGAAAGTCAGCAATGGTACTTTTACAGCCTCTCATCACAGACAGTGAGAAACATGGCCAGCCTTTGATAACCCAGTTGGGTGTGTGTGTGTGTGTGTGTGTGTGGGGTGTCAGTGACAACCGTTGACAGTGAGGCTTGAACTTCCAACTTCAGAATTGGTAATCCAGTCCCTTACCAGCAGGCCACCCCTGCCGAGCCGCTTGTCCAGTCTTTGTCGAATCCTATTGTCATGATCTGTAACAAAGACCATGCTTACCGAGGTCTGTAGAGTCCTCCATGTAGCTAACCCTTCCTAGACTGTCTGTCTGTCTTCCTTTCGGCATTTTCCCTTTTACTCAGGAGTCGCCACAGCGAATCATGTGATTCGCACATTTGATTTGGCAGAGGTTTTTACGTCGGATGCCCTTCCTGTCACAACTCTTTTTAGCAAGGGACAGAAACACGCTGACGACTTTGCAGCCTACTCTTTACGAAAGTCAGCAATGGTTCTTTTACATGCCTCTCACCATAGACAGTGACAGACATGGCCCGCCTTTGATAACCCAGTTAGCTGCACTGGGGGGGACAGTGACAACCTTGAATAGTATAGAATAGGTGAAGGTGATAATTTTCTCATTGTGTTATTAAAGTTCCAGACCAGCAAACTGTCAAAACTTCTGCATTTATAATAGGTGGCCCACTTGTTGATGATCGGTTTATCAGGTGTATTTGATCAGCAACACCTGACTGTTTTGAAGCAATAATGATGTACGTACTTAGTTTCTCATACCCCCATTTCACTGGAGCATGGAATGTAATGATCGTGGCGGAAAGGTGCGGAATGCACTCTATGGAGGAGCTTCGGCATTTTTACATGGAAAATGGGTCAAAAACCTACAAAAAATTGTACCCTCGGAACACCTTCGGAACATTCACAGAATGTGCGGAAAAGACATGGAAAGACCGCGGTACAATGTCGGAATACATGCGTAAAAGCGCTCAGATTACCTTCGGAACCAATATGGATTGCAAAGGAAGACCTTCAGATAATTCACGGAACGTTCACGGAAAACAAGGAACATTCAAGGAACAACTACGGCACTACTCCATTTTAGAAGGAAGAGCTACGGAATAATTTCAGAACAGGCGTAATGAAGGCAGAACATTCACGTTCAACATGGAATGACTAAGGAATGACTGAGGAGTGATTGAGGAATACCCAGCGTAACCACGTTTCTCCGAGGAAAAATCGGCAAAGATCAAAGGATTTGCTCCTGATTCTACCTATAAATACGCGGCATCGACTAAGGAAGCTCATTCTCTTATTCATACTATATGTTTATAGTGTATAATATGTTTATAATGTACAATAAATTTAAAATTTAACATATGTTTGCAATTTTCCATGTTTCTAATGTGCAATATGTTTATAATTTACAACAAATTTAAAATTTATCATATGTTAATATGTTTAATATCAATAATGTCAATATGTTCCTTTTATTTGCACCTCAATATATCATCCCAGACTAAAAACCATGCACACAAGTCCAAACTACAGTGATTATAACTTTAAAACTTTATTACATGAACAGGAAAACAGAAAAAATAAAGTGAATGAACTGGAATAATTTATTATAATAATAATAATAATAATAATAATTAATTTCTATAGCACCTAGACTCCATCTGGCTAGTTGCTCACTGGCGCTGTAAAACGGTCATGAGGGAGGCTGAGAAAATTGTCAAATGTCATAAGCAGTTTTGACGAGATGGGTTTTGATTTGGCTTTTAAAGGCGGTTTCACAGATGTTGGTTTTAATGTCTAATGGTAGATTGTTCCATAATCGAGGTGCTGCAATGGAGAAAGCTCTCTCGCCAATCTTATTGGCACATACAGGCTGGGGCAAGAGGGACTGTTCAGAAGATCTTAGGGTTCTAGATGGCTTGTAGACACTGATTAGTTCTTGAAGGTAATGTGTTAGTAGGAGAATTTTATAGAAGATTCGCTGTTGGACTGGTAACCAATGCAGTGACTGTGGAACTGGAGTGATGTGATCATTGCGACGTTGACGAGTGATGAGTCTGGCTACTGAATTTTGTACTCTTGGGAGGCGTGATATGGATTTTTGCGGAACATTGACAAGAAGGGAGTTGCAGTAATCCAGGCGGCTGATGATTAGCGTTTGAACAAGAAGTTTGATAGTGTCGAAAGTCAACGGATATCTGATTTTGCCAATATTGTGAATGTGGAAGTAGCAGCTTCTACACAAAGAGTTGATGTGCTCATCCATTGACATGGTTGATTGGAAAACTACTCCAAGGTTTCTTGCCTTCTGTGTGGTGTTGACAGGCTTTGGGTTTAATTTGGACAGCTTATGATGAGTACCTAGTGTCAGAAACTCAGTTTTCTCATCATTGAGCTTTAAGAAATTTGAACTCATCCAGGAGCAGATATCTGACAGACAATTGTTGATGGTTAGTATGGCTATTCCAACTTTGGCTGGGGAAATTGACAAGTACAGTTGGTTGTCGTCTGCATATAGATGAAAGTGAATTGAATCCCTTATTATTTTTCCAAGCGGCAGAATGTAGACACTGAATAGCAATGGTCCCAAAACTGATCCTTGAGGGACCCTGAATTCAAGCTTGTGCATCTGTGAAACTGACTCACCAATCATCACAGACTGAGTACGGTCAGACAAGTAAAACTGGATCCATGAGAAAGCTGATCCAGAGATACCCATATTCTCAAGTCTATGAAGCAGAATACCATGGTCAACCGTGTCGAATGCTGATGAGAGGCCAAGCAAAACAAAGAGTGTGAACTGTTTTTTGTCCATGGCACCAACAATGTCGTTGTAGACACGGACCAGAGCTGTCTCCGTGCTGTGGTTGGTCTGAAAGACTGGCAGACCGAAAAGTTTCCTGAAAGTTGTTGACAGCAAGGTGAGATTTGATCCTGGAAGCAACTACTTTTTCAAGACACTTTGAGAGGAAGGGGAGATTAGAGACTGGTCTATAATTTTTGAGGATTTCAAAGTCAAAACTTGGCTTCTTCAAAAGAGGGATGATATGAGCGTGCTTGAAATTGGATGGGACACTGCCTGTTTCAAGTGACGTGTTGATGATGTCAAGGAAACAAGGTGACAATGCATCACTGCAAGATTTCACAAGCCATGTAGGGACTGTATCCAGGGAGGATGATTTTGAGGGAGAATCTTTAACTATCTGTTTAATCTCCGCTACTATAGCAGGTGTGAGTTGTTTCAGCTGCCTGCTCCTGAATGGCTTTTCATCGTTTTGCAAAGCTATTGCAGGTGGCAAAATGTTGGCTCTGACTAACTTGATCTTGTCGCTGAAGAATGTGGCGAATCTGTTGGCAAGTTCATGTTCGTCTGTGTGAGAAGGAAGCTTCTTTTCCTTGGTACCATGGAGAAGCTTGTTCAACAAACTGTGCAGCTCTTTGAAGTTGTTTGTTTTGAGTAATGTTGTTTTGGACAAACGTTGCCTTTGCTGAAGCAAGAGCACAATTCAGTTCGTTACGGGCTTGTTTATACAGTTGCTGATGAACCTCAAGTTTACTTTTCCTCCAGGATTTTTCAGCTTTTCAACATTTAGTTTTCATTGTCCAAACATCATCACTGAGTATTTGGTCGGATGAGAAAAGTTCTGTTTTTCTTTGGTGCATGCTTATCAATTATCATAGTCAGACAATAACTTTTCTTCAACGTTACCTTCCCTATTATTCATTATGCCCATAGTAAATTGAGAGACATCAATGTTCCTAGTTTTCCTATAGGAAACAGTTTAGTTGGTGGCCAGGTTGAACAGTATTAAGAACACAGTTCACAGTCAAATGATCAGAGATTACGTTGTCTTTAACATCAGAGATTTTAAGAAAGTTGTCAGTGTCACGAGTTATGACGAGATCAAGAGTATGGCCACACCTGTGCATAGGCCCTGTGACTAACTGCTGAAGATTGTACACTGAGAGCAACTCTTTGAAACACAGTGCTTGGGTATTTGAAGCAACATCAACATGAATGTTAAAGTCACCAAGGATCATTAAATGACTTTGCTCTGTGACAATTTTATCCAGAATATCAGAGAACTCATTCATGGAATCATCAAAGAAGACTTTACATTTCTTCGATGTAGGAGGCCGGTATATACAAACCAGTCGCAAAATGCTATTTTTCAAGTTAAAAGTTCCATGAAAAGGTCAAAGGATTTTCTCGACCTGATATCAACAATGGCAGATTTAACAGATTGCTTAAATATTGCAGCAACACCTCCCCCTTTTCTAAGAGGTTTGTTTGCATGAAAAATGCCATAGCCACCTGGGAAAAGCTCAGCTACGACTGATTGGTCACTGTCTTTAAGCCACTCTTAGTGATTACAAAACTGTCATAATCATGATTCAGAATTTGGTCATCTAAAGTCAATGCCTTATTTCGTACAGATTGTGCATTCAAAAGAGAAATGTTAAAGGTTTTTGATCCAGACCTCTTGTCAGCGTTGAGTTTAGGATAACGTTCACGTTTACCTCCTCTTGATCCGCATTTAGTACAAGGTGCACTGGTAATTCCAAGTTGTTTTAGATGTCTCCACAGCCTGGGTTGTACATATCCAGTGATATTTTGGTTTAAACTCTTGCACTCTGTAGATTTATAAGTGTAGTAAGGTAAGCTGTCAATGTCAGTGTCCACACAACCCATTGTTGCACAGCAATAGGCAAGTCCCTGGCTGGTGAGTGGACCCAAGCCAGATTCAAAATCTCTCCATACAACAATCCAGAAAACTACCAAATGAAATCCAAATATCATTTTCCCGAGAAAAAATCGAAACTGAATGATAATTTGTCCGAATTTCCAGCAAACTATAGTTCACATGATGTCCAAATTTTGTGAAAAGGAGACAGGTTTAAATGACAAAAATTTGCAAAAATATAGAGAGCCTCAAATACTGCTGCTAGTCTGCGCAAACTTGGCCTTCTATCTCAGAGTGCCTCTAGGTGGTGGTGTTATAGTTTTATATTGGAAGTGACTTCCTTGAGTGTTTCGCAAGTCTCCCGTATTATCCGCAACCATTCCGCAAACGTTACGCATGTATTCCGCAAACCTTCCATGAGTATTTCGTGGGGATTCTGTGGCCGCTTTCGACCCCCCCGGAAGAGGGGGGAAGGCTTGCGGAAGGATCAAGGAATACTAGGGGAATAAAAAGAATGATCAAGGAACATTTGAGGAAATGACGGAACGTTTGCAGAACGACTGAGGAACCTAAGGGAACACTATCGGAAAAGTTTTCCGTGAATGTGCTTTTGAACAACAAATGAACATGCTGCTTCAAGATATGAATGTGAGTGTGAATGGTTGTGTGCGTTGGCCCTGCGATTGACTAGAGAGCTGTTTTAACGTGTACCCCAGCTTTGCTGATTGTTGGCTGAGATAGGCTCCAGCGTCCGCCTGAGTAAATTATGAGATACGCAATAGCATTATGATCAGATGATTCTGTGAAATTGTTGGGAGGAGTTACAGATTAACAATGGAAAGCTCCTAGTCTAGTAGTGACAAAATCCGTGCAGTTCTATAGGAAAGCCCCCCAAATAATTAATACACACAAAAGTAAGGTTTCAGCTGTGGAAGGTACCAGCCTCCTCATTACAGCTACCTAATTTTAAGAGCTACTCAGAACCAAATTTTCATTACGTTTTGATGCAAAACTATAAAACTTTTTTTCAACACTGTATTTAAAGGTAGGGTGGCTTGGTGGCTCGAAGTGGTTAGCACGATGTCATTTCTGTGCTTCTGTGGGTTTCCTCTGGACACTCCAGTTACCTTCCACAGTGATTTCCCCTAGGTATGAGTGTAAATGTTGGTGAGTCTGTTGGCACTTTCACCGAATGGTAAGCTGTTCAGGGTGTACCGTTTCAGCTGTGTTAGCTGAGGTGGGCTCCAACATCCCTGTGACCTCAGACGGATAAAGCAGTTCAGCAAATATATTTAGACATAGCAGTGTGTTTAAAAAAGGTGAAGAAAGCTCAAAATCCTTATAAAACAAAATTCTTTTTTTCCATCAACACAAATGCATTGGAAACACTCCATACTCCAGTCCAAATCAAAACATGAAGTAAAATATCTCAAATTTGTGTCATTCCTTTAAAGAAATTGAAGAACCGTGAATATTAACTATTAAAAAATAGAAGTATCTACATTTTACTTTACAGTGATGTCCGGTATGCGATACAACGCCGTAGTATAAAAAACATCTCCATATCATGATGCTTGCACCACCGTGCTTCACTGTCTTGAATTCAGTGTTTGGGGGTCTGATAAACTGTCTCCGGCCACGAGACCCAAAAAGAACAATCTTACTTTCATTAGTCCACAAAATGTTGCCCCCTTTCCCTGTAGGCCGCCAGTGTGCTCTCTGGCAAATTGTAACCTCTTCAGCAATTTTTTTTGTCAACAGTTGGACTTTGCGGGGGATTCTCGCTGATAGCTCAGCTTCACATAGTTGGCTTCTAATTGTAACACAACTCACAGGTAACTTTATACCGTCTTTGATCTTCCAGGAGCTGATTGGTGGCTGGGTCCTTACCATTTTTACTCATCTTCCACCCATTCGAAGGGCAGTTTTTCACTTTCTTCCATGTCTTTCAAGTTTTGGTTGCAATTTTAAAGTATTTCCGATCATTTTAGCTGAGCAGCCTCTCATTTTCTGCACTTTATTATGTTTCCCTCCAATCAACTTTTTAATCATGGTACTCTGTTGTTCTGAAGAATGTCTGGAATGACCCATTTTCCTCAGAATTTCAGAAAGAAATATTCTATAACCAGCATGTACAAAATTTGCTTTTTTTCCTTCCTTAAATAAGGCCAATAGTTGGCAGCTGTTTTTCAAAGAATGGACATCACTAATTGAACTCCACACTACTAGTATTTTGAACACGCCCCCTTTCAATTAGTGATCCAGTTTGACAGAATCAGCAGAATGCTGGTAATGACTGTTGGGTCTGTTGGAGTCTATTACTCTACTACACCTGCTAGTAAATTATTTGCCATCTAGAAACATCATGTCTACCAAAAACACTGATTGTTCAGGTTAGTGATGTCTGACTAATGTTATTTTTACCTTGAACACAACTGTATATGTTTTAACAGTGATTTGTGTGTTATTAAAGTCTGACTGGTGCCTTCAATCCCAAGGGAACAATATAACTAATACTCACTGAGAGAACCGTGATAATGCTGCTCAGGTAGTCCTGGGAATTGAGCTCCCAGCCGGTGGTCATTAACCTTGTTTACTGTAGGCAGTATTAAGGGACTGTCCTGTCAGTTAAGCCGCTTTCCTCTTCTTCTTTTTTTTCTTCTTCTTCTTCTTCTTCTTCTTCTTTAAGCTGTCTTTTTTCTTTCTGTATATCACCGCAAGCATTCTGTCTCATTTTTAATGCACAGAAATAAACCATGTGAGAGTGGTGCTATCCAGGACTGGTGCCATCCTACTTTCTCCCTTTGACCCAAATGTCGGTCAGTCCATCTCCTGTTCTTCATAAATGAAATTGAACAGATGTGATGGTGTTGGAATAAAAAGAAACAATAAAAGCTTTACAAGGATGCAGTGAACAAACATTATTCGTGCTGTTAATTTGAATTAAGACTTAAGACAGCTTAAATGTTGCTGAATTGGGTGTCACAGGGATTTTGTTTTGTTTTGTTCTGTTTTATTCTCTTCAGCCTGCAAAGTCTCCTGCCTTTCACAGTGTTACTCTACGGAAAGGGTGAAACTACATTAAAGAGCTGTTTTGCCTCTACTCAAGGCTACAGTTACAATGCGTGGTTGCTTAAGCTGCCCTCACTACATGTAATTAATACCTGCTTGTTGGTGGAGAGAATAGAACCCCATAACGTGCATTTCAATTAAATTGTACCTGGGAAAAGTTTATTCTAAATTGTGGAATTAATTACTGGAACTCCCCCACCCCCATAATGCCAGTATTTTACCCCTTCATCTTTGCTTCAAGTCTGTATTTCTATCAATTATCCCATCTCATCATCTCATTATCTGAACCTCTTTATTCTTGATTAGGGTTGCGTGAAGCCTGTATCCTATCTCAACCTACTCTGTACAAAGGCGGGGTTCACCCCGAACAGGTCACCAGACCATTGCAGGGCCAACACACACACACACACACACACAGCCATTCACACTCACACCTAGGGGCAAATAAGAATGTCTGTCTGTCTGTCTGTCTGTCTTCCTTTCGGCTTTTTCCCTTTTACTCAGGAGTCGCCACAGTGAATCATCTGATTCGCACGTTTGATTTGGCAGAGGTTTTTACGTCGGATGCCCTTCCTGACACAACCCTTTTAGCAAGGGACAGAAACACGCTGACGACTTTGCAGCCTACTCTTTACGAAAGTCAGCAATGGTTCTTTTACATGCCTCACACCAGAGACAGTGAGAGACATGGCCCGCCTTTGATAACCCAGTTAGCTGCACTGGGGGGGCAAATAAGAATGTCTAGATAGCCTAATGTGCTTGTCTTTAGATTGTGGGAGGAAACCCATTCAAGCACAGAGAGAACCGGCTTAGTCCACACTAGACTAGACACCAGATGCCCTCTCCGAGCTTGGGACTTGAGCCCAGGGCATTTTTGATTGGCCTAAGTGCTCGTCACTAAGTCACCATGCCGCCCTCCATCCATTATCTATAGTGCTTAGCCCTTAAGGCCGCAAGGGAAACCAAAGCCAATCCCACCCCTGCAAGTGTTATTTTAGATACGCTACTGTTACTTGAACCATGGCGGTATTAATTAAATAAATTAAAAGAATTAATTCTACCCTGTAGGGTTAAGGTGAAATATGCAGACATCGCAATTATATATGTATCTGATAAATGTGCACTTTAGGACATATAGGTGTTAATATATCTATGTAAGTGTTTCCATGAACTATGTGTATGTTACAACCTCCACACGCTTAGCCTGTGATTTAAACCCAGGATCCTCCTGATGTGAGATGGACGTGCTAACCACTATGTCACCATGCCTCCCTAATTCTACACCTTAAGGGAACAAATACTTCATCATGACATAGATCTTAACACCAATGGTGGCACGTTGATGCAGTGGTTAGCATGTCTACCTTCTTCGTCTTGTCCTTTCGGCTTTTCCCTTCAGGGGTCGCCACAGCGAATCATCTGCCTTCATCTCACCCTATCCTCTGCATCTTTTTCTCTTACACCAACTGCCTTCATGTCCTTCTTCACCACATCCATGAATCGTCTCTTTGGTCTTCCTCTTGGCCTTCTGCCTGGTAGTTCCAACCTCAACATCCTACTCCCAATATACTCGCTATCCCTCCTCTGTACATGTCCAAACCATCTCAATCTAGCCTCTCTGACTTTGTCTCCAAAATGTCTTACATGTGCTGTCCCTCTGATGTACTCATTCCTGATCCTATCCATCCTCGTGACTCCCAAAGAGAACCTCAACATTTTCATCTCTGCTACCTCCAACTCTGCCTCCTGTCTTTTCCTCAGCACCACTGTTTCTAAACCATACAACATCGCTGGCCTCACCACCATCTTGTACACTTTTCCTTTCATTCTTGCCGATACTCTCCTATCACACATCACACCGGACACTTTTCTCCAACCATTCCAACCTGCCTGCACGCGCTTCTTCACCTCTTTTCCACACTCTCCATTGCTCTGGATTGTTGAGCCTAAGTACTTAAAATCCTCCACCTTTCTTATCTCTGCTCCCTGTAACCTCACCGTTCCTGTTGGGTCCTTGGCATTCATACCTCACAGCAAGAAAGTCTGAGCTCGACTTCCAGTCTCTTTCTGTGTGGAGCATGCATGTTCTCCCCATGCTTGTGTGGGTTTTCTCCGGGTATTCTGGTTTCCTTCCACAGTCTAAAGACACGCACCGTAGTTTAAACGGCTGACCCAACTCACCCTAGATGAGCATGGGCACGAATGGTTATTATGCGTGTTGCCCTGTAATGGTCTGACAAGTTTACAGGCTGTACCCCACCTTCGCTCAGTGTCTGCAGGGATAGGCTCCAGCCTCCACACCATCCTAACAGTAGGTTCAGCAAATGAGTGAGCAAGGGGGGTGGGGGGCGGGGGGCACAATTAACTCTGTAAATCCAATTTCAGGATTGTGACAGTTGGTTAAACTCTGTACATGTTTCATTAGAGCTCAAGTGTTGGAATTAATCAGGCATCTGTTCTATAAGTGTTGATTTAACTTTGAGGAATGAGTTGTGTGTATGAGGTAGTGTTCCAAATGAGGACTTCAGAGTTCTCTCTCTCTCTCTCTCTCTCCCTCTCTCTCTCAATCTCCCCCCTCTCTCACTCAACCCCCCCCTCTCTCTTTCTCCCCCTCTCAATTTCTGTCTGTCTCTCTCTCTCTCTCTCAACCCCCTCACAATCCTCTCTCTCTCTCAATCTTCCCCCACTTTCTCTGCCCCCTCTCTCTCCCTCTCTCTCTCTCTCTGCCCCCTCTCTCTCTCTCTCTCTCTCTCTCAATCTCCCACTCTCTCCTCTCTCTCATCTCTCTCTCTCTCTCTCTCTCTCTCTCTCTCTTCCTCTCCCCTCTCTCTCTCTCTATCTCTCTCTCTCAATCTCCCGCTCTCTCCTCTCTCTCATCTCTGTCTCTCTCTCTCTCTCTCTCTCTCTCTCTTCCTCTCCCCTCTATCTCTTCCCCCTCCCCTTGTCCAGGTCTCCGACTCTCTCTTTTTCTCCAGCACCCCCCCTGGTGCATTCGACACGCCACTGTAGTCCACCCCTGGCGGTCATAAAGCGCGCTTTGTGCTGGAGAAGTGGCTCGTTAAAGAACTCTCAGTGTCTTTATGAACTAAACCGCATCGCTCGCACCCTGGAAACCGACCTTTCACATGCAAATCACAGCGAACCGGGAACTTTATTCGGTGCAAAGATCGCCGCCGTGTTGCGCGCGAGAGCCAGACGGAATCTGCGCGAGGATAAACCGGTGTCGACCTTTGGCATTCGACTATATCAATAAAGATCAGATGAGCTGCTGCACAAGTTCAATATGCACAGAAATCCCTGAGGATCGAGTTAATATTTACTCAAGCAGTGTTATCATATAAATATACCGAACCCTGTCTTCTTTTTCTTCTTTTGATCTTTTTTTTTTTTTGGATTATAAACAACAGCGATAAAGTGCACGCGGCGGGTTAAACACTCGCTTCAGGACACAGAACAGAGGAAGACTTTACCATGGTAGCGCTTCTGCTCGTCTTTGGCCAATAGGACGGCGATCCGCAGCCCGATCCCGGAAGAACAGCCGGTAATCAGGACCACTCTCTGGCTCGTGCTGGCCATGATCACGTCGCGCGCGCGGTGCGCTCCTCACGAACCGCTCCGGCCTCTCTCTCTCTCTCTCTCTCTCTCTCTCTCTCTCTCGCGCGCGCGCGCGCACACACACACACTAAGCTTAGTCACTGAGCTCAGAAACTAAAGCGGATCAGAACACGAGGGGCCCACGGGAGCGCGCGACGCGGTCACATGGCCGAGAAAACGCGCAACATACGATTAGTTCTAACGAGTCCAGCAAGGCCACCCCGCGGGTTTATAATTACTGACTGCATTCTGCATTCTCAGCACATCTGGGCCAATGTGACGGAAGCGTGTCTTGACCTGCTATGAGTGTATGACGTAACACTTACTGGACCTCTTTCCACACTGTCATGCTGTTGACCTGAGATTAAAGGCTCTGTAAACAGGCTTTAAAGGTACAGTGCGGAACATTTCTGAAGATCCACGAGCACAAACGGGTGGCATGGTGACGTACTACTGTAGTTAACACGTCTACCACAGGAAGAAGGTTCCAGATTTGAGTCCCAGATGATTCTCTGTGGAGTTTGCATGTTCTCTCCAGGCTTGTGTGGATCTCCTCTGGGTTCTCAGGTTTCCTCACGCAGTCCAGATATATAAACTGTATGTTAACTGTGTGTGTGTGTGTGTGTGTGTGTGTGTGTGTGTGTGTGTGTGTGTGTGTTAGTCCTATGATTCTTTGGCAAACTGGTCCAAGGTGTATCCCTAGTTTGCCATGTGTCGGCTGAGATAGGCTCCAACCTCACCATGACCCTAATAGGATTAAGTGGTTTAGCAAATGAGTGACTGAACAATTAATAAATACTGTACATTTTCATTAATCCATATTATTATTATTATTATTATTATTATTATTATTATTATTATTATTGGGGCAGTGGTGATCTAGTGGATAGGGCACAGGATCGCTAATCCTAAGGTTGGGGGTTCGAGTCCCCACAAGGTTGTCACTGCCCCCCCAGTGCAGCTAACTGGGTTATCAAAGGTGGGCCATGTCTGTCACTGTCTATGGTGAGAGGCATGTAAAAGAACCATTGCTGACTTTCGTAAAGAGTAGCTGCAAAGTCGTCAGCGTGTTTCTGTCCCTTGCTAAAAAGGGTTGTGACAGGAAGGGCATCCGACGTAAAAACCTCTGCAAAATCAAACGTGCGAATCAGACGATTCGCTGTGGCGACTCCCGAGTAAAAGGGAAAAAGCCGAAAGGAAAAGAAGAAAGAAGATTATTATTATTATTATTATTATTACTCCTTTTTTTATTTTTAATGGCAACAGCACTTCCCATTTCGTGCTGTAATTAGTTTATATATTGCTGCACCTCACAGCAAGAAAGTTCTGGCTAACCACTGGCCTTGGGTTTGATTGCGTGGGTTTCCTCAGGGTGCTCCGGTCATTCATACAGTGGATTAGTGAAATCTTCAGGGCACAACCCCTTTTATCTGCATGGTGTCAGCTGTAATTGGCTT
This sequence comes from Plotosus lineatus, assembly GCA_024760905.1. Lineage (NCBI taxonomy): Eukaryota > Metazoa > Chordata > Actinopteri > Siluriformes > Plotosidae > Plotosus > Plotosus lineatus. The sequence goes on along the minus strand of CM045728.1, from coordinate 87,771,146 downwards.
CAACTTCTTAACCAACCCTGATGGATAAGCTGTACAGATAATGAATGGATAGAAAGTTTAAAATTATTCAGTCATTTATTTTCCAAACTGCTTAATCTATTCGGGAATCATTGAAAAAGCAGAACACCTGAAGGACACCGATGCAAACAGAGAAAAAAGTCTGAGTTTAAACTGAAGACAATTCAAACTTATGTTACCTTATATTTCATCTCATTCAATCCTGCAGCACAGTTCGTGATACTGTACTTCACTGGCCTGAACTTCTTAGAATAGAAACAAAATAGTAATGTAAATGTCTGTGACTCCAATAGGATTACAGAAGATTTACTGAAGGGCAGTAGAGTCTGAGCTCAGTTGTTAAGGCTTGCTTGGTTACGGTTGGGTCTCTGTGCATGACCCTAAACCCTCGTCCATGCTCTTGAGCATGATCCTCTATCTTCATGGGTATACTTGAATCCTGTCTCAATTGTAAATTGCTTTGGATTAAAAAATACATTGTATGAGGCAAATTAGGTTAATGTAAATGCAGTAAATGTGTCAGAGCTGCTTGAGCAAACTGTAGCCTACATTTCCATGGTAACGAATGTGTCACACTTCATATCTGAGAGTATCTATTAAAGTACTTCTTAACCCCTCATATTGAACCAAAAAATTGGAGGAAATAAACTTATACTTTTTTCTCCTTTTGAATTTGAAACAATTTATTTTTGTTCTTGAAAAAACAGGCAGGTTAAATTAGCATTCATTTATACTCAAACAAAACATTTATAATTACAGCTTAAGATTCTACATCATCATCAGCATCATCTTCTTCATCTATTTATCTGGGGTTGGGTCGCGGGGGCAGCAGCCTAAGCAGTGAGTTTCAGATGTACTTTTCCTAAGGCACTTCCTCCAGCTCTTCTGGGGGACCCTGAGGCATTCTCAGACCAGCCGACACATAGTCCATCTAGCATGTTCTGGGTTGACCCCGGAGCCTCTTCCAGTTTGGATATGCCCGAAACAACACACTAGAGAGGTGTACAAGAGGCATTCTAACCAGATGGCCAGGCCACCTCAACTGGCTCCTCTCAACACAGAGGAGCAGCGGTTCTACTCTGAGTACCTCCCGGATGGCTGTGCTTCTTGAAGGGAGAGTTTGCCAGCCAGAGAAGGAAGCTCATTTCAGTCATTTGTATCCACAATCTTGTTCTTTCGGTCACTACCCAAAGCTCATGATTATAGGTGAGAGTTTGAACCTAGAAGGACTGGTAAATTGAGAGCTTTGCCTTGTGGCTCAGCTTCCTCTTCACAATGACGCCTGTCGATCTCCCACTCCATCCTTCCCTCGCTCGTGAATAAGACCCGAGATACTTGAACTCCTCCACTTGGGGCAGGACCTCATTCTTGACCAAGAAGGTATATTCCACCCTTTTGAACCATGGCCTCTGACTTGGAGGTGCTGATTCTCATCCCGCTTTGCCACTTTGTACTCTGCTCTGAATTGCTCCAATAAGAGATGGAGGTCCCGGAATGATGCCAAAATTACAATATCATCTGCAGAATGTTGAGATGAGATCCTATGACCACCAAATTAGAACATCTCAATGCCACAACTGCACCTAGAAATTCTGTCCAATAAACTTATGAACAGAATCGGTGACAAAGGACAGCCTTGGTGGACTCCAATCCTCACAGGAAATGAACTCGACCTGATGTTAGCAATGTAGACCAATCTCTGGCTTCGGTGATACAGAGACTGAATGGTCCATTACAACTGGATCCAGTACACCATACTCTCGGAGCATGCCCCTTAAGATGGCCTGAGGCTGCATTCAAAGCTGCATTCAAGATGGCCTGAGGGACATGGTCGAAAGCCTTCTCTAAATCCACAATACACATGTGGACAGATTGGGAAAATTCCCACGCCCCCTTCAGATCCTATAGAGCTGAACCCCTCCACGTCGATAAGGTGGTGATTCAAGGAGGAAACATTTATATTAAATTTTATCCTCCCATTTGTCTTCCCTAATTTGGTCGTATCCTATTTCCACTCAAGTTTTCCTCCCTATCATATGACCACCAGCACTCAGGGAGGGCTTTAAGAACGCACATGTCCCCGAAGTGGCATAACTTAACACACTCGTGAAAGTGCAGTCTTCCCCTTATTATGAATGAGCTTGCAGATGCACATGATGACAGAGTGACAGGTAGGCAAGTGAATACCATCACTTCCTGTGATGAAAGCTCAGCTATTCATCTCTCATGGACTACCGATTACGCATGGCAGTGGCGTCATCCCTGATTCAAAACCTGTGATCTCTAGGCTGATAGTTCCGCACCTTGATGTTCCGCACCTTATTATTTACACTATTTGTATTAACATTTAATGTTTATGCTTATGTGTTTAATTTATTTGTATTATTTAAATGTAATGTAACCACACATTTCTATTTCACATTGTTCTACACACAAATGTATCTCTCACTTACTTTCCAAACTGCTTAATCCTAGTCAGGTCGTGGGTAGGCTGGAGCCTATCTCAGCTGTCTCCAGGTAAAAGTGGGGCTCATCCTAAACAGCTCACTAAGACATTGCAGGCCAACACTCACACAACTATTCACTTTCACACCCGGGGCAATTTGGAGCAGGCGATTAGCCTTCTGTGCATGTGTTTGGACTGTGGAAGGAATGTGTAGTAATCAGAGGAAAACTACGCAAACATGGGGAAAACATGCAAACTCCATACAGAAACACCCATGACTCGAACCCAGTACCTTCTTGCTGTGAGGCAGACGTGCTAAATGCTACACCGCCGTCCTTTTCTGCTTATAGTTCCTCCAAAATGTTACACACTGTACCTTTAAACACTGTTCTAGTCTTTAATTTTGCTATTCACTACGTCAACGACTACATCATCATGGCACGCCAAATGTACAGCATTCCGCCATAAGTATTTGGAAAAAACGTTTAACGGAAAAATGCAGTTCAATCAAACTGCTATGATTTTGTGCGCAGTACATACACAACACAGGGGCAGTGGTGGTCTAGTGGTATAGGGTGCTGGATCGCTGATCCAAGGGTTGGGGGTTCGAGTCCCGCTCTCCACGGGGTTGTCACTGTCCCCCCCAGTGCAGCTAACTGGGTTATCAAAGGCGGGCCATGTCTGTCACTGTCTATGGTGAGAGGCATGTAAAAGAACCATTGCTGACTTTCGTAAAGAGTAGCTGCAAAGACGTCAGCGTGTTTCTGTCCCTTGCTAAAAGGGTTGTGACAGGAAGGGCATCCGACGTAAAAACCTCTGCCAAATCAAACGTGCAAATCAAATGGTTCGCTGTGGCGACTCCCGAGTAAAAGGGAAAAAGCCGAAAGGAAGACAGACAGACATACACAATAGATCGACTTGAAAATTTGACAGCGTCCAACTGATCCCATGACAATCACATGGCGAAATGCGTGACATCATGGGTTGTCTGCTTCTGCTAAATTTAGACTGTAAACAACATGGGTCGGAGATCGAAAGAATTATCAAATTGCGACAAAGAAGGGATCATCAATCTATTCAAAGGTGGAGTTAAATGGTCTGAAATAGTGAGAATTGTCGGATTACCTTCTAGCACCGTTTATAGTTTCTTAGATAGATATTTTGAGCGGGGAAATTCGGAAAACAAGCCAAGAAGTGGATGGCCTCGTTTGTTCAAGACTCGTGACAGCAGACAACTTGCATCGTCGTCAGTCATTATCAGAGATAACCAACATTTGCAACAACAACAGAGACATAATTTTCTCTAATAGGACTGCTGAGAGAAAATTGCATTCTCTGGGATTTCATAAATGGCCTGTGAGGAAAAATACTCACACTGCTGACGCCATGTTGTTTTTCCGAATACTTATGGCGGAATGCTATATCTCTATATATGTGAGATTTGTGGTAAATAATTGAACTGACACTAATAGGGGCAGTGGTGGTCTAGTGGATAGGGTGCAGGATCGCTGATCCTAAGGTTGGGGGTTCGAGTCCCCACAAGGCTGTCACTGTCCCCCCAGTGCGGCTAACTGGGTTATCAAAGGCGGGTCATGTCTCTCACTGTCTATGGTGAGAAACATGTAAAAGAACCATTGCTGACTTACGTAAAGAGTAGCTGCAAAGTCGTCAGCGTGTTTCTGTCCCTTGCTAAAAGGGTTGTGACAGGAAGGGCATTCAACGTAAAAACCTCTGCCAAATCAAAAAAAATGTGTGAATCAGATGATTCGCTGTGGCGACTCCCGAGAACGGGAAAAAACTGAAAGGAAAGAAAGAAAGAAAATTGAATTGACACTAATAAAAACTGCTTTGTACTTCAAACAATATTTGATTTTTGTCTGATGAAATTCTTTCCTGTATTCAGACCTCAATCCTCCACAAAATAACTAAAAAAAAAAATCCCGATATCAATAACATTATAGCAGCTACATTTATCCACTGATGTGTTAACCATTCTTTCTTCTTGTTGCAGCAGACACAGTTTATTTAATTCACCAAAAAATGTAGGTTTCAAAAATCAGAAGCAATTTACTGTATTCAGTTAAATCTTCCAATAACAAGTGTTATCATCAAGCAGGTGCGAAATGAGAATGTAAAGAGAAAACAGACAAGCGAACATTCCTCTCTGGACCATAGTTTATATAGCCTTCAGTCATTCTGTGCGAGCGTTGGCTACAATTCTTTTCAAAACTGGTGAAGATGGATAATAGTCCGTGGTTGTTTTGGAGGTCTTGTACTTAAGTGCTATGTAGAAGTCCTTGTTGGGGTCCTGGGGGGTGCGTGGACATTTGCTCACAGGACAAATGCTCACAACATTAATGAAAAAAAAAACAGACATTTGCTCACATCTTTTTTCTTTGTTCTAATAAATGCATAATCCAAAAAGATCACAATGTGTTATAAAAATTACTTATTATTATAAATACATAATGCTAAATTGACTATTTATGCATTAGGGATAGGGTTAGGGTTTAGGGTTAGGGTTTAGGGTTAGGGTTAGGGTTAGAGTTAAAATTGAAGAAAATTTTTTACGTTGTGAACAAATGTCTGTTTTTTTCATTTAGGTTGTGAGCAAATGTCCTCGAACCGGTCCTGGGGAGAGATTGCTAGCATGTCACACAGGTCCCATCTTCTGGCCCTTCTGCAAGTCTTTTGGGTTCTCTTTCCTAATTTCATATCAATAATCAGTTCATGACTTCACAGGTACAATTAAAGTTACCAGTGACTTAATAGGTTGATCATCAACTTAACATTCACAATATGATCATTTAATAACCAGTCAGTAGTTCAATTACAACTTTATGTAATAGGTTAGCACACATGAATCATCAGTTAAAGGGCACCTGTACCCAAAATTGACAGCGTTAAAAAAAGATCCACCATACCTTATTATTAACTTTTAAACATCGTGTGATGTCGGTAGGTTATGTATAAGTCGACATTTCCTTTTCTTCTGTATGACATTCCTTGCTCACGAAGGTTCAGCGCGCGGACATGTTGGCTTTTTTCACCGGGGTCAAAGGTAATTTCTGACGTGACATCGTTGACAGTCGTATCGCCAATTGCAGAATGTCAGTATATTTTCCTCAAGCAATTCATGTTCTTTACAACAATATCACTCCTGATCAGTTTTTTGACGCACGCATTTTCCACAAGAGCACCAAATATTTGCTGGTTGTTTGCTACGATTTTCCCGTGTAAGAGCTTCTGCCGACTCTCCAATATCGTCCTCCGAGTCGTCACTTTCCTGTCCGATTTCACTAAATGAGGATAGTCTTTCTTCAGTGGTTCATATAAATAACCTTCTCATCCTTAAACGAAATTGTCTTCGTCCATGGTTTAAAAAACAAAAATCTACTATAATGTCTGTTTTTTCCAATTTTTGTGTGTCAGGTATATAGGCTTATGTTTACATTGCAATCTCGCAGTTCCGGTGGAGGCTTTGTCAACGATGTGACGTCACAGGAAATGCGACGCTGCAAAACTCCTGTGCTCTGAAACTTGACGTTAGTGAAGCTCTTAAATCACTTAAAACTGGTTTGTGAGAGAATATAATAAACGTCTTATAGGTGTATTGTCACTAGCTATACACAATACATCAAATTAGGTATATGAGCGCTTTCACTACAGGTACCCTTTAAGTCTTCAACAGTTCAATACAGATTATATAATTAACATTCCCCAGGTCTTTCTACTACATACTCATAAGTCCTGAAGTCCTTCCATTTTAAACTCTTAAATATCGGTGAATATACTTTATTCACTATAATTTGAGGTGGATAACGATATATTACACAGGAACATAATAAAACAACAAGATTTTCTGGTGGGTGGCATGGTGCCATAGTGATGAGCATTTCTGCCTCATAACAAGAGGGTTCTGGGTTCTAATCTCAGCTAAGGGCGTTTCTATGAGGAGTTCACATGTTCCCCCTGCACTTGCATGAATTTCCACTGGGGTCCCTGGTTTCCTCCTACAGTCCAAAGACATGCACATTGTACCCCAATTTTGCCCACAGTTGGCTGAGATAGGCTGCAGCCACCCTCTGATGATAACAGGGGTAAGTGGTTCAGCAAATGAATGAATGAATGAATTAAGATTTTATGGTCTATTTTTACATTTTTAAAGCATAAAATTAGTCATGCACGAACCATTATTGAGGCTTTTAAGCCTTTAAAATGTGAAGGGCATTTTGCATAGCTTTTTGTGGACAGTATTTTGTTGGATACCCAGGATTTCAGAATCTGTGACTGAGACAAATCATAAGTTTTATCTGCCGTCCGTCTGTTTAATGTGTATGAGAAATGAATAAACAGTTTAGACCCCGGGGTCGACCGAGAACACTCCGGAAGGATTATGTCTCTCGGCTGGTCTGGGAACATCTTGGTGTCCCTGAAAGAGCTGGAAGAAGTTCCCTGGGAGAGGGACATTGCTGAGGCTGCTGCCCCCATGACCAGACCTCGGATTAAGTGGAGGAAGATGATGATGATGATGATGAAAATACAGTTTCATTTCTTACATGATGTGTTTTTAACCTGTTTATTAATAGGCTTCAGTTCCAGGTAGCATCTGTTTTATCAATAATTAACAAAACACAAGAAGCAACTTATTAGTAATCCAGATGTGCTCTGATAAGATATGAGCTGCATCGGATTTTTAAAAAGCAGTGATTGTGAAGGATAAAGGTCTCAACCAGACACAAGGTGAATTGATTTGTGGGGGATAAACAAGGAGAGCAAAGTGAAAATCTCAGTCACATGCTATCCTGTATGAAACTGAGATTAATGAAGTAGACTTGAGTCCCCATAGCAGACTGACAGAAGCTATTGTCCTCTTGATGCAGCTCATTTACGCCCTGGAACTTTTCAGCATTCTTCTTTTTCATTTGCAACACAGAAGGCCACTGTCAAATCACACACCCACCCCTGAGCTAGCAGGACAGAGAGCAAGTGAGAGCCTACAGCGCCCCCTGCTGCCACAACACTATTTGACGCTCATCTCATTTATGATTTTATTTGGAATGTAAATAAAAATAAAAAATTAAAGAATTGATAAAATCAAACTCATGTGATGTAAAGGCTGATAAAATGTGTAGTTGGATTTTTTTCTTCTGGCACTGAAAGGAATATAAGATGTTCAAGGTCATGTGAAGAAGGAGTCAGTGAGCCCCAAGAGGTCACACATTCAAGTCAAGACTTGACATGTGTATGTATGTATGTGTGTGTGTGTGTGTGTGTGTGTGTGTGTGTGTGTGTGTGTGTGTGTGTGTGTTCATATACAGAGGACTCCTCTTTCCCCAATGGCTCATTTAAAAATAGAAAGTATTTGGTCATCTTTCAGGGATGAAAAAAATCTTAAAACTGCTCCTTGTTCTGTCTGAACCTGTGTGGGTTTTTTAACCAGGTGCTCTGGTTTCCACCTACAGTCCAAAGACATTCCCATTAGGCTGCTAACTGCTGTTCCGAATTAACCCTAGGTGTGAGTCTGAATGATTATGTGTTGGCACTGTGTTGGACTGGTCATCTGACCAGGGCTTATTGTGCCTTCAGCCAGAGTTGGCCGAGATAGGCACCAGTCTCCTCATGACCTTATATGAGGACATTATACTGTATTGCATCTACAGTGTGTACATTACCTTGTAAGTTCTTCATATAAAGAAAATTGGGTCTTTTGCTAATTTTTTTCCCTGTTTTCTGGAGCCGTAGATCAAGGTCAATATTTATCAGTTGTTAAGGAACACAAGACGTGTGGAAAAATCACAAGAACTTTTCAACCCTATCTTAATGCTTGTGGAGGAGGTGGTACCCAACCGAAGTAGGAAACAGTGGATTACACTCACATATTATTAGACATTCCTGTGTACAAATGTAGACATTCAGCATTAATGGAAATATTTGAAGATGAAAAGTTAATCACTTTAAGGTAGATTAATAGTGAGAACATTTATTAAATTATTAACAACACTGATCCCGACAAGCAATATAGTGGCTAATGAGTGAAGGTGGAAGCCTCAGGAAATACCGAGTGCCAAATGTCCCTGCTCCAGATAACAAGCAGGACTGGCTCCAGCACACCGGTGACACAATTCCCAACATGGCAGCCTCATTATCAAAGATGCAATTTGACAGAAATCACAGATTTTCCCCAAGTGCTTTAAGTAATGTACATGTAGCTGTACTGGACAGTTCCTGTTAAAACAAAAAATAAATAAATAAACACAACATTGTGTTTTATTCAGTTTTTCTGTTCACCTGGTGGATCCAGCTGAATCAGATGAAGTGTCCTTCTCTCTGAGCAGGGCGTGAGACTGTTCAATTATCTCCCCGGCTCACAAAAGCAGACTGGACACTAAACCCATTCTCCACAAGGCGAGTGAAAGAACACACACACACACACACACACACACACACACACACACACACACCCACACACACACACACAAAAAGAGAGAGAGAGAGAGAGAGAGAGAGAGAGAGAGAGAGACAGAGTCCGTCTGCAGTGGAATGTTTGCTGCAGGTCAGGACTGAGTCTTTCTCCTCTATTGTGTGCCGTTTGCTGAGGAGTTGAGGAATGCAAACTTTGCAAGAGCTGAGAGAAGGAAAAAAGAAGATGAAGGCAGTCATGACTGAAAAAGAAAGCGCCCCTTCTTGTGTGTGTGGGTTTTTTTTTTCAGGAAAATGATCAATGGAAAAAACACCAGTGAGACAGAGAGTAGTGAGAAAGGCACTGGAGATAAGTTTCAATCTGGTTGTTTGTGTAACAAAAACCTCGGTGGAGTTTGGGTATCACGTTAAGCACCTTTGCGTCAGTAATTATTATAATTAACACCTTACTGAGAAGTCTTGCTGATCTGGAATCTCAGTGATATGGAGAACAACACAGACTCTATGAATGCGCACATGAAATAACAAAATCTGCCGGATTTATTTATGCCACCTGCCTCGCCTTTGTGTTTACAAACAGTGTTATACTTGAAATTCACTTTATGAGGTCAAACCAATTCCAGTCACAGTTTTCTGAATCTGATGGTTGTTTACCACCTAGTTTTATGAGACTGCAGAGATAAAAGCACACAGGGAAAAAACAAAACCACTTTTATAAAGTCAAATTTTGAGTTTAGACGTACCAACGTAGTACGCTGATGTAATGACGCAATGACACTGCAGTAGGCCTTTGACATTCGTGGGGGTTTGGTTCCAGGCCTTCCAAGAATCGAAATATTCCGTGAGTTCTGTAAGAGGAAAGGGTTGAGTCAAGAACTGAGAGTAGGGACTTTAAATGTTGGAACTATGGCAGGAAAGGGTCAATAGCTGACTGACATGATTCAGAGGAGGAGGGTGGACATACTGTGTGTTCAGGAGACCAGGTGGAAAGGGTAGAAAGGCTAGAGGCTTAGGAGCAGGGTTTAAGCTGTTTTTTCATGGTGTGGATGGGAAGAGAAATGAAGTAGGAGTCATCTTGAAGGAGGAGTTTGTGAAGAATGTTCTAGAAGTGAAAAGACTGTCAGACAGAGTAATGAGTCTCAAGTTAGAAATTGAAGGCTTGATGTTCAATGTTGTTAATGCTTATGCCCCACAGGTAGGATGTGAGCTAGAAGAGAAGGAGAGATTCTGGAGTGACTTAGATGAAGTGATGCAGAGTATCCCCAGAAGTGAAAGAGTGGTCATTGGGGCAGACTTCAATGGACATGTTGGTGCAGGAAACAGAGGGGACGAGGAAGTGATGGGCAGGTTTGTTATCCAGGACAGGAACGCAGAAGGACAGATGTTGGTAGATTTTGCAAAAAGGATGGAAATGGCTGTGGTAAATACTTTCTTCCAGAAGAGACAGGAGCATAGAGTGACTTATAAAAGCGGAGGTAGGAGCACACAGGTAGACTACATCTTGTGCAGGCGATGTAATTTGAAGGAAGTCAGTGACTTCAAAGTAGTCATGGGTGAGAGTGTTGCCAAACAGCATAGGATGGTGGTGTGCAGGATGACGTTGATGGTGAGGAAGGTGAAGAAGGCAAAGGCAGAGCAGAAGACAAAGTGGTGGAAGCTGAAAAAGGAAGAGTGTCGGGTTGTCTTCAAGGAGGCGCTGAAACAGGCTTTGGGTGGTCAGGAAGTGCTTCCAGATAACTGGACAACTACAGCTAATGTGATCAGGGAGACAGGTAGGAGAATACTTGGTGTGTCATCTGGAAGGAGAGTAGATAAGGAGACTTGATGGTTGAATGAGGAAGTGCACGAGTGTGTACAAAGGACGAGGTTAGCTAAGAAGAAGTGGGACATTGAGAGGACCAAAGAGAGTAAACAGGAGTACAGGGAGACACAGCATAAGGTGAAGGTAGCGGGGTCAAAGGCCAAACAAATGACTTGTATGCTCGGTTGGAAAGTAAAGAGGGAGAAAATGATTTATACAGGTTGGCACAGCAGAGAAATAGAGATGGGAAGGACGTGCACCAAGTTAGAGTGATAAAGGACAGAGAGGGAAATGTATTGAAAGATGACAGAAGTGTGCTGGGAAGATGGAAAGAGTACTTTGAAGAGCTGATGAATGAGGAAAATGAGAGAGAAAAAAGAGTAGAAGAGGTGACCGGTGAGGACCAGGAAGTAGCAAAGATTAATAAGGGTGAAGGGCATTGAATGACAATGACAATGACAATGACAATACTTTATTGCCCGAGGAGGGAATTTGTCTTGCACGTACACAGGCTCCATAAACATACATACATAACATATTACAACATGAAGACATAATACATATATAACATTAAATATTAAATATTAAATATCTTAAGGTGCAATGTAAGAAACTAGCACTAAAATTTCAAAAATAAAATTTAAAATACTTTAAAGAATACTGTATGTTAAACGGACATGTAACGACTTAAGACATAAAACTGAGTTTTTAAATTGAATAACGCATAACAGATAAAAACAGTGGTACAAAATGTAACAATATACAAGAGACTAAAGGTGGAGGCTACTTATTTAAAAGGAAAATGCTAGTTGGTATATAGGATATGGGCTCTCTTTGATTTAAGTTTGGGTAATTGATATGTGCGGCCGGAAGGAAGAAGGATATATTCAGAATGAAGAACATGAGTTTAAAATCGTTAATAATTTTGGATGCTAAATTTAGTACCACGAGATTCATAAAAGTAATCAATAGGGTCTAGAGAGTTCCAATGATCTTGCTGCTTACGTTTACAATTTTGCCAAGTTTGTTTTTGTTTTTGAGAGAGGGTGCCATACCAACATTGTACACTAAAAAGTAAAACAGATTGCACACATGATTTGTAAAATAACAACATAATGGTTTTATCAATATGAAAAGATCTGAGTTTGCTTGAAGGAAGAACAGTCTTTGTTGACACTTGTTGTACACGGCATCAGTGTTCTGTGTAAAAAGTCAGCTTATTGTCAATGATAGTTCCCAGATAGATATTTGTATTGGTCAACTTGTTCAACAGTCTCTGAGTTAATTCGACAGGTGCATGATCAGATTTTTTGTTCTAAAGTCTATGATGAGTTCCTTCGTTTTCTTTACATTCAGCTGTAGGAAATTGTCCTCACACCATGAGTTGAAGTTATAAATGTCCTCTCATTAGCTGGCTAAAGACTCGCAATCACTAAGGAGACTCACAAGGGCGGCGTCGTCTGCGAACTCCTGATGGTAGAGCAATTCAGTGGGTACTGACACAATCGTTAGTGTAAGAGGATGAACAACACAGGAGAGAACACATCCCTGTGGAGCCCCGTGTTGATGGTAACTCTACTGGACATGCTGTCGTTAACCCTCACGTACTGGGTTCTGTCTCTCAGGAAGTTGAAGATCCATTTGATCACTGCATTGTTTACGGATAAGCGTTGAAGTTTCTCAATCATTAGGTGTGGCTGTATGGTGTTAAATCACGGATGAAAAGTCAATGAACAGAACCCGAGCAAATGACTTCGGAGTTTCAAGATGTTGGTATACCTGGTTTAGAAGTGTGATTGTGGCGTCTTCAACTCCCAGTTTTGCCCTGTAGCGAATTGTAGAGGTCCAGCTTGTCTTGGACGTCGGCGTAGCAACGACTTCAGCACCAACCTCTCCAAGCACTTCATGACAACCCGATGTAAGGGCCACAGGCCTGTAGTCGTTTAGAGTTGATGGTTTGGTTTTCTTAGGTACAGGAACTATTTCTGACAATTTCCAAAGTTTTGGTATTAAATTAGAATCCAGTGACATTTGGAATAGTTTACAAAACACTTCACTGAGCTGGTCGTGACACTCCTTTAGGACCTTGCCGTCCAAGTTATCTGGTCAGGCGCTTTATGTATGTTCAGTTTGGAGAACTCATTGATAGCGTCATCGTGTTTAAGCAGTATCGGGCTCGAGTTGTTGGCGTCTAAAACCGAGTACAGCGATCACATTGTTGACTAAAATCGAAACAATCAAATCTTGCATAAAAATCATTGAGTTCACTGGCGAATGCATTTTTATCGGGAACATTGATGGCTTGTCTCTCGCTTTTACTACCAATCATAGTTCTTACACCACTCCAAGCTTGGCGAAGGTTGTTTGTGTAAAACTGATGCTCGATCTTCTCCTTGTAGGCCTGCTTACATTGTCTTATTGTACAATCAATTTCCTTCTGAACAAGCCTCAAATCATCTCTGTTTTGTTCCATGAAAGCTATTTTCTTCTTGTTAAGCAGCAACTTTAACTCTTTTGTGACCCAGGGCTTGTTATTCGGGTAGACTTTTACTGTTTTACTGGGAATAATATTGTCCACACAAAAGTTTATATAACATGATATATGATCAGTAACAGTATCCAAGTTTGCACAATCGTCAAAGAAAATGTCCCAGTTTGTACAGTCAAAACACCCTTTCAAACTTTCAATAGAATCAGAGGATGAAGAATGGAAAGGCAGTTGGTCCTGATGACATACCGGTGGAGGTATGGAAGTGTCTAGGAGAGGTAGCAGTAGATTTCCTGACAAGAACATTCAAGAAGGTCTTAGACAGTGAGAGGATGCCGGAGGAATGGAGAAGAAGTGTGATGGTGCCCATTTTTAAGAACAAGGGAGATGTGCAGAGTTGTGGCAACTACAGAGGGATAAAGTTGATGAGCCATACGATGAAGTTATGGGAAAGAATAGTGGAAGCTAGACTAAGGGCAGAGGTCAGCATTTGTCAACAACAGTTTGGTTTCATGCCAAGAAAGAGCACCACAGATGCAGTGTTTGCTTTGAGGATGTTAATAGAGAAGTACAGAGAAGGTCAGACGGTGCTGCATTGTGCCTTTGTGGATCTGGAGAAAGCATATGACAGGGTGCCGAGAGAGGAATTGTGGTATTGCATGAGGAAGTCTGGAGTGGCAGAGAAGTATGTTAGAGTGGTGCAGGACATGTATGAGAGATGTAAGACAGTGGTGAGGTGTGCTGTCAGTGTGACAGAAGAGTTCAAGGTGGAGGTGGGACTGTATCAAGGGTCAGCTCTGAGCCCCTTCTTGTTTGCTGTGGTGATGGACAGGCTGACAGACGAGGTTAGACAAGATTCCCCATGGACTATGATGTTTGCAGATGACATTGTGATCTGCAGTGACAGCAGAGAACAAGTGCAGGAAAATCTAGAGAGGTGGAGGTATGCCCTGGAAAGGAGGGGAATGAAGGTTAGCCTCAATAAGACAGAATACATGTGTATGAATGACAAGGACCCAAGAGGAACGGTGAAGTTACAGGGAGCAGAGATAAGGAAGGTGGAGGATTTTAAGTACTTTGGCTCAACAATCCAGAGCAGTAGAGAGTGTGGAAAAGAGGTGAAGAAGCGTGTGCAGGCAGGTTGGAATGGTTGGAGAAAAGTGTCCGGTGTGATGTGTGATAGGAGGGTATCGGCAAGAATGAAAAGAAAAGTGTACAAGATGGTGTTGAGGCCAGCGATGTTGTATGGTTTAGAAACAGTGGCACGAGGGAAAAGACAGGAGGCAGAGCTGGAGGTAACAGAGATGAAAATGTTGAGGTTCTTTTTGGGAGTAAGAAGGATGGATAGGATAAGGAATGAGCACATCAGAGGGACCGCACATGTAAGACGTTTTGGAGACAAAGTCAGAGAGGCTAGATTGAGATGGTTTGGACATGTACAGAGGAGGGATAGTGGGTGTTTTGGTAGTAGGATGCTGAGGTTGGAACTACCTACCTAGGCCTAGAAGAAGACCAAAGAGACGATTCATGGATGTGGTGAAGGAGGACATGAAAGTAGTTGGTGTAAGAGAAGAAGATGCGGAGGATAGGGTGAGATGGAGGCAGATGATTCGCTGTAGCGACCCCTGAAGGGAAAAGCCGAAAGGAAAAGAAGAAGAAGAAGTAGGAGCAGCTCAGCCACGCCCCACAGCCGAAGTGAGTACCAAACAGAATTTTAGAGTTACAGAGCGTTACAAACCAAAGAAGCGGTGATGTTGATGTGAGTTAATCCTCTGGCACAGAGGTGAGCGTGCTTTGGTTATTGGGAGGAAATGAGAATAGTGAATTCAGGTGTGTGCTACTGAGCAGAGCAGCTCAGCCACGCCTCTCAGCCAAAGGGAAGTAAACAGTTCGAGGCACAGCACCAAAATCAAAGTCCCCAACTTTGACACAGACCATAACAAAAAGGACATAAAAGAAAAGAAATGTAATAAATTGGATAAATAAAACAAAATGAGAAACATGGTACACCACAGTAAATAAAATATAACACACAAACATTTTAAACATTACCTTAGGTCATGTACTGGAATAATAATTGAAAAAGACTTTAATAGTGGAGTGTTTTACAACAGTTCAGACGATTATTCCTCTTCAGCAATGACGTGACTTCAGAGGAAACTGTCGTTTCTTCCGGAGAAAGTCTTATTTCTTCAGAAGAGACATCCAACCTCATTACCTTTTTCTGGTGCTTAGCAGGCGTTTGAGTGACATCATAGAACTTAACTGGTAATTAAAACACACTAAAAAAAAGGCTCATTGCCAACTTGTGTGAGAATGAGGAAAAGGGGGCGTTACATCATCTCAACCAATCAGCAGGAAGGAGGACAGCCATTGGCTGAATTTGAATCACGTGCAAGTTGCTCGGCAGTCCGCGAATACTCAAACCGTGAGTGCAAAACCGCAAATAGTTATATATATGTATATATCAGTTATATAGCGTGTTACCCTTGTGTTAAGACAGCTCTGTGATCTTTGTTTACTGTTTTGCGGACATTTGTAACCCTAAGCAAATATGGTTGCTCAGAAGTGTAAGCCTACTAGCATGCGTGAAAGTCTCATACACAGAGATGAATTAATTATTCTGCTCAGATCGGCACAATCTACCATGCATACTCAGTTAAGCAAAGAGAGTTGTAATATGAATGAAAACCCGAATCCACAAATTACAGAACAATTACAGATATTTATTATCTTTTAGCAGAATCCTAAGAGTGTATACTTATTTTTTATTTTAATATTCAATAGGATTTGTACTTGTTCTTTGTATGCATTTCTTGAATAAAGTTTACTTACTAAACTCTCCGCTTTGCTGGGATTCACATCAGTGCAGGCTGTGTTCTAAACGAGTTCAACGGCACCCTTGTGCACTTGAAAGACCAAAAGTCTGTATAATCCAAATCAAGTACACTACTTTTGCAAGTACTCCACTTTCAGGAACTGAGCACCTCACATATTGTAAGTTGATTGGCTGTTTTAAACTTCATGTAAAGTAACTCTGTATAAATAAGTGACTTATTTGAAATTAATGTTGATATTATTTGATATATTTGATATTATTTTACAATGTTATGTTTATAATAATTGATTTAGGGGTGTTTTATGAGATATGGTAATGGTATTTATAGATGTATAGTACATTATAAGCATCATATGTCACGAGTCATACATCACTGTAACAACTTACGTTCACTTTCAACTTATGTTTGGCCATCCGGAACCAATTAAAAACGTAAGTCGGGGAGTGTCCTGGGCGACGGCAGGGTACACCTCGAACAGCTCACCAGTCCATCCCAACACACAACTATTCACACTCACACCAGTGTAGGCGGTGTCTCAGTGGTTAAGTCTTTATATTAGTAATCTGAAGGTTGTGGGCTCCCAGTACCACTATGCTGCCACACTTGGGTCCTTAAGCAAGGCCTTTAACCTTCAATTGCTTAGATGTGTAAAAATAATAATAACTCTAAGTCATTCTGGTTCAGGGTGTCTGCTAAAATCCCATAAAATGTAAAATGTGAAAAGAAAAATGTAATATCCAGGGCAATTTGTGAAAAACCCTCAATTTTTTAAACTGCACATACAGCTTGACTGATTAATTCATAGAACTGTGAGCTCCTGGTAAAAGAAAAGACCTCCTTATGTATTGTAATTATATAAGAATACCGTATGTGTGATTTGGCTGAATGCACAAACCCATAGGCTGACAGCTCACTATCCGTTAAGTCAAATCCAACGATGCCATAGTTTTCTTGGTGAGTTTTTTTACAGGGTAGGACACCATTTCTTTCTGTCACCATTTACCTGACCTCACATTCATACCTAGGGGCAAATTTGGAATACCCACTTATTCATCAGTTCATTATCAGTACTTCTTATCCTGTTAAGGGTCACAGCTGCCTCTGGGCGAAAGGTGGGATACACAGTGAATCTCACCATTTCATCACAGTTCCATTCCAATACTCTCTGTACACATATTTACATTCACACCTAGGGCCAAACCAGAATAGCCAATTAGCCTAACGTGCATGTTTTTGGACAGTGGGAGGAAGCAATAACATGGGGAGGAAATTAATGCAAGCACAGGAAGAAAACATGCAAACTCTAAACCCTCTGCAGTGCATCACAGGGCAATTATTATTATCATTATTATTATTATTATTATTATTATTATTATTATTATTATTATTATTATTATTACTACTACTACTACTACTACTGCAACATTATTATTACTGTCACTGAAGCCTATTCAGCTGACATTGGGGAAAGTGGGGTACACTCTGAACAGCTGGTCAGACCATCACAGGGCCAACATCTTGTGTGTACAAGACCATTCACCTTCGTGCCTATGGGTAATTGTACCCAGAGAAAAGTATGGGGAGAACTTCCAAACTCCACACAGAAACATCTGAGAATGGAAAACCTAAAAGACAAAAATTATAATGAAGAAAGTGAGACAGGATGTGAGAGAGCAGAGAGACAGCTTCACAAGCATACCCGCAGTTTCTACCCAGAGAGTTGGAAAATGGATGAGGATTTACAATAGCAGGTTGTGAGAGACCATTAATCTCACATCAATCATTGAATGGAGCAGCGGTGGCTCAGTGGTTAAGGCTCTGGTTTACTGATCTGAAGGTTGGGGATTCAAGCCCCAGTACCACTGCCACTGTTGGATCCTTGAGCAAGGCCCTTAACAATTAAGTGCTTAGTTCTGTAAAAACTGGTAAATGTAAGTCACTCTGGATAAGGGTGTCAGCAAAAACTTTAAAAGTAAAGTAAAGCATGACATATGGAACATGTATTGATGTGCCACCTTCTTCATTGTATTCTGTCAGCTGTCTATCTGTGTTTTTTTTTTTTTTTTTTTTTTTTTTGTGTTTGTGAAAGATTGATGTCTTTTAAAGGAAAATATCCTGAAAAGCAAACAATTAAACAAGAACATAAAATTTTATTCTTAATTTATTTTAGCTTTTTAGAACCAGAGCGGCTGGTTAGCCATGATATGAAAAATGTTTTATTTCTGCCTGTCTGTCTTCCTTTCGGCTTTTTCCCTTTTACTCGGGAGTCGCCACAGCGAATCATCTGATTCGCACGTTTTGATTTTGGCAGAAGTTTTTACGTCAGATGCCCTTCCTGTCACAACCCTTTTTAGCAAGGGACAGAAACACGCTGACGACTTTGCAGCTACTCTTTACGAAAGTCAGCAATGGTTCTTTTACATGCCTCTCACCATAGACAGTGAGAGACATGGCCCGCCTTTGATAACCCAGTTAGCTGCACTGGGGGGGACAGTGACAACCTTGTGGAGAGTAGGACTCGAACCCCCAACCTTTGGATCAGCGATCCAGCGCCCTATACTGCTAGATCACCACTGCCCCCGTTTTATTTCTGCCTATAAATAGATAAAAGTGTATAACTTGTAAATCATGAATATCAGACATGCCAATCATGCCTCATTGGAGTGATAAATTAACATTGGGTTTTTAAAACTGTTCTCACACTCCTGAGTATTTTCTTAAAATTTTATGTATTTCCATATGTACAGTATTAACACAAAGCATTATCATTTGCCACCTCTTGGAAGAACTTAGCCTTTCCTTTAAAATAACCGTGAAATAAAACAAACCAAATCAGCACCATTGATAATATTTCACAAATTGATGGGAATTGAAAACTACAGGGCGACATGGTAGCGTAGTGGTTAGCACATCCGCATCACAGAAAGACAGTCCCAAGTTTGAGTTCTGGGTTTGACAAATGTGTTTCTATGTGGAGTTTTCATGTGCTCCCTATGCTTACGTGGGTTTCCTCTGGTAACTCAGGTTTCCTCCCACAGTCAAAAAACATGCGTTTTATGTACTATTGGCTGCTCAAAATTTCCCCAATGTGTGGGTGTGAATGGTTGTATATATGTGTTGATCCAGTGGTGGATTGGTGAGCTATTCAGGGTATACTGCATCTTCTCAAAAAGTTGACTGAGATGACCCATTAACCACAGTAGGATAAAGTGGCTCAGCAAATGAATGACATTTTTACCTTTGTAAAAACATTGAAGCAACACTTTATCCATAACTGAGAAGAAAACATTGTGAAAATGTATTAATGTTATGTGAGAGCTGTGAAGTGTACTTTATTTATGGCAAAACTTAATTTAAAAGGTAATCAGAGTGTAAAAATAACTAATATCATGATTTTATTATTTTTACATCACCACACCAACACATCCTGAGATACACGCTTATTTAATTTTGATGCTTAATAAACCTTCAGCTTATTAATCTTTTAAGAGCCATACCAAGAAAAAAGCCAATAAATTGTGTTAGGCTCCATTTATTTTTATCACAATTATACAAAGCCCTGCAATGGCCTTGTGAGCTGTCCAGGATGTACCCCACCCTCGCCTGGAGTCGGCTGAGATGTGCACCAGCCTCCCCATGACCCTAATTAGGATGAAATGGTTCAGAAAATGAATGAATGGATGAATGACAGTTATACCAATAATATTTAACTTTTATTCAAATAACCTGTAATACAACAGAGTGGAAAGGAGTGATATGGATGCAAAATGCAGATCAAATGTCCTTTTAAAGAGTTGGCTGTACATCCGTCAGTGTGTTTCTGCTCTGTGATGACCTGGCAAGCTGTCCAGGGTGCACTCTGCCCTCACCCAGAGCCGGCTGAGATGGATGCCAGCATAATTAGGATTAAGCAGTTCAAAAAATGAATGAATGAAAATTTCTTTTTCATGTAATTTCAGCAAGTTTGTATTCAATGGGCAGGTGTAGATCAATCAATCCACGAAGCAGTTCACCAAAGATGGGGAAGAGAGAATTAATGAGACTCACACACACCACAGAACTGGTGTGTCAAAGTCAAATCTAAGGTCAATGTTGAAATACAGAAAAACTGGTCATTTACTCGAAGACTGGCAGCAGCAAAACGGCTTGGTATGCACTGGAAGAAAACACATCCACCTGCAAAGTCAGGTCCTTATATAGGTGGATTTCAATATGGTCATGTGACAGGCATTGCCTCTGGTTACAAATGCCCTGTTCCATACTGGAGGTCTCATGGAGTTTACCATGCCAAAAGACCCAGTCTTTCCTGGTACTTCATAACACAGATATCATGATAAAATAGCTTGATGTGATGTAATTGACCCTTAAAGCCTTCAAAAGACAGTTATAAACTTGATCTATGGCTGAATATAAAGTTTGCAGATATTGTGAATTAAGTGCAAATGCCATTTGACTAGAGCAGATGAAAGCCTACCGGGCTCTGGAGTCCTATAATTATTTCATCAGTGAATGGGTGCAAGAAATATCAGCAAAATCTTACCGAAATCAAAGTGTTCCTATGAGCTGATTAAGTTTCCTGTTTAACTTTAACACTAACATGCAGATGGCGATGTTGCTGTGTACAGCTGATATGTGTGTGACTTGGCGTGAGTCCACTTGAGTGAAGCTAAACATGAAATATTCAGTATTTGAACACGATTAAATATTAAAAATATACACATATGTCTACATCCATTGGATTTATGTATGAGTACAGTAAGACATATATGAGTGCAGTAGTTCTGAACTGTGTTCTTTTTTTTTTTTACTGTTGGTAAATCAAACGTGAAACAAGCTAACAACACACACTTTCCCACAGTCTATGATTTGCTTGCAATATACAGTACATGTAATTGGTCATAACAAAATGGTTTATTTAAAAATCAGCGGATTATTTTTTGTTAAATAAAATGGCTGCACATTATGTACAGACATAAAGGGACAGCTGCTAACAGCTATGACTTCACTCAGCATATCCTAGCTACACTCATTCCAGCTTTAAAAAAAAAAAGGGAACAGCACATTTTACCTCATTATTTTAAAGTAAGTATCTTTTGTATGAGTATAAATACAACACACAAACAAAAAGGGTTAAACATACAGCCCAGACAAGATGGTCACTGCAAGCACCTCTATATCTGCTCTGGATATGTCACTGAATAATTTAACTCGCCTTCTTCTGAATAGTTCTACATATCTGCCCCGACTTTAAATAATTGCAGGTCCTCTATAAAACCTCTTGTCTTTTTTCTTCTCTGTGCAGTCAAAGCTCCTGATTACAGGCCATTTAGTCGGATTATCATCTTCTTTCCTTTCCCAAAGTCCACGGGGACTCCAGCATGGTTTCCAAGCAGTGGTATGTATCAAAAACCAACCAATATACTGTAAACTTGATTTCCAGTGAGTGGTGACAGGTGACAGGTGAGTTGTTTTTCAGAACAAGCTTCTACTAAATGAGTGAAATTTTAATTTAAATATCTGAAAACATAAACAAATCAATAATATATTTTAAAATGTGATCTACCAAATAGTTGGCCAGAATATTAAAGGGTTAAGAGAATCTTCTCTGGTACCAGTAAAGACCCCACAGCTAAGATCATTCTAGACTTGTTTGGAAATCAGGATTGTTTGAATGACTGCTGTGTAAAATTACCAATTAGATGCCTATGGGATAAAAACAGATTGAAGCCAGAACTGTCTATGTAGTGCCAAAACTAAGAGTTATATCTTAATCTTATGTATGGCCATGGGTGAGGCAGGACTTAATGATGTCTGATGTTATTCAGAAATAATGTAGCACTGTATTCCCCCATCACCAAGGTGAGCAAATAAATGTTCAGAAGCCAAACAAAGAATATAAATAATTCATCACACACTTATCGATTCGTGATCATTGCCGTGAGCAAAAAATGAAATAATTTTTTTTTTTTTTTATTAAACCGCTCCCTGAATCGCCACCTTATCATGGTGGAGGGGTTTGCGTGACCTCATGATCCTAGGAGCTATGTTGTCGGGGGCATAATGTCCCTGGTAGGGTCACCCAAGGCAAACAGGTCCTGGGTGAAGGTCCAGACGAAGTGCGATTCAGAAGATCCTTATGACATCTAAGAGACATCAACGGAAGCAGTCTCCCTTGCCTGGACACGGGTCAACGGGGTTCCCTCCTGGAGAGAGGCCTGCAGGAGGGGATCGAAGGCGAGCGCCTGGTGGTCGGGCTTCTGCCCATGGAACCTGGCCGGGCCTAGCCCGAAAAGGAGACATGGGGCCGCCCTCCCATGGACCCACCACCCGTGGGAGGAGTTTTAGGGGTTGGGTGCAGTGTTAGTTGGGTGGCAGCCGAAGGCATGGGTTCTGTCGGAACAATCCTCGGCTACTTACTCTGACCCTCGGGACATGGAATGTCACCTCTCTGGCGGGGAAGGAGCCTGATCTGGTGCGTAAGATGGAGCGATACCGACTAGATATAGTCGGGCTCATCTCAACGCATAGCTTGGGCTCTGGAACCATCCATCTCAAGAGAGGCTGGGCCTTATTTGATTCTGGAGTTGCTCATGGGGAGAGGCAGTGAGCCGGTGAGGGTATTCTTGTTGCCCCCTGTCTCGGTGCCCAAATGTTGGGATTCTCCCTGGTTGACGAAAGGATAGCTTCCCTCCGTCTTCGGGTGGGGGGAAGGGTCCTGACTGTTATTTGTGCTTATGCACCAATTGACAATTCAGAGTACCCACCCTTTTTGGAGTCTTTGGGGGAGGTGTTGGAGAATGCTCCCTTGGGAGACTCACTCGTTGTCTTGGGAGACTTCAACGCCCATGTGAGCAATGATAGTGTGACCTGGAAGGGTGTGATCGGTAGGTACAGCCTCTCCAGTCTGAACCCGAATGGTGTTTTGTTGTTGGACTTCTGTGCCCATCACAGTTTGTCTATCACGAACACCATGTTCGAACATAAGTGTGCCCATAAGCGCACTTGGCACCAGGACACCCTAGGTCGTAATTCGATGATTGACTTTGTAGTCGTGTCATTGGACTTGCGGCCATATGTTCTGGACATTCGGGTGAAGAGAGGAGCTGAGCTGTCTACCGATCACTACCTGGTGGTGAGTTGGCTTCAGTGGTGGAAGAGGCTGCCTTGCAGACCTGACAGGCCCAAGCGTGTAATCAGGGTCTGCTGGGAACGTTTCGCGGAGTCCCCAGTCTGAGAGGCCTTTAACTCCCACCTCCGGCGGAGCTACAACCACGTCCCCCCTCAATCCCACCAACACGCCCTCTGTGGAAGAGGAAGACCCATCACTGGAGTGGAGGTC
This sequence comes from Plotosus lineatus, assembly GCA_024760905.1. NCBI lineage: Eukaryota > Metazoa > Chordata > Actinopteri > Siluriformes > Plotosidae > Plotosus > Plotosus lineatus. The sequence goes on along the minus strand of CM045728.1, from coordinate 87,747,791 downwards.
ACTGAGGTTGTCAAAAACCTCCTCGGTGGTCAAGCTCCGGGGTTGGACAAGATCCACCCGGAATATCTCAGGGCTCTGGATGCTGTAGGACTGTCTTGGTTGACACGTCTCTGCAACATTGCGTGGTCATCGGGGGCTGGACCTCTGGATTGGCAAACTGGGGTGGTGGTCCCAATTTTAAAGAAGGGGGACTGGAGGGTGTGTTCCAATTATCGGAGAATTACACTCCTCAGCCTACCTGGGAAAGTCCATGCAGAGGTACTAGAGAGGAGGATCCGACCGATAGTCGAACCTCGGATTCAGGAGGAACAATGTGGTTTTCGTCCTGGCCGCAGCACTATTGACCAACTCTATACGCTTCACAGGATTCTGGAGGGGGCATGGCAGTTTGCCCAATCTGTCCACAAGTGCTTTGTGGATTTGGATAAGGCTTTCAACCGTGTCCCTCGAACAATCTTGTGGGGCGTGCTCCGAGAATACGGCGTTCTGGACCCATTGCTACGGGCCATTCGGACGCTGTATCATCGGAGCCAGAGTTTGGTCTGTATTGGCAATAACAGGTTGAATTTGTTTCCAGTGGGAGTTGGAGTCCGCCAAGGCTGTCCTTTGTCACCTATTCTGTTCATAATTTTTATGGACAGTATTTTTAGGCGCAGTCGAGGTGTTGAGAGGTTCTGGTTTGGTGGCCATCGGATCTTGTCTCTGCTTTTTGTGGATGATGTTGTCCTTTTGGCTTCATCAAGTCGGGACCTCCAGCTCTCATTGGAGCGATTTGCAGCCGAGTGCGAAGCAGCCGGGATGAGGATCAGTACCTCCAAGTCTGAGGCCATGGTTCTCAGTCGGACAAGGGTGGAATGCACCCTCCAGGTCGGGAATGAGGTCCTGCCCCAAGTGGAGGAGTTTAAGTATCTTGAGGTCTTGTTCACGAGTGAAGGAAGGATGGAGCGGGAGATCGACAGACGGATCACTGCAGCCTCTGCTGTTAAGCAGAGCCTGTACCGGTCCATCGTGGTGAAGAATGAGCTGAGTCGCAAGGCGAAGCTCTCAATTTATCAGGTGATCTACGTTCCAACCCTCACCTATGGTCACGAGCTTTGGGTAGTGACCGAAAGAACAAGATCGCCGATACAAGCGGCTGAAATGAGCTTCCTTTGCCGGTTGGCGGGGTTCTCCCTTAGTGATAAGGTAAGAAGCTCTACTATCCGTGGGGAGCTTGGAGTAGATCCGCTGCTCCTCCGCATTGAGAGGGGTCAGTTTAGGTGGCTCGGGCATCTGATCAGAATGCCTCCCGGACGCCTCCCCGGTGTAGTGTTTTGGGCATGTCCAACCGGGAAGAGACCCCGGGGTCGACCTAGAACATGCTGGAGGGACTATGTCTCTTGGTTTGTCTGGGACCGCCTCTGTGTTCCCCCGGGAGAGTTGGAGGAAGTAGCTGGGGAGAGGGACGTCTGGACCTCTTTGCTTAGGTTTCTGCCCTCGCGACCCGACCCTAGACTTAGCAGAAGATGATGAGATGAAATGAGATGAGGTTTTTATTAAAACCAAATTTTTATTAATAGTATTTTAAAGAAATGAAGACAAAAATGTAGAGACTCGAATCACTCCTTCTATACTGATTCCATTAGTCAGACAAAACAAACAGGGCATGTTGGGACAAAGATGAAACGGGGGCCACACTGTCTGAGTGGAAACACTGCCACTGCGGCTGACTATCCCCAACCCCACCTCCTTTCCCCACATGCTCCCAACTACTCATCCTCACCATAAACAACAGTTAATTTTGGATCTCACTGTGGACATAAAGGATTTCTGTCCTGACATGAGGGCAAGATGACGGAGCAGTTCAAACTGACTGTGAGAATCTCTCAGACTGCTGAGTACACTCCTAGTAACTATATGCTAAAATCCATCAGGAATGTTTACTCAGACACAGGACTATATGGATTTGCTGTTTACTAGTTGGATCACTTTAAATCTGTATGTAGCTCACGATAACTCTAAATTTCACTCGTGTGACCTTGTACCTCGTTCTCAAGACCTCCCATGTCTGCTGTGTTCTGTTGTATTTTAACAACAGATTTGTTTTCTGAATTTTATAAAATAGTCGAGAACTTGTTTTTAATTTTAACTTGCTACTGTGTTCTTAGAAAAATGCAGCCATGAGGGGGGCACAAGCCAGTGTTCTCTCTCACGCCAGTACCAAGCCCAAATAAATGCAGAGGGTTGTGTCAGGAAGGGCATCCGACATGAAACATGTGTCAAATTTTATATGCAAAGCATCAAAATTACCTCAATATCAGAGCGGTTGAGGCCCGGGTTAACAACGACCGCGATCAGTGCTGTTAACCAACAAGATGCTGGTGGAAACTGGGCTACTGTTGGTTGAAGAAGGAGAGGCGGGAGGCGTGTCCGTAGGCGGAGAGTGAAGAGGAAACGCATGAGTCTAGGACTGAGAGTAGGGACTTTGAATGTTGGAACTATGGCAGGAAAAAGACAGCTGGCTGACATGATGCACAGGAGGAAGGTGGACATACCATGTGTTCAGGAGACCAGGTGGATAGGTAGCAAGGCTAAAAGCTTAGGAGCAGGGTTTAAGCTGTTTTATCATGGTGTGGATGGAAAGAGAAATGGAGTAGGAGTCAAAATGAAGGAGGAGTTTGTCAGGAATGTTTTAGAAGTGAAAAGACTGTCAGACAGAGTGATGAGTCTCAAGTTAGAAATTGAAGGTGTGATGTTCAATGTTGTTAGTGCTTATGCCCCACAGGCAGGATGTGAGCTAGAAGAGAAGGAGAGATTCTGGAGTGAGTTAGATGAAGTGATGAAGAGTACCCTTAGAGGTGAAAGAGTGGTCATTGCAGCAGACTTCAACAGACATGTTGGTGCAGGAAATAGAGGGGACGAGGAAGTGAAGAAGAGGGTCGTGTTGTGGTGAATACTTTCTTCCAGAAGCAACAGGAGCATAGGGTGACTTATAAAAGCAGAGGTAGGAGCACACAGGTAGACTACATCTTGTGTAGAAGATGCAATTTGAAGGAAGTCAGTGACTGCAAAGTAGTAGCGGGTGAGAGTGTTGCCAAACAGCATAGGATGGTGGTGTGCAGGATGATGCTGATGGTGAGGAAGGTGAAGAAGGCAAAGGCAGAGCAGAAGACAAAGTGGTGGAAGCTGAAAAAGGAAGAGTGTCGTGTTGTCTTCAAGGAGGAGTTGAAACAGGCTTTGGGTGGTCAGGAAGTGCTTCCAGGTGACAACTAGAGCTAATGTGTGTGTGTGTGTGTGTGTGTGTGTGTGTGTGTATATATATATATATATATATATATATATATATATATATATATATATATATATGTAATGCAGCCATGAGGTGGGGGGGGGGGGGGCACTAACCAGTGTCTCTCCTCCTCATGCCGGTCCCAAGCCCAGAGAAATGCAGAGGGTTGTGTCAGGAAGGGCATCCGACGTAAAACCAATGCCAAACATTTATGATGCAAATCAGAAGTATTACCCCCATACCGGATCAGTCGAGGCCCGGGTTAACAACGACCGCCATCAGTGCTGTCAATCAACAGGGTGCTGATGGAAATTGGACTACTGTTGGTCAAAGACGTCGAAGAAGGAGAGGTGGGACGCGTGTCCATAGGCAGAGAGAGAAGGCGAAAGGCATGAGTCTTGGACTGAGTGTGGGGACTTTGAATGTTGGAACTATGCAAAGAAAAGGTAGAGAGCTGGCTGACATGATGCAGAGGAGGAAGGTGGACATACTGTGTGTTCAGGAGACCAGGTGGAAAGGTAGCAAAGCTAAAAGCTTAGGAGCAGGGTTTAAGCTGTTTTATCACGGTGTGGATGGGAAGAGAAATGGAGTAGGAGTCATCTTGAAGGAGGGGTTTGTCAGGAGTGTTCTAGAAGTGAAAAGAGTGTCAGACAGAGTGATGAGTCTCAAGTTAGAAATTGAAGGTGTAATGTTCAATGTTGTTAGTGCTTACGCCCCACAGGCAGGATGTGAGCTAGAAGAGAAGGAGAGATTCTGGAGTGACTTAGATGAAGTGATGCAGAGTACCGCCAGAGGTGAAAGAGTGGTCATTGGTGCAGACTTCAATGGACATGTTGGTGCATGCAACAGAGGGGACGAGGAAGTGATGGACAGGTTTGGTATCCAGGACAGGAACACAGAAGGACAGATGTTGATAGATTTTGCAAAAAGGATTGAAATGGCTGTGGTGAATACTTTCTTCCAGAAGAAACAGGAGCATAGGGTGACTTATAAAAGCAGAGGTAGGAGCACACAGGTAGACTACATCTTGTGTAGGCGATGTAATTTGAAGGAAGTCAGTGACTGCAAAGTCATAGTGGGAAAAGAAGAAGATATATATATATATACACACACACACACACACAGGGACCCGTCACTTTCCACGGTTAATTGGGATCGGGACCCCCGCGACCACCGAATTCCATGAAATAGGATCACCCCCCCAACCAACATATACGTACATGTATGTGTATATATCATCAATAAATACATATTCAATGACACAAATGCTTATAATAACAGTTAAACATTCAAAAATAATGCATAAGATGTAAAAAATACATATAAATACACACACATACAGACACATGCGGGCACACACACAGATGCGCACCTCACATAAAAATGTAAGTAATTTTGATGGGGGGGGGGAGGTGTTGGGTTGGGTTGTTTTTTCTTTTTGTTTTTGTTTTTTTGCATAATTGGCCTTGTTTTTTTGGCATTTTCCTTAACTTTTTCCCTATTCTTCCTTGGTTTCCTTATTTTTCAATTCGATGAATATTAAAAAAAAATAATAAACACCATGCACTAAAACCACATGAATTGAAGTGCAAAGTTGTGAGGGATCCCTGTATGTGTGTGTGTATATATATATATATATATACATATATATATATATATATATATATATATATATATATATATATATATATATATAATTGAAACCTTAGAATCTGTCAAATACACACTGAACATTCTACTGACACTTCTTCTTCTTTTCCTTTCGGCTGTTCCCTTCAGGGGTCGCCACAGCGAATCATCTGCCTCCATCTCACCCTATCTTTTGCATCTTCTTCTCTTACACCAATGACCTTCATGTCCTCCTTCACCACATCCATGAATCGTCTCTTTGGTCTTCCTCTAGGCCTTCTGCCTGGTAATTCCAGCCTCAGCATCCTATTAACATTCTACTGACACTAACACAGTGGTAACATCACTCAAGATTCCATTTAAAAACATGATTTGCCAAAAAGAAGCCCCTTTTAGTTTATATTAAATTATAATTGCTCGGGTGAACTTTTCCACAGTCGACTTTAATATTCAAAAATAAAATCCATCTATATGCAATATCATTTCCTTCGAAAATTACCCCTGACAGCCTTAAAAAAGTTTTTCAAATCCATTGTATACATCAGTTTATTATTACACTTATGCAACATGATTTATCCTTGACCCTTTGTCTTCTAGCCTGTGTATCTTGTCTTGTAGCCATTTCCTGTAAGGAGTTGCACTTTGAATGCATTCACAGTTTATCCATCTCCACAGAAGGGCGAATACGGGTGTGTGTGGGCTGCAAAATAAGGGAATAAAAGGAGGGATTGTGGAACTGGATGGGTCTCATGTCCCGTGTGTCTTCCACAGTGGTTTCCGTAGTTCTCCCATCGCCGTGATCCCCCCAGAGAGATCCAGATTCATTCTTAATGGCCTCTTGACCCATCGTAAGAGTACCTCCTAGCCTGGGTTACCATGATGTTATCACTTAATCAGAATGTTCTCAAATAGAGAAGTATCTTGTAAGTCTGTTCCTGGCTCAAATGCTTCAACCGAAACTGCAAGATTTTGATAGCAGGCTTTTGAAAGCTTGTGCATTCTCTCTGGCAATTTATTGGCTTTTGTACCTCGATCAGGAATGCATCAGGAAGTAGGACTATTTCTAGTTTTATGGGAAACAAACTTCATCTCACTCACAAAAATAATTTTGAAAGCAGGAAAGTTTTAAAGACAACAAAGATCTCATGTTGAGATGTTGTATAAAATGCAAACCCACACTGTTTGCATGAGATGTAGACTTCATAGCCTCCGAAATATGGCGGAAGACAAAATAAACACTGACTTCACACTAGTCAAGTCACTGAACTCGCAGGATATTGGCTGCTGTCTAACAGCTCCACTCTCCCCAGTATAATCCGCAGCTCGGGTTACTGTCCGTGTGGGTTTTGTCTGAGATGTCCGGGTTCCTCCCACCTCCGGAAAACAAGTTACTCTAAATTGCCTCAGGATATGAATGTGTGTGAATCTGTATGACACACTATGAAGGAATGGTCTCCCATCCAGGGCGTGCTTTTATCTTGAGCCTGGCATTCCTGGAATAGACTCCTGCTCCACCATAACCCTCGATCACATGACTAAAGCAGTTATTGAATATAGGAATGAACACTCTCAGAATTATCACTTTGTGAAGGAAATTACTATCATTTCCAGTATGTTTCACCTGCAGTTTATTTGGTTTGTGTGATAAATTACACAAAATGATATGTGCAGATTTTTACACTGTACATTTTTTCCCAGAGTCAGCGCTTTAAAAAAGGAAGACGTCATTAGATTTTTGGGGATAATCTGGGTGAACCCCTAGATCCAGAAATGTTTAATTTTTTTTTTTAAATTGTAGTTTATATCAAGGATTGCTGTGTTTTGGCAGAGGTTTGCACTCTCTATGTGCTGTTGTTCTAAATGTTAGATTATGTGGAGTGAATGGCATAGAAGTACCTGTAAATAAACTATTGCTATTGAATCACTAAGTTATTTGAACAAGTTTATGAATACTGTTTATTAGTATCATAAGAAGATTTAATGGCCTTCTTCTGTAGATCAGAAGGTGAGACCGGTTCATGTGTCTTGACTGAACAACTTCAACATTTTGGTACTGATTTAAACTGCCCTGCAGCTACAGGTCCTACTGTGTAGAGGGGCCAAAAGAGGCGTGTATGATCCTACGATCCACAATGCTGCCATTCCATGTATGGAGAAGGGCTCGTTTATCTGGGTAACTAAGCCTGGTATGCTGTCCATCATGAAAGATGCCTTTTAGTGATAACAATGACATGCTCCTGTTGCAGCAAGTGCAGCAATGAATAAGAAAGACAGGCTGATGGGAAAGATAACCTCTGTGCTCTCACCATTCCATTTTTTTTTTCAAGATTCCCTGCTCAGAATGGGCAAAGGGGTTAAAGTTTATCTTCATTTATTATAGTGAAGTTTAGTGAATCCAACTTCAGCATCTTCTCTGAGCCTATATGTTTCTGCAAATCTTTATTCAAAATCATAAAAAAACACACCGTATTAGGAATGTGCAAAGGTTTTCAGCAAAACCTTTCCAGTTGTGCATTTTTCATTTAAGTTCCTAATTTTTTTTCCAATTTTTTTCTCCCTAATCTTAGTGGTATCCACTTCCCACGCATTACATATTGTATTCCCTATCATGCAACCCCCGCTGGCTATGGAGGGGTCGAAACCATGCACATGCCCCTCCATGACATGCAGTGCTATCCACCACTTCTTTTCAAACTGCGGTGCCATGCATGTTTGGGTGGCGGTCTAATGCACGGGGGGGGGGGGAAGAGGGGTGATGACAACGACACGATCATATGAGCTCACAGGCGCCCATGATTGGCCGGCATGGGTGACAGGGAAGTGAGTGTATGGCGTCCCTCCTGTGAGAGCTCGGATAATTAGCTCTTGTGGATTCCTTGCCATGGACGGCTGTGGCATTAAACTAGATTTGAACTTGCAATCTCCGGGCTATTAGTTGCGCATCTTTTCGATGAGCCACTCGGGAGCCCCATTAATTTCCTAATTCTATAACATTCTATAACTTTTTAATTTTGGCTTCCTCATATGTTTATGTAGGATATATTT
>CM045728.1:87634849-87734849 GCA_024760905.1 Plotosus lineatus | reverse complement strand
GCAGCTTGTTCATGAGTTTTTCTAGTGTACTCATTGCAACTTTATTTCTTTTTTTTTGTCTCAGGCTTTTAACCTTGCATAAACATTTGTAAGATTATACCTCTGGTAAGAAGACATGGTCAACACGAAGTGAGTACCTTAAAAGGTATGCTTTTATAATTTTTAAAGGGTAGTATTGGGGTCCTTGGTATGAATCACGCGTTTTACATGTAAAATGCGGTTCTACTTACGAAAAATCCAGGTTACGAAAAAGGCTCTGGAACGGATTAATTTCATAAGGTGAGGTACCACTGTGTTCAGAGTGCATTGTTTGGGGAAAAAAAACAAAGGCAGAGAGCAACTTAGGCATATAACCCCACCCATTTTTGTGATCTTGCCGTGTCACGTAGTCATACCAGAGAACATTCTCTCTTTGATCCCATCATATATAAGCAAATGAATCAAGGAAGAAACCTATATGAAGACTTATTGGTTAGACCTATGCAAACTGCTCTTTTCAAACTGGACCTCCCTGCTGTGCTGGAACTCAATTCCTGCTCTTCTTCCTTTTCTTTTTGTAATGAGTTGGAAGCCTACCAGCATAGTATATCAAATGCATAGATAACATTCACAAGCTTCAATCTACAAACATGTGTACAAACATCTGGTCTGCAGAGGCAAAAACACACACTCTTAGTTTTTATGGAGGAAAGGGTCTCAGGTTGTGAAAACATAATGTCTTGTCTGGGACGATGCTGCACATATCAATGGGGATTCCCTTTTGGCAATATTCTATAACTCAGCAAAGTGCAGCACTTGAATGGCAAAATTATTTGTGGAATTATGTGCGCCTTTGGTTGCCCCCTGCAGGTGTCTCATGCATGAAGGGAATGAAAGGAGACTCTTAATATCGTGAAGTTCAAGCGTACAGTCTTGCATCAGTCGTCTACTGTAATGATTGTATCCTCCTGCTGGACTGGATTCTGTGTTGTGAAATGCACAGGGAGACGGAGGACTGTTATTTTTATTATTCATGGCTCACCAATCATCCGCCCTGTGCTAGCACATAAAAGGCAGGATGTCATATGGAACATGAGCTGGAGTCAGCAGTGAAACAGCTGAGGATGTTTGAAGTCATGCAGACTTATTCCTCTGATCCATTTGTCGCAAATGGCCATGATGATAACTGAAATCATAACCATCATCATCGTGACAGCAATAAATCACTGTCATATAGGAGAGTTCTTCTCAGTTTCTTTCTAATGTGAGATCCTTCATTCATCTTCAGTTTTACTACAGCATTTACTATTTTTGTACTTTTGGTAGAACTGCGCAAAAAAAACGGTTTAAACCAGTTCTAACATTCAAACAATATGTATTGCGATACTCTGAAGCAAAACGGTTTTTTGACATGCATTCGGAAAACTTCAGCACAGTAAAACAACTTCGGCTATTCCCGCTAATAGAACTGGAAGTAATGCTTTTGTTGAAAAAAAAAAAAGAATATATATATATATATATATATATATATATATATCTTGAAGTCGTCTTGAAGGAGGGGTTTGTCAGGAATGTTCTAGAAGTGAAAAGAGTGTCAGACAGAGTGATGAGTCTCAAGTTAGAAATTGAAGGCGTGATGGTCAATGTTGTTAGTGCTTATGCCCCACAGGCAGGATGTAAGCTAGAAGAGAAGGAGAGATTCTGGAGTGAGTTAGATGAAGTGATGCAGAGTACCCCCAGAGGTGAAAGAGTGGTCATTGGAGCAGACTTCAATGGACATGTTGGTGCAGGCAACAGAGGGGACGAGGAAGTGATGGGCAGGTTTGGTATCCAGGACAGGAAAACAGAAGGACAGATGTTGATCGATTTTGCAAAAAGGATGGAAATGGCTGTGGTGAATACTTTCTTCAAGAAGAAACAGAAGCATAGGGTGACTTATGAAAGCGGAGGTAAGAGCACACAGGTAGACTACATCTTGTGTAGGCGATGTAATTTGAAGGAAGTCAATGACTGCAAAGTAGTAGTGGGTGAGAGTGTTGCCAAACAGCATAGGATGGTGGTGTGCAGGATGACACTGATGGTGAGAAAGGTGAAAAAGGCAAAGGCAGAGCAGAAGACAAAGTGGTGGAAGCTGAAAAAGGAAGAGTGTCGTGTTGTCTTCAAGGAGGAGTTGAAACAGGCTTTGGGTAGTCAGGAAGTGCTTCCAGAGGACTGGACAACCACAGCCAATGTGATCAGGGAGACCGGTAGGAGAGTACTTGGTGTGTCCTCTGGAAGGAAAGTAGATAAGGAAACTTGGTGGTGGAATGAGGAAGTGCAGGAGTGTGTACAAAAGAAGAGGTTAGCCAAGAAGAAGTGGGACATTGAGAGGACCGAAGAGAGTAAACAGGAGTACAGGGAGACACAGCGTAAGGTGAAGGTAGCAGTGTCAAAGGCCAAACAGAGGGCGTATGATGACTTGTATGATAGGTTGAACAGTAAGGAGGGAGAAAATTATCTATACAGGTGAGCACAGCAGAGAAATAGTGATGGGAAAGACATGCAGCAAGTTAGAGTGATAAAGGACAGAGAGGGAAATGTATTGACTGATGACAGAAGTGTGCTGGGAAGATGGAAAGAGTACTTTGAAGAGCTGATGAATGAGGAAAATGAGAGAGAAAAAAGAGTAGAAGGGGTGACCGTTGAGGAGCAGGATGTAGCAAAGATTAGTCAAGGAGAAGTGAGGAGGGCATTGAAGAGGATGAAGAGTGGAAAGGCAGTTGGCCCTGATGACATACCAGTTGAGGTATGGAAGTGTCTAGGGGAGGTAGCAGTAGATTTTCTGACAAGAATATTCAACAAGGTCTTAGAAAGTGAGCAGATGCCAGAGGAATGGAGGAGAAGTGTGCTTATGCCCATTTTTAAGAACAAGGGAGATGTACAGAGTTGTGGCAACTACAGAGGGATAAAGTTGATGAGCCATACAATGAAGCTATGGGAAAGAATAGTGGAAGCTAGACTAAGGGCAGAGGTCAGCATTTGTGAACAACAGTTTGGTTTCATGCCAAGAAAGAGCACCACAGATGCAATGTTTGCTTTGAGGATGTTAATAGAGAAGTACAGAGAAGGTCAGAAGGAGCTGCATTGTGCCTTTGTGGATCTGGAGAAAGCATATGACAGGGTGCCGAGAGAAGAACTGTGGTATTGTATGAGGAAGTCTGGAGTGACAGAGAAGTATGTTAGAGTGGTGCAGGACATGTATGATAGATGTAAGACAGTGGTGAGGTGTGCTGTCGGTGTGACAGAAGAGTTCAAGGTGGAGGTGGGACTGCATCAAGGGTCATCTCTCAGCCCCTTCTTGTTTGCTATGGTGATGGACAGGCTAACAGATGAGGTTAGACAAGAATCTCCATGGACTATAATGTTTGCAGATGACATAGGGATCTGTAGTGAGAGCAGAGACCAAGTGGAGGAAAATCTAGAGAGGTGGAGGTATGCCCTGGAAAGGAGGGGATTGAAGGTTAGTCTTAGTAAGACAGAATACATGTGTGTGAACGACAAGGACCCAAGAGGAACTTTGAGGTTACAGGGGGCAGAGATAAAGAAGGTGGAGGATTTTAAGTACTTAGGCTCAACAATCCAGAGCAATGGAGAGTGTGGAAAAGAGGTGAAGAAGCGCGTGCAGGCAGGTTGGAATGGATGGAGAAAAGTGTCTGGTGTGATGTGTGATAGGAGAGTATCGGCAAGAATGAAGGGAAAAGTGTACAAGACGGTGATGAGGCCAGCAATGTTGTATGGTTTAGAGACAGTGGCCCTGGAAAAGACAGTGGCCCTGGAAAAGACAGGAGTCAGAGTTGGAGGTAGCAGAGATGAAAATGTTGAGGTTCTCTTTGGGAGTAACGAGGATGGATAGGATCAGAAATGAGTACATCAGAGGGACAGCACATGTTAGATGTTTTGGAGACAAAGTCAGAGAGGCTAGATTGAGATGGTTTGGACATGTACAGAGGAGGGATAGTGAGTATATTGGTCGTAGGATGCTGAGGTTGGAACTACCAGGCAAAAGGCCCAGAGGAAGACCAAAGAGAAGATTTATGGATGCGGTGAAGGCGGACATGAAGGTCGTTGGAGTAAGAGTAGAAGATGCAGAGGATAGGGAGAGATGGAGGCAGATCATTTGCTGTGGCGACCCCTGAAGGGAACAGCCGAAACGAAAAGAAGAAGAAGAAGAGATATATATTTATATATATCAGTCTGTATTTTAATTTATTTAGGGGTGTTTTATGAAATATGGTAATGGTATTTATGGATGTATAGTGCAATATGAGAATCATGCGTCACACGTCATACATCGTACATCACTGTAACAACTTGCGTTCACTTTCAACTTACGTTCGGCCGTCCGGAACCAATTAAAAACGCAAGTCGGGGCGTGTGTACACATATACATGTACGTATACGTCAGGGGGGGTGGGATTGATCCTACTCTGCAGATTTCGATGGTGACGTGAGGATCTCGGTCTCAATTAACCGCGGAAAGTGAAGGATCCCTGTATTTCATTACACTGTAAGTAATGAAGAGGACAGGTAGTGTAGAACTTGTGGGTGCCTCCAGTGGCATGCGATGGTGTTTTTGTGGATGATGGGAGCAACGGTGCGTGAGTAGACAGTATCTGGTACTAAGGGCTGCAGGTTTTTCCTCTGGATGCAGCAGCTTTGGGCCTCTCTCTCTCTCTCTCTCTCTCTCTCTCTCTCTCTCTCTCTCTCTCTCTCTCTCTCCTAACAAGCTCACAAGCTCAACTATTCCCGCTCACACATAGAAACAGTTTGAAATCATCACTTAGCCTAATGTGCACATCTTTGTACTGTGAAGGAAACCAGAGTACCTGGAGGAAACCCATGTGAGCCATGGAATTAAATGTAGGACCTTCTTTCTGTGAGGATGGGCTAACCACGACGCCACTGTGCTGCCTCATATGTACTTACTTCATTTGATTTTCAGTTAATTAAAACACATTTGTGTGTACTGTAAGTGTGCAGGGCTTTCAATGCTACTCACGCCCTAAAGCCTGACAAAAATGACCTATTTCTTTACTTATTCATTTTATGGACCACTTAATCCTAATTAGGGTCGCGGGGAAGCTGCCGCCCATCTCAGCTAACTCTGGGTACCCGACTCAACGAGGGTACCCTGGACAACATGCTAAAGGTTGTGGAGCTACTCTTGAGGAAAATCAGCAATGGTTATTTTACATGCCTCTCTTTATAAACTCTGAGAGACATGATGGCTTATATATATATATATATATATATAACTGAACTGGGAAGAAAGATGGGGCACGTTCAGTCTGTCGTTTGTAAACAATGGACGCAACGTCATTACATCATTGCGTCATTATGTCAGTGTACTACGTAGGTACGTCTAAACTCAAAATTTGACTTTTTTGAAAAAAAAAAGTAAAAAAAAAAAAAAGTAAAACGGATGAACGTAAGTCGGGGAGCATCTGTATACAGACTTTTATTTAATTACATTTTTTCCTTTCTTACATTATGGAAATAAGTTTTAGCCTAGGAACTAAACCTAAGTCAGACTAAATCAGGTTAGCTTTTGACAAATAAGCTGAATCATTTTGACTGTTGAGCTAGAACTATAAATACAGTCATAGCTTATCTTACGAAAGACCCCAATTAACGAAAAATCCAAGTTACGAAACGCATTTACCTAAAATTTCCGTCTCTGGATACGAAAAAAAATTCACGTTACGAAACGCGAAATCTCAAAAATTCAAACAATGCGCGCTCGGCTTCACAGCTGCCCGAATCCCCCGAAACGTAAATACACTTGTCGCATCCTGTATTTTGTTTTGAAATTGGTCGCGATAGAGTTGCTCTCCCATTGGCCATCTCCCAACACCTTGCCCCGCTGGCCTCCCATTGGCTAGGAGGGAGCTGCATCTCCATGATACCCATGATGCTTTTCGTGTGTCTTCGACCCATTGTTCGTCACGGAGTTGAAATATGCGTAAAGGACAGAGTTACTGTTGTTTCGTGAGTTTTTTGATTGTGCTCATTGCAACTTTATTTTTCGTCATTCATCATGGGCCCCAAGAAAGTGATTCCTGGTGCGAGTGAAAAAAAGAAGCGGGCTCGTGGCATGCAGCTGAGTGATATCACAAAGGATATGGCCGAAACCCATCTACCATTGGTATGATACTGAAGCAGAAGGAGGCCTTAAAAGGTATACTTTTTTAATTTTTAAAGGGTTTAGGGGGTAGTATTAGTGGCCTGGGAACGAATCAGGCCTTTTACATGTAAAATGCAACTCATCTTACAAAAACATCAGGTTACGAAACCACTTCTGGAACAGATTCATTTCGTAAGGTGAGGAATGACTGTATATGCAGCTATCTCTTGCTACTTTGTGCTTCAATTCATGCAGCTTCAGTGCATCGTGTTTTTTTAAAAATATTCATCGAATTAAAAAAATAAGGAAATTAAAGAACAATAGGAGAAAAGTTAAGGAAAATGCCGCAAAACAAGGCCAATTATCACCCCCTCCCCAAACAAACACAAAACAAAAAACAACCCAAAACCCCCCATCAAAACTACTTACATTTTTATGTGAGGTGCGCATCTATGTGCGTGCATGCACACAGATGCACGTACTCACACTCAGATGCGCATCTCACATAAAAATGTATGTGTGTGTGTATGTGTGTGTGTGTGTGTGTGTGTGTGTGTGTATATTTATATTTTATTTACATCTTATGGATTATTTTTTGAATGTTTAATTGTTATTATAAGCATTCATAGCGTTGAATATGTATTTATTGATATTATATACACATATACATGTACGTATACGTGTAAGAGAAGAGGATACAAAGGATAGGGTGAGATGGAGGTAGATGATTCGCTTTGGCGACCCCTGAAGGGAACAGCCAAAAGGAAAAGAAGAAGATACATGTACGTATACGTCAGTCAGGGGGTCGATCCTACTTCGCGGAATTCGACGGTCGCGGGAGGATCTCGGTCCCAATTAACTGAGGAAAGTAAGGGATTCCTGTATATATATTAAAGTTCACCCACCAGTTAACTGTCTGGCAGTTGAAAAATTGTTGGGCCAATGGTGTAGGGCTTCTTACCTTGAAGTATTTCCGAGGAAGTGTGATCCAAACCTTACTGTGCCATAAGAAGTAGAAATAACCTTTGCTTGTAAAGCTTAGGCTCAAAAATGAAACTATGGCTTATATCATGAAGTCAAAGAAAGTTGGTGGGCTCAAACTAAAATGGGTTAGCCCTCACCTTGCCAAGCCCCTGCCCTTCTCCGAGTTGGACTTTCTCGTATATAATGATCGATACTCATTTATCTCAAAATGTTTACAGAAATACTCCCAACTGATGTTGCTTCACAAACACAATCCTGAAAAGCTGCAACAATACAGTTTAAGTAATAGTCACACAGTGTTTAGTTTGATTCCTCTCCTTTGAGTAGGAGTTGCCTTTTTTTTTTGGAAAACAGCCTTGTAGGATTATAAGCTTGTGGTTGTAAATTTATAACACTCATGTGTAGACAGATTGCTGCTGTGTATAAATCTGGGCGTGGTATAAAGGAAAGAGAGGGGGAAGAGAGAACTGGGAGTTGTAGGTGAAGAGTTCCATAATCTGCTTTCTCTTCAGCTGGGAGGCTTTTATTCTTTCTGTTGTTGAAAAGCGTGTAGTAAACTGCATGAAACACATGAGGAGAGAATTAAAGCAAGATCGAGTTTACAGATGCTGTAATGCGTTTCAGAGGTCAAAACTTGAGAACGGGGCGATATGATGTCCACTTTTGAACATTTCCTGATATCACAGGTGGCTTGGTAGCATTTTCTATTGAAAGTTTTATAGCAGATTTTATTATTCACAAACTAACTTTTATTAAAACTTGATGGAAGGGTCTGGTTCAGGTCTGAACAGACCCATTAACCCATGGATGCCCAATCTTGTCTATCGGCTGTTACACCCCGTGTACCCACTTGTTTTAGTGGCTGAGTTGCGTGTACTGACTTAATTTGGTCTACTTTATAGTTAATCAACGTAAATTTCCAAGACTGTGTAAATTAAAAGCATAGATGAAGTGCTAAATAGTTTCAAAGCCAAAGCCGCACCCTCCCGCTCTCCGCGCACCTCGGTTGCTTAGCTGCCATCGTGTACTTTTTTGACCACTACAGCACTGTCCCTAAACCCTTTACAAATTACAAAAGTATACCTTTTAAGGCCTCCTTCTGCTTCAATATCGTACCGATGGTAGACGGGTTTGGCCATATATCTTTGCGATATCACTCAACCGCATGCCACGAGCCCGCTTCTTCTTTTCACTCGCACCGGAAATCAGACGTGTGTGTGTGTGTGTGTGTGTGTGTGTGTGTGTGTGTGTGTGTGTGTGTGTGTGTGTGTGTGTGTGCATGCGCATGTGTTGACCATGTCTTCTTAGCAGAATTATAATCTTACAAATGTTTATGGAGTCAAAAAAATAAAGCAATTAGCACACTCAAAACACTCATGGAACAACAGTAACTCTGTCCTTTACACGAAAAGCATTATGGGAGGTGCAGCTCCATAATAGCCAATGGGAGGGAGCTCCATCATCCCTCTTAGCCAATGGGAGGCCAGCGGGGCGGGATGTTGGAAGATAGCCAATGGAGAGCAGCTTGTGCATTGTTTGACCGTTTGAATGGGGCGTTTTAATGTTTGAATGGAGTGTTTGAATGTTTGAACGGAGCAGTTGGCACGTTTCGTAAGGAGAACTTGTTTCGTATACAGAGACAAAAAATTTTGGAAAATATTTTTTGTAACCTAGATTTTTCATTTGCTGGAATGATTTTAAAGTCAGGTACCACTGTATTATATACATATATACATGTATGTATACGTTAGTTGGGAGTTTGTGGGGGGTTGATCCTACTTTGCAGAATTCAGCGGTCGTGAGGGGATCTCGGTCCCAATTAACCATGAAAAGTGATATATATATATATATATATATATATATATATATATATATATATATATATATATATATATACACAGTGGTACCTCACTTTATGAAATTAATCCGTTCCAGCGCCTTTTTTGTAACCTGCATTTTTCGTGAATTGAACCACAATTTACATGTAAAACACATGATTCGTTCCAAGGCTCTTAATACTACCTCATAATCCTTTTCAAAATTATAAAAGTACATCAATTTTGTATGAAATATGAATGAAATATGTGTTAAAAGTAAAATAAATGTATTTAGCTTTTTTTAAATCTCTTGAACCACCCATGCGACACTTTAAAGTCCGGGGGTTGCTTCTCTGAAGAACCCTCACCCCCACCCCACCATCCTTCACAAGGTCCTTAAATATGATGGCTGCTTTTTCCGAAATAATCGCCTCCGTCACTGTATCTCCGCTTTTAAGGCCTCCTTCTGCTTCAGTATTGGTAGAGGGGTTTCGGCCATACTCCTTTGTGATTTCACTCAACCAAATCCCACTTTCATATTTTTTATCATCTTCCGTTTTACTCTTATTGATAACGGTGCCTGCTTCTTCTTTTCAATCTCACCGCGAATCACTTTCTTGGGGCTCATGATTAATAACGAAAAATAACGCTGCAATAAGCATACTCAAAAAAACTCACGAAACTCATGAACCAACAGAACAACTGTCCTTTACGCATGTGTGTTGAACAATAGATCCAAGGCACACGAAAAGCATTATGGGTACAGTACTGTATTATGGAGATTCAGCTCCCTCCTAGCCATTGGGAGGCCAGCAGGACGGGGTGTTGGGAGACAACCAATGGGAAAGCAACTCACGCATTGTTTGAATGTTTGAATGGCACGTTTGAATTTTTAAGATGGTGCTTTCGTAACGTGAACTTGTTTCGTATCCAGAGACAAAAATTCTAGGAAAATGCATTTTGTAACCTGCATTTTTCGTTTGGTGAGACTTTTGTAAAGTGAAGTACCACTGTAAATATATTATATATTTTTAAATATATTAATACGTTCCAGAAGTGGTCTCGTAACCTGATTTTTTTCTTAAGTTGAGTAGCATTTTACATGTAAAAGGCCTGATTCATTCCAAGGCCCCCAATACTACCCCCTAAACACTTTAAAAATTATAAAAGTATACCTTTTAAGGTCTCCTTCTGCTTCAGTATTGTACCGAAGGTAGATGGTTTCGGCCATATTCCTTTGTGATATCACTCAACTACATGCCACGAGCCCGCTTCTTTTTTTCACTTGCACCGGGAATCACTTTCCCTGGGAATCACACATGCGTGTGTGTGTGTGTGTGTGTGTGTGTGTGTGTGTGTGTGTGTGCCCCCGTGTGCCTGTGTGCCCGTGTGCCCGTGTGTGTGTGTGTGTGCCCGTGTGCCCGTGTGTGTGTGTGTGTGTGTGTGTGTGTGTGTGTGTGTGTGTGTGTGGGCGTGTGTGTGTGCACGTGTGTTGACCATGTCTTCTTAGCAGAGTTATAATCTTACAAATGTTTATGCAATGTTAAAAGCCTGAGCAAAAAAATAAAATTGCAATGAGCACACTCGAAAAACTCACGAAACAACAGTAACTCTGTTGTTTGTGCGTGTTAGCACTCTGTGACGAACAATGAGTCGAAGGCACACGAAAAGCATCATGGGTATTATGGAGATGCAGCTCCATAATAGCCAATGGGGGGCAGCTGCATCTCCGTGACGAACAATGAGTCGAAGGCACACGAAAAGCATCATTGGTATTATGGAGATGCAGCTCCATAATAGCCAATGGGAGGGAGTTGCATCTCCGTGACAAACAATAGGTTGACGGCACATGAAAAAGCATCATGGGTATTATGGAGACACAGCTCCCTCTTAGCCAATGGGAGGCTAGTGAGCCAGGGAGTTGGGAGATAGCCAATGGGGGAGCAACTCGCCCATTGTTTGAATTTTTGAGATGGTGCGTTTCATAACGTCAATTTTTTTTGTATCCAGAGACGGAAATTTGAGGTAAATACGTTTCGTAACTTGGATTTTTCGTTTGTTTGGTCTTTCGCGAGGTGTGGTACCATTGTATATATATTCTTAATTGTCACTTTTAGCTAACATCCATCGGGAGGTATAACAATGGGTTCCGTCCGTCTGTCAGTCTGTCTGTCTATCTTTCACACTTTCCATAATTTGCCATTTATCAAAGTTGGGACTTTAAAACTTGATATGCTGACTCAGTACTATGGGTACAGGATGAGTTTGTGTGTGTGTCCTTGACCTACTTTTCAAGGTCACAGAGGCAAAGCTGTATTAGGTTTTCTGACATTTACTTGTCATGCACTGAAGCCGGGGCATTCAAACTTGCTAGTTTTGTTTTATTGGCATATTATGAAATGGTCCTTTCAGCAAGACTGTGTAGACCCTGTTTTAGTTCACTTTTTCAGCAATAGTTTTAGTTTTAGTGTAGTTAACTTTAACAGTATTAACCCTTGGTCAGAAGGTGTTGCAACTACTGTATTATGCACTGCAATTTAGTTAACACAACTTAGAATACTAAACAGACTTAATGAGGACATGATGAAGATAATAGAAGAAGTCTGCATTGTCTGTAATTTTTCTAGCATTTTCAGTTTCTCCGAAAAATAGTTTTTCATTTCTTATTAACTTTAAAAGAGAAAATAAAGAGGCTGGTGGGGGAACAGCTGCTTCTGTGAGGAAAAACACAAGCCAAGATCTCCTTTTTGGAAAAATGTGATGGTTTTGGGTAACAGCACAGAGGGCAAAGAGAGCTCTCAGTGTTTGTGTTGGTAAGTGCGGATATTGTTCTGTAGCCTCTTGTCCCTGTTTATGGGGTGGAAACACGCTTTTTGTGTCTGACACAATGAAATAAAAGACTCATGAACAAAACCACAGAATCCTGGAGCCATAGAATAATGTTCTACTGAGGGTTGTTAGGGGATGGGCTGAATGACAGACTTTAATTGCTATTTATTGCAAATCAGAATTCATGTTTATGCATTTGCTATAAATCTGTACAAGTTGAGAACTGGAATGTTCAGATCAAACTATGACGCCCTTTGATCTGAGATCTCGGTTATCTGAGGTTATACCAAAAACACTTCGAAACCTGCAGGGATGGACACATCCAGGCAGGTATAGTGTCACAGCAGGAGATCATATCTCATCAGCTCTGATTTCTCTATACTCTGACAATCTGCTTTGTGCAAGGAATATTCATTTATAAATATTACACATGACCCTGCCTGACTGCTGTGCCTGAGCGAAATGAAATGAAACTCACAGGTAGTACTGCCTCAGGCTGCTTCGGTTTGGCTGGATTTACGAAACAGACGTATCTGAAGTGTGTGGCTTGTTTGCTAAAGGAAAAGGTGAGTGGTGTGTTGGGATTAGGTTTGATACAGAGTCTGGCATCACCACCTGCCCCTGGGCTTTCTTTCTCAAAGTGCTAAAGGAGGGGCAATTCTCAAACTTTTGCAAATGCCCATTAAAAGTAAAGTGAGACTGGAGAAGTGGAAGAGACTGTTTGAGTTTTACTACCGGTGTTCATGTCTATTGTTCCGTCATCTTATACAGTCGGCCCTCTTCATACGAAATCCCCAGAATACGAAAAATCCAGTATACGAAAAACATTTTGATACATTTTTTTCCTCTGTATACGAAACAAATTCTTCTTACGAAAAGCACCAAATGCACCATTAAAACATACCATTCAAACATTAAAACTCGCCATTCAAACATTCAAACAAATAGGTGGAAAAAAAACATGAGCTGTAATGTTGGATGCACTTTGATCCATACTGTGTGTGAGAGAGAGAGAGTGAGGTAAAGTGATGCCTGCACCTCCACCTAAATTTAGACATGCTGTTCCATTGACAACATGTCTCAACATCCCGCACTGCTGGCCTGCCATTGGCTAGGAGGGATGACATAGCTCCCTCCCACTGGCTATCCCGTGTGCGTGTGATTCCCAGTGAAAGTGATTCCCAGTGCAATGGTCAACACGAAGTAAGTACCTTAAAATATATGCTTTTATAATTTTTAAAGGGTAGTCTTGGGAGCCATGGAAAGAATCATGCGTTTTACATGTAAAATGCGCCTCTATTTACGATAAATCTAGATTCCGAAAATGACGCTGGAATGGATTAATTTCGTAAGAAGAGGGCCGGCTGTATTTGAGTGTCTTTGTTAAACTAGCTAAGGGTCTTTCTTGAAGCCAGTAGTTTCTTTCACTGTAAAATAAATTCATCACACCTCTTCAGGATATACAGGGATCCCTTGCTACTTCACACTTCAATTCATGCAGCTTCAGTGCATCGTGCTTTTTTTTAAATATTCATCCAATTAAAAAATAAGGAAATTAAGGAAGAATAGGGGAAAAAGTTAAGGAAAATGCCACAAAAACAAGGCCAATTATGCAAAAAACCCCAAACAAACAAAAACAAAAAGCACCCCAAAACCTCCCATCAAAACTAATTACATTTTTGTGAGTTGCACATCTAAGTGCATGCACTCGCATCTGTATGAGTATGTATTTATATTTTATTTACATCTTATGCATTATTTTTGAATGTTTAATTGTTATAAACATTTATAGCATTGACTATGTATTTATTGATATTATATACACATATACATGTATGTATACAGTAGGCCCTTGACTATTCGCAGTTTTGCACTCACTGTTTGAGTATGCGCGGACTGCAAAGCAACTGACACGTCACTCAAATTAAGCAAATGGCTGTCCTCCTTTTTGCTCATTGGTCGAGATGATGTAATACCCCTTTTTCCTCATTTGTGCACAAGTTGTCAATGAGCCCCTTTTTTGTGTGTTTTAATTACCATTTAAGCTCTATGATGCCACTCAAATGCTGTGCAGCTTCTCTGGCTAAGCGATAGAAAACGCTGGATGTCAGTTCTGAAGAAATAAGACTTTCTCCTGAAGGAACGACACTTTCCTTTGAACTGTTGTATTAAAGTTTTTTTCAATTATCATTCCAGTACAGTATCTAAGTTAATGTTTAGAATGTTTGTGCATGAGATTTTATGTTGTGTAGCATGTTTAACAAACGAGACCAAAAGGATAAACTTTATTACGCTTCATGTCCTTTTGCATTGAACATGATGTCTCCAAGATGGCACAGCCTTCTCAGTGATGGCAATGAGTTCTCAGAGTCAAATTTTTTCTTTGTTTGTTTTAATTTGTTTTATTTGTTGTCTTGTTTGTTAATGTTTTGAACTATGCTTGTCCATGAACGGGCGATCCTACTACAGCTATGAGATCGGAGTCTTCGGGCAACTGAGAACGCTCAACTCCCATCCTGAGCTAATATGCTATGGTAGGTCAATGCTAGCCGCACCCCGGCTAACAATAAGCCCAGGCGGAGTTCTCAGAGTCTCCGGCACTTGATTAGAAGTGGAAGGTTAGCACTTCCGGTCATAGTGCTTGAAAATGTTCAGTGCCTTTCGAAACAAAATGGACGAACTTCATGCTCAAATTGCAGCGCAAAGGGATCTACAGGACTGCTCCCTGCTGTGTTTCTGTGAAACATGGCTTGAGGAGAATACACCCGATGAGGCAATTGCACCAGCCGGCTACACGGCCTTCATCCCCTGCGATCCCAAGCGTCGGAGTCGTCGTTCGGCCCCTTCCCGCCTAAGCTTATTGTTAACGGGGTTAGTCGGGGGATCTCTGTCCCAATTAACCACGGAAAGAGAGGGATCCCTGTACTGACCTCATTTCCAGAATGTTTTGGAATATTTCCCAAAATGCAAAAAAACAGAACTTCAAAGAATTATTTCATGTAAACTTTACTGATAAAAGTACACAAAAATATTACCTGACCAACTTAATTTTATTTTGTAAATACTATATAAACAAAGTTGAACAAAAGTTAACAAATTTTAGATCAGAAGCATGTTTACCACTATGTCGCATTACTTTTGGCAGCAGGCCAGTCAAGCACACTATGAAGCCGCACTGTTGTAGCTCATGCAGAATGATGCGTGTGATTGTTCTGTTGAGATATGCACAGATTTCCTGGGAGAAGACGATGCCTTTATCGCAACACTTGACTCTCAGTATTGTATATATCACATTAAATACTTCTGCTTCATGATACTTTTACACACACACACACAAAACTCCTCCATGCCATATGCACTGATGCATCCCCATGCCTTTACAGATCTTGGATTTTGAGTCATTTGTTTTTAATAATTAAATGGCTGGTTGTTTTCATCTTGTCCATGTGGAACTTAGTGTCTGTTCTTCCTAAAATCAAGCTGAAATGTAGTCTATTCCAACCACAGCACATGGTTCCACGATCTTGCAGTCGAACTGCGATGAGGTATTCCGCAGAGAACGTGGTTGCATTTTTGTATAGAATTGAAGTGGAGGAGTTTTTTTTGCATAATAATCTTCAAACTGCATTTGTGGATGCAACGGCAAATTGTGCTATGATAATGTTTTTCCAAATTACTCCTGAGTCCATACTTGTTGCAGTAGCATGGTGGATTCTCAGAGAGGACTATCAAAGGGCTTAAGGACCAATCACATTCAACAGTGGTTTTTGACCTTACATTTTATACTCTGAGATGTTTTCAGAGTCAGTGAATCTGTCCACAGTATTATGAACTGTACATTGGGTCACCTGAATTCTCTGTAAGTTTGCACTGAGAAAAGTTCTGGACTGACCAACCATTCTCTTGTGAAGTTTGTTACTAAGGGGTTGCACCATGACCATCCTTACATGCAAAATCCGAGCCTTTGAAAGATTCCTTTTTTATACTTTACCAATTTTTGTTGTTGTTGTTGTTGTTGTTGTTGTTGTTGTTACCAATCACTTTATGACTATCACTTGAATTTGAAATGATTAACCATTACTTGAACAGTTGAATGAAGCATTAACCCTCTCAAAATCACCGAGTACCTTAGTTCCTATCTAATACAATGATGTTGGTCAGTAAAAACACATTTTTTTTGTTCAGGTAAATATAGATTTATGTAACAAAAAAATTATTCGATTTTGGATAATGTCACAACTTTTCAAGAATAATTAGATAGTAATAAATAGTTACTTAGTTGAGTTAATTCCTCAATGTTCCAAAAACAGACTAAAACTCTTTCTATTCAATTTGACAGTACCCTAGACATTTCTGAGTTTCTGAGGTATGGAATAAAGCTATTTAATTGAAGTGACAGGTCAACTGTAAAATTGTAAACTGTTTTCATGAGGTACTAAAGATTTATGTGGTGTTCAGTTTACGGAGACATGCCATATGCCATGCCTTTTCCTTTGGAATCATCTTGGAAGTTGTAGATGTGTAAAAATTCCTTCTCTGGAGAGGCATTTCTCTTCTCTTTAAGAGTTCTTTTCAGTGTTTCAGTTTTATTGTCCTGTGAATTAGATGAGGTCAGAGGTCAGATATTTGGCAGTGCCATGTTATTTTGAGTCTGTTGCAGCTCTGTTATGTATAGATTCACTCATTGAGCTGTGTGTGTGTGTGTGTGTGTGTGTGTGTGTGTGTGTGTGTGTGTGTGTGTGTGTGTGTGTGTGCGCATTTGTGTATGTGTATGTGTGTGTGTGTGTGTGTGTGTGTGTGTGTGTGTGTGTGTGTGTGTGTGTGTGTGTGTGTGTGTGTGTGTGTGTGTGTGTGTGTGTGTGTGTGTGTGTGTGTGTGTGTGTGTGTGTGTATGTGTGTGTGTGTGTGTGTGTGTGTGTGTGGGCGCTGAGGGCTGATGATTTGTCTTTGAATTTGAATTTAATAATTTAATCTCTGTGTTTTGAAGATGTGCTAAGGAGGTGTCGAGTTCAGTTAGTTTTAACAGAAAGATTTCTTCTCTTCTTCTTTTCCTTTCGGCTTTTCCCTTCAGGGGTCGCCACAGCGAATCATCTGCCTCCATCTCACCCTATCCTTTGCATCTTCTTCTCTTACACCAACGACCTTCATGTCCTCCTTTACCACATCCATGAATCGTCTCTTTGGTCTTCCTCTAGGCCTTTTGCCTGGTAGTTCCAGCCTCAGCATCCTATTACCAATATACTCACTATCCCTCCTCTGTACATGTCCAAACCATCTCAATCTAGCCTCTCTGACTTTGTCTCCAAACGCCTTACATGTGCTGTCCTCTGACGTACTCATTCCTAATCCTATCCATCCTCGTTACTCCCAAAGAGAACCTCAACATTTTCATCTCTGCTACCTCCAACTCTGCCTCCTGTCTTTTCCCCAGGGCCACTGTTTCTAACCCATACAGCATCGTTGGCCTCAACACCGCTTTTGTACACCTTTTCCTTTCATTTTTGCCGATACCCTCCTATCACACATCACACCGACACTTTTCTCCAACCATTCCAACCTGCCTGCACACGCTTCTTGACTCCTTTTTCCACACTCGCCATTGCTCTGGATTGTTGAGCCTAAGTACTTAAAATCCTCCACCTTTCTTATCTCTGCTCCCTGTAATCTCACCGTTCCTCTTGGTCCTTGGCATTCATGCACATGTACTCTGTCTTACTGAGGCTAATCTTCATTCCCTCCTTTCCAGGGCATACCTCCACCTCTCTAGATTTTCCTGCACTTGTTCTCTGCTCTCACTACAGATTACAATGTCATCTGCAAACATCATAGTCCATGGGGAATCTTGTCTAACCTCGCCTGTCAGCCTGTCCATCACCATAGCTTAACAAGAAGGGGCTGAGAGCTGACCCTGATGCAGTCCCACCTCCACCTTGAACTCTTCTGTCACACCGACAGCACACCTCACCACTGTCTTACATCTCTACATGTCCTGCACCACTCTAACATACTTCTCTGCCACTCCAGACTTCCTCATGCAATACCACAGTTCTTCTCTCGGCACCCTGTCATATGCTTTCTCCAGATCCACAAAGGCACAATGCAGTCTGGCTCTGACCTTCTCTGTACTTCTCCATTAACATCCTCAAGGCAAACACTGCATCTGTGGTGCTCTTTTCTGGGCATGAAACCAAACTGCTGTTCACAAATGCTGCCTTCTGCCCTTAGTCTAGCTTCCACTATTCTTTCCCATAACTTCATCGCATGGCTCATCAACTTTATCCCTCTGTAGTTGCCACAACTCTGCACGCCTCCCTTTGTTCTTAAAAATGGGCACCAGCACACTTCTCCTCCATTCCTCTGGCATCCTCTCACTCTCTAAGACCTTGTTAAATGTTCTTGTCAGAAAATCTACTGCTACCTCTCTAGACACTTCCATACCTCCACCGTATGTCATCAGGACCAACTGCCTTTCCATTCTTCATCCTCTTCAATGCCCTCCTCACTTCACCCTTACTAATCTTTGCTACTTCCTGGTCCTCAACAGTCACCTCTTCTACTTTTTTTCTCTCTCATTTTCCTCATTCATCAGCTCTTCAAAGTACTCTTTCCATCTTCCCCAGCACACTTCTGTCATCAGTCACATTTCTCTCTGTCCTTTATCAATCTAACTTGCTGCACGTCCCTTCCCATCTCTATTTCTCTGCTGTGCCAACCTGTATAAATCATTTTCTCCCTCCTTACTTTCCAGCCGAAAGCATACAAGCCATCCAACGCACTCTGTTTGGCCTTTGACACTGCTACCTTTGCCTTACGCTGTGTCTCCCTGTCCTCCTGTTTACTCTCTTCGGTTTTCTCAATGTCCCACTTCTTCTTAGCTAATCTCTTCCTTTGTACACACTCCTGCACTTCCTCATTCCACCACCAAGTCTCCTTATCTACTTTCCTTCCAGATGACACACCAAATATTCTCCTACCTGTCTCCCTGATCACATTCGCTGTAGTTGTCCAGTCATCTGGAAGCACTTCCTGACCACCCAAAGCCTGTTTCAACTCCTCCTTGAAGACAACCCGACACTCTTCCTTTTTCAACTTCCACCACTTTGTCTTCTGCTCTGCCTTTGCCTTCTTCACCTTCCTCACCATCAGCATCATCCTGCACACCACCATCCTATGCTGTTTGGCAACACTCTCACCCGCTACTACTTTGCAGTCACTGACTCTCTTTAAATTACATCGCCTGCACAAGATGTAGTCTACCTGTGTGCTCCTACCTCCGCTTTTATAAGTCACCCTATGCTCCTCTCTCTTCTGGAAGAAAGTATTCACCACAGCCATTTCCATCCTTTTGCAAAATCTACCAACATCTGTCCTTCATGCTCCTGTCCTGGATACCAAACCTACCCATCACTTCCTCGTCCCTCTGTTTCCCTGCACCAACATGTCCATTGAAGTCTGCCCCAATGACCACTCTTTCACCTCTGGGGGTACTCTGCATCACTTCATCTAACTCCCCTCCAGAATCTCTCCTTCTCTTCTCTCGCCACATCCTGTCTGTGGGGCATACGCACTAACAACATTGACCATCACACCTTTAATTTCTAACTTGAGACTCATCACTCTGTCTGACACTCTTTCACTTCTAGAACATTCCTGGCAAACCTCCTCCTTCAAGATGACTCCGACTCCATTTCTCTCCCCATCCACACCGTGATAAAACAGCTTAAACCCTGCTCCTATGCTTCTAGCCTTGCGACCTTTCCACCTGGTCTCCTGAACACACAGTATGTCCACCTTCCTCCTCTGCATCATGTCAGCCAGCTCTCTACCTTTTCCTGTCATAGTTCCAATATTCAAAGTCCCTACTTTCAGTCCTAGACTCATGCCTTCCTCTTCTCTCTCTGGCAACGGACACGCCCCGCCTCTCCTTCTTCGACGTCTTCGACCAACAGTAGTCCAATTTCCATCAGCACCCTGTTGGTTGACGGCACTGATGGCGGTCGTTGTTAACCCGGGCCTCGACCGATCCGGTATGTCATTCTTTCTTGTGATTCGCATAGTTTATTTGGCATTTGTTTTACGCCGGATGCCCTTCCTGACGCAACCCTCTGCATTTATCCGGGCTTGGGACCGGCGTGAGGGAGAGACACTGGTTTGTGCCCCCCCCTCACGGCT
Source organism: Plotosus lineatus (assembly GCA_024760905.1). Lineage (NCBI taxonomy): Eukaryota > Metazoa > Chordata > Actinopteri > Siluriformes > Plotosidae > Plotosus > Plotosus lineatus. The sequence goes on along the minus strand of CM045728.1, from coordinate 87,714,905 downwards.
GCATTAACAGAAAGATTTCTTATTTAATGTTATCAGCAGTGCTGTCAGGTGCCCCATTTAGAATGCTAGGCTTTGCAGAGATTTCATAATTAGGCTAAAAATACCATCTTCCTAGCTGTCCAATTCATGTCCTGTTCATATGTGTGTGTACGTATATTTGTATGTGTGTGTGTGTGTGCACATATTATTATGTCTTATTGGGATCCAAATTTCCACACATTGATCCAAGATGTTCACAAGTCTTAAAATGCCAATACAGTTCAAAACTATAGTCTTCACGACAAATTAAGACCCAAACAAGCATTAAGACCCAGGCCTATACACTAAAATCAAAGTCACAATTTTGGATTTTATCCTAAAGTCAAAGTCAAGAATCGACTCTTGTGTACCCTCAAGTGAAATTCAAGTTTTTCTGCACTAATTTTAGTCAGATCCAATTCCTACCCATGTTTCCCCTAACAGATTTGACCACCATCAGCCAAGAAGGGGTATAAAAAAAATACGTGATATGATGTTGCCACCCGCCTCTTTATGAACTACCACGTATGTGCATTTGGAGGCAGCCTAACATACTTAGAGGGAATGTGCTAGTCGCCCCCTTTGTATGAATGAGCTCACTTTCATGCCCGTAGACTGGATGGTGGTCATTGTGACAGATGAGTTTATGCCATCATTAAGTTCTGTGAGAGTGTGGCCAATAAATTCCCATGGTCTCTCGGTTATGGACGCTTTTGGCATCAACCTGGATTCAAACTTACGATCCCTGGGTTGATAGTCACACACCTTCTCAATGAATCATTCTTGAGCCAAAGACTTGAGTCTTTACCCTACAGATCAAGTCAAGACTCCCGACTTTACCTTAATGTAAAAGTCAAGACTTTAATCTTTAAATATCTGTCCAAGTTTCCCAAAAAGTCTGTCACAATTTGAGTGCTTATCTTAGTGTATAAGTCCAGACTTGAGTGTTTAACCTAATGCCCAAGTCTCAGCTTGAAACTCAGGGTCCAAGTCAAGACTCAAGTCTTTACCCTAAAAATCAACTTCACAACTTCAGTCTTACTCAAGACATGAGGCTTTCCCCAAAAAGTTCAAGTCAGGACCTGGGACTTTATTTTAGTGTCCAATTCAAAACTTGAGTTTTTGAAGTTGAGCCTTTAAATAAATCCACGCTTCATGAGGAATATATGAGAACTTTATCTATATAATGAACTACAACTATACGATGATAAAGGCTCCAGAATGTTGACAACCCTTGGCCCATGACATTTTTGGCTTTCACAACTGTCAACCATTTCCCCTCATAATTTACTGAAATTATAAAATGATACCTCTAAAAATACCAAAGGTATGTTAGCAAATGTTTGAGAATTTCTTCAAAAGTTTGTTTGTTCACATATTTATATACAGTAATATATTCAGGATATACTAAAACATATCTGCACATGCTATATAGATTGCATACAGACATAAAGATCTGCTATTTATTTCTTTCCATCCAATGTCTGGAAACCTTTAAATCCACACCCGTTGATCTCCACTGTGCTGTAAACTTGGCCGTTTTCTTACTTCTCTCCCTGTTTAGTCTGTTGCCATGCCTTGTGTCGCTCTGTGCTGAGCCTTTGAATAAAAGGCATCTGCAAAGCAAATAAATAATGCCATAAAAATCTAGCAGGTTTTTCTACAAATGAGAAACCCCTTCTCACATGTTTAATTAATGCGAGAAGGCAAAGGACTGTGTAAAGAATAGTCAACATAGGGGTAATGCAGAAGTAAGGTTCAGATCAATTATAAAATGCTTGAGATGCCTACATCTGTGCAGAGATGGACCACAGTGTGAAGATGTTACCTCAAGGAAAGAAAAAGCAAGAACTCTAAGCTTAATTATATATTGATTATTTCTCTTCCACCAACTAAAGTTCCACCCAACCAAAACTGCTACTTGTACATAAGATGTGAGTCAGACAGAAACATTTATCCACAAGCTTGTATACTGGAAATACAAATATTTCCTTATATGTACTAATTAACAACAAATGCTAAACTTCACCATTTCCTTATGCCATTATATTTATATGCAGTATACCAGCACATAACCATTACAGATTTACAAAAGTGGGAATTTTAGCTTGATCTAAGCTAGTTGTAAAATGATTTTCATGGTGCATACTGTTTCCATTTTCTGTTGTTAGTTTAAATTGAAACTCTGAGACTGAAATCTCACTCATGGCTACCTGTGACATGCTTCAGCTAGTTTTTCAACATTCAAGTAGTTGACTAATTTAAGTTGACATTTAAGTTAGCTAATTAACTTCGCTAATAACAAGGTGACCATATTTTTAAAATGAAAAATACCACCTATGAAATTTTGTAAACCATGTCAGAAAATCATACATTAGCCTACCAGGGTGAGTTAAACTATGATAAAATATGAAATAAAGAATAAGCAGTTTCACAGGTTACCCCCAATAATGTTGGATCCCTGGTAACCAAATAGCAGTTTACATTCTGTAAGTTAAATTATGCAGTATACAGTTGGTCCCCTACTTACGAAACCCCCTGGGTATGAAAATTCCAGCTTACGAAAAGCATTTTCCTAAGTTTTCATGCCCAAGATACGAAAACAACCTCCTCTTACGAAAAGCGTCAAATGCGCCATTGAAAATTTAAACGCGCCAATCAAAATTTCACACGATGCATGAGTTGCTCTCTCATTGACTGTCTCCCAACATCCCGCCCCGCTGGCCTCCCATTGGCCAGGAGGCAGCTGATGTTACCCATACTTCCTGTACCCATACTTCCTGTTTGTCACACGCGTGAAGGAGAGTTGACTGTTGGCTTGTTTTGAGATTGATCATGCAGCGTTATATTTTGTTATCGCTGAAACCCCTCGACAATTGGGACTATATTGAACCAGAAGGAGACCTTAAAGCAGAAATACAGTGACGGAGACGATTATTTCGGCACGCCATTATAACAGAGTGCTCCATGGGAGAAGACCTCCGATCTCGCTAGGAAGCAAGTTAATATTGAATGAGGACCTCTGATCTTTCAAACAGGTACTGTCATTCTGATTTAGATTCTGATTTGATCCCGAGTTTTGTGTGTGTGTGTGTGTGTGTGTGTGAGAGAGAGAGAGAGAGAGAGAGATGTGCAAGGCGTGTGTGTGTGTGTGTGTGTGTGTGTGTGTGAGAGAGAGAGAGAAAGAGAGATTGCCTACAGAGACAGTCAGAGATGAAAGGAGGCTTAACTTTTTAGTTTTTAGTTTAGTTTTTTAAGTTGTTTAATTCAGTAAATGTTTAATAAATGTGGTGCATATGAGCAAAACGTGACTCATCTGGACCTCCGATCCCTCAAGGAATCAAGTTAAAGTTGAGTTTGGACCTCTGATCTGTCAAGCAGGAAATGCACTTTGAGTTCCACATCTTAAAATGCTTGTGGGCGGAGCCCGCAGCGCCACAATAAACATTTAATGTGTATACAATACACATTTAATGTGTACTGCATTGTGTGTGTGTGTGTGAGAGAGAGAGAGTGAGCGAGAGAGAGAGAGAGAGAGACAGGTATGTGTGTGTGTGTGTGTGTGTGTGTGTGTGTGTGTGTGTGTGTGTGTATGTGTTCATAAAAAATGTTTAACAATGGTTTAATTAATAAATATGTTAATAAAATGGTTTAATATGTTAATAAAATGTTTAAATGGTTTAATAAATAATTGTATTTACTTTTAGCACATATTTCATACAAAATTGGTGTACTTTCATCATTTTAAAAGGGTTTGTGGGGTAGTCTTGGGAGCCTTGGAATGAATCAGGTGTTTGAAATGTAAAATGCGCCCCTACTTATGAAACCCCCGTGTTAAGAAAAGGGGGCTGGAACGGATTAATTTTGTAAGTAGGGGGCAGACTGTATATATTGCCTGGCGGTCTACGTCGAAGTATCTTGTATACAGACGCGCCCCGACTTACGTTCATTCATTTTACGTTTTTTCGATTTTACTCCAAGACGTCACTCCAATTTCAATGTAAAAGGACATGAAGCGTAATAAAGTTTATCCTTTTGGTATCATTTGTTCAACATGCTACAGAACATAACATCTCACACACATACATTCTAAACATTAACTTAAGTACTGTACTGGAATAATAATTGAAAAAGACTATAATACTAGTGCTTTACAACAGTATATGCTGTATAATATTTATATTTTATCATCAGTAAATGGATAAATGGCAAGATCCGAACACCTGCGAATAACAAAGGCCTACTGTAAGTCAGGTGGGGGGGGGAGTGTTGATCCTACTTCACAGAATTCAGTGGTTGGATCCCTGTACTGACCTCATTTCCAGAATGTTTTGGAATATTTCCCAAAATTCAACAAAAACAAAACTTCAAAGAATTATTTAATGTGAACTTTACTGATAAAAGTACGTACACAAAAATATTTCTATATCTTACCTGACCAACATAATTTTATTTTGTAAATACTATATAAACAAAGTTAGAACAAAAGTTAACAAATTTTAGATCAGAAGCATGTTTACCGCTATGTCGCATTACTTTTGGCAGCAGGCCAGTCAAGCGCATTACGAAGCTGCACTGTTGTAGTTCATGCAGAATGATGCATGTGATTGTTCTGTTGAGATATGCAGGGACCTCCTGGGAGAAGACGATGCCTTTATGGAAACACTTGACTCTCAGTATTGTATACCCACATTAAATACTTCCGCTTCATGATACTTTTACACACACACACACACACACACACACACACACACACACACACACACACACACACAAAACTCCTCCATGCCATATGCACTGATGCTTCCCCATACCTTTACAGATCTTGGCTTTTGAGTCTTTTGTTTTTAATAATTAAATGGCTGGTTGTTTTCATCTTTTCCATGTGGAACTTAGTGTCCGTTCTTCCTAAAATCAAGCTGAAATGTAGTCTATTCCAACCACAGCACATGGTTCCACGATCTTGTAGACGAACTGCGATGAGCTATTCCGCAGAGAACGTTTTTTTTTTTTTTTTTCCATCTTACGTTTGGCCGTCCAGAACCAAACAAAAACGTAAGTTGGGAAGCGTCTGTAGTTATAATCAGTTACCTATCTCATACATACACATGCCAGATAACCCCACCCATGATAGTAAACAGATCTTTACTTGAAAATATGTTTATTGAAATGCATTCACTTGATACTTGCTAGTTCACAGTTGAGTTTAACTCTATTTTTTCTGTAATGCTTGCAAACGAGCAAGAGGTTAGTAGTATAAGAAACGTGATATGAAGAGCATGGGTGTTAGTGCCTGGATGGAAATAGGGATTTCCAGCAAAAATAAAAATGCCTGTGTTCTTTTTTTTTTTTTTTTTTTTTTTTTTTTTTTTACCATCAAAGTAACCGCAATTCTATAAACGCTTTTTTTCTATTTGGGCACTGGAAGCCTTCCGTGGCAATTTGTTGTTATTAGTTTGCTGTAGTTCAGGCTCGGGTGTGTTCGTGTGTTATTGCACTGTCTAAGAAGTCCGAAAATTGCCGAACTGTATCTTATTAACTAGATCTATCAATATTCATGTATGCTTGTGTTCCGAAAGGTATAAAACATTTAAAATGCCAAAACGATTGAAGTCTGGCAAGTATAATGCCAAATTTCCTGGAAATCGGTGCATATAAAGCAGATATTAAGAGACTAGACAGTGGTATATAAAAAAAAAAAAAACGTTGGCGAGATGATTGGTTGAAGGAAACCGACAATTTTGGAAAGCCTGTCAGCACATGGTGTCGAAAGTTAGCAGACAAGCCAGGAGCTGTATTTTGTTTATTGTGTAAGCAAGATATTAGATATGGACAGAGTGGAAAGAAGGTGCTACTTAAACACACAAACAATGATAAAACACACCAAAAAGCCGTCCGCCATCAAGCACTGACACAAACTTTGCCTGGTTAGTTCATTCATTTATTTCATGAAAATGGGTAACTTGAACGTTAGATCCTCCTTGTGATGTTGCAATAGAATATATATCTGCGGCAAAAATGTGAATTGCTATTTGGCATGACTGGACAGTTATACTATGATGTGTTTGTAGCATTTGATAAACTAGTTAAAACATTAACGAACAGTCTTGAAAATAGTGTTCTGCGAATATTTGAAATAATTTAGTATTTTAATGTACATATATGCAAACAGTAATGAAAAAAGTTGATTCATTATTATCACTATGTAGTCCATGGCATAGTAAAATAGCTGACTATTACCTATCGTGGTACTTTATCTGTATAGGAATCCAAAGTTGTTCTCAAACCATTAAAATTATTGTGTACATATTGTTGAATACTTCTTGAATACTCATTGTTGTTTCATTTATAACCTTGTAAAATGGGCTCAGAAAGCACTTTAAAGTACTAAATTTTCAAAGATTTTCTGTGGGTGACCCCCTTAGCTCCTCTTGCAGGAGGGGGATACCACCTACAAGCCCAAGGAGCTGCTACAGCGTTGCTGGTTTGTCGGCTGCTTCGCTGTCTCAGCCTCCAGCTTCAATAAATTTTTTCAGCCTGCTAACCCCCATGCATGAAGAGTGATATGTAATAGTCAGCAGCTAACCATTTTATTGGCCAAAATTATAACATCATAAGATAATCTCTGTTGCCATGCCATCTTTTCTAAAGTGTTCTTAATTCATAGTTAGAAATAGAGCCATTTCTAAGTACAGCTCCAGCTGAGGCTCGGCCACAAGAACGTCAATCATCCTAGTGCATAAAAGTAAAGAAAAATTGCTTGCTGTGCAATGTTTTGGCAACTGTTAAACAAGTTTCTGAAAAGTGTAAAGGTGTACGTTCAAAGCTAAAGATGTAAATAAAAATTCAAATAATAAATTTGTTTTCGGTGCGGGTTGTAGTCTGCCAAGGCTGTCCTTTGTCACCGAGTCTGTTCAAAATTTTTATGGACAAAATTTCTATGTGCAACTGAGGAATCGAGGATTTCTGGTTTGGTGACCATTGAATCTCGTCTCTGGTCATTGCAAATGACGTTGTCCTTTTGGCTTCATCAAGCTGGGACCTCCAGCACTCATTTGAGCGATTCACAGTTGAGTGCAAAGCAGCCGGGATAAAAATCAGCACCTCCAAGTCCGAGGCTATGGTTCTCAGTTGGACAAGGATGGAATGCACCCTCCGGGTCAGGAATGAGGTTCTGCCCCAAGTGGAGGAGTTCAAGTATTTTGGTGTCTTGTTCACGATTGAGAGCAGGATGTAGCGGATTGCTGCAGCCCCTGCTGTAAAGTGGAGCCTGTACTGGTCTGTCGTGGTGAAGAAGGAGCTGAGCCGCAAGGCAAAGCTCTCAATTTACCAGTCAATCTACGTTCCAACCCTCACCTATGGTCATGAGCTTTGGGTAGTGACCAAAAGAACAACAACTTGGATACTAACGGCTGAAATGAGCTTACTTCACTGCATGGCGGGACTCTCCTTTAGAGATAAGGTGAGAAGCTCAACCATCCAAAAAGAACTCGGAGTAGAACCATTGCTCCTCTGCATCGAGAGGGGCCAGTTGAGGTGGCTCAGGCATCCGGTCAGAATGCCTCCCGATTGCCTCTCTGGTGTAGTGTTTCGGGCATGTCCGATCGGGAAGAGACCTCGGGGTCAACCTAGAACACGCTGGAGGGACTGTGTCTCTCGGTATGTCTGGGAACACCTCCGTGTCCCCCTGGAAAAGCTAGAGGAAGTGGCTAGGGAGTGGGATGTCTGGATGCTTAGATTCCTGCCCCCGCGACCCGACCCTGGAATAAGCAAAAGAAGATGATGATGTGGATGATGATGATGATGATGATGATGATGATGATGATGATGATGATGATGAAGTAAACACGACACAGTGATGTGCTAATCTAAAAAGAGTCAACTAGTAGGCCAGCTTACTGAACAATGGGTATAATCTATACTTGAAGAGCATTTGTGTTAACCTGTTACAAATACTAGTTGTCACCTAGCCAGAGTAGCCTAGGATCAGTCCGACAGCACCCATGCCTTCAGCTGCCACCCAACTCACACTGCATCTGACCACTATAGCCCCTCCCACAGGTGGTGGGTCCATGGGAGGGCAGACTCATGTCTACTTTCCGGGCTGGGCCCGCCCTGGCTCCATAGGCAGAAGCCCAACCACTAGGCACTCGCCTTCGAGCCCTTACCCCAGGCCTGGCTCCAGGGGAGACCCCGGTGACTCGCGTTGGGTCAAGGGAAACTGTGTCTGTCCTTTTGCATTAGTTCATAGGGGTTTTTGAACCATGCTTTGTCTGGACCTTCACCTAGGACCTGTTTGCCTTGGGTGACCCTACCAGGGCCCCCTGACAACATAGCTCCTAGGATCATTAGGCTACGCAAACCTCTCCACCATGATAAGGTGGTCATTCAAGGAGGGGAATATTGAGAGGAGCCAGTTGAGGTGGCTTGGGGATCTGGTTAGAATTCCTCCTGAACGCCTCCCTAGTATGGTGTTTCGGGCATGTCCAGCCGGATAGAGACCCTGGGGTTGACCTAGAACACGCTGGAGGGATGATGTCTCTTCGCTGGTCTGAGAATGCCTCAGTGTCTCAGTCTGCCCTCACCTAGAGTTGGCTGGGAGGGGAACCAGCTTCCCCGTGACCCTAATTGGGCTTATGCGGTTCAGAAAATAAATGAATCAGTCAATGAATAATAATAATAATAATAATAATAATAATAATAATAATAATAATAATTCATGATTGCTGTGAATTATTTTGACAGGCTTGGCTACATAAACTACTGAAAATAAATAATATTTTACAAGTTAATTTGCTAACAGTTGAGTAGCTGACTAGCTATCTTACCTAATGATATTCCTAATTATAATGAACAAATGACAGACAAAAGAAATGATATCAAAATGGAAAAATAGGAAACTGTCTTGTGCTAGTTACAGGTTTATTCAAGTTTACCAGCAGTGATCTCAATGAAATCTTACATGAATTAGCTACAGTAAGTGAAGGTTATGTGCAGCTGAAGTATTTGTAATGGTATAAGAACATAGTGATGTGTGTATATTGTATTTTTGTATTTTGAGCAAACCTTGAATATTACAGTGAAGCTGTTTATATTTTTCTCATTTCTTTTACAGTTTTAAAAGTAAAATATTGGTGATGATTATATATGTGTACTTTCTGCTAGTATAAGACATCATATACAGAGAAACAATTGAGGTTCCAGGGCACAAAATGCTTTCAAGCCCCATAAACATTTGGGGTAAGTTTCACATAAACAAGGTTTAGACAAGTGTAAACATGAAATGAGTCAGAGAGGATGCTAGCCAGGATAGAGAGCAACAAATCAGTGTATCATTGAAAACAGCCACAGACAGGTGCCAGGTGTGGCTTAACTATGATCATGCTAGACCACAACATGAGTTGATTCCATAATGACAGTTGCACCCAGTCACCTGCTGACCTGATTTGAACACAGCTACCATTTCTGAGCTTCCAGAGAACGACTGGAACCTGCACTGATTTGAAACCCTCCACATCCAAAAAACCATGTTGTTCTAGTTTGATTGTAGCCTCCTGCACAGTACAGGACATCAGAAAAGCAGGGTAGGCTAGTCTGGTTAAAGAATATAATCAAATATCTAGTTATTTGTGACCATATTCAAACACAGAGTGGAAACATGTTGGCGTAGTAGCTCGCATGTCTGTCTTAATGTCGGAATGTCCTGTACCTTTTCTGCTCATAAAATGGTGTACTTCTGGCCTCTTAATTATCAACATTGCACTTCTGAAGGATTTTTTTCAAAGGTGTACCTGTAAATACAGATATGTGTGTAGTAGCTGTTTTTCAGGAAAATGGTGCCTTGGAAATGGCAAATACAGGGATCCCTCACTACTTTGCGCTTCAATTCATGGGGCTTCAGTGCATCGTGTTTTTAAAAAAACTAAATAAATATATATCTGTCAAATTAAAAAATAAGGAAATTAAGGAAGAACAGGGTAAAACGTTAACGAAAATGCCACAAAACAAGGCCAATTAAAGGAAAAAACCCCATAAACAAACACAAAATAAAAAACAACCAAAATTTTCCCATTAAAACTGGATGCATTGTTGCATCTGTGTGTGTGTGTGTGTGTGTGTGTGCACATCTGCACGCGTGCGTGCACACGCACGTATGTATGTGTGTCCTCTTCTTCTCATGCAATACCATCTGTTTGTGTGTATTTATATTTTATTTACATCTTGTTATTTTTTTAGTGTTTAATTGTTATAAGCATTTATAGCATTGAATATGTATTTATTGATATTGAGAGTGTTGCCAAACAGCATAGGATGGTGGTGTGCAGGATGACACTGATGGTGAGAAAGGTGTAAAAGGCAAAGGCAGAGCAGAAGACAAAGTGGTGGAAGCTGAAAAAGGAAGAGTGTCTTGTTGTCTTCAAAGAGGAGTTGAAACAGGCTTTGGGTAGTCAGGAAGTGCTACCAGAGGACTGGACAACCACAGCCAATGTGATCAGGGAGACCGGTAGGAGAGTACTTGGTGTGTCCTCTGGAAGGAAAGTAGATAAGGAAACTTGGTGGTGGAATGAGGAAGTGCAGGAGTGTATACAAAAGAAGAGGTTAGCCAAGAAGAAGTGGGACATTGAGAGGACCGAAGAGAGTAAACAGGAGTACAGGGAGACACAGCGTAAGGTGAAGGTAGCAGTGTCAAAGGCCAAACAGAGGGCGTATGATGACTTGTATGATAGGTTGAACAGTAAGGAGGGAGAAAATGATCTATACAGGTTAGCACAGCAGAGAAATAGTGATGGGAAAGACATGCAGCAAGTTAGAGTGATAAAGGACAGAGAGGGAAATGTATTGACTGATGACAGAAGTGTGCTGGGAAGATGGAAAGAGTACTTTGAAGAGCTGATGAATGAGGAAAATGAGAGAGAAAAAAGAGTAGAAGGGGTGACCGTTGAGGAGCAGGATGTAGCAAAGATTAGTAAAGGAGAAGTGAGGAGGGCATTGAAGAGGATGAAGAGTGGAAAGGCAGTTGACCCTGATGACATACCAGTTGAGGTATGGAAGTGTCTAGGGGAGGTAGCAGTAGATTTTATGACAAGAATATTCAACAAGGTCTTAGAAAGTGAGCAGATGCCAGAGGAATGGAGGAGAAGTGTGCTTATGCCCATTTTTAAGAACAAGGGAGATGTACAGAGTTGTGGCAACTACAGAGGGATAAAGTTGATGAGCCATACAATGAAGCTATGGGAAAGAATAGTGGAAGCTAGACTAAGGGCAGAGGTCAGCATTTGTGAACAACAGCTTGGTTTCATGCCAAGAAAGAGCACCACAGATGCAGTGTTTGCTTTGAGGATGTTAATAGAGAAGTACAGAGAAGGTCAGAAGGAGCTGCATTGTGCCTTTGTGGATCTGGAGAAAGCATATGACAGGGTGCCGAGAGAAGAACTGTGGTATAGTATGAGGAAGTCTGGAGTGACAGAGAAGTATGTTAGAGTGGTGCAGGACATGTATGAGAGATGTAAGACAGTGGTGAGGTGTGCTGTCGGTGTGACAGAAGAGTTCAAGGTGGAGGTGGGACTGCATCAAGGGTAAGCTCTCAGCCCCTTCTTGTTTGCTATGGTGATGGACAGGCTAACAGACGAGGTTAGACAAGAATCTCCATGGACTATGATGTTTGCAGATGACATTATGATCTGTAGTGAGAGCAGAGACCAAGTGGAGGAAAATCTAGAGAGGTGGAGGTATGCCCTGGAAAGGAGGGGATTGAAGGTTAGTCTTAGTAAGACGGAATACATGTGTGTGAACGACAAGGACCCAAGAGGAACTTTGAGGTTACAGGGGGCAGAGATAAAGAAGGTGGAGGATTTTAAGTACTTAGGCTCAACAATCCAGAGCAATGGAGAGTGTGGAAAAGAGGTGAAGAAGCGCGTGCAGGCAGGTTGGAATGGATGGAGAGAAGTAGTCGGTGTGATGTGTGATAGGAGAGTATCGGCAAGAATGAAGGGAAAAGTGTACAAGACGGTGATGAGGCCAGCAATGTTGTATGGTTTAGAGACAGTGGCCCTGGGGAAAAGACAGGAGTCAGAGTTGGAGGTAGCAGAGATGAAAATGTTGAGGTTCTCTTTGGGAGTAACGAGGATGGATAGGATCAGAAATGAGTACATCAGAGGGACAGCACATGTTAGATGTTTTGGAGACAAAGTCAGAGAGGCTAGATTGAGATAGTTTGGACATGTACAGAGGAGGGATAGTGAGTATATTGGTCGTAGGATGCTGAGGTTGGAACTACCAGGCAAAAGGCCCAGAGGAAGACCAAAGAGAAGATTTATGGATGCGGTGAAGGCGGACATGAAGGTCGTTGGAGTAAGAGTAGAAGATGCAGAGGATAGGGAGAGATGGAGGCAGATCATTTGCTGTGGCGACCCCTGAAGGGAACAGCCGAAAGGAAACGAAGAAGCTATACACATATATATGTACATATACGACAGTGGGGGGGGGGGGGGGGGGTGATCCTACTTCGTGGATTTCGATGGTCGTGTGGTGATCTTGGTCCCAATTAACCATGGAAAGTGTGGGATCCCTGTATTTACTTTATAGTTGGGGAAATAAGTCCAAATAACATTGTTCAAAAATGTGTACAAAAATGTGTATTAAAATATAACCGGAGGGGTACTTATAGGTTGCAGGGTACTTTCGCCGTGCAGAATGTACAACTGAAATATTTTAATTGTGGGGAAAAATGGCCTCACTAAATGTCCAAGATTATTTGCTAAAAGTACAGCAATGTAAAAATGGGGTGGTGGGTCAGTTTACGAACCTGTGGTTTGAAGTGTTATGTTGTTTTAAAGTGTAAATTCTTTACTGTATAAATTCTTTACATTTCTTCTTTTAGGAAGCCCAATTGATGTCCTGCGTGTGCTTGAGCTGTCCAGTCATATGGAGGGCGTGTCCTTGGAGGCAGGGCTGTGCACACATCGAGCTGACACAGAGGAAGTCGACATAGCCTTCAGGATAGATGAAAAAATTCAGCTCAGTGCTCCAACCCAGCAGCTCTTTCCAGGTATGCAACAAATAAAGTGCTGAAAGAGAATTTTGAAAGTAATTTGGTTAATTCACATCGGGACAGTCACATGATTGGATATAATTTATCATTGTGTGATAAACTTACTTTCATTGTTAATAATAACAGTTTAATATGTATGGGAATTTTATTTTAATTTTATTCTTTTTTTTTTTTTTAATTTGTAACCAAATTCGTGTTTAATTTGAAAGTACTCAATACATTAGTGATGGTTGTCATATAAGTTAATACACTGTCGTTGTTATTTACCTGAGTAGTATCTCAACATTAATTAGTAACTAGCAGGCTGGGACAGTTAGTTGAAAATGTTTCAGAAATTTATAAAGGGGTTTACAGGAAATATATGTGTATTTTTTTCATCCTTCATTTATACAACACAAAACATAGAGCTATGGTTGACCTATTTCTCAATTCTGTGTATAGTATAAATTATATTGCGAATGCATATGTAATTATATTCCAATTAGTCTATGCTAGATGATATGTTCACCAACTGTAGATAGCAAACAGGCTCCGCCCTGGACCCCGCCCCCAGGACCCCCCCCAGGACCCCCCCTCCCTGCGCTCGCTAAAGTTTCGCTGAAAATATATTTCGCTGTTGCCATGTATGAAAAAAGGTACACACAAATTTAGATAATTTTCTGATTGCATGATTTTAACATACTTGACTTTTAGTTGCTGCCATGCTGATGCTATCCCATCTCATTAAAAACATAATTACCTGTATGTGCCACCATTGTACAGTTGATTATGTAAGGAATACAGCAGATGTTATGTTGATTTATAGTTTGTAGCTTAAGTTTCATGTTGTAAAATGTGTTTACCAGTCATTCCCAGTGTCTTTATTTTGGCTGCGTGCACTGTGATTATTCTTTGATCATTCCTAAGAATGTCTCTATGACGTGTCCCAATAGACTCAGCATTTCCGGAAAACTTTTCGCTGATGACTACGGTGCGGGCGAAGAAGAACACCCAGTTCTTTTTGCTGTCGATGTATGATGAACAGGGCGTGCAGCAGCTGGGCTTAGAGCTGGGGAGATCACCTGTTTTCCTTTATGAAGATCACAGAGGTCAACCAACCCCTGACCTCTATCCCACCTTCAAGAAGATTAACCTGGCTGATGGAAAGTGAGTGTTTCTGATTAGAGCTAAATAGTATAACTGCGTGCAACTACTGTTGTACACATGTAGAAAAGTGTGCCTGCAGCCCAGTATTGGTTTTATCCACATTTATACTATTTCTATAGATATGGTTATTATAGATATGGTAAAGCAAAGGCTTTTTTTGTTTTAGAATATTGTTGAAATGTTTTAAAACACCCCTATTTTTTTCAATTTTGTAGAACTGTAAGCAGTTCAAGTCCAGTGAATGGAAAAAAGGTGAGCGGTATATCAGAACTACCTGAGAAGAAAAGAAGAGGACATTAGAATTGAAACCATAGAATGGCCCGTGCACGGACTCCAGACTTAAACCCAAATCAGTCGGGGTTTACGTCTGGAGACTGTGCTGGGGCCATTCCATGGTTCGAATTGTAACTCACTTTACTGCTCTCCTTTACTCCTTTTCAGGTCATCCACTGGGCTAGAACTGCTTTATTTCAATAAAACTGAAAAAAGGGAATGTTCTAAAACGTTTGAGCAGTGATGTACATCATGGTTAACGATGAGGTTTCCTCTCATTAGGTGGCACCGGATTGCATACAGCATAGAAGGAAAGACTGTCACACTGTATTTAGACTGTAAGAAGGTCGAGACTCTGGATCTGCTGCGTGGAAATGACCCTGTGGTCCGCACAGACGGTGTTACTGTATTTGGGACGAGGCTAATGGACGAGGAAACGTTTGAGGTAAAATATGTAGGAGGCAGTGTTTTTGTAAATAGGAAAAAGTTTTTTTTTTTTTTCTTTTTTGCAATGATCTCCATTATAGGTGATAAGATGAAAACCAAGGTTCTGTGCTCACTCACTCATCTGCTGATCCGTTTAACAGTGTAAGTGTCATGGGAAGGTTGGAACCTATCTCAACTGACACTGGGCAAAGTCAGGGACCACCATGAACAGCTCACGGGACCATCGCTGGGAAATATACACAATGATTCACATACAGTTTGACACCTAGAGGCAAAATTGAAACAGCCAGTTAGCCTAATGTGCATGCCTTTGGATTGTCGGTGGAAACTGGTGTACTCGGAGGAAACTGATGCAAGCATGGGGAGAATGTCTGTCTTCCTTTCGGCTTTTTCCCTTTTACTCGGGAGTCGCCACAGCGAATCATCTGATTTGCACGTTTGATTTGGCAGAGGTTTTTACGTCGGATGCCCTTCCTGTCACAACCCTTTTTAGCAAGGGACAGAAACACGCTGGCTTTGCAGCTACTCTTTACGAAAGTCAGCAATGGTTCTTTTACATGCCTCTCACCATAGACAGTGAGAGACATGGCCCGCCTTTGATAACCCAATTAGCTGCACTGGGGGGGGACAGTGACAACTCTGTGGAGAATGGGACTCGAACCCCCAACCTTTGGATCAGCGATCCAGCGCCCTATACCACTAGACCACCACTGCCCCCATGGGGAGAATATCCACACAAAAACTCCTGAGCATAGGAATTGAGCCCATGACCTTCTGGCTGTGAGGTGGACATACTAACCACTACCCCACAGTACCAAAGGTTCTCTAGTGTTATAGGAAATTATTACAAGGCTCATTAAATGCTCAATTCTGACAAAATTTAGAATACAGCATGCTTTTATTCACAATACGTTCTTGATCATGTGTTTTTCAGTGTTTGTGCAACATATGCATGATAGCAAAATTGAAAGCTTCCTCTGAGGCTTTTTATTTTTGGGTGCTGTTCGTACTTGTTTCGGCTCATTGATTGATTTGTGGTTACTTTTAAAGAAAGCTGTTTGTTGATAATTCACCAGTGGATTATTTCCTTTCAGGAGCAACTGACATTACAGACACCAATTCCCAGAATTCTAAACGTTTTAATTGGACAGAAGGATTTTAAAGACTGATTTAAAAAGCTCTAGATGTGAATCGTGCTACTTCCACTGACTGAAGGATTTTGATAAATTTAGTGTTTATCCAACAGTGATTTATAGTTGGATTTCGGTCTTCACTGTACACATGGGTGGCTGGGTCTGAGGCCAGATACTTCAGCCTGATATTTGTCAGAGTGACTTTCATATGGAATAAATGGAAAATGCACGATATAATCTGTGGTGCCGCTGCAGCTATTTGAGTGTGCATTCACACAGTTCAAGGTTCTGCATTGATCTACATTACTCAAAACAGTTGTTTTGGCTTGTGGAGTTTGCTAAAACCTCAAGGAGAGCAAAAATCCCATGATTTAATCTAGCCCTCAGGGTTTGTGTCTCTATCTGCAGAGTGTATAGTTTTTGGCCCTTTCCTCATTTCTACTGGCCTCCGAGGACAATAGTCCAACCTTCTAGTCCCATTAGCGGCACATATTTTAACCTTCAGAAAGACGCTGTTATCAGTAAAATATAATATTTCACCCAGCATGGATAATGGGACTCACTAATCATAAATAACGAGCTTTTAAAAGCCAGTCGCATTATGCAAATGTGTCTCTGTTAGCATTTATTCTAACATTTTCAGTCTTTTTTCAGGGGTGAGGTGCCGCTCTATTAGCCACACTTCTTAATACATTCATCATTCAAACCAGATGTTTCAGTTTGTTCCACACCCCCTTTACACACCTTTACAATAAATTAATGTTCCTGACCTCTACTACACTCTTATTTAATCTTTTACAGTGCTTTCCCTGCTATTAACTATTAATCCACTCTCTTATCACAAAACACATTCATCACTGGAAATGGGAAAAGTGGGCTTGCATAAAGGGTTTTTCTTTCTAACAAAAATATTGAATAGAAACCCAAACCACATGTGTCCTGATGGGAATACACAACAATACTGAAATAATATCTGTGGTATAGTTAAAAAAGATCAGTATCACATATTCTGAATTATTTAATATACTGTATGTGGTGGTCCTCGAGAACAAATAACATTGTGAAATGTAGACATTTTTAGCTTCACCATAGGTGATCAGAGTGGGAAGTATAGAAATAGGTTCTGTCTATTCTTATGAATTTTTAGGGTGATAACTCTGAAAGGAAATGACATAGGATAACCAATGTTGGTGGATGGCACCCATCTCAGAAGTGAATAGGATGGGATTGTATATCAGTCACCTTGACCTTGTTTTGAGGTCATAAGGTCACATTTTATATACAGGCATCCCTCACTCTCTGCGAAAATTGGGACCGAGATCAGCACGCGACCATTGAAATTCGTCAAGTAGGATCACCGCCCCAACCCCCCAACCCCCCCTGACTGACGTACTAGTATACGTACATGTATCTTCTTCTTTTCTTTCGACTTTTTCCCATTCTCAAGAGTTGCCACAGTGAATCATCTGATTCGCACATTTAATTTGGCATGCGTTTTTACGTCGGATGCCCTTCCTGTCACAACCCTTTTTAGAAAGGGACAGAAACATGCTGATGTCTTTGCAGCTACTCTTTACGAAAGTCAGCAATGGTTCTTTTACATGCCTCTCACCATAGACAGTGAGAGACATGGCCCGCCTTTGATAACCCAGTTAGCTGCACTGGGAGGGGAACACTAAAAAAGCCTGTAGGAACTCGAACCCCCAACCTTGGGATCAGCGATCCTGCGCCCTATCCTCTAGACCACCACTGCCCCTGTAGAAAGGATTGGCTCTCAGCTTCACGCCACAGTGACATGGCATTGAAAGTAGATGAATAGATCTGCTCTGAGCAGTTAGAAAGTGAAGCTGCATCATCTCCTGCTTGGCCTTTTAAGATGCTGGTGCTGCCGGCAGCGCAAACAACTGTCGTACGCAACACTTGCGCTGCACTGCCATCAATCATGCTTCACCACTTTTCATTCTTCACCACTTTTGCGGTCGTAAAGTCGATCAGATGTAACTCGCATAGGTCGTAAGTCGACGACTCACTGTAGTCTATTTTATCCTATATGCACTGTACTTCTGAAAATCAAAGACTTAAATCTTGTAGTTATCTGAGTTATCCCACTAGAACATTAGAGGGAGATAGAGCCGACCATTACTAGTTGATCTGTTCTGATTTGGGTTTTCCTAAATGATTATAGCATGAAATACAGTATTTCTGCTCAGTAAAAAGTTCCTTTTGCATCTCGTTCCAGATACCCACTGGAAGTGCTCTTGAGATGCTTTTCTTCATCCCATGGATGTGAAAAATAGTTATTTGCATTGTCATCGCCATTCTGACACATCCAGAGTGCCTGGCCATTCACTCTAAATCTCTCATCAACAAGGCATTAGTGGAACTAGTGGTCACTCGATGCTTTTGTACCATTGTGTACTTTCTAAACTCGAGAAACCAGTGTATGTGAAAATCCCAGATGATCAGTCGCTTCTGAGACATTCAGTCTGACTGGCCGCAACACCAATGCCCTGTTGAATATGATGTGAACAATATCTGAAAGCCCATGCTTGTAAATGCACAAGTTTATGCATTGGGATGCATCCACTACACTGTATGTTTCAAAAAGAGAACAATCCAAATCTGTCTGTATGCATCTCTGGATATGATTTGTACCAGATACAGCTGTGTCATAAAGGATTAACAAAGACTTGCCAGGCAGTCTGGCAGACATCGGGGGAGGTGGGGTGAATCAGTAGGCTGTAGGTTGGAGGATGTTCAAAAGTTGTTCAGAGGTCATGTGAAGAATTGCTACAGTTCAAAAGTTTGACATACATTTTATTTTAGCACAATCATGTCAAGGTGTGTGGACCTTTAAAAATACAATGTTTTTTGTATCCTCCAACATATGGCTAATATCTTCTACGAATCTCAGTAGTTTTAAAACAACCATCTTTGTGTTCTTTGTGCTCTAGGAAATGATGTCTAATTCATCTTAATTACTACACGCTTACCCTCATCCCCTCACCCCCACATTTCGTCTTGTGATTTGTCTTCAGTTTCATCCTGTACAATCCAGCCCAGCCCGTGGAGGCGAAAGCTTGGCCCAGGCTCGTGTCATTTCCCAGGCCCTGGTTTCAGGGTTCTTCTGGGGGTGGGGGTGGGGGTGGGATATGTTCTGGTAAAGTTCCCTTAGCGTGGGAGAACAGCCCAGGAGACTGTGGTCAGGACTAAGACCTTAATTGCCTCCAGATTGTCTGCGATGCAAACTTCATTATGCACCCGACACCACCGCAGGGCCTGAATGAAATGTCTAAATGATTGTTTTAGGAACTTCATGTGTTTTTGATATTCTTTGAGCTCCAGTATGGGTAAATATCCATTTGAGACATATATTAACTGTACTGAGCTTTGATATGACTAAGCAAAGAGAAAAGTAGTGTCATATTAAGGAGTATGGACTGATTACAGGAGTGTGAGTCACAGGATAAGAAATGGCATCATATTCTTGTTAAAACACAGTCTCACAGATTGTGCACTGAGGTGCATATGGTTGGGAAAGAACCTTTTGCGTAAAACATCTGATTAATATGATGATATGTAGTTGTTTTACTTAAGTTGTGAACAAGCTCCACGATGGGAAAAGAGAAGAATGTTCTCTTGTTAAATAACATTTGCTCGATTATAGAAGCTGCCAAAGAGCTTTAAACTGGATATGAACTAAGATTAGGCTTCTCGCCAAAAGGGGGCATGCACGCCTTCTAACCAGATGTCTAATCAGATCACTGGTCAGCTGTAGTTTTGACTGATTCCTCCACCAGATGTTTGACCAGATAGTTGAGTGAGAAAGGAATGAAGTATGAGTCCATATGATTTCTTCTACATAGAATCAGACCCTTCAAGTACAAAGAACAAAAGATCAACAAATCTTCAGAGCTGTTCCTGACTCACCTTATACCTCAGACAATGAGTCCTGTAAAGGAGGTTGTGGGTTGTCGTTTTGCGAACATTGAACACTCGTTTTCTGTCATCAGACTCATCAGACTACATGAGTAAACTGTTTACTTTCTGAAATGAGAAAGCCTGGATCTCAGGCTCAGCTCATGCTGTGTCTCTGTTTAGTAATGTATCGTGTTCCTTTGACCACTATTTCACATTCGTGTACCTCAGGACAGAGTGACTTTGTGCAGAATCATGATTGCAAACAAGTGCCCGCCCTCACGTCGGTCCCAAGCCCGGCTAAATGCAGAGGGTTCTGACAGGAAGGGCCTGTCTGTCTTCCTTTCGGCTTTTTCCCTTTTACTCGGGAGTTGCCACAGCGAATCATCTGATTCGCATGTTTGATTTGGCAGAGGTTTTTACGTCGGATGCCCTTCCTGTCACAACCCTTTTTAGCAAGGGACAGAAACACGCTGACGACTTTGCAGCTACTCTTTACGAAAGTCAGCAATGGTTCTTTTACATGCCTCTCATCATAGACAGTGAGAGACATGGCCCGCCTTTGATAACCCAGTTAGCTGCACTGGGGGGGACAGTGACAACCTTGTGGAGAGTGGGACTCGAACCCCCAACCTTTGGATCAGCGATCCAGCGCACTATACCACTGGACCACCACTGCCCCTTGTGACAGGAAGGGCATCCGGCGTAAAACTTTTGCCAGAATACAAAATGCAAACCGTAAAGACAAATTTCATACCGGATCAGTCGAGGCCCGGGTTAACAACGACCGCCATCAGTGCTGTTAACCAACAGGGTGCTGATGGAAATTGGACTACTGTTGGTCAAAGAAGGAGAGGTTGAAGAGGGAGAGGCAGGAGGCATGTCCGTAGGCAGAGAGAAAAGAGGAAAAGCATGAGTTTAGGACTGAGAGTAGGGACTTTGAATGTTGGAACTATGAAAAGAAAAGGTAGAGAGCTGGCTGACATGATGCAGAGGAGGAAGGTGGACATACTCTGTGTTCAGGAGACCAGGTGGAAAGGTAACAAGGCAAGAAGCTTAGGAGCAGGGTTTAAGCTGTTTTATCATGGTGTGGGTGGGAAGAGAAATGGAGTAGGAGTCATCTTGAAGGAGGGGTTGGTCAGGAATGTTCTAGAAGTGAAAAGAGTGTCAGACAAAGTGATCAGTCTCAAGTTAGAAATTGAAGGCGTGATGTTCAATGTTATTAGTGCTTATGCCCCACAGGTAGGATGTGAACTAGAAGAGAAGGAGAGATTCTGGAGTGACTTAGATGAAATGATGCAGAGAACCCCCAAAGGTGAAAGAGTGGTCATTGGTGCAGACTTCAACAGACATGTTGGTGCAGGAAATAGAGGGGACGAGGAAGTGATGGGCAGGTTTGGTACCCAGGACAGGAACATAGAAGGGCAGATGCTGATAGATTTTGCAAAAAGGATGGAAATGGCTGTGGTGAATACTTTCTTCCAGAAGAGACATGAGCATAGGGTGACTTATAAAAGCGGAGGTAGGAACACACAGGTAGACTGTAGACGACGCAGCTTGAAGGAAGTCAGTGACTGCAAAGTAATAGTGGGTGAGAGTGTTACCAAACAGCATAAGATGGTGGTGTACAGGATGACGCTGATGGTGAGGAAGTTGAAGAAGGCAAAGGCAGAGCAGAAGACAAAGTGGTGGAAGCTAAAAAAGGAAGAGGGTCGTGTTGTGGTGAATACTTTCTTCCAGAAGCAACAGGAGCATAGGGTGACTTATAAAAGTGGAGGTAGGAGCACACAGGTAGACTACATCTTGTGTAGTCAATGCAATTTGAAGGAAGTCAGTGACTGCAAAGTAGTAGTGGAGGAGATTGTTGCCAAACAGCATAGGATGGTGGTGTGCAGGATGAAGCTGATGGTGAGGAAGTTGAAGAAGGCAAAGGCAGAGCAGAAGACAAAGTGGTGGAAGCTGAAAAAGGAAGAGTGTCATGTTGTCTTCAAGGAGGAGTTGAAAATGGCTTTGGGTGGTCAGTAAGTGCTTCCAGATGACTGGACAACTACACCTAATGTGATCAGGGAGACAGGTAGGAGAGTAATTGGCCTGTCCTCTGGAAGGACAGTAGATAAGGAGACCTGGTAGTGGAATGAGAAAGTGCAGGAGTGTGTACAAAAGAAGAGGTTAGCTAAGAAGAAATGGGACGGAGAGAGGACCGAATAGAGTAAACAGGAGTACAGGGAGACACAGCGTAAGGCGAAGGTTGCGGTGTCAAAGGCCAAACAGAGGGCGTATGATGACTTGTATGCTAGGTTGGATAGTAAGGAGGGAGAAAATGATTTATATAGGTTGGCACAGCAGTGAAATAGAGATGGGAAGGATGTGCAGCAAGTTAGAAGTGATTAAGGACAAAGTGGGAAACGTGTTGACTGATGACATAAGTGTGCTTGGAAAATGGAAAGAGTACTTTGAAGAGCTGATGAATGAGGAAAATGAGAGAGAAAAAACAGTAGAAGAGGTGATCGTTGAGGACCAGGAAGTAGCAAAGATTAGTAAGGGTGAAGTGAGGAGGGAATTGAAGAGGATGAAGAGTGGAAAGGCAGTTGGTCCTTGTTACCTCATGTAAATATTTGTGTGAATGTAAATATAAAAATAATGGAAGAGAGTCACATGGTGTGACTCAGCTGTTTGAGTCTGTAATTTTCCATAGGGGACCTAGTTGCACATGGCCCTGGTGGTGGGTCAGGTGATTGTGGAATTCTCCACAATCATGGAAAATTCCGGAACAGAAGGGAATCTATATTAAGGACCTGTTGTCAACTTTTCTCTTCCAGGAACAAATAGTGGAAGCTAGACTAAGGGCAGAGGTCAGCATTTGTGAACAGTTTGTTTTCATGCCAAGAACTAGCACCACAGATGCAGTGTTTGCTTTGAGGATGTTAATTGAGAAGTACAGAGAAGGTCAGAAGGAGCTGCATTGTGCCTTTGTGGATCTGGAGAAAGCATATGACAGGGTGCCGAGAGAGGAACTGTGGTATTTCATGAGGAAGTCTGGAGTGGCAGAGAAGTATGTTAGAGTGGTGCAGGACATGTATGAGAGATGTAAGACAGTGGTGAGGTGTGCTGTTGGTGTGACAGAAGAGTTCAAGGTGGAGGTGGGACTGCATCAAGGATCAGCTCTGAGCCCCTTCTTGTTTGCTATGGTGATGGACAGGCTGACAGACGAGGTTAGACAAGAATCTCCATGGACTATGATGTTTGCAGATGACATTGTGATCTGTAGTGAGAGCAGAGACCAAGTGGAGGAAAATCTAGAGAGGTGGAGGTATGCCCTGGAAAGGAGAGGAATGAAGGTTAGCCTCAGTAAAACAGAATACATGTGTGTGAAGGACAAGGACCCAAGAGGAACGGTGAGGTTACAGCGAGCAGAGAAAAAGAAGGTGGAGGATTTTAAGTACTTTGGCTCAACAATCCAGAGCAATGGAGAGTGTGGTAAAGAGGTGAAGAAGCGTGTGCAGACAGGTTGGAATGGTTGGAGAAAAGTATCTGGTGTGATGTGTGATAGGAAGGTATTGGCAAGAATGAAAGGAAAAGTGTACAAGATGGTGTTGAGGCCAGCGATGTTGTATGGTTTAGAAACAGTGGCCCTGGGGAAAAGACAGGAGGCAGAGCTGGAGGTAGCAGAGATGAAAATGTTGAGGTTCTCTTTGGGAGTAACGAGGATGGATAGGATCAGGAATGAGTACATCAGAGGGACTGCACATGTTAGAGGTTTTGGACACAAAGTCAGAGAGGCTAGATTGAGATGGTTTGGACATGTACAAAGGAGGGATAGTGAGTATATTGGTAGTAGGATGCTGAAATTGGAACTACCAGGCAGAAGGCCGAGTGGAAGACCAAAGAGAAGATTTATGGATGTGGTGAAGGAGGACATGAAGGTAGTTGGAGTAAGAGTAGAAGACACAGAGGATAGGGTGAGATAGAGGCGGATCGTTTGCTGTGGCGACCCCTGAAGGGAGCAGTCGAAAGGAAAAGAAGAAGAAGATGTATCTCAGGACAGAGTGACTTAGTGCAGAATTATGATTGCATGAAAAGCAAGATTGTAAGGAAATCAGACCTGGATTTGGATGTGTGAAATTGTAAAATATAATAAAATAATTATGTGTGAGATGTATAAAATATATGATAAAATGATGATGACAGCAGCAACTTTCTGGATCAAATCTACAGCACTGAAATGGGAAGCAAGAGTGAGACATGGGCATAGATTGTTTATTGTAAATCACGCACTAATAAAATCAAGTATTTAGAAGAGTAAATAATTATCTGCTATTTACTATAGTAATGACCTTACCTCCTTCACAATATAAAAGGCTGAGCCACAGTAAAACCTTGAAAGGTAGGAATCAAAATGAGCTGTAAAGCTACCACTTGTAAGTAGGGCTTTATATGATGTTCATGGCAAAAGAGGATGTCTATATGTCATATTTTCAACAATTCTGATAGCACAGCAAAGCAGAATAAAATCAGACTTTGAGGGAAGTACCCAGACTTGAGGAGTTTGGGTCACATCCAGGGTTGTTAACACACACCTGTAGTGTGTCATTTAAAATTATTTACGGTTTTATGTTGTTTATATCCCCCAGTGCAGCTAACTGGGTTATCAAAGGCTGGCCATGTCTCTCACTGTCTATGATATGAAGCATGTAAAAGAACCATTGCTAACTTTTGACAAGAGTAGGCTGCATAGCCGTCTGCTTCTACCCTGTGATGGCCTGGCAAGCTGTCCACTCTGCTCTTGCCCGGAGTCGGCTAGACCCTAATGAGGATTAAGGAGTTACAGAAAATGATTGAATGATTGTTGTTTATATGTAGCAGGTATTAGTAGGTATGCACTGTGGAAGCTTGGCCATCATGACTATTTGAAAAATATTAAAAGTTACAGCTAGAATATTTTTTAACATTTAATTTTGGATCATAATGAGCACCTGTAACCAGTTTCTATTTTTTATTGCTTGAAGATTACATTTTAAACATTATGCACTAATCAAATTCAACATGGCAGGATGCAATTTGGATTTATTTTGAAAACCTGCAAGGATGATTAACTTTGGAAACATTCACTTTAATTTACAATCTATTGTTCATTTTGCAAGAGTTTAGCTTGGAATGTCAGAGCTTCCCATACTGCTTGTGTAATTGATGTAAAAAAATTTGTGTGTTTGTGCAATAGGGAACTATCCAGCAGCTGCTGATTGTGGACGACCCCAAAGCTGCAGAAGAGTACTGTCATCACTACATCTCTGATTGTGACTCCCCTCTTCCTTATCGGACCCAGAACTATGAACCTGAGGAGGTATACATGTACATACACTCATGCACTCATACGCAACAATATCCACTTTAAGCTGCCTTAGTTGTTTTATCAGCTGACTCATGAATTTCCATATATCTTTAGTAGGTCCTGTTTGAGACCCCGTTTATCCACGCTACACAGATAAAGAACTGTGTTTGGTAGTCAGTCTGACTTTCTGTCTGACTCGTTGAACTTTTGCTCACATCGCAATGTTCTCTTGCAGCATATTTAACACTTTCTCAGTCCCAGGCCTACATTTCTGGCGAGCCATTTTAATGACGTGTATTATTTCAAATAAACTTGCTTTATTTTCTGTGAACTCTCAGCACACACAAAACTTGTCCTCAAAAGTTCACAAGGACATGGATCTGCAAAAAGTTTGCAGCATGTACTCCTTTTTTTTAAATGTTGAAGTCTCACTGATCTTTCTGGCTTGCCTTGGGCACTTGAGCTTTTAACAGGCACATTTGCATTTACTGTACGTTTTCAAGGCAGTCGTCCCAGAGCAGCTGTCTATCAGCCAAGCAATAAAACAGGGGGAAAGCACACAGAGACCAAGTCATCTCTGCCAGACAGCTACCTGCCTCGTCTATTTATTACTTCAGCATTTCATTTGTTAGCACCAACACCCTTAGGAGGATTTCTACATTGAAATCTGTGAACGTAACCCAAGAGAATAAAATCTTGTAGGGTTCAGGTAGACTGGAATGCCAACTTTCATTGAGAGAAGCATATATGAAGCAGCTTTTAGTGTAGGATGATGAGTGCGTAATAGGGCAGGTGCGTGCTGTACAATAGACTGTAGAAAGTGCATGGATGTACTACCGGCTACCGTAAATCCCTTCTAGGTGTAAACAAATGTTTGAATAAGTGTGAGTTTGTGTGTACATGATGGCTTCCAATGGTTAAGGTTCCATGGTTTCCACGGTGTGGCCACTCTGCACCACTGTCTAATTGGCGCCGTCCAGTATTTATCCTCTCAGTGTTATTGGAAATGTTGCATGATTGAAAATATTATGACTGCATCATAGTCCAAATTTTCTTTTGCAGCTGACCTTTCATAGGACTAATGCTAAGCATTTTTTATTTTTGTAATCTTAGGGGATACATACTCAAGAGGGATGGAAACTGAGGTTTTGGAAAAGCAGTGGCACCAAATAAAAAAAGCAGGATTTAAAAATATTTTATCTAATTTTTGTCAAA
Source organism: Plotosus lineatus (assembly GCA_024760905.1). Taxonomy (NCBI): domain Eukaryota; kingdom Metazoa; phylum Chordata; class Actinopteri; order Siluriformes; family Plotosidae; genus Plotosus; species Plotosus lineatus. The sequence continues at coordinate 87,688,375 of CM045728.1, read as the reverse complement.
ATAGTCAGGTCACAATTCATGGGGTTCGTATGAAAAAACAACACAGAGGACAGAGAACTGAAAAAAAAAATTCTGTTTAGTTTTTGATATACGTAACAGATTTATGATCTGTCAAACTGGAGATGGAGATTTAAAACCAGCAAACAAAATAGGATAAAATTAATGTTATTGAATCTTGATAAAATTATCACAGGTCATAGCTTAGTACAATTCTTGTGTATAGTGAAGGTGGTCACAGTTACAGTGTTCATATGGTTACAGTATTCTTATAGTTAAAGCATGTTTTTGCTATTTATAGTTATAATATTGTTGTAGTTACAGTATGGGTTTGCTTATTATTGTTACATGCTTATCAATGTTGCTTATTAAGGTTGCATATATATATATATATATATATATATATATATATATATATATATATATATATATATATATATATATATATATATATATATATATATATATATATATATATATATATATATATATATATATATATGTAGTTATGGTTACAGTGCTGTTATAGTTTTAGTGATGTTATATGCTTTCATGGTTGTTATGTTTACAGCATTATTATGATCACAGTATTATTGTGGTTTCAGCGTCGTTATGGTGACATGTTATTATGATCACAGTGTTGTTTTGTTAAAATGTTGTTATGGATAGTATTGAAATGGTTACATCATTGGTATGGTTATATCACTGCAATAACTACATTTAGTACATTTTGATGGTTACAATGCTGTTATGATCACGGTGTTATTATGATTATTATACTATTATATTTACAGTGTTATGGTTACAGTGTTACAATGTTAAAGTGTTTTTATGGAGGGCAGTGGTGGCCTGGTGGTAAAGGTGCTGGATCACTGATCCTAAGGTTGTGGGTTCAAGCCCCGCTCTCAACAGGTTGCCACTGTTTCCCCCATCCCCCATGCAGTGAACTGGGTTATCAAAGGCTGGCCATGTCTCTCACTGTCTATGGTGTGAAGCATGTAAAAGAACCATTGCTGATTTTTGACAAGAGTAGGCTGCAAGGCCGTCAGCGTGTTTCCGTCCTGCGATGGCCTGGCGAGCTGTCCAGGGTGTTCTCTGCCTCCCGGCAACCCTAATTAGTATTAAGCGGTTACGGAAAATAAATGAATAAATGACTGTTTTTAGGGATACATGGATGTCAGGGTTACAGTGATGCGGCTGCTATGTGGTTGTACTTACACTGCTATGATTACAGTGTTATTATGGGTACTCTATTATTACAATTACAGTGTTATGGTTACAGTGTAATGATGGTTACTGTTGCTATGGTTGCATAGTTGTCATGGTTACAGAGGTGTGGCTACTATATGGTAGTGGTGCAATGGTATACTGATTACAGTGTTGTTATGGTTACAGTGTTTTATGGTTAAAGGGGTTATACTATACATATTGCCTACGTAATCTTCTTCAGTTTAAGAGATTTCCTTTCGGCTTTTTTCCTTTATCAGGGGACGCCACAGTGAATGATTCGCGCATTTGATATGACATAGGGTTTTATGTCGGGGCCCTTCCTGACACAACCCTTTTAGCAAGGGGCAGAAACACACTGATGGCTTTGCAGCCTACTCTTTACGAAAGTCAGCAATGGTCAGCCGGCCTTTGATAACCCAGTGAGCTGCACTGGGGGGACAGTGACAACCTTGTGGAGAATGGAACTCGAACCCCCAACCTTAGAATCAGCGATCCAGCGCCCAATATCACTAGACCATCTTCTTCAGTTCATAGCAACACAAAAGTCCTTCTGGACAGTAATTTCCTTTAGTTCATTTCAATGTAAATGGTGTGGGTCTCGACTTGTGCTGTTATTTTTCTGCTTATCATCTTTATCCTACAAAACACATGGAGTCTTTTTGGTAATGCTGCACAGTAATATGCAGTTTTAAATACAGAGGCCACCATGATACTAAGGATTTCTGACTCACACAGACTGGATTAGAACATAGTGAGAAACACAATCTGACCTCATAAGAGCCAAGGATAAGTGTGAGAAATGTCTGTGTGTGAGTGTGTATATCTCTCTCTCTCTCTCTCTCTCTCTCTCTCTCTCTCTCTCTCTCTCTCTCTCTCTCTCTCTCTCGCTCTCCCCTCTCTCTCTCTCTCTCTCTCTCTCTCTCTCTCTCTCTCTCTCTCTCTCTCTCTCTCTCTCTCTCTCTCGCTCTGTTTCTCTCCCGCGCTCTCCCGCTCTCTCTCTCTCTCTCTCTCTCTCTCTCTCTCTCTCTCTCTCTCTCTCTCTCTCTCTCTCTCTCTCTCTCTCTCCCTCCCTCTCTCTCTCTCGCTCTGTTTCTCTCTCTCGCTCTGCTCTCCGCTCTCTCTCTCTCTCTCTCTCTCTCTCTCTCTCTCTCTCTCTCTCTCTCTCTCTCTCTCTCTCTCTCTCTCTCTCTGCCTTTCTGTCTCTTCCCCCTTTCTCTCTCTTCCTTTCTCTCTCTCTCTCTCTCTCTCTCTCTCTCTCTCACACATCCCCCCTCCCCTCTCCCCCTGTGTTTGTGAGTTTGTCTCTGTGTGTGTGTTAGTGTGACTATCAGTAATATGTTTGTGGGAAGATTTACTGTGGATGTCTCTCTGTGAGGATTTATGTTGTGTGTGTATCAACAAGAATACACACATGAGTGTGTTTGTCATAGTGCACGTGAGAATGCACATTTGTCTTCCTGCACGTGTTTGTGACTCAGAGCCATGACAAAGTGTGGCAGTGGCTTGCATTTTTGAGAAAACCCGCTGGGAGGAAACTGGGGAAATAAACATCGATTTGTGTGCTGGGTCATGGGGAACATTAGTTTCTGAACTGATCTTCCCACGGCTTGTATGTGTGTGTGTGTGTGTGTGTGTGTGTGTGTGTGTGTGTGTGTGTGTGTGTGTGTGTGTGTGTTGTGTCTGCGTGTGTGTGTGTGTGTGTGTTGTGTCTGCGTGTGTGTGTGTGTGTGTGTGTGTGTGTGTGTGTGTGTGTGTGTTGTGTCTGCGTGTGTGTGTGTGTGTGTGTGTGTGCGTGCGTGCGTGTGTGTGTGCGCGTGTGTGTTGGTGTGAATTTTGTAATTCAAAGCCAGTTCTCTCTACAGTTGCGACATCAGCGTGTAAAATCGGGCCTGATCAGCATCATTCGCATTACTGACCCACATCTTGTATTACACAGTGATCTAATCCACCACACTCCCAAACACATCAATGCTTCCAAAACTCACTCTTCTTCTCTCTGTCTCTGTCTCTCTCTATCCGTCCCTTTATAACTTTCTATTTCTCTTACACACACACACACACACACACACACACACACACACACACAAAGCAAAAGTATTAACCAAAAATTATAATACACACTGCTTGACCTTTGACCTTATATGTGTATACATATAATAGAAAGTCCCAAAAAAATTTGAGTGTAGTGTGATCGGGGTTGTACATATCATATGCTGACAACATGAAGTTAAACACAACTCATATAGCGCACTAAATACATGACACATGACACATTAAGTGACTCTTTGGAATTTTTTACTTAGTTTTTGGACATTATTGTTTTGTTAACCCCTTAACCAACCATTTTTTTGACAAAAACGTTCCTTTTTCAGACCAATTTTTTTTAAGTTCTTTACTTTATGCTGAATACGAAATTCAAGTCTATTTTTAATTTTTCATCTATTTTTGCATGCAACTGTAATTTGAAATTACCCCTTTCGGCAGAGACGAGATAACTCGCCTCTTTTTTTTTTTAGCACATTTTTATTTATTTTTTTGTCACCAAAAATTAATGTAATGAAGAATACACGATTGATTATTCAAGTTTGCTCTTTATTCAAAAAAGAAAACGAAAAAGAAAAGAAAAAGAAAAGAAAAAGAAAAAGAAAAAGAAAAGAAATTACAATCAAAAGAAATTACAGTCTTATGTGTGATATTTATCAAAAAAGGGAACCACAAATAAAGGTACAAGACACATCTTACACGATTGATTATTCAACTTTGCTCTTTATTCAAAAAAAAAAAAAAGAAAAAGAAAAAGAAAAGAAAAGAAATTACAATCAAAAGAAATTACAGTCAGTGTGTGTGATATTTATCAAAACATGGAACCACACATAAAGGTACAAGGCACATCTTACACATATACCGTGACTCCTTCCTAATTGGTTTCCCTCTATGGTCACGTTTCTGACTGCATACAACACATCTTTTTGTTGGATTTGCCTTTTTCTCTGTTGGCGGGATTTCCTTGGGAAAATGTCCAGGTGTATTCCGTGTACTTACTGCACCTGCTGATGGTCTACCTGGGGATCTCCATGGTGGCAGTTCTGATCCATACTTTGTGATGATGTCACGTATGATTTGTAGACGAAATTTGAGATGTGTGAGGCATTATGTGCAATTTCTTGCGTCACTCAGTTCATCATCTTCACTTTCGCTTGAATATTCATTTTCTGATGAGCTGGCACTCTCATCAGACGTATCCAAGCCTCTAAGAGAAGCTTCAGTATCGCTGTTGTCATCACTGTTATCCATTGGGATAAGGGATGCCGAGAAATTTCAAAGAAATCGTAAAATACGAGGCCGAGAGTACCGATTCTAAAGAGCGCGACACTCCCCCTTTGACTCTTTGCGGGTTACTGAGTCGAAAACGTTTCGCCGCTTACCTCTTGTCTAACGTTGCCTTGAGATGCCATAGTTCATTTTTTTGAGGCGTATGATGATGAGTAGTGTACGATAACATCCTCAGGCATCAATAGAAATGACGAGTAAAGCCGCTTCCCTCTGGTTTTGAAAGCGTAAGTTTTGGCGAGCTAACTCGTCAATGACTGGAAAATACAATTTGGGTGATTGCGAGTATACTCGTCTCTGCCGGGTAAGGGGTTAAATTTAATGATAGAATGATTTTTCACTATATTTGAACACTACATAGAGTTGAAAATTTAATCCGTTCCGAGTGCAAGCTCGTAAGCCAAAAAGTAAATTAGACAAAACAAAAATTCCAAAAAGAAAAGAAATAACAGAAAACCAATTAATCCGTTCTAACCCCCGCCCAACCTCATATAACCTGCCACAAACGCATTTATTTGATAAACATGTAAAAACATTAAATATTTCATAATAAGAAAAATACATGTACATTAACATTAATAACAACTAATAATAAATAATAATAAAACAAGAATAAACAATAAGTCAACTAACCCTTCCAATCATTGAATCTGACGAAGATGTCACGTGGGCAGGAATCAGGTGGTGCATAATAGAGGAAGACGAGGAGAATTTTGTGCATGTGCATGCTATGAAAGCCAGGAAAAGCTCGTGATGAGCTCCCATAAAGCCAGTGCTTCTCAAATAGTGCGGCGCACCGTGTGAGGCTGGAGGTGTATATAACTCTGGGGAACATGCTTTTTTGCTATACTGTATTAGAATTAAGTATAATTGTGCATCCACTACAGTAGTTGGCAATGGCGCTCTCATTGTTGAGCTATGGTGTAGGGGAAAGCACCGAGCAAACAACATGAAATTCAGCAAGCACTATATATAGTTGCGCGCGGGGTGCTGAGGGGGTGTGAAATGTTTTTTTTCCGCTTCCTAGAGGGTGTCTCTTCTTCTTTTTCTTTCGGCTGTTCCCGTCAGGGGTCGCCACAGCAAATCATCTGCCTCCATCTCACCCTGTCCTCTGCATCTTCTTCTCTTACTCCAACGACCTTCATATCTTCCTTCACCACATCCATAAATCTTCTCTTTGGTCTTCCTCTAGGCCTTCTGCCTGGTAGTTCCAACCACAGAATCCTACTACCAATATACTTACTATCCCTCCTCTGTACATGTCCAAACCATCTCAATCTAGCCTCTCTGACTTTGTCTAAAAAAAACATCTCACATGGGCTGTCCCTCTGATGTACTCATTTCTGATCCTATCCATCCTCTTCTATTTTTTTCTCTCTCATTTTCCTCATTCATCAGCTCTTCAAAGTACTGTTTCCATCTTCCCAGCACACTTGTGTCATCAGTCAATACATTTCCCTCTGTGTCCTTTATCAATCTAACTTGCTGCATGTCCGTCCCATCTCTATCTCTCTCCTGTGTCAACCTGAATAGATCATTTTCTCCCTCCTTACTGTCCAACCTATCATACAAGTCATCATACGCCCTCTGTTTGGCCTTTGACAACACTACTTTCGCCTTACGCTGTGTCTCCCTGTACTCCTGTTTACTCTCTGTGGTCCTCTCAATGTCCCACTTCTTCTTAGCTAACCTCTTCTTTTGTACACACTCCTGCACTTTCTCATTCCACCACCAAGTTTCTTTATCTACTTTCCTTTCAGAGGACACACCAAGTACTCTCCTACCGGTCTCCCTGATCACATTTGCTGTGGTTTTCCAGTCATCTGGAAGCACTTCCTGACCACCCAAAGCCTGTTTCAACTCCTCCTTGAAGACAACACGACCCTCTTCCTTTTTTAGCTTCCACCACTTTGTCTTCTGCTCTGCCTTTGCCTTCTTCAACTTCCTCACCATCAGCGTCATCCTGTACACCACCATCCTATGCTGTTTGGTAACACTCTCACCCACTATTACTTTGCAGTCACTGACTTCCTTCAAACTGCGTCGTCTACAGTCTACCTGTGTGTTCCTACCTCCGCTTTTATAAGTCACCCTATGCTCATGTCTCTTCTGGAAGAAAGTATTCACCACAACCATTTCCATCCTTTTTGCAAAATCTATCAGCATCTGCCCTTCTATGTTCCTGTCCTGGATACCAAACCTGCCCATCACTTCCTCGTCCCCTCTGTTGCCTGAACCAACATGTCTGTTGAAGTCTGCACCAATGACCACTCTTTCACCTTTGGGGGTACTCTGCATCATTTCATTTAAGTCACTCCAGAATCTCTCCTTCTCTTCTAGCTCACATCCTGCCTGTGGGGCATAAGCACTAATAACATTGAACATCACGCCTTCAATTTTTAACTTGAGACTCATCACTTTGTCTGACACTCTTTTCACTTCTAGAACATTCCTGACCAACCCCTCCTTCAAGATGACTCCTACTCCATTTCTCTTCCCACCCACACCATGAAAAACCAGCTTAAACCCTGCTCCTAAGCTTCTAGCCTTGCTACCTTTCCACCTTGTCTCCTGAACACAAAGTATGTCCACCTTCCTCCTCTGCATCATGTCAGCCAGCTCTCTGTCTTTTCCTGCCATAGTTCCAACATTCAAAGTCCCTACTCTCAGTCCTAGACTCATACTTTTCCTCTTCTGTCTCTGCCTACGGACACGCCTCCCGCCTCTCTTCGACCAACAGTAGTCCAATTTCCATCAGCACCCTGTTTGTTAACAGCACAGATGGTGGTCGTTGTTAACCCGGGCCTTGACCGATCCGGTATGGAGGTAATATTTGTGATTTGCATGATCAAGTTTGGCATTGGTTTACGTCGGATGCCCTTCCTGACACAACCCTCTGTATTTATCCGGGCTTGGGACCGGTATAAGGGAGAGACACTGGTTTGTGCCCCCCTCACGGCTGCATTGCTTCCTGGAGGGAGTGTCACAGAAAATAATTGGGAAGCACATTGGAATTCCTTGGTATGGATGTGAATGTGAATGATTGTGTATGTTTCCCTGTGATGGCCTGGTGAGCTGTTCAAGCTGAACCCCACCTTTTGTTAGTATGGTATGATATAGATTCCAGTCTTCTTGCAACCATATTAGTAAGATGAAGCATTTCTGCACGAGTGATTGTATTATTCACAGATTTTTTTGGCCACGCCTCAAGATGTCACTTATAAAATTTATTCAGCTTTAATACTTAGATGGCGTATATTACCATGTTTATTCATTGATTTATATTCTGAACTACTTAATCCAAATTAGTTTCAAGAGGAGTCTCGCGCCCATCTCAACAGACTGTGGGTGAGGGCGGGGTACACCCTGGACAGCTTGTCAGGCCGTCACAGAGCTATTACAGTGTTTATTTATTTATTTATATTTTGTATTAGATTGTATCTCTTTTCTTGTTTTTGTCTTTTCCATCATTTCTATTCATGTTTGATTGACACTTGGTCACTTTTCACCTGTCCCTGTTGCTTGTGTTGCTGAGAAGTACATTTCCTTGCTGTGGGATTAATGAAGTAAATTTTATTTTTTATATAACGTGGTGTATTACTTCACAACATATTAATAATTTATTTCAGTGGTAATTAATTTGATTGCTGTTGACACTTACTTGTTGACCAACCCTGCTTATTCACTTAGAGCATATTTATTTTAATCAATGTTGTTTTAAAATGCTTTCTTTATTAATACATTAGAATTTATTTTAAATTTTGATGTACAACACAAACTCCACCACTGCTGTCAAATTGTTGAGGTAGGTAAAAATAAGACAGTGTGGTTATCTGTGTCTTCTCTCTCTCTCTCTCTCTCTCTCTCTCTCTCTCTCTCTCTCTCTCTCTCTCTCTCTCTCTCTCTCTCTGTCTATTCACTGACCGTGTGTACCACTTGTTTTTCACTATTGTGTTATTCTTTTCTATGCGCCCTTTTCCCTGAACTTTGCCCTCTTGCACAAAAGTTCAAACACACCAAGTTCGATGACATGATGCAAGGTGACGAACTGGAACCACCAAAGAAGAAAAAAGGCAGGAAGGGCAAAAAGAACAAAAAGAAGAGGGATCGCTCAAAGAAAGAAAAGAGAGGAAACAAAGAGTCCCGGAAAAAGAGGAAAGAGGCAGAAGCCCTTGAGGAAGGTTTTCTTGAGGTGTCCAATCATCAGCTGGAGTATCTCACTCAAGATGTAACGGCAGCTGTAACTGTACCACTGATGACTGCAATGACTTCCACTGTGAACACTGAGCAGATAGAGTCCATCTCTGAGATGCCTACACACGAGCCAGACTTTTTGCCCTTTATGTCACCTGAAGACGTCACTGTCACTGCATTGCCCCAGTTCACTCAGACTGAGGTGGAGGTAGATTGTAAACACTGCTCTCCCTGCCCCATCCTCCTTGATCTCCTCTTCACTCACTGACTTTAACACCTCCTAACTCCCTCACCACCATCACCGCCCCCAGTAGCCACTCTCCAGTTCCATTACTAACACCACGGTCTGAGTACCTGGCCACTCTCAACTGGAAGCATGCACTAAAACCCTGTTATATCCTCTTGAGACCCCACAGTTCTCTGATGAGGACATATTATTTTCCCCCAACAATATTGTTTGTATGTCCTGGGATCCTTATATCAGAGCCATTGGGTATTACTCTTTTCCCAAACTTCTTTTTGTTTGAAGACATTGTTGAAGTTTAATAGTTATAGTGTTAAGAGGGACAGAAGCAGTGTGAAGAATTGAGAAGACACAAATTCTTACTTGTTGGGTCTCAGGAGGATAAAATCACTGGAAATAAAAATAAAAAAAAATAAACCAATGCAGCTTTATCAATTATGAAAATCTCAGGTTTATTTCACCTCACTTTCAAGATGTTTATAATGCATATACAGGATGAATAGCAGAAATTTATTAAACTCATAAATCACACTATATGTACACAAATTTTCCTGACTGAAGTAACCAGACTGATTTGAAATGACAGGAAGGCTACAGTAACTCAAATAACTGTGGTGATCAGAAAGTCATCTTACAGTGTATAATATTTCAAATATTGTGCCCAAGAACCAGAATGTGAGGCATCACAAAGCTCAGGCTCACAAAAAAATTGATAGCCATATTTCTGATAAAGACCAGGAAACATTCATGGCTGACAGGAGTAGAGTAGAGAGACTTTTCTCCTGAACACAGCTATAAAAAATTGGTTATTTGAGTTACCGGAGCGTTCCAGATAACTTGAACCAGCCTGGGCATTTTCCTCTGACAGCTCCTATCGGCAATGTAATCAGCATATATATTCACAGAACTGCAGCTCACTGGGTGTTTTTGGTTTTTCACACCATTCTGTGCAAACTTTGCATAAAAATCGCACCTGATCATCAGTTTCTAATACATTCGAAGCAGTCCTTCTGCTACCAGTGCCCATACTATGGTTAAAGTCACAGAGGTCACATTTTACCCATTCTATAATTTGATTTAAACAGGAATAGACTTATCCTGACATAGCAAACCAATCAGACTGTGACATTTCTGTGTAGTATATACCTAATATAGACAGTAGATATGGATAGAGGCTGGAGATCGGGATGAACAGTTAAGGCATGAGGTCACTTTTTAGAATTTTAGGGGTTTGAACACCGGTTACACCAGTCTGACACTGTTGAGCCCATAGACAAGACCTTTAATCCTACTTGCTCAACCCTATCCACATCAAGAATCCATATACTACACAGGATTGGTGAACTCTGACTGGTTCACAATATTGGGATTAAAATTCCCAGTTGATGATGCTCGAATGAAAATGGCTACCTTGCAGTTCATCACCAAGTATGTAAGGAACTATTTAGCGACATCCACCTCACTGTTTCTGTCAAGATTTGAAAATCACAATTTTATCTAAATCTGTCTTGAAATTGAACATGAATCACTGGTTTTCAAGGTAGTGGATAGTTTGTAGACGTAGTACAGTGGTATAGATGTAGTGTAATACTGTAAAGGAGATCTGATTTATGACTCATCTCAAATGACACAGGAATTAGTGTGAAGGCTTATTATATGCCTCACATAACACAGCAAAGATCAGTAAATAGGCATTAATTCAATATCAAAGCATATAACTTAATCCATATGCATGTAAAGTGATAGTGTATATATCGTATTAAATTATATTGCATTCTTATATTTTGTGAATAGCCACCCCATAGATGTACAGTGATCAAAGTCATTACAGTATTATTATTTTAACTATTATTATTGTCTCAGATCAGCTGAGAACGGTACCAGACTCGCTGCAATCCTAATTAGTATTAAGCAGCTTGGAATATGAACATTGAATGAATAATTAAACAAAGAAAACTGTTTTAATATGTTACATGCTATGTAAAGATAAGTTTTCTTTATGGAGATGTTTATTTCAAATTTTTTTTGGAATCAGTCGAGTGACACGGTGCCATAGTGGATAGCATGTCTGCCTTACTGCAGAAAGGTCTTGGGAGTCCTGTGCCCAGTGAGAATGTTTTGGTGTGGAGTTTGCATGTTCTTCCTGTGCCAACATTAATTTTCTCCTGGTACAGTGGAGGCTCATTGGTTATGGCTCTTAGTTAATGTTCCGAAAGTCTTAGGTTCAAGCCCTGGTGCCACCAGACTGCCACTGTTGGGCCCATGAGCAAGGCTCTTTAACCTTCAAGTGCTCAGTCGTATAAAATATGTGGCCCTGCAAGATTGGTGATCTGTTCAGATAAATGTAAGTTACATAAGGGTGTGTGAATGAGAAGGACCCAAGCGGAATGATGAGGTTAAAGGGAGCAGAGATAAAGAAGGTGGATGATTTTAAGTACTTAGGCTCAACAATCCAGAGCAATGGAGAGTGTGGAAAAGAGGTGAAGAACGTGTGCAGGCAGGTTGGAATGGTTGGAGAAAAGTGTCCGGTGTGATGTGTGATAGGAAGGTATCAGCAAGAATGAAAGGAAAATACAGCGATGAGGCCAGCGATGTGTTCTTGTTGGGAGTAATGAGGATGGATAGGATCAGGAATGAGTACATCAGAGGGACCGCACATGTAAGATGTTTTGGAGACTAAGTGAGAGAGGCTAGATTGAGATGGTTTGGACATGTACAGAGGAGGGATAGTGAATATTTTGGTAGTAGAATGCTAAGGTTGGAAGTACCAGGCAGAAGGCCTAGAGGAAGACCAAAGAGAAGATTTATAGATGTGGTGAAGGAAGACATGAAGGTAGTTGGTGTAAGAGAAGAAGATGCACAAGATAGGGTGAAATGGAGATAGATGATTCGCTGTGACGACCCCTGAAGAGAACAGCCGAATGGAAAAGAAGATAAGGGTGTCTGTCATAAATCTAAATGTAAAAAAAAAAGGTGAATTGGGATGGCAGCCATCACTCCACTTCATCACCACTCCAGCCTGTGGTAGATTCTTCTGTTTCAGTGAAGAAGATATGAATGAATATGATATGACAATAATTTTATTCTATGTTAATCATGCTGCTTGATATAAATCGTGATAACTCACCATCATCACATCCTATTAACGAGCTGTGTTAACCAATAACTGTTTCACAGCAATGACTTTATTACCTCACACCTGACCCTAGAGTATAACCTGTTATCTCACTAACTAATATGTCCATTTCACAGCATTGCTGCTTTGATCCGCCATGTTAACGTTAACATCAGAACTGGTAATATCTCCATGGTATGCATTTGCCATGGCTATTTTCTGACTCTTGTTGTTTATGTATAGGAGGAGAAGACAGTTAAAACTCCTGAGTTTGTGGAAGACACAGAGGACAGCTATGAAAGCCCGTACCATGACCTCTCTGTCTCCACGGTAACAGTGGGTACCAACATCAGTGAATATGAGGTATGAGCTCAAGTGTGGTAGGGAATCTCTGAGAGCTTGGATGAACTGGGAGTTATTATGATTATATATATATATATATATATATATATATATATATATATATATATATATATATATATATATATATGATTTTCTGAGTAGATCCTTCCGTAGGAGAGTGCTCAATACTTTTTGGTAGAGCAAATAACAATAAAAATAAAAAGACAGGACTTTCTATTGAAACTCCATTTATCACTACAGAAGTACTTCTGTAGTGATAAATGAAGTTTCAATAGAAAGTCTTTGTCCTGTCGTTTTATTTTTATTATATATATATATATATATATATATATACACACACACACAGGGTCGACCCCCTACTTACGAAATTAATCCGTTTCTAGAGCCTTTTTGGTAACGTGGGAGTTTCGTAAGTAGGGGGCACATTTTACATGTTAAACACCTGATTTGTTCCAAGGCTCCCAAGACTACCCCATAAACCCTTTAAAAATGATAAAAGTACATCAATTTTGTATGAAATGTGTTAAAATTAAAAGAAAATTATTTATTATGCCATTTAAACATTTTATTAACATATTAAAACATTCTATTAACATATTTATTAATAAACCATTATTAAACATTTTTTATTCACACACACACACACACACACACACACACACACACACACAACATGCCCCCTCTCTCACACACACACACACACACACACACACACACACACACACACACACACACACACACACACACAATACAGCACACATTTAATGTGTATTGTATACACGTTAAATGGCTATTGTGACCACGCCCACAAGCAGGACGCCAAAGTATTTTAAGACGTGGAATTCAAATCGGATTCCCTGCTTGACAGATCGGAGGCCCAAACTTGATTCCTTGAGGGATCGAAGGTCCACATTTATTAAACATTTACTGAATTAAACAACTTGAAAAACTAAACTAAAAACTAAAGAATTAAGCCTCCTTCTGTCTCTATCTCTCTCTCACACACACATGCGCATTCACTCACTCTCTCTCTCTCTCTCTCTCTGTCTCACACACACACATACACACACACACACACACACACACACACACACACACACCCACACACACACACACACACACACACAAAACTTGGGCCACGCCCACACTCAACGCACAGCTGACGGAACAATTCTATTTAAATGTTTAAATGGATAGGATGTTTTATTTAAAGCGGAATTACAGTACCTGTTTGAAAGATCAGAGGGCCTCATTCAATATTAACTTGCTTCCTTGTGAGATCGGAGGTTTTCTCCCACAGAGCACGCTGTTTTAATCTTCTTCTTTTCATTTCAGCTTTTCCCTTCAGGGGTCGCCACAGCAAACCATCCGCCTCCATCTCACCCGATCCTCTGTGTCTTCTACTCTTACTCCAACTACCTTCATGTCCTCCTTCATCACATCCATAAATCTTCTCTTTGGTCTTCCTTTAGACCTTCTGCCTGGTAGTTCCAACCCCAGCATCCTACTACCAATATTCTCACTATCCCTCCTCTATACATGTCCAAACCACCTCAATCTAGCCTCTCTGGCTTTCTCTCCAAAACATCTTACATGTGCTGTCCCTCTGATGTATTCATTCCTGATCCTATCCATCCTCGTTACTCCCAAAGTGAACCTCAACATTTTCATCTCTGCTACTTCCAGCTCTGCCTCCTGTCTTTTCCCCAGGGCCGCTGTCTCTAAACCATACAACATCGCTGGCCTCAACACCGTCTTGTACACTTTTCCCTTCATTCTTGCCGATACTCTCCTATCACACATCACACCGGACACTTTTCTCCAACCATTCCAACCAGCCTGCACACGCTTCTTCACCTCTTTTCCACACTCTCCATTGCTCTGGATTGTTGAGCCTGAGTACTTAAAATCCTCCACCTTCTTTATCTCTGCTCCCTGTAATATTTCTGTTAACTTTGTGCATTTTATAGATTTTTGATTATGAGGATTTTCGGAACAGCAGTGAGAGCTTGGAGCAGTATGAGGAGTACGAGACCTATGAGGATCTCTACGGACCAGCAGAGAGGGGAGGAGTTGACACCTGGGACGGACAGGTAGGATAAACTTCTCCTGAGTCTCCGAGCACAAGTTACTGAATACAACGATTGAAGAAGGAAGAATGCTGTATGGTGGGCTTTATTGCTATTGAGTGGCACAAAAGAAAATTGAAGACATATTGATGTATGTGATGTATAAAATTGAAGTCATGATTGGCGTGTTCACCTCACTGCATGAAGGTCCTGAATTTGAGTTGCGGGCTCAATGAGCGCATGTTCTATGTGGTGTTTGCATGGGATTCTGACAGGAGCACACAGTTGAAAGACATGCATATCAGTCTAATTGGCTGTAGAAATTACCCATAGTTGTGAGTGTGGTAAAGTGTGTGTTGCCCTGTTGGTGGACTGGTGAGCGGTTTAGTGCATAAGCTTTGTCCAGAATTACCTAAGATAGTCTCCAGCCTACCTGTGATCCTAGTAGGATCAGGAGGTTTGCAGAATGAATGAAAAACTAACTGCATTATTTATGCTATTGTGGCAATCTATCTATTTATTTATGTTTATATCAGCATCAGTATTGAGAAAATAAAATTGAGTTTACCACGACATGTAGCCTATCCATCCTATATAATATCTTGTAGCCTATCCATCCTATATAATATCTCTGGAGAACATAAGGAACATATCATAAGCAATTGTGAAATGAAGTATGATATAGAAAATTATGTAGCTAAGGGGTTGTTATTTGCGGAATCCATCACCCACCGAGACCGAATAGTTCTATAAAATATGAAAGCTAAATTCTATAATTAGTATATTATTTTTTCAAATTATTTCCAAAGTAGAGAGTCACATTACCGTTTTGTAGGTGCTGGTGGTATAATAAACTTTCAGAGTATTTTATGGCAATGGTACCATAATTTACGTTTGATAACTTTACACCAATCAGAAACAAGGAAATCTTTTAAATAATAATTATGTCTAGGAACTTTAAGATGTCATTCCCATGTAGTAAAACAAAATAAAATATATAAACCAACTAAGTGTACATGAGATAGCAGTTATGTTTTAACTGTTTATATTTGGGAATAAAAAACTAAATCAGATTTTTTTCCCCCTGTCAGATTCCTTCAAGAAATGAGAGACTGAAAAGAAAGAGTCTATTTTTATTGTGTCTCTGAATGATTTTACTTACCTTTACAACGTTGTAAAGGCAAATATGAGAATTCTTTCATGCAATTCAGGTATTTGTATTTGTGTTAATACTTATTTTTTGTGCTTGTAGTAGAACGTGCTTGTCGGATGATGATGGAAATTTACAAGTAGTTTGTAGATGTGTGTGTGTAAGCAGGACAGACAGTCTGAGCTCGTGTCACATAAGCTGTATTAAAACCACGACAACAAGCACAAAAAAGGCCCAGTCTCTGGATTTTAAGATTGGTTTGGATTTGTTTTGTTGTACTTGGAGTGGAGGTGTTTGTATTCCGTTTTTAAAAAAAATTTGTTTGGGTAGCAGGGTATTTTTGGGGAGTTTTCCCAACTATCTTTTGAATCTCTCTCTCTCTCCTCACCTCTCTCTCTCTCTCTCTCTCTCTCTCTCTCTCTCTCTCTCTCTCTCTCTCTCTCTCGCTCCCTCTTTCTCACTGTCTGTCATGCGCTCTGTCTGTCTGTCTGTCTGTCTGTCTGTCTCTCTCTCTCTCTCTCTCTCTCTCTCTCTCTCTCTCTCTCTCTCTCTCTCTCTCTCTCTCTCTCTCTCTCAGGGAAGACATGATTTAGAGAAAGGCCAGAAAGGAGAACCAGCAATAATCGAACCGGTGAGAGTAAAATCCTATTTATAAATACTAATTATAATGAAGGTTTCTGTTCATCTCATGGTAGTTTCAGCATCATATATACTTTCTGTTCATCAGGGCTTAATAATCGAGGGACCTCTTGGACCCCCCGGACCTGCTGTATGATTTACTTTTGCTTATCAATGTTTAGAAAAATCACACACTGCAGAATATAGTCTGATAAAAATAGTTTGAATAGTATGTGTGTGTGTGTGTGTGTGTGTGTGTGTTTGACAGGGTCTTCCAGGCCTTCCGGGAATAATAGGGCCCCCAGGACCTCCCGGAGATCCAGGTGATATGGTGAGAAAACTTATAACCAAAATGATTTTTTCCTCTCACTCGAGAAAAAAGAAAAAGTGTTCCACGCCTATACTGAGCCAGGGGGTTTTGCATGAATGTGTGTGACTATATGGATGTGTGTGTGTGTGTGTGTGCGCATGTGTGTGTGTGTGTGTGTGTGTGTGTGTGTGTGTGCGCATGTGTGTGTGTGTGTGTGTATGCGCTGAGTCACTGATTCATTTCCCCACACAGCGGCAGAATAAATTACACAGTATGAGTACAAACTGTGAGAAAAAGCAGAATTGGTCAGACATTAATAAAATAAAAAACAAAACTCACAAAATATTAAATTAAGATGACATTTTTGAACTGAATATATTAAATTAGTTTTTGAAAAAATACTAGATAGATGGATTGTCTTTGTGGCGGTGGTGGCCTGGTGGTAAAAGGCGCTAGATCGCTGATCCTAGGGTTGGGGGTTCGAGTCCCACTCTCCACAAGGTTGTCACTGTCCCCCCAGTGCAGCTAACTGGGTTATCAGAAGCGGGCCATGTCTCTCACTGTCTATGGTGAGAGGTTCATGTAGAAGAACCATTGCTGACTTTCATGAAGAGTAGCGACAAAGCCGTCAGCGTGTTTCTGCCCCTCGCTACAGGGTTGTGTCAGGAAGGGCATCCGATGTAAAAACCTATGCCAAATCTAACATGCGAATCAGATGATTCACTGTGGCGACCCCTGAAAAAAAAGGAAAAGCTGAAAGGAAAAGAAGAAGAAAATGGAAATGAAATGGAAGAAATTGTCTTTGTTTCTGTTGGAAGTTTGCATGGTCTAACCATGCTCGTGTACGTTTCCTCCAAGTATCCAGTTTCCTTCTACAGTTCAAAGACATGCACATTAGGCTAATTGGATTTTGTGTGTGTGTGTGTGTGTGTTATTGTTGAAGGTGTCCCCTTCCTTATCCCAAAGTTGGCTGAGGTAGGCTTAAGCTTCCCCACTGTGACCCGAAAAGGATTAAATGTTTTGGCAAATGAATGTAATGAATAGATTTGAAAGTATGTCACAACATTATAATAAATTAAGATGATTTTTTGTATTAAGCACAAGTGTGGACATTTCCACACAAACAGTGAGATGATATTAGGAGGATAATTTGGCTGGGTACCCTCATACCACGAGTTTAATTTTCAGATGTACTCGAGCCAATTAGTGGGTGTGAATGGTTGTGAGAGTTGTTCCTGGGGTATCCCACCCTCACCCAATTTTTTTCTGAGAGGCTCCACCTTCTCCGTGACCCTAATAGGTTTAAGTGTTTTGGCAAATGAGTGAATAAATGAGAGTAGTTCCAGTTACAGATGTAAGTGAGGAAGTGCTTGTATCTCTTTTGTGTATCCCGCGCTCTCTCCTGGGGTTTAGTAGTGTGTGTTTAAAACTTACTGTGGATGAACTGTTGCTGCCTATGGCGGACAACATTTATTCGTTAGGCTGGGCACATTGGGCCACCGCAGGAAAGAGAACAGTGAGGTAATAGAAAGGAAGCTTATGTTGGCTAATGTGAAGCTTATGAAGTATTTATAGTTAGTGGAAAGTGATGCACAACCCACATCTCCAGTACAGCAATGCAGTATATGATTAAAATGTAGAATATGTTTGAATTCAGGTTAATCCCATAGCAATCTGTGACTGTGAGTCCAGAGGAGCTAATTGCCGAAGCTGTCACGGGAGGGAGGGATGATATACGCACACTTCCTTGTCATTCATAGTGATCACCTGCCAATAATGGGTGTCTGTGAACTCATTTGTATGAGGGATTTGTATGAGGCCAGATAACTTTTTCCCTCCGAGTGTATTCACCCACAACCAAAAATATGCATGCGCCACAGCTCGAAAAGAGGTGGGTGGCTCAGCCTATCATATCCTGCTTTCGCCCCTCCCTGGATGGTAGTGGCTGAGTAATAGTGAAGGCAATACTTGATGGATGGGAATTGGATACGACTAAATTAGGGAGAAAATGGGGGGACCCCCCTCCATTTTTTTTTTTGTTCTTTGTTTTGCTGTTCCAAATTACCCTTAGGGTGTGAATGGATGGGTGTGTTAGCGATGCTCCTGCAATGAACTGTTGAGCCTTTGGTTTGAAAAATAAGTGCGATAACTTGGTGAGAAAGGGGCAAATTATTATTTTTTACTGTACTGTGTATACAGATAGATAGGCAGATGATACTTTTCAGAAGCATTTCCGTAAAACAGCACATAAATTCAGGAATATATAGTAAAAATACTTAGGTATATATATATATATATATATATATATATATATATATATATATATATATATATATATATATATATATATATATATATATATATATATATATGTATACACACACTCTCTCTCTCTCTCTCTCTCTCTCTCTCTCTCTCTCTCACACACACACACACACACACACACACACACACACACACAGTATATGCTGCTAAGTAACTAAGCCCATGCTCTAGGTATTTTACTCTTTTTTAAGGGCCCTGCGGGACGTCCAGGGCTTGCAGGAAGTGATGGGATACCAGGCCCTCCAGGGACCATGCTCATGTTGCCGGTAAGAAATCAGTTTCTAGTATCTCATTATCCACATATGGTGTAGTCACAGCTCGAGCTACTGGCTGCAGTAACACCTCTCCGCCACATGGTGGAACTCTTCTCACAACGTACACTGTACTTTTGTTAATTTTTCATGTAATGCATTAAAAAACTGCTTTACTTTTTTAATGTATTATTATTTAATGAGTCATTTGCCAGACTTTTCACATCTAGGCAGTGGGTGCTAGTAATTTGTCCCCCCCCTCTCTCTCAGTTCCATTATGTTGGAAATTCTCAGAAAGGCCCCGTATTGTCAGCTCAGGAGGCTCAGGCACAGGCCATCCTTCAGCAGACCCGAGTAAGAGCCGATGTTCCATGCACCAGTACAACCCCATGTTTGTTTCACAATGCTAGTTTTACGCACAGCGTGTACATGATATGGACTCTAACATGGTTAAACATTGCAGTTTTTGTCTCTCAGATTTCACTGCAGGGATCTACAGGCCCTGCGGGACTCATGGGCAGACAAGGGCCGTTGGTAAGAGCTTTGTTACATGTCCATATTTGCATTTAACATCATCAATAATCTCTACATTAGCATCATGTGACCATACTAGCATCATGTGAGCATACTGGAACCTAATGCAGTTTTTAAAATGTTTTGCCCCAGTTATTTATTCCTTTCTTTAGTAAAATGATTGTTTTATATGCTTTTGACATAAATTAACATTTTCTTTTTGCACGCACATTGAAGTTTCGTTAGTGATGCCCCCAAGATGATGCGTGAAAATGTAAAAGTGTATTTCACTCTTCAGTGTTTGAAAAAAAGAATGAATGAATAAATAAACATAACATTATAAAAAGGCTGTCTCTAACTGTCTAAAGTGCGAGGCATGTAAAAGAACCATTGATAACTTTCGACAAGAGTAGCTGCAAAGCCGTCAGTGTGTTTCCGCCCTGTCTGGCGAGCTGTCTAGGGTGTACTCTGCCCTCGCCCGAAGTCGGCTGGGATGGGCACCAACCTCCCCGCGACCCTAATTAGGATTAAGCGCTTTCTGAAAATGAACTGAACATTATAAAAACTAAATACAGGTAGTGTCCGACCGCATTTGGTTCTGACCAACAGGTCATAAGACGGTTTGGACGTAAGTCAGGTCTGTATATATATTATTACTAGTATGTATACTGTACATTTTGACAAGTTTGTGTCAAAAAACCCCGCGATATTCCCGCCAAGCAGCAGAGTCAGCCTATTCTTAAAAGCTTTAGAATAATATTTTTATATAATTACACATAAGTAATAATAATAATAATAATAATAATAATAATAATAATAATGTTACTTTTTTTTCTTGTTAGAATTGTCTCTTTTATCTGTCTGTACGTCCGTTTGTATCCACCATAACACACACACACACACACACACACACACACACACACACACACACACACGCGCGCGCACACACACATGTATTCTTCTGTATGTTTGATTTTTTTTTGTCTCCATCTAATATTTTTCATTAATTCTACATTAATGTAAATTCCTTTACCCTTTGTGTATATAATGTGAACATTTGACAACAACCTGCTAATAACGTTACTGTTTGTTCTTATGATGACTGTTTGAATCTCTCTCTCTCTCTCTCTCTCTCTCTCTCTCTCTCTCTCTCTCTCTCATCTTTTTCTTATTTAATACATGTACCTTTTTTCCCATTTGATCCTCACAAATAGGCTCAAAACAGCTAGGCAAGGCTGATGACATTCACACACATGATACCCAAGTATATGATCTATTTATTATTTATTAATTTATTTTTTTACTCATGGGTGGTCGTGAAGTCGAACAGTCATATGTCGCGCAGGTCGCAAGTTGGCGAGTTCCTGTATTACAATAAACAAACAATAAATGATCATTGATAACAGAGAAAAACAGTACAACTCACTTTCTGTCCATTTATCTATCCAGCTATCTATAGTTATATTAAAAAAATAATACTAGTTTGTTGAAATAAGCGAATAAAACTCAAAATCCTCACAATAGCTTTAGTTCCATACACACGAATGCATTGGGAACATGACATATTCCATTCAAAATCAAAACATGAAGAAAATATAGCAAATTTGTGTTATTCCCTTAAAGAAAACAAAGAAAAATGAATCTTAGATTGTTAAAGAAATACCAGCCTTTGCATTTCTTCTTTAGAAACTCAAACACTCTCTGTATAAACTTAAAAATGTTGTCAGGTTTTGCTTCCATTGAATCACTCAACGGATATTACTTGTACATCCACTATTACTGAGAACCGCTGCACGTCTGTGTTGCATGGAGTCGACCAACTTCTGGCACCTGAAAGCAGGTGTCCCAGCACAGGATGATTGGACTACACCCCACAGTTCATCTGGATTTCTTACTTTTGCCTCAGAAACTGCATTTTTTGTCACTCTACAAGTTTTCTATTGGATTAAGGTCCAGGGATCTGGTCGCCGCTCCATAACGTCAACCTTGTTGGTCTGGAACCAAGATGTTGCCTGTTTACTGGTGTGTTTGGGGTCGTTGTCTTGTTGGAACACCCATTTCAAGGGGATTTCCTCTTCAGCATAAAGGCAGCACGACCTCTTCAAGTATGCTGATGTAACCTTTTCAACAGTGGAACTTTGTGATGGCTTCTTGCCGATAGTTTTGCTTCACATAGGCGGGTTTTAATTGTAGCAGGACTCACAGGTAACTTTAGACCTTCTTTGATCTTCCTGGAGTTGATTGGTAGCTGACTCCTCGCCATTTTAGCTCTTCTTTGATCCATTCAAATGGTAGTTTTTCGCTTTCTTCCACATTTTTTAGGTCTTGTTGCCATTTAAAGCATTTGGAAACATTTCAGCTGAGCAGCCTCTCATTTCTGCACTTCTTTGTTTTCCCCTCTCCAAACATCTTTTTAACCAAGCTACACTGTTATTCTAAACGATGTCTGGATCGACCCGTTTTCCTCAAAATTTCAGAGTGAAATGTTCTATAACCAGCATGTACAACATTTGCTGCCTTCCTTCCTTAAATAAGGAAATAATTGGCTCCTGCTTTTCAAAGAATGAATGATATCACTAATTGAACACCACACTGTTAAGATAAGATAAGATAAGATACAGCTTTATTAATCTCACAATGGAGAAATTCACTGTTACAGGCTCTTGAGGTACCATCAGTAGGGGGTGCAAAAATAGATACAAATACAAACATACACACATACATATATATTATATAAGTAAATAAATAAGTAGATACATAAATAGTATAAATTAATAAACAATAAAAGAAAAGAATGGAGCAACTTTATAGACTGGCCTATATTAAAGTGTAATGTATCTGAGGGCAGAGATGGGTTGATATGGTTCACAGTCAGTGGGGTAGATGTGGTTGATTAAAGTGCGTGGGGTTTTTATTGCACATAACCAGTATTTTCACAGACAGTTACAAAGTGGCGTTGTACAGTCTGATAGCGGTGGGAATGAACGACCTGCGGTAGCGCTCCTTCCTGCACTGAGGATGCCTCAGTCGTCCACTGAAGGAGCTACTCAGCTCCTCTACAGTCTGGTGCAGTGGGTGATAGATGTTGAACAGGATGGATGTGAGCTTTGCAACTATCCTCCTCTCTCACTCACCTCCTCCACAGAGTCCAGTGGGCAGCCGAGGACAGAGCTGGCCCTCCTGACCAGCTTGTTCAGTCTCTTTCTGTCCCGCTCTGTGCTGCTCTGGGGCCCAGCAGATGGCAGCGTAGAGGATTGCAGAGGCTACCACAGAGTCATAAAAAGTCCTGAGCAGAGGTTCAGATGCATCGCCGAAGGACCTGAGTCTCCTCAGAAGATGGAGGCGACTCTGGCCCTTCTTGTACAGGGCGTTGGTGTTGTGGGACGAGTCCAGTTTATTGTTAAGGTGAACACCCAGGTACTTGAAACTGTCCACTGTCTCAATGTCCTGTCCCTGGATGTTCACTAGTAAGTGTGTGTGTGTGTGTTTGAGTGTTTTCTCCTGAAGTCGATCACCATCTCCTTCGTCTTCCTGGTGTTCAAGCACAGGTGGTTGCGCTCACACCAGTCCACGAAGTCAATGATGACCGACCGGTACTCCAGGCTCGTTCCCCTCAGACACACGGCCCACGATGGCGAGTCGTCCGAGAACTTCTGGAGGTGGCAGCTGTTTGTGTTATATATGAAGTCCAAGGTATAGATATTGAAAAGGAAGGGTGAGAGGACGGTGCCCTGCGGTGCCCCTGCTGCAAACTACCTTTGACTTACAGGCTTCGCAGCCGCACGTACTGTGGGCCGGTTGGTAAGGTAGTCAATAATCCAGGCAGCAAGATGCCCGCCCACTCCCACGTCCTCCAGCTTCCTCGCAGGCCGCGCTGGCCTGATGGTGTTGAAGGCGCTGGAGAAGTCAAAGAACATGACTCCTCACAGCGCTGCCGGCGATCTCCAGGTGGGTTAGTGCCCGCTGCAGAAGGTAGATGACGGCGTCTTCTACTCCGATGTTGGGCCTGTAGGGCAAACTGCAGCGGGTCTAGGGTGGGGCTCACCATAGAGCGGAGGTGTTCAAGGAGGAGCCTTTCCATGGTCTTAATGAGGTGGGAGGTCGGGGCGACAGGTCTGTAGTGGGCTGGTTCCTTCGCTTGTGCTGTTTTGGGAACCGGAACCACACAGGAGGTCTTCCATAGGACGGGAACCTTCTCCAGGCTGAGGCTCAGGTTGTACAGGTAGCATAGTACCACACAGAGCTGGTCTGCGCAGGTCCTCAGCAACCTGGGACTGATGCCATCAGGTCCTTCCAGATTCCCTCTGATTTATCCGCCTCAGCTGTCTCCTCACCTGGTCTGATGTGGGGTAGGGGGGGGGGGTGGGGTGGCCTGCAGAGGGAGGGGGATGTGTCTGTCGGGCTGTAGCAGTCAAGGGAAGTTGGCCTGGGGAGGGGGGAGGTGTCAGCTGGTCTGGAGACGTGTGAAGAGGGAGGGGAACGGGGAGGGGTGCAGAGGGGAGGGGGGAGAATCAAACCTGTTGAAGTAACAGTTTAGTTCATCCGCCCAGCGCTGAGTCACCATCAGCTGTCCCTCTGACACTCTGCCCAAATCCAGACATGGTCTTTAGTCCTCTCCAGACGTCCCGCACGTTGTTCTGAGCCAGCTTCTCCTCCATCTTCTTCCCATAGTCCTTCTTTGCCCTCCTGATTCTCCACTGGAGCTCACGCTGGACCTTCTTCTGCTCCTCTCTGTCCCGAGGATGAAAGCCCTCTTTTTCTTGTTCAGGAGGACTTTAAGCTCAGGGGTGACCCATGGGTGGTTGTTGGAGAAGCACCCGTACTCCGTGTTCGCACGGTGCTGTCCACGCAGAAGTTCATGTAATCAGTGATACAGTGTGTGAGGCCGTCGATGTCATCACCAAAGGAGTCACAGAGCATGCTCCAGTCTGTGGTCTGGAAACAGTCCCTAAGCCTCTCATTGGTCTCCTCGGTCCACACTTTCACAGACCTCTTCTGTGCAGGTTCCTTTCGCACCCTGGGTGTGTATTGGGGAGCAGGTAGACCAGGTTGTGGTCTGATCGTCCCAGTGGGGGAGGGGAGGAGCTGTAAGCGTCCTTCACATTTGCATACAGCAAGTCCAGTGTTTTATTTTCTCTTGTGGAGCACTTCACGACATGCGTGAACGTCGGGAGAGAGGCGGAGAGAGGCGTGGTTAAAGTCCCCGCTGATCAGAATCATGGCGCGGGGTGACGAGTCTGTGTCTGATTAATGGCGCTGTGGAGACGCCACACGCGGCTGCCACATCAGCCGAGGGCGGAATGTACACGCAAAACACAATCACGTGTGAAAACTCCTCGGTAGATAATATGGCCGCGCTTACCGCTAGCATTTCCAGGTCCCGCGTGCACAGCTGCTCCTTCACGTGCACGTTTGCCGGGTGGCACCATCGTTCATTTACATAGATCGCCACACCCCCTCCTTTCTTCTTACCGCTCTCCGTTACACTCCGATCTGCACGCGCGAGTGTAAATCCGTGAAGAGAAACCACAGAGTCCGGTGTAAGTTCATTCAGCCACGTCTCTGAGAAACACATGAGGCTGCAGTCCCGGTACTGCCTCTGCTGCCGGGTCAGCGCCGCCAACTCCTCGGTCTTGTTAGCGATCGCGCGGACATTTCCCATGATGACAGAGGGAACACATGTCCTCCGGCGTCTTTCGTCCCCCTCTGCAGCCTCCTTTTCCTCCGTGATTTCCACAGGTACAACGGGCTTTTCCGCGTGAAGGAAGGAGGGCGGGCGCCAGGCCGAGGAGGGTCTCACGTGTGTAAGACCTCGTTGCTCAGAGCCGTCGGTGAATGAGTTTCTGACGCCATCCAAAAAGTGAAAATAAAAGTGCAAAGAAAAACAAAAGCATCATGAAAGTATGTTTTCCAGATGCAGGATTGAAGAAAGAAAAAGAAAATTTGAAAAAAGATAAAGAAACACGCCTATATACAATAGAAAAGAGAAAAAAAAGAAAAATAAACTGAAGAGCTCCTGTAACTGGCTGCAGGTCACCCGGCGCCATCTTGGATATGATGTTGAACACGCCCCTTTAAATTAGTGATTCATATACAGAATCAGCACCATGCAGGTCATGACTGTTGGGTCTGTTGGATTCTGTTACTCTACTACACCTGATAGTAAATTATTTGCCATGTAGAAATATAATTTCTAACAAAAACACTCATTGATCAGGTTAGTGATGTCTTCTTCTTCTTCTTCTTCTTCTTCTTCTTCTTCTTTTACTTTCGGTTGCTCCCTTCAGGGGTCGCCACAGCAAATCATCCGCCTCCACCTCACCCTGTCCTCCGCATCTTCTTTTCTGACTCCAATGACCTTCATGTCTTCCTTCACCACATCCATAAATCTCTTCTTTGGTCTTCCTCGAGGCCTTCTGTCTGGTAGTTCCAACCTCAGCATCCTACTGCCAATATACTCACTATCCCTCCTCTGTACATGTCCAAACCATCTCAATCTAGCCTCTCTGACTTTGTCTCCAAAACATCTTACATGGGCTGTCCCTCTGATATACTCATTTCTGATCCTATCCATCAGGTTAGTGATGTCTGACTACTATTATTATGAACACATCTGTCTATCTATCTATCTATCTATCTATCTATCTATCTATCTATCTATCTATCTATCTATCTATCTATCTATCCATCCATCCATCCATCCATCCATCCATCCATCCATCCATCCATCCACAAACCGGATTCCAAAAAAAAGAATTAGCACACTATACATATTGTCAATAAAAACTGAAAGCAATGATATGGACGTGCCAAATTTCAGTAGTTTATTCTGAATAGAACATAGATGACCCAGTCTTGTCTGATACAGGCCTCTAACTGTTCAACTGTCTTGGGCCTTCTTTGTTGCACCTTCCTCATTATGATGTGCCAAATGTTCACTATAGGTGAAAGATCTGGACTGCAGGCTGGCTATACCTGGATCATTTTCCTACGCAGCCATGATGTTGTAATTAGTGCTGCATGTGGTCTGGCATTATCATGTTGAAAAATGCAAGGTCTTCTCTGAAATTGATGACGCTGGACGGGAGCATATGTTGTTCTTGAACCTGAACACTGTATACCTTTCTGCATTGACGGTGCCTTTCCAGATGTGTAAGCTGCCCATGCCACACGCACTCATGCAACCCCATACCATCACAGATGCAGCTTCTGAACTGAGCGCTGATAACAACTTGGGTCATCTTTGTCCGCTTTAGTTCGGATGACATGGTGTCCCAGTTTTCCATAAAGAACTTCGAAACGTGATTCGTCTGACCACAGAACAGTTTTCCACTTTGCCACACTCCATTTTAAATGACCCTGGCACAGAGAAAATGCCTGCACTTCTGGGACCTGTTTAGAAATGGCCTCTACTTTGTACTGTAGAGTTTCACCTGACATTGTCGGATGGCACGGGGGATTGTGTTCACCGACAATGGTTTCTGGAAGTATTGCTAAGCCCATTTTGTCATTTCCCTTACAGTAGCATTCTTGTTTGTGATGCAGTGCCGTTTAAGGGCCCGAAGATCACGGGCACCTAGTATGGTTTTTCGGCCTTGACCCTTACACATAGCGATTGTTACAGATTCTCTGAATCTTTGGATGATGCTATGCACTGGAGATAATGACAACTTCAAACTTTGCAATTTTTTCGAAACACATTTCTGATATTGCTCCACTATCTTTCTGTGCAACATTGGAGGAATTGGTGATCCTCTACCCATCTTCGCTTCTGAGAGACACTGCCACTCTGAGAAGCTCTTTTTATACTCTGCCATGTTACCAATGGACCTCATCGGTCTTCCATCTGTTGACTTTTCCAGCCTCTTAAGCTACCTGTCTCAACTTTTTTGAGATTTGATGACACCATAAAATTGAAAATTAACATATTTTTCCCTTAAAATGATACATTTTCTCAGTTTAAACTTTTGACTCTGTCATCTATGTTCTATTCGGAATAAAATACTGAAACTTGGCACTTCCACATTATTGCATTCAGTTTTTATTCACAATTTGTACCATGTACCAACTTTTTTGGAATCCAATTTGTATCTGTCTGTCTGTCGGTCTGTCTGTCTGTCTGTCTGTCTAACCATCTTTCTTTTTGTCTGTCTATTTATTTATCTACCCATCTATCAATTCTACCTATCTATCTATCTATCTGTTCATCCATTCATTTTCTGAACGACTAGTGTGAATCTCAGCCAACTCTCTGCGAGGGTAAAGTACATCCTGGACAGCTCATCAGGCCATCGCAGGGCTCTGTTTGTCTTGTCTGCCTATCTATCTATCTAGCTATCTATCTATCTATCTATCTATCTATCTATCTATCTATCTATCTATCTATTCATATATCTATTTGTCTATCTGTCTGTCTCTCTGTCTATTAATCTATCTTTTTGTGGCTCACAGCATATCAAAGTGACATATAATATTGGGAGGAATGAGAATGGATAGGATCAGAAACGAGTACATCAGAGGGACAGCACATGTTAGATGTTTTGGAGACAAAGTCAGAGAGGCTAGATTGAGATGGTTTGGACATGTACAGAGGAGGGATAGTGAGTATATTGGTAGTAGGATGCTGAGGTTGGAACTACCAGGCAAAAGGCCCAGAGGAAGACCAAAGAGAAGATTTATGGATGTGGTGAAGGCGGACATGAAGGTCGTTGGAGTAAGAGTAGAAGATGCAGAGGATAGGGAGAGAGGGAGGCAGATCATTTGCTGTGGCGACCCCTGAAGGGAACAGCCGAAAGGAAAAGAAGAAAGAAGATGTGTACATTTTAAGCTTGAATGACTTTAGGTTTAGGAGCTCTGTATAATTATTTTCAGAGATAAAGGATGATGATGAGTGCATTACTAAATAATTTATTTCAATATAAGTAGTGATAGTTTGTTGTGAAGGTCAGTGAAGGATTCTGTTTTTCCTGCTTACTAAATTAAGAAAAGTGAGAGAAAGATTCTCATCCTCCTGGAATTAAACATAAAGCAAGACTAACTAGCATGTGTAATCTTCCTCTCCAGAGAGTTTAAGGTCGTGGTTTTTCTCTTTTTATGGAATATTATTCATGTTGTATATAAACTCCACTGGTTTGTACATTCATCTATCCATCTGTCCGGTGTCCGTATGCATTTCCATACTGACTGTTAGGAGTTGTGATGCTGATTGGCTGTCTGCTCTTTCACATTAACTTGACACGTTCCCCAACATCCAAAAAATCATGTTTCAGTAAATCTAATACAGAATCTATTTTTAAGGCGGATGATGTTGTTATTGTTGTTATTTCATTTCACCTAAACAACCTTCAAACAACAGCATTTCTTTTCGGCAGTCTTAACAACTGTATACAGTCGGCCCTCTACTTACGAAATTAATCCATTCCAGTGCCTTTTTCGTAACCTGGAGTTTTCATAAGTAGAGGTGCATTTTACATGTAAAACGTGTGATTTGTTCCAAGGCTCCCAATACTACCCCATAAGCCCTTTAAAAATTATAAAAGTACACAAATTTGGTATGAAATATGCTTGAAATATGTTCAGTTCATTTTCTGTAACCGCTTAATCCTAATTTGGGTTGCGAGGAGGCTGGTGCCCATCCCAGCCAACTTCGGGCGAGGGCAGAGTACACCCTGGATAGCTCTCCAGGCCATCGCAGGGTGGAAACACGCCGACGGCTTTGCAGCCTACTCTTTACGAAAGTCAGCAATGGTTCTTTTACATGCCTCACACCATAGACAGTGGGAGACATGGCCGGCCTTTGATAACCCAGTTAGCTGCACTGGGGGGACAGTGGCAACCTTGTGGAGAGTGGTACTTGAACCCCCAACCTTTGGATCAGCGAACCAGCATCCTATACCACTAGACCACCACTGCCCCGTATGAAATATGTGTTAAAAGTTAAAGGAGAATTATTTACCTTTTTATAAATCTCTCGAACCACCCATGCGACTCTTTGAAGTCCGGGGGTTGCTGGTCTGAAGAACCCTCACCCCACCCTCCTTCAGGAGGTCCTTAAATATGGCTGTTGCTTTTTCTGAAGTGGCGTTGCTTTTTCTGTCACTGTATCTCCACTTTTAAGGTCTCCTGCTTCAATATCATCCCGATTGTAGAGGGGTTTCAGCCATACTCCTTTGCGATTTCGCTCAACCGCATCCCACTTTCATATTTTTTTATTATCTCCTGCTTCACTTCGATTGATAATGGAGCCCACTTCTTCTTTTCAGTGTCACCGGGAATCACTTTCTTGAGGTCCATGATGGATAACGAAATATAACGCTGCAATGATCACTCTCAAAAAAACTCATGAGCCAACAGTTCTGTTCAACTCTTCTTCACGCGTGTGACAAACAGGAAGTATGGGTACAGGAATGGGTACAGTTCAGCTCCCTCCTGGCCAATGGGAGGCCAGTGGGGCGAGATGTTGGGAGATAGCCAATGAGAGAGCAACTCGCGCATTGTTTGAATGTTTAATCTTCTTTTCCTTTCGGCTGTTCCCTTCAGCGATCGCCACAGCAAATCATCTGCTTCCATTTCACCCTATCCTATGCATCTTCTTGTCTTATACCAACTACCTTCATGTCCTCCTTCACCACATCCATAAATCCATAAAACTCCTCTTTGGTCTTCCTCTAGGCCTTGGGTCACCACAGTGAATCATCTGCCTCAATCTCACCCTATCCTCTGCATCTTCTTCTCTTACACCAACTGCCTTCATGTCCTCCTTCACCACGTCCATGAATCGTCGCTTTGGTCTTCTTCTAGGCCTTCTGCCTGGTACTTCCAACCTCAGCATCCTACTACCAATATACTCACTATCCCTCCTCTGTACATGTCCAAACCATCTTAATCTAGCCTCTCTGACTTTCAAAACGTCTCCAAAACGTCTTACATGTGCTGTCCCTCTGATGTGTTCATTCCTGATCCTATCCATCCTTGTTACTCCCAAAGAGAACCTCAACATTTTCATCTCTGCTGCCTCCAGCTCTGCCTCCTGTCTTTTCCCCAGGGCCACTGTGTCTAAACTACACAACATCGCTGGCCTCATCACCGTCTTGTACACTTTTCCTTTCATTCTTGCCAATACTTTCCTATCACACATCACACCGGACACTTTTCTCCAACCATTCCAACCTGCCTGCACATGCTTCTGCACCTCTTTTCCACACTCTCCATTGCTCTGGATTGTTGAGCCTAAGTACTTAAAATCCTCCACCTTCCTTATCTCTGCTCCTTATAACCTCACTTTTCCTGTTGGGTCCTTGTCGTTCACACACATGTATTCTGTTTTACTGAGGCTAACCTTCATTCTTCTCCTTTCCAGGGTATACCGCCACCTCTCTAGATTTTCTTGCACTTGTTGTCTGCTCTCACTGCAGATCACAATGTCATCTGCAAACATCATAGTCCATGGGGAATCTTGTCTAACCTCGTCTGTCAGCCTGTCCATCAGCATAGCCAGCAAGAAGGGGCTCAGAGCTGACCCTTGGTGCAGTCCCACCTCCACTTTGAATGTACACTGTCTTACATCTCTCATACATGTCCTGCACCACTCTAACATACTTCTCTGCCAGTCCAGACTTCCTCATGCAATACCACGGTGCCTCTCTCGGCACCCTATCATATGCTTTCTCCAGATCCACAAAGGCACAATGCAGTTCCTTCTGACCTTCTCTGTACTTCTCTATTAACATTCTCAAAGCAAACATTGCATCTGTGGTGCTCTTTCTTGTGTGTGACAGTAAATCCGCAAAACAAGCTGCTGAAGACTTTCCTATGCTGGAAAACATCCTGACTTTAAAAAACAGAACACTGACACTGTACATTTAGTCCCCAAGTCATATCCAACTGCCTCCCTGTCACATATAACCGCCACAAATCATGGCTATCCTTCATTAACGAATGAGCTCACAGACGCCCATGATTGGCTGGTGATTGCCGTAAGTGACAGGGAGGCGAGTGTATGTCATCTATTGCTCAGATCATAGCTCAGTCAATTAGTTCCCCCGGACTCCTGGTCGCGTATGGCTGTGACATGAACTTGAATTCACCTTTGTGGTAGGATTCAGAACCCTGGAGACTCAAAATTTTTTTGCCCCACAAAAAATATAAGTTTCCTTTTTTTTTTTTGTTAGTAGGTTCATCATATTATGTATTTGATAAAAGGGTCTTAATTAATTAATATATTAAAATGAGCTCATGGATTTAAAACAGACAAATCATTTTCAGGCATGCATATTCCAGCTAGAAGAACTACATTGTGGAAAATAATATAGAATAATAATTGACACATACTGTGTGTCTTGCAGGGCCCTCCAGGCTCAAGTGGACTTAAAGGAGACAGTGGAGACCCTGGACCTCCAGTGAGCTCGTCTCACTTTCATAATTCTTTTAATTACATAAAGTCTCTTTGCTGTTTTTAAATATTTCATCAGATTATCACGTTCATTATGGACGAGAGATGCTTCATTCACATTAACCTTCATTACTCAACACACTTCACATAAAAATGAATACTGTTAATTTATTGCATATTGTCAACATTTATACCTGCTTTTTTTTCCCTTGCTCCTGCTTTGTTTCTGTTAAAAGGGGCCTCATGGGTTGCCAGGTCCTCCAGGTCTTAGTGGGAAGCCAGGCAAACGGGTAAGAACTTCAGTCTGTGTCATTTCCTTGTTGATGTTTTTTTTCTTTGAGGCACTCGTTGCAATTGAAGACAGAGTTAAGAGCAGTTGTAAAATGATGGCAGATGTAGACATCTTGAAGAATATTGCATAAGTACAGTGTTAATACGTGGCACAACATGGCAACAAACAGTGTGTACCTTTCTGTTCAGGGTCGCTCAGGGGCAGACGGAGGCCGAGGAGTTCCAGGAGAGACGGGGGGAAAGGTGACTTTCATATGGTGACTCTATCCTCTGTTGAGCGCCATCCATTTAATGTTGCAGTGCTAAAATTCTTAGCTTTTACCTTTTCATGCTTATACATTTAGAGCATGAACATGTTACTATGCGAGAGTGTTGACATAGTTTGACCCTGCATGAGTACATGAACAGGTGCATAAAAAATAAGATTACTCTGAGGGTGCAATCCTTCACCTACAAAAGAGAGAAATTACACAGACCCTGCTGAATATGCCGTAATACCACACTCCTTACACTTGACAACTTGATACATGTAAACAAAGCTGTAGGATTGAGACATTTTGCTTCATTTTGCACCTATTTTGTGTCATATTGTTATAACGATCCCTTGCTACTTCGAGCTTCTGTGTCTGCGCTTCAGTACATCGCGGGTTTTTCAAAAACATTCATTGAAAAATAAAAAAAATGGAAATTAAGGAAAAATAGGGTAAAGGTTAAGGAAAATGCCACAAAAGAAGGCCAATTTTGCAAAAAAATAAAAAATAAAAAATAAATAAAATAAAATAAAATAAGTAAATATATAAACCCAAACAAACAAAAACAAAAAACACCACAAAACCCCCCAACAGAACATTTACATTTTTAGTGAGGTGTGTATCTGAGTGCGTGCACGCGTCTGTATGTGTGTGTGTATTTATATTTTATTTACATCTTCTGCATTATTTTTGAATGTTTAATTGTTATTATAAGCATTTATATCGTTGAATATGTATTTATTGATGTTATATACACATATATATGTACATATACGTCAGTGTGTGTGTGTGTGTGTGTGTGTGTGTGTGTGGGGGGGGGGGGTCAATCCTACTTCGCGAAATTTGGTGGTTGCGGTGGGCTCTCGGTCCCCATTAACCGCGGAATGTGAGGGATCCCTGTATAGTACTGTGCTGGTAAAATACCACGATACAAGTAAAAGTTAAAAAATATTTGAACTTTAGATTTTTTTGTGAACAGCGAATTAATATGAATTCAGTTTCTTTGTGGATACAAATGTGGCAGTGGTGGACTGGTTTTAAAGATGCTGGATCACTGATCCTAAGGTTGGGGGTTCAAGCCCCACTCTCACCGGGTTGTCACTGTCCCTCAGTGCAGCTAACTTATCAAAGGCTCAAAGGCCGACCCTGTCTCTCACTGTTTATGGTGGTGTTTATGGTGTTTATGGTGAGAGGTGTAAAAGAACCATTGCTGACTTTCTTAAAGAAGAGCTGCATCAGCGTCAGCGTGTTTTTGCCCTGTGATGGCCTGGTGAGCTGTCCAGAGTGTACTTTGCCCTCGCCCGGCTGGGATGGGCGCCAGCCTCCCCGTGACCCTAATTAGGATTAAGCGGTCACAGAAAATGAATGAATGAATGTAGATACAATGTCGATACAATACTTGCAAATGAAATTTTATTCGTTGTGCTTTAGAGCAGTGGTGCCCAACCTCCGGGCCACGGACCAGTACCGGTCCGTGGATCAATTGGTACCGGGCCGCACAAGAAATAATAATTTATTTCTGTTTTATTTATCGTCTGAGCCTGAACGATCTTTTATTTTTGGAAAAACTTTTATTTTGAAAATGACCGAATTCCCTCGGTTACATATCGGTCATTTCAGTGCTAAGATGTAACCCACCAGGGAATGGCACATGAACTGAGCCTGAGCCTTCATTCTCCCTGCTCGTACACCATCACCTGTAGGTTTTTTTTTTTTTTTTAAGAAGAGTTCGAGCTCGATTAAAAATGTAACGCTTAATCCTGATTAGGGAGGCTGGCGCACATCTCAGCTGACTCTGGGCAAGGGTGGGTTATTATATTTACAATATAAACAAGCCACCCCCACCCCCCTTCCGGGCCGTGAAAAAATTGTCAAGCATTGACCGGTCGGCGGTGATAAAAAGGTTGAGGACCACTGCTTTAGAGAAACTATTTCGCTTATTGAGGCAAGTTGAAAAAACAACATTCAAAAAACCATCTTATTGGAATCGCGCATTTTAGTCCTTTTAGTCCTATTTAGTAATATGGCAGCCACCAAAGACACGTTATGTGAAGGGTTTGCTTTATTCGGTCTTGTGTTTATGAATATGGAAAAAACCACCAACATAACACAAAATCACTTAATAATTTGGTGAAAAAGTCAAATGTACACAGTCATTACTTTTCTCCAAACAGAGTTCTAAAATGCTAATGTCACTTTGTCATGACAGCAAAATTTACTAAACAAAACAAAGATGTTGTCAGTGGTCTGTTGTATTGTTATTGTGTCTGAGCATTTATCTGTTTTAGTCCATATGAAATTCTTTATGACCGCCTGAAAATAAAAGCACTTTCAGTATGGCTGGATTTTCCACGAAGACATTCGCTGCACTTTCTCACCAAATAGTTTAATGTGTTAGTCATTAACCTCGTAACATCAGTACAGTTCACCATGCTGTGACTGATGGACCACGTTTAGAATTTTTCTTCCATAATGTTCCTTTACTATGATACAGTATCAATTAAAGGAAGGACCGAGTTTAGGCACCTGTAAAAGAACTATTCAGTTCGTGACACAGCAGTTAAAGCTGTGAGACTTAATCAGGAGGAGATGCAGGTCTTCTTTCTGTTTTTCGGTTTCCACCCACAGACCTGCAGCATATGGTGATGATCTAGAGAGACAAGCTATCATACCTCTCTGACCTGCTTACAAGCCCTCCTTTTCAGTGTGCTTCAGTGTATTAATGAGCAGACATGATATGAGGAAGGAAATATTATTGAGAGCTTTCTTTTTATCACATACTATGTCTTGCTTACTTTTTTTCTACATCTTGTACTATAATAATAATAATAATAATAATAATAATAATAATAATAATAATAATAATACCTGGTAATGTGGTGCTTGCCTCACGGCAGGAAGGCCCAGGTTCGATTCCCAGGCTTGGTGTTTCTGTGTGGAGTTTGCATGCTCTCCATGTGCTTGTGTGGGTTTCCTCCAGGTACTCCAGTTTCCTCCCACAGTCCAAAAACATACACAGCAGGCTAATTGGCTTTTTCAAATCTCCCCTAGGTATGAATGAGAGAGAATATGAATGGTTGTGTGAGTGTCACCCCTACGATCGCCAGGTGAGCTGTCCAGGGTGTACCCTGCCCTTGCCCAGAGATGGCTGAGATGGGTGTCAGCCTCCATGCGACCCAAATTAGGATTAAGTGGGTCATAAAATGAATGAATGAATCCAAAGACATGGACAGTATGTTAATTGGCTGTACCAAATTACTTCTAGGTGTGAGTGTGAATATTGTATGCGTATTGGCCTTGCGATGGCATGGTGTACCAATCCTGTGCACAGAGTTGGTTGAGATGGGTACCAGCCTCTCTGACGAGAATGAGCATTAAGTGGAATAGAAGACGAATGAGAATGAATTATAATAATCCATTCATCCATTTTGTGAACAGCTTAATCCTAATCAAGGTCGTGGGGAGGCTGACTCCCATCTCAGACAACTCTGGGTGAGGGCATAGTACACCCTGAACAGCTCATCAGGCCATCACAGAGTAGCTTCATGGTGATGGTTATGCAGCCTACTTTGGACAAAAGTCAGCAATGGTTCTCATGCCATAGACAGTGAGAGACATGGCCAGCCTTTGATAACCCAGTCAGCTGCACTGAGGGGACAGTGACAACCTGTTGAGAATGGGGCTTGAACCCCTAACCTTGGGATCAATAATCCAGAATCTTACTACTGGGGAACCACTGCACGTAGATAACTAACCACAACATCGACCAGTCGGTTAATATATTGGCTCTGGAAATACAAGGCTAACTAGGCTAAGTACTAAGGCAGCACATACTACAGTGGTACCTCACTTTACGAAAGTCTCACCAAACGAAAATTGCAGGTTACGAAACGCATTTTCCAAAAATTTTTGTCTCTGGATACGAAACAAGTTCACGTTATGAAAGTGCCATCTTAAAAATTCAAACGCGCCATTCAAAGATTCAAACAATGCGCAAGTTGCTTTCCCATTGGTTGTCTCCCAACACCCCGCCCTGCTGGCCTCCCATTGCTGAATCTCCATAATACAGTACTGTACCCATAATGCTTTTCGTGTGCCTTTGACCAATTGTTTGACACACGCGTGAAGGAGAGTTGAACTGTTGGTTCGTGAGTTTCATGAGTTTTTTGAGTGTGCTTACTGCAGAGTTATTTTTCGTTATTAATCATAAGCCTTAAGAAAGTAATTCCTGATGAGACTGAAAAGATGAGCAGGCTCCGTTATCAATAAAAGTAAAACAGGAGATGATAAAAAAATGTGAAAGTGGGATTCGGTTGAGTGAAATTACAAAGGAGTATGACTGAAACCCCTCTACAATCGGGACGATATTGAAGCAGAAGAGGCATTTAAAGCGGAGATACAGTGACGGAGGCGATGCGATTATTTCGGAAAAAACAACCGCCATATTTAAGGACCTCGTGAAGGAGGGTGGGGGTGAGGGTTCTTGAGACCAGCAACCCCCAGACTTTAAAGCGTTGCATGGGTGGTTCGAAAGATTTAAAAAAAAAGGTAAATGATTTTCTTTTACTTTTAACACATATTTCATACATGGGGCAGTGGTGGTCTAGTGGTATAAGGCGCCGGATCACTGATCCAAAGGTTGGGGGTTCGAGTCCCACTCTCCACAAGGTTGTCACTGTCCCCCACCAGTGCAGCTAACTGGGTTATCAAAGGCCGGCCATGTCTCTCACTGTCTATGGTGTGAGGCATGTAAAAGAACCATTGCTGACTTTCGACAAGAGTAGGCTGCAAAGCCGTCAGCGTGTTTCCGCCCTGCGATGGCCTGGCGAGCTGTCCAGGGTGTACTCTGCCCTCGCCCTGAGTTGGCTGGGATGGGCACCAGCCTCCCCGCAACCCTAATTAGGATGAAGCGGTTACAGAAAATGAACTGAACTGAACATATTTCATACAAAATCGGAGGACTTTTATAATTTTTAAAGGGTTTATGGGGTAGTATTGGGAGCCTTGGAACGGATCACGCGTTTTACATGTAAAATGTGGTTCAACTGATGAAAAATGCAGTTTACGAAAAAGGCACTGGAACGGATTAATTTCGTAAAGTGAGGTACCACTGTATTTTTAATAGCTATGCATGTTTTTGTCACACAACATCATCTGCTTCTACAGGAATCAGAGGCTGAACTATATCACACAATGTAATAGTTAAACATGAACTAGCATGCAATTTAAATAAGGTAATGCTTTAAATAGTACTAGTTGGCTCATTTTTAGCCTAGCAACCTCTGACAGCCATGTTTATTTAGCATCCTAATGTTTGGCTTTTTATTATCAATCAGACATTAACTTACTTGCTAGCATGACTGCTGCTTTAAGAGTCATAAGATATTATGAATCGATAGATTTAGTATACAGGGATCCCTCGCTACTTCACGTTTCAATTCATGTGGGTTCAGTGCATCGCGGTTTATTTTTTAAAAAATATTCATCGAATTAAAAAAAGGAAATTAAGGAAGAATAGGGGAAACAGTTAAGGAAAATGCCACAAAATTAGGCCAAATATGCAAAAAATAAAAAAATAAAATAAATAATACAAAACCAAAAAATAACCCAAAACCTCCTATCAAAACTGCATTTTTTATGTGAGGTGTGCATCTGTCTGCGTCTGTATGTGCATGTATTTATGTTTTATTTACATCTTCTGCATTATTTTTAATGTTTAATTGTTATAAGCATTTATAGTGTTGAGTGTCTAAATTGCGGTACAATAATTCGCCAAATTAATGTAACATCTGCTATTGAAACTTGTTAACTATTATTGTCAACCGTGGCTATATCGAAGTTAAATACAAATAATAGCTAGATTAATTTTAGCTAAACCTTTTCCTTACTGCTCATTTAATTGCTGTAAACTCCTACTGGCCAGTTAGTTCTCGGATCTGTCAGACAAATGTACTGTTTGGAGACTACTCATGGCACCACCGAATCATAATATTTAAACTAGTCTTTAGTTCGTTAAACTATTCTTTATTAATAAACGTCAGTTCTGGCTTAAATTTTGCTTTATAAATGTGAGCCTAGTTTTATTTGGCTTCCGGGCTCTAATTTTTCATTAATAACCTAACATTAAATTACTCTCTTGCAGCTATTGCCAGTTAGCAGAATGGCTATGCTGTAAATGTAATATTCACAAGTTTACTATTTGTCTTGGTAGCTTTAATGCGTAGCTGTATTTACTTTGAGTGTTCGTGAGAGCTTGCTATTTATCATATGTTTTGTGTCTTGCTCATTCATTTCTGTCTGTCATGCAGGGTGACAGGGGCTTTGATGGACTACCAGGGATTCCAGGGGACAAAGGACACAGAGTGAGTGTTGCATAGGGTGTCACTTCATCATATCCTACAACCCAAGTGCAGTTGAGCACATCTGTTTAGCTGTGAGATGCATGTGTTCTTCTGTACAGCTGTGCAGTTAGTATCCTGTGTGCCTTTCATATTATTCATCACTTATAAAAGCTGGAAAGATAAATTCTGGTTATGACTTGATTTGATTTGTGATGTGTGCAATTTCATTTTCCGAATATATGTTAATTGGGAATAGATTATCCTGAAAAAAGTCCAATTTTTTCAAAACATTTAAACAATTTTCATCTGAACAAAATCTCAGTAACTAAATAATGCAATGAAAAGAGTTTAAAATTAAAAATATAATCCACTAAGGATCTTCTATAGTTTAAATCAATTATTAATAATTAAAAAGTGTAAATTAATAATGCTTGTCTGAAAAATATCTGGAAAATGATTGATTATAACATAATGAGAGCCACATCAGCTCCTACTGCAGAATTTTAACTAGAATTTAAGCTTCAAAG
Source organism: Plotosus lineatus (assembly GCA_024760905.1). Classification (NCBI taxonomy): domain Eukaryota; kingdom Metazoa; phylum Chordata; class Actinopteri; order Siluriformes; family Plotosidae; genus Plotosus; species Plotosus lineatus. The sequence goes on along the minus strand of CM045728.1, from coordinate 87,648,865 downwards.
TTGGTGAAAATCACTTCTACAGCCTCTTGCATGGGCAATAGAGATTGCAGCAGTACTTAGCTTGCATTGTTTGAAAACCACTGAAAACTCCTTTCAGAATATATCCTATAGTATATATTGTTCATTGTGATCTAGATCTATCTGCCAACAGTTATTTTAACTGGACGAGTTGTGCAGTTTGGGCCTCAAATAGCACAGCTGCATTTTCAAGATGGAAATTTTCCCATAACGGCGCCTTGTGTTCTGCTGGAGCTCAACACCCTCTCAGCTATAGTACAACTAGATAGATATGTGAATATGTGTGCTTTTATTTGTTTAGGGGGATCATGGAAAGCCGGGACAGCGCGGTCCACCCGGGGAATCTGGAGAGAAGGTGATGGAAATCTTGAAGTTGTGTCTAAAATATTAAATAACAACAAATAAATAAATAAACGGTGACATGTACACTGTTTCAAACTTACAGAAAATGTAGTCAGCTATCTATCAAAGGTTCAGTGGCTGAAGTTTGTTTGTCTAGTTTTGATACAGAGCTTTAAGGAGAAATAACTAACAAGTCATTGCAGTTTTTACAGTAACTGCCAATTGAACCTTACATTTTCTTGAGGCGTTTGAATTTCTGATAAACTGTAAAAGTACAAAATCATCTCGAGGCAGTATCACTTTCTTTCTCAGCCGATAGTTTGCTGTCATAGTGCCGGCAGCATATTCGTTCAGAGTATGTTTAAATGCTTACTAGTCTTTACTGTAGTTTGTTCATGACAAATAGAATTGTTTTTTTTATCCAACAGCTTCTTGAGGGAAATACAATAGTTTCTTCTATATTTATGACTTTATTTCCTTGGTGATTTGCTTGATTGAGGATATACAAGATATACTGTAGGCTGTAATAATTCACCACGTATACAGCTGAAAGATGTCTCTATAGTATATTCTTCTGTGTTTACACTTTATGCATTCATAGAACTTTGAAGTCTGTTTAAATGTCTTAAATACTACATTTTCCTAAATGAAGTCAGAAATGATGAGTCTATTATTCACCAAGTCTTATTTTGCTCTGCTTTTTACCAAACGATGAGAAAGAGAGAGTGATCTCCAAGAGCTCTACATACTTTTTTCTTTTTTATTTGGATATGCTGAATTAATCGCTCAAGGAAAACTTGGCTCTTGCATTTAACCCGTCCATAGTGAGTGCACACACAAATACGTAAACAATGGGCAGGCACTCATTCAGAGCAGTGATATTGTGCTTGGAGAGCAATTGAGGTTTAGTGGCCTTGCTCAGGGGCACTTCAGGCATGAAGGTGGAGGAAGGGGATGGGGGAAACAAATCTTTTCTACCGGTTCAAGGGAATCGAACCAGCAACCTTCCTCAGACCCACTTCTCTAACCATTAGGCCATGGCTGCCAGCATATATTGTGCACAGCAATACTTTTTTTTTTTTTTTTTTTGCTAATCATCCCAGTTAGTTTTGTGACTAGAATTATAAAACTAAGGAAGCAAACATCAAACTATGAAACACATCTCAGTTGATGAATTAGATGAATTTTAGCTCAAATGAAAATGATATGAGATAAATTTTGTGGGTTTTTTTGTGGTTTTAAAAGCCCAGAATACAGATTTTGATCCTTCGCCTAATTGAGTGTTTAGTCCTTTAGCTAATAAGCTTTTGAAAGCTTTGCAGTCCCAGGTGTAGCTGCAGCAAAACCTCATGAATTGCATAAAAAATATACACAAGCAACAGCGTGCTCGATGGATCCCTATTATGCAAAGTTGTGCGATGTATTATGCAGCGATTCATGCTGATCAAAGCTTTCGAGAGAAACCAAACGGGAATATTGTTGCATAAATAACCACTATTCCATTTCAACTCAGACTCTTACTAAGCTGTGATAGTTTTTTTCACTATATTACAGTGAAAATGCTAAATTTTGGATTGATACTTTTTATTTTAGGGTGCAGGTGGACCTGTAGGACCAAGAGGACAACCAGGTGAACCTGTGAGTACTAGACACACTCATACAAACATACATGCACACACTCACACAATGATACACCTCGTTATCTTCTCTCCATCTGGCCCATGGCTGATTATCTGTGACTTCAACTCAAATGGGTTCCCTGCAGATGATTTGCCACTTTAAATACATCATCCAGCAGTGAGAGAAAGTGAAAATAAAGTGCAATGCTGGCATTAGCAGGAAGTGAGCTCTATTAGAGAGAGCCAGGGCAAGTCATGCACTCCTCAGTGCTCAGCGCTACAGACACGAAAGAGCACGTTGGCGATAAATGCAGGGTTAGAGATAGAGGAGATTGCCGAGGGAGGAGGAATAGAACGCTGGCCTGTATGATTATATTTCCATATCAATCACCTCCCCGGAGATCACAGATGTGGCTCTGGAACAGGTGGCTTGGCCGATGTACAAAGTGAAAACGATATAAACAACACACACACACACACTCACACACACACACACACACACACACATGCTCAAACTTGCACATCCAGTTTAGCATCTCAGATCATGCAGTAGCACACAATACAAGTATATTTGAAATTATTTTAAATTAACCTAAGCACCACTTAGGCTGGGAAAGTTACACATATTCATATTCAGGTTATGCATCTGCTTAAAATGTTATATACTTCTCTTTACAATATGAAATAGAAATAGACCCAAGTGTGGTTTACACCTCTGAGATTGCCAGATTTCAAGCATGGCAGATTTTCAAGAGTGGATGCCCTTAAGACTGGATACAGCAGTATTTCAACAGAATCTAGATACAAGCACTTTGGTTTTTATATATATATATATATATATATATATATATATATATATATATATATATATATATATATATATATATATATATATATATACATGTATACATTTTATATATATATATACATGCATTCATTCATTCCTTTTCTGAACCGCTTAATCCTCATTAGCGTAGCGCCCATCTCAGTTGACTCTGGGCGAAGCCAGAGTACAACCAGGATGGCTTGCCAGGCCAGTGCAGGGCAGAAACACACTGATGCAGGATATGCAGGTACTCTTGGCAAAAGTCAGCAATGGTTCTTTTACATGAACTTCACACCTCAGATATTGAGAGATGACTGGCCGTTGATAACCCAGCTGCACTGGGTGTGTGTGTGTGTGTGTGTATATATATATATATATATATATATAATATATTCTCAGTGGTACCTTGGTTCTCGAACTTAATCCGTTCCATAAGGCTGTTCGAATTCCAATTTGTTCAAATTCCAAATCCGCTTTTCCCATTACAAATAATGTAAATGGTCTTAATCCGTTCTGTCATCTTTTGAACAGAAGTTAACGGTACCATAACTCATAGCATAGGTCCTCAAATTAAGTGAAAAAAAATATTGAATACAAAATGTCTCTCAGAAAAGAGTTGCGCGTTGAAATGCGCGTTGGAGAGGGGCGTGGCTCGAACACGAGGGATAGAGTGCTAAACATACACAAATTTAATCATTTCCATTTAATCACCGGCCATGAAGACTAGCAGTGCTCTCGGTGCTAGAAGACTGTCCCTCTTGATCTCTCAGCTCTGTGCTCAAGCAGATCAAGCTTTAGTTTTATTTCCATGTACAATTTCCCCGTTTCATCAATGTAAATGGCTGTTCTTTATTGTTCACTGGGAAGACACTAGTGCACTAGAGCACTAGAAAAAATAACTAGAGCATTAGAGCACTAGAAACCTGTGAACAATAAAGCACAACCCGTCTACATAGATGAGTGTGTAAGAGCCATGCCCCTCTCCAACGTGCAACTGTTTTCTGAGACCATAGCACACGAAAATGAAAATCACTGAAAAGTTATAAGAACAATAAAGAATTTTAACCTTTTTTGAAAAGCCTTCTTTTCAAAATCTTATGGAAGTGGCTCATGACCTCATCGTTAAACCTTTTCACAGAAAACATTGAAAAAATGTTTATTATATGAACAAAATTTGTACAAAGTTGTACATAAACGCACACATCATTGACTGATAACAACTTATAACAGAGTTGCTAGCACTTTAGCTTAGCTTTAGTGCTTTATCTTAACTTAGCTTACATACATACATACATACGCACATACATACGCACATACATACATACATCCTTTTCAGCTTTGTTCAGGCTGTTATGCCTGTAAACCGATCTGTGGGTTTTCTGTTCGATACTCTAAATTGTATTAGTCGCTGGAGGTGGTATATGGCGTTAGTGATTAGATAGCTTTTAGTGCTTTTGCACTAGCTTTAGCTTTAGTACTGTATCAACAACCTCCAGACTTCCCCAGGACAGCTTTTAGGGTGATACATAGTATCAACAACTTCCGGACTTCCCCAGGACAGCTTTATTAGGGTGATACATAAAGCACCGGACTGATGAGCCACTAGGCTTGGGTGTAAAAGCCCAAACAGATCTTACATAGTATCAACAACTGCCGGACTTCCGGAACTTGCTTTCCCTCCCTCTCGGTCTCGATTTTTTCTCGTGCATTTTTACGAGTTCGACTTCCGAATTTTGATCGACTTCCAAGGCAAAAAAATCTTGGATTTTTTTGTTCGAATTCCGATTTGTTTGACTTCTAAAGCACTCAAGAACCGAGGTACTACTGTGTGTGTGTGTGTGTCTATATATAAGAAGCTGCCATAAAATTATCAGTTTTTAGTGTTTAACTGTTAACAGGAGGTATGTGTTGAGAAAGTGAACACTATTTTATTCCATAAACTACTGACAATCTTCCATCAAATTCCATCTAAAAATATTCTCACTGCAGTTATTTGCAGAAAATATTAACTGGTCAAGAAATAGTGAAAAAAGTATTGTTTTTAGACATTAAATAATGCAGAGAAATGAAAATCATATTTAATAATATATAAAAAAACAGACAGTGCTAATGTTTGCACTTCAGATGAGTTAAAAAATCAATATTTGGTTGAATAACCCTGACATTTTAATCACAGTATCTTGGCACACACTCCAGCAGTCTTTCACGCTGCTCTTGGTTGATTTTTTGCCACTACAAGCACATAAATTCAATCAGTTCAGCTTTGTTTGATGGCATATACTTATTCTGGACTTAATGTTGCTACCATGCTTGAGACAAAATTGTGCAGAAAACAATAGCAAAACTGCAGCACTGTGTTTTAACCATGTATTAATTTACTGTTTTATACATTTTATTGTGTTGTACGTATTATTATTATTATTATTATTATTATTATTTATTATTTTTTTAAATATTACTTTTTATATTTTTTAATAGAGACAGCCCTCTGTTTTACTGAAACTCCACCCCATATGTCTACTTTATAGAATCATATATTTTCTGACTTTAATTAACCAAAATCCTGAGTTATATTACAGGTATCCTGAATTCATTTGATGTTATTTGAGGGTGAAAGCCTCTCTTTTATATTTGGAACTCAAACAACTTGTACGGATTTTTTACCTGGAAAAGTATTTAATCTTATAAGGCTATAGGGTTCAAATGAGTACTTACTTTATTAGTTGGATAGAAAGCTACGTTCTTATTCTAAAATGACAAATATATACACGAGCCTAATAGACACCTATGAGATACACCAGCCAGTTTATACCAATGGTGTATTTTATTGTCTTTGTTTTTGTGAAGGTATTTACATTAAAGGTGCAAAGGGGGCAGTGGTGGTCTAGTGGTATAGGGCGCTGGATCGCTGATCCAAAGATTGGGGGTTCGAGTCCCACTCTCCACAAGGTTGTCACTGTCCCCCCCAGTGCAGCTAACTGGCTTATCAAAGGCGGGCCATGTCTCTCACTGTCTATGGTGAGAGGCATGTAAAAGAACCATTGCTGACTTTCGTAAAGAGTAGCTGCAAAGTCGTCAGCGTGTTTCTGTCCCTTGCTAAAAAAAAAAAAGGGTTGCGACAGGAAGGGCATCTGACGTAAAAACCTCTGCCAAATCAGATGATTCACTGTGACGACTCCCGAGTAAAAGGGAAAAAGCCGAAAGGAAGACATACAAGACAGACATTTACATCAAAGGTGCAAAGACTATTGTACACATTAACATCAGTCGTAACAAGAATGAAATTGTTTAGTTATAAAAGGATAAATGGCAATCAATTTCTTCATAACAGATTTTATTCTTTTTATAAAAGGAATATTTGATTTTGTATGAACCGTATTGTATATTATTTTTTGACTGTACTTTTTTATAATGAACATTTTAGGGTCAAAGAGGACTTGTAGGACCAAGAGGACCACTTGGACCACATGGACAACCTGTAAGTCTATTTTCACAATAGAAATCTGCATAAAACAATTTAGCCTCCCAGAATTCATAAGGTTGCATTGGGGTACTTTGAGGTTTAATATTTTGTAAAATATGTATAATGAGCAATACCAACATAAAAATCTTTAATTAATGAATTATTAATATTTTAAATCTTATATTGGTGTGTTAATAATTGGTTTCATTCATTCGTTTTCTGAACCGCTTAATCCTAATTAGGGTCACGGGGAGGCAGGGATCCATTTCAGCCGAATCTGGGCAAGGGATGGGTACACTCTGAACAAATAGCTCGTCAGGCCATCGCAGGGCAGAAACATGCTGACAGCTATGCACTCTTAACGAAAGTCAGCAACGGTTCTTTTACAGCCTCTCACCACAAACAGTGAGGGACATGGCCGGCCTTTGATAACCCAGTTAGCTGCACTGCCGGGACAGTAGTGACAATGTACAGTAGGCTGATTGTCTGTTTCAAATTACACCTAGGTGTGAGTGTGAGTGTGAATAGTTATACGTGTGCTGGCCCTGTTCGGGGTGTACCCCGGCCTCCTCTGTGACCCTAATTAGAATTAAGTAGAGTAGAAAAGAAATGAATGCATAGATATTTTTAACAGAACAAATTTTGTTAAAATTAAGCGCAGAACATTTTCAGTTTCCTATGACAGGGAAGAACATATACAAAGGACAGGCAAGGACTCTTTAATCTGACTTTATTCTTTATGACTTTATTATTTTTCAAGAAGTTTTATTTTAAAGCATACTCCATTAAAATTAATATGTCCTCCATAACCTCATGGACATGAAGCGCTGTCCTTGTACTGTATATCATTCTGCAGCATTGTGAACTGTATAAGCTACTCAGAGCTCTTAAGTGTTGCAATATATATGTGTTATACATCTCTATAATCATTGTGCTGTAGCTGTCTGTATTGATCCCACATCAGACATCTCACATCTTTTAAACTTGTGAGTTGCCATGGCTCAAGGCCAGCGGAAATGCAATATTTTTTAAAAAGCTCAGCTCAAGCGAGAGGTCAAGTTCATTTCCTGTGTGAACGTTCACTAATGAAGTGCTTCTGGGATATGAAATCTCCGGATGGACAACGCTTTAAAATGTTCCAGTACTGGTTTTGTTGGATTTTACTGATCAGTATTAAGAGCTTTTGTTTTTTTCTGACCTTTTTTAGGGTATACGTGGTGTTGATGGTACTCAAGGATTTAAAGGTGACCCGGTGAGTTTCAGTGAAAATGATTCCATGCATAGACAATGAAGAGAGATTTTGAGAACACAGCAAATACAAACATACATGATGGTGTTCAGATTTCAAATCAAGCTCAGCTGCTATTAGACACACTTCCTGTAGCGGGATTAATTTATATAACTTCTCTCATTATTAGGATTGATACAGACATTTACCCACATTGCACACGATTATGCACACTTGGATATTTTTAGCTCTATTACAACCTTAAAGAACATACTGCAGGATGATTTTTATTTTTATCTTCGATTCATGCGCCATTTATAATCAAAACCATTTTTATTATCTCAGGCTTTTTAATATTCAGAATATTTTTTCTATCATCTATTATTAATCTTTATTACTACCATTCATTTCATTTTATTTATTGCTATTAATTAGAAATAGTATGTGAAGATTGTTGGGTGGGATGTACTGTGCTGGAAGCACTCCTCTCTGTGACAGCGTCTCACACGCAATCATGTCAACGGGTGTATAGACCGCGTGAGACACTGGCGGTATGTCAAAGGGTGCATCTCAAAAGTCTCAAACTGCAGCTTTATTTCCTCCAATAGCATCGTATCTTTGCATCCTATCCCCTCCTACTGCAGAAACATGGAGAGATGCAAAGACATGATGTGAGGAGCATGAAGTCGAAGAAATTAAGGAATTCAAGGAAATGTATTTAAAGAGAAATGAGATCTTGTTTCCTCTGATGAGTGACGTAGTTCAGTGTCTGTTTTTGATGACTTTCTGTGTACCAGCATCATCTATGGAGTGGGTTATTTCTACCCGGGGATGCAGTTCTTTTGGAAAGGCTGCTCTCGTGTGTCCATGCTCACTCCTCGGTGCACAGATAAGAAATCTGGAAAGGCCGGCAATGATTTCAGAGCAGAAAAACGTCTGATTAAAGTAAAGATCAACAAATAATCTCTTTGATATGCACCCAGTACAATACAATGCAATACAACTTTATTTACATTTCACTCTACAAGTTTTACAGAATTGAATTACAGTATTCAGAGGAGACGATTGAGATTCATAGTTAAATTATGAACTACCTAAATATAGAGGGATTATCAGGAAATGTGTAGAGTCTAAATTAACCGTAAGGGGTTTCCGAGTTAGACACTAGTTGTGACGCCGGGAGTAATCAGTCGGACCCAAAGATGCAGGAGACAGAGTATGATGATACAGATGAGGTTTATTGTACGCAGGGAAGGTACTAGGGTACGGAAAAATCGTAGTCACCGTCAAGGTCAGAGGAAACACGAAAGTCAAAATTACTAAAAGAAACTTCAGAGCGGGAACTGGTCGAGCATGGAGCTGAGAACCAGGAGCCAGAGAGATCACGCGGAAACCAGATCGCGAAGAGGGACAATCTTCTAGCGCTGGGAGGAGCGCGCCACTCATCTTTATAGCCCAGTGATGGCTGATTGGAATCAGGTGTGTGCTCTGTACTCCGCCCGCGTGTGACAGCCACGCCCCTCACCAGCGCCTGCGGTGCATAAAGAGAGAGAAGAGAGTTAAAAGCCGCCAAATTCAGAGCCACTCCCAACACAGACCATAACACTAGATAGATAAAGTGAGGAAAGTAAGTGGAGCTTGCTTAAAACACATCAGCATACAAAGAATATAATATACAAACAGACAGAGAAAAGGGGACACAGTGTCCAGTACTGGTGGACCATTGCCAAGGGGTGTATCCCATGAAGTAGTGAATCCTGACGAACATAGCAAATTTTGGGTTTTGTCAAGGTTTGTAAAATGTTGCTGAAGAGTTCGCTAACAGTTTTTAAGTTAACAATTTTTCTTATTGCAAAAGAAAATTTGAACAATTAAAATTTCTTTGCGAATGTATTTTTCACACACACTTGCAAGCATTTGAACACGGTTCGCTAAAGCAATTTTTGATTTGTCAAATAGTGATGATAATGCTGGGGAGGATTTGCTCACCATTTTTGAAGGATTGGGTTCATCAGTCATTCTTTTTCTTCTTTCTCTTCTTGCTGCGTCCTCTGCTGAAGGGTAACTTCAGCAGCAGGCAGACAAAGCGTTTCTTCTTCAAGAGCAGCAGCACATCTCGCTTTTTCCTGAAAGAAATCCATTTTCCTGTACTGGAATCCATATGCTATATCTGGGGAGGGTTTGCTCAATCTTTTGATAGGATTGAGGGGAGGGGGGGTTCAAATCCAAGATTCGCTTGACATTCGCCTGGTATTTTATCAGGGGTTGGAAAAGGTTCTAAACGTTTCCAAACGGCGGTAAAATAGTGGGAAAATCGATGCTAAGATTCGATAATGTTCTCCAAATGCCTTTCACAAACAATTCATCAAACATTAACGCAAATGTTGTGAATTTTCACGGCTTGTCTCAAAGAGGCGAACCCTGATTTTTTTCTACATTCATCAGAAAAGTTGCTGAATCCAAAATAACTTGTAGCTTGTAAATGGAAAAACGGTTCTGTTGTTAATTTTTAATTTTTATATACTGTACTGAATTAATCTCGTTAGAGAAATGATTACCTCTGTATTTAACCCTTCCAAAGTGAGCACACACACACACACACACACACACACACACACAGTGAGCACACACAGTTGAACTGGTGGGCTGCTACAGAAATTGGGAACACCTAGAGAGCAGTTGGGGTTCGGTACCTTGCTTAAGGGCACTTCAGCCATAAATTTTATCTTAGAAGTAAATAAATACATAAATGGATAAATAAGCACAACAGCTTTTTTTTTAATAACTTACTAATTCATGTCAAATTAGTTAGAAATCCAGTGAAATAGTAAACACACTGGTGTGGAGGTGAGACTCAATATTCCAGAATGCAATGCAACTGTAACATCATGCTGGGATTATTTCTAAATTTGGTGTGTTGTATGGAACAAATAGCAAAAAAAATACAGATGTGGAAGCTGATGTGTAGGAGAAGAGTACACCGATTAGAAGACTAAAAGATTAAGTGCCGCTGCATGACTCTCTGATCAGATTCCCTGAAGATTCTGTTCTCACTGAAGTATGGGACACTAATAAACTACAAGCATATAAACATTAGCTCGGATGCTACGAATTAATTTCACATTATTATAACCATTAAAAAAGTGTTGATCTCCTTTTTAAAAATCTTTTAACAGGGCATACCAGGAGAGCCTGGTCCACCAGGACAACAGGGGAACCCAGGTGTACAGGTATGTTTGCTGTTAAAATCAGTGCCAGAATGAATCAGATGTGCTTATTGGCATACTCGTCACAGCCATCTGTCTTTCCCAGGGCTTTCCAGGTCCTCAGGGTCCTATTGGCATGCCTGGAGAAAAGGTAAGCTGGTTATTTTTTGTGTGTGAGATGACCTTTGACCTTCTTTAGAGATCAGTACTAAGCAGAGTGTTTTCAGTTCCAGACTTTAACCGGATTCCTGGCAGATAGTCGATACTAAGTCCACATGGAGAGTCACTGAGAGTGGCTTAAATCCTGTTAGTACTAAACATACAGCAAACAGGATGGGGACAAACACTTAGACTGACAGTTTTTTGGGAGAACAGAAATGGAAAAATTCGATTGTGGCATTGTAGAGTAGAATCACAGAGCTTTTGGGAAAACAGTGTATAAAGAGGCAACGCAGAACATAAATAGTACAAACAGTTTTGTGAAGAGTGCTATTCAGGATGGCGTAGGTGTGTAGTGGTTAACATCCACTGTACAGCAAGAAGGTCCCGGTTCAAGACCTGTTTTTGTGTTGAATGCTTGTCTGGGTTACCTTCAGTTACTCTGGTTTCCTCTCACAATTCAAAGACATGCAGATTAGGTTAATTGGCTGCTCCACATTGCCCTTTCGGGTAGTGCTTCTCAAATCGTGGGGTGCGGTGTGATGCCGGGAGGGGGGGTGACCCTGTGGAACATGCTTTTCTGGAATAGTGTACAAAAATTAAGTGTAATTGCACCTCCATTCCACTAGTTGGCAGTGGCGCTCTCATTGTCGCGTTATGGTGTAGCGGTTTTTGGCATGAGCAAACGATATGAAGTGCAGTAAACAACCCCTCAAGAAACAACACGGAAAATTTTCTAACAGGAACAAAGAGAAAGGTGGAGAGAGATGGAGATATAAAGCAATAAATGAATTAAATGAGTTTAAAGAAGGATGTTTTTTTTATTTATTTCAGGCACATTGGTGCACTTTAAATCTTTTCAATTGCAGATTAAAAAACAATGTTAATGAAGTTTTTCTTTGTTGTAAGTTGAACTCCATTTCTTTCTTTTTTGTGTTTAATTTTGCGACTATTTATGGGGGGGTTGAAATGTTTTTTGTTTTGTTCGGGGCGCCACAGAAAATAATTGAGAAGCACTGCTCTAGGGGAACATTCGCTTGTGTATTGTCTCTGTAATAGTTTGGTGAGCTGTTTAGGGTGTACTCTTCTCATGCACAGTGTTGGCTGAAATAGGCTCCAGCCTTCTCGCAACCCTGGTGTAATGAAGCAGTTTGGAAAGTAAGACAGATATTTGATTTAATAAAATCTGAACTATGTTTGAATACAACGATTAACTTTTGACCACTGGAATCATGATAAGTTGTAGAGGAATCCCTCACGACTTCGCACTTCAATTCATGCGACTTCAGTGCATCGCATTTTTTTTTTTTTGACGTTCACTGAAATTAAAAAATAAGGAGATTAAGGAAGAATAGGGGAAAAAGTTAAGGAAAATATTGCAAAAACAAGACAAACAAACAAACAAAAAAACCCAATCCAAAACCCCCCATCAAAAGTACTTACAATTTTATGTGAGGTGCGCATCTGAGTGTGTGCACGCATGTCTGTATGTGTGTATTTACAGGTGGTGGACAAAATAATGGAAACACCTCACCTTTTGGCATCATAATCTTTGAACATAATTTGGGGGCAGTGGTGGTCTAGTGGTAGGGTGCAGGATCGCTGATCCTAAGGTTGGGGGTTCGAGTCCCCACATGGTTGTCACTGTCCCCCCCAGTGCAGCTAACTGGGTTATCAAAGGCGGGCCATGTCTCTCACTGTCTATGGCAGGCATGTAAAAGAACCATTGCTGACTTTCGTAAAGAGTAGCTGCAAAGTCGTCAGCGTGTTTCTGTCCCTTGCTAAAAGGGTTGTGACAGGAAGGGCATCCGACGTAAAAACCTCTGTCAAATCAAACGTGCGAATCAGATGATTCACTGTGGCGACTCCCAAGGAAAAGGGAAAAAGCCGAAAAGAAAAGAAGAATTTTTGAACATAATTTAAACAATCAAAACTTGGCATATTTATTGATTCATACAACTTGTGAATTGTTTCCAAAGGAATTGTAAGCCATTCTTCAGTTAGAATCCCCTCCAACTCTTTTCGAGACGATGGCGGACTTGTGCTTTGCTGAGGACGTTTTTCCCTCTCTTTCAAAGGCAGTCATTACTTTTGAGACAGTAGCTCTTGAAACACCGAACATTTGGGCAGTTTTTGTTACGCTAGCGCCAACCATACGAGCACCATCGATTTGGCCTCTTTTAAAATCTGAGAGGTCTGCCATTATGGGGTATGAATAATGTTTTCAATATTTGAAAAAGGAGGAAAAAAACATTTATTTTACATCAACATATCAAATAACAAAATTATTATACAAAAAATAATAACATATGCCACGTTTTGATTGTTTAAATGATGTTCAAAGATTATGATGCCAAAATGTTAGGGGTTTCCATTATTTTGTCCACCCCTTGTATATTTTATTTCCATTTTATGCATTATTTTTAAATGTTTAATTGGTATTATAAGCATTTATATCATTGACGATCTATTTATTGATATTATATACACATATACATCGTTAGTCAGGGGGGTTTGATCCTACTTCGCGGAATTCGGCGGTTGCGGGGGCATCTTGGTCCCAGTTAACCGCGAAAAGTGAGGGATCGCTGTATATGTTTTAGGAGACACAATGTTTATTTAATGAAGAAATTAAGAATTTTCCCTCAACTGTCTCTGAATGATTGCATAAAGTAAGCCAAAGACTGCACTATTCTTACATTTGCATTTTGCCCTGCAACCCTGACAAAGGATGAAGGGGTTAAAAAAATTACATTTATAAAAAAAAAGGTTTTGGATGAAGTACCCTCAGTTATGATAATTGATGCTTTCACGGCTTATTTGGCATAAGATCAGACAATCGCAACAGTGCCCCCTCCAATGTGTGTTTTGGAAGAATGTCAATGGCTATGTCGGCGTCATTGTGAATGAGCGAGTTGACAGACTTGCTAGCCAGACTGTGACACCTGCTCCACTGGAGCTGCATCTACCTGATGTAAAGTTGTTTGGTTGCCACAACACAGCGGTTCAAACTGAGGAGCAGCTCCACAGCCACGGTGAGGGCATTTGCCTTCTGGAGCTGGACATCCCCTTTTGGGAAATCATCCACAAGCCATTGGAAAAGGCCTCAACATGGGACACATAATCAGCACATCACTGAAAACATCACCCCTACG
>CM045728.1:87327349-87629849 GCA_024760905.1 Plotosus lineatus | reverse complement strand
TATATACATATATATGTACTACCGCACTGATCCCAAAGTTGTCGGATCAGGCCCCACCATTGGTGGGTTGTCACTGCTGCCCACCCCATCCTCCCTACGGCAGCTAACTGGGTGATCAGAGGCCGGCCATATTTCTCAATGTCTATGGCAAGAGGCTGTAAAAGAACCATTGCTGACATTGGTCAAGAGTAGCTCCATAGCCATCAGCATGTTTCTGCCTTGCGATGGCCTGGTAGGCTGTCGAGGGTGTATTGTGCTTTCACCCAGAATCAGCTGAGATGGGCGCCAACCTCCCCGCAACTCTAATTAGGTAAGACCCTAACTGAGTGGCTTAGAGAGAATGAATATCTATCTATCTATCTATCTATCTATCTATCTATCTATCTATCTATCTATCTATCTATCTATCTATCTAATGTCTTAGTATGCAGGTCTCCGTCCAACCCATCCATCCATCCATCCATCCATCTATCTATCTATCTATCTATCTATCTATCTATCTATCTATCTATCTATCTATCTAATGTCTTAGTATGCAGGTCTCCGTCCAACCCACCCATCCATCCATTCATCCATCTATCTATCTATCTATCTATCTATCTATCTATCTATCTATCTATCTATCTATCTATCTAATGTCTTAGTATGCAGGTCTCCGTCCAACCCATCCATCCATCCATCCATCTATCTATCTATCTATCTATCTATCTATCTATCTAGCTATCCTTCTATCTATCTATCTATCTGGTGGTGGTCTAGTGGATAGGGTGCAGGATCACTGATGCTAAGGCTGGGGGTTCGTGTCCCCACAGGGCTGTCACTGTCCCCCCAGTACAGCTAACTGGGTTATCAAAGGTGGGCCATGTCTCTCACTGACTAGTGAGAGGCATGTAAAAGAACCATTGCTGACTTTCATAAAGAGTAGGCTGCAAAGCCGTCAGCGTGTTTCACGGGACAAGTAGCAAGCGTTCCTGCATCCCGGTTAATCTCCTCCGGAAGAGACCAATTGCTACACTACCCTACTGGGATAAGAAATGATGATGATGATGATGATGATGATGATGATGATCTATCTATCTATCTATCTATCTATCTATCTATCTATCTATCTATCTATCTATCTGTCTGTCTGTCTGTCTGTCTGTCTGTCTTTACACTGGGACTCATTCCAACAATGATAAATAAACCATTCTACCAAAAAGTCTACCTTGCCATGCCAACCCTTTCAAAATTTATAGTAAAGATTACAGGTTATAATGAGTCTTAAGCTTGCTGTCATGCCTTAGAATCAATAAACCAAAGAATAAATCATCACTGTGCTCCATAAAATAGCAAAATAAATATAGAAGCTTTTAAATATTTAGCCATTCCATTAAATGTGAGGACCAGCTGCCACTGGTTATTACGAATGGTGCATGTGTACGGAGGAAGTCTGTGTGATTTCCCTGGGTGTATCATGCTATAAAAGCTTTTGTGCGCTCAATCAGAGACGTCAATATTCTGCCTGAGGTCAATAATTTTGTCCCATAGAAGATGGTATGCACTCAGATTTATGCAGCATCGCTGATGCCTTTTGTTCTTTTCCACCAGGGTGCTGATGGTGTGCGAGGCCTGAAAGGAAGCAAAGGAGAGAAGGTATGAAGGGAAAAAAATCTTGTTCTCTTTTTCTCAGAAGTCAGAGATACTCTCAAAAATAAAGGTTACTCCACCTCCGCTTCTCATTGGCAGAGATAAGCACGGACTGTATAACAGCATCTCCAGATAAATTGTTTTCTATAATACCTGCCTGGCGAGCTCTTATTTCCTGCACCTGATTCACAAAAAAAAAAATTTAAAAGATCTTGGGTGTGAGAAATTCAGCTAGTGATGGATGAGCTCTTCTGTTCACTGCAGGGAGAAGATGGTTTTCCAGGAACCAAAGGTGACATGGGAGCTGAAGGAGAGCGAGTAAGAGTCCTTCATGGTCCTATTTCAAACTGTGTCCATTTTTTTTTTTAATTTTAGTATATGGATTAAAATATGAAGAGTTTATTGAAGCATAGTAGTCATCATTTTGTGTGTGTGTGTTGTGTGTGTGTGTGTGTGTGTGTGTGTGTGTGTGTGTGTGTGTGTGTGTGTGTGTGTGTGTGTGTGTAGGGTGATGCTGGTCTTTCAGGATCCCGTGGTGAGGATGGACCAGAGGGGCCTAAGGGCCAGTTTGGACCTATTGGAGAAATGGGACCCCCAGGAATCGCTGGAGAAAAGGTAACAATGAACTAGAAATGCCTTAAATAAAACAAATAAAAAACAAATAAACTATACCAACCCCACAATGTTATTTTAGGGTTAACACAGACATAAGCAGTCATTTAGTCACATTCACACATACTGGCAATTCAGAGAAGCCAGTTGACCTGATTTGCATGTTGTTGGAGTGTGGGGAGGAACTGGAGAACCCTGAGAAAGTCCCAGAAGCACCCAGGTCCTGGTCAGTTTTAAGTATCGACAGCAGAACCTTCCTGCTTTTAGGCAATTGAGTGTTCGTGCAATCCGTATCCTAGGCCAGGTATCACCAGCTCCATTCCTGGGATCCACAGCACATCTCTATAGGTTTTATTCGAACTAAAATCTAACACAGCTCTTTTAGCTGAACAGTAAGTTTTTAAATCACTATTTAGGTGGTCAGGTAAGCATAATAAGGGGTGGAGTCAAAATCTCCAAGCAGTTAGATCATTGTACATGGAAATATGGTGGTATGATGGTAAAGTGGTTAGGAGGTCTGACTCACAGCAAAAAGGACCTGGATTTGAGGTCTGGGCTCAGCGAAGGTGTTTCTGCAGTTTTGGAGTTCTTTCAATGCTTGCTTGGTTTTCTCTGGATGCTCCGGTTTCTTCCCACAGTCCGAAGACATGCACATTACTGTAAGTGGTTGTTCTAAATTGCCCCTAGGTTTGAGTGTAAGTGTGAATGGTTGTATTCGTGTGTCAGCACTGTGATGGATTGTAAAACTGTTCAGTATCTACCTCATTTTCACCCAAACACTGCTGAAATAAGCTTCAGCTTCTCCTGTGATGAATGAAGCTGAAGATATCTTTTCACAGTATTTACACTTTAAATCCTTTCCAAGGTTGATTTGGTATTTGTATGATCGTCTGTAATGAATTGAGCAGACCTTGTCCATCTCGCCATATCGAGAAGAAATCACGAGCTGAACTTGTGGAGGTTTTGCTGCCCACAGAGCTTGCAAATAGCAATCACAAGCTTTCATAACAAAACCTACTAATTGGATTCTGGGAAGGGCGAGCCTGCCCCTTTAATAGATGGTCCTCATGCTTTAAACCTTGAGTCATTAATTCTACTAATTATATACCCCAATCATGCCATGCACAGTTAGAAACCAAAAAGGAACCATTTAATCAGTCAGCATCACTTTTCAACATTGCCATTAATTCACCCCCTTTACTGTGTCTCTCATCTCCGCAGGGCAAACTCGGTGTCCCGGGGATACCTGGCCATTCAGGAAGACAAGGCCTCAAGGTAAACTGGCTGCTCATGTTAACTAGTGTATGAAGCACAAACCCCCCCCCCCCCCACACACACACACACACACACACAAAAGTTGACTGTAATGTGAAATGAGCAGTGACTGAAACGTCTTTGCTACATGAATATTTCAATATGTCAATTAAACCAGGGCCAGTTAATTACTATTAAAGGCTTGGATTCATTAATAGGTTATCAGAGACAACAATTAATGTTGGGTTTATTTATGGTAATGTGATTTCTGAGGTTAATTTGTGGTTAATTAAATGTAGACAGAGATTAATGAAAGGAATGCACTAATAGATTATCCTCTGCTCTGGCCTGCAGGGATCCGGTGGCTTTCCAGGAGTGCCAGGTGTGCCAGGAGAGAAAGGGAAGAGGGTAAGAAAGAATGTAAAAGAGTTTTTCTGCATGTGTGTGTGTATGTGTGTGTGTGTGTGTGTGTGTGTGTATATATATGTGTGTGTGTGTGTGTGTGTGTGTGTGGTATATTGGTCATATGCAGTGTATGTGTGCTCATTTTTAGTCATCTTTCTTTGTAGGGACCTGCAGGACCACCAGGAACAACAGGTGAAAGAGGTTCAAATGTAAGTTTAATAAATATCTCTAAAATAAATTATTCATATCTCAGTTCTAGAAGTGTGTGGGGGGGGCAACAGTGATTATCATGTTCGCCTCACAGCAAGAAGGTCCTTGGTACAAGTCCTTGGCTCGGCTATATCTGTGTAGAGGTTTGCATATTCTCTTCATTCCTGCGTAGGTTTCCTCGGGGTACTCTGGTTTTTTTCCAACAGACTTGATACATTCACATTAAGCTAATTGGCTGTTTCTAACTGCTCCAGGTGTGAGTGTGAATGGATGCATGGGTGTTAAGCCTGCAATTCTCTGGTAGGAGTTGCATGGTGTTAAATTATGATCCCCATCTTCTGGCTTTTATTCCAGTAAACCAGCTGCCTTGTACACTATCTTCAGAAACTCCATAAATATCCAGTTCTACCACCACAATTGAATTAAAATTCACAAAAGCCATTATTAGATGCTAAAGCAAGCTGATTGATTAAGCCTCAGTTGTTATGAAACTGGAGCCTCGAGTATTATTCTGAAATAGCACCGATTAAGGTCAAGCTGTGTACTGTGTATCTGATTTATGACTATGCCACTGTCACCACAGGGGACACCTGGAGGCCGAGGGGCACGAGGAGCTACAGGAGCACCTGGAGCCAAGGTGAGGAAACCTTAACAATTCTTCTACTACATAGTAAAAATGTAGGAGGTGTGAAAATTTAATGAAGGCTTGCTTAGATTGCATGCTAAGTGTTATTATGTTTTATTCTTTTGATCTATTAGGGTTTATCTGGCCATTATGGCCCACCTGGTTCCCCAGGAGAAAAGGTACATTTTCAACATTTGACTAAAGTATGCACTAATCTTTCATAATTCAAAAAACGTTTTTTTGCATACGCTCATTAGTGTACGTACTTTAGTGCTTGATTGCAAGTGTTTTATTTTATATCTAATGGGAAAGAGGGAGAATCAACCTACAATCTATGCGTGGACAGGGCTACTTTTACAACCTTGTTCAGAATACTCATTCACAACACTTATCAAATCAGTGTAGAACAACTAAAAAATGTCAACTATAATCTAAAATGACCTCGAACACATTGGAGGGATGATGTTCCTTGGCTCGTAATGGAACGCCTCGGTGTCCCCCTGGAAGAACTGTTGGAAGTGGCTGGGAAGAGGGACATCTGGACCTCATTGTGCATTCTGCTGCCCCAGTGACCCGACCCTGAACTACGTTCAGAAAGATGAAAATGAAGATAATCTGAAATGAGATTACTGTGTCTTTATTCAACTCTGCTTTGTTGTTATAGGGTCCCCAAGGGCCACAGGGACAGAACGGGTATCCAGGACCCAAGGGACCAAATGTGAGCATTATACCTCATTATAACAGTACTGGTCACTCATCAGGTTTCAGTTCTAAGTTGTTGCTGTTTTTAGGGTCCTCCAGGAAAAGATGGGCTGCCAGGTCATCCAGGCCAAAGGGGAGAGCCAGTGAGTCTGACACAATCTTTCTAGCATTGTTTTGTTTATATTACTGTGATTGGTCTATCCTGTTCTTCACAATTGTGATCGATTGCAATCGGACCAGGTGATTAAAATGGTCCTCTTAATATTTGATTCAGAAATTTGGTGGATATTACCGTGGAACCTCGGTGTTCGAACACAATTCGTTCCAAAGATATGGTTGATTACAGGTTCTTCTCTTCTCTTTCTCTTGATCGCAGGTGATTCTTCATGTTCCCATGACTTTTATCTTTTCCTTTCTAGTAGAATTGCTGCTGCTTTTCTTTGGACTCAGGATTAAGGGTTAAAGTAGCTGTAACATAATGGATAAGCACAATACGCAGTACGAGATATTCGATCAATGGCTGTTCAAAGTACTGTACACTGAGCAGCGTTCAACACAGTCAGCTCTGCTCCGATCAAACTCTGATCATTTGTTTGAACAGCAAAGAATATTTTCCTCATATTTTTGGATCGAACTCAGATTTGTTCGACTAAAGAGTTGTTCAACCACTGAGGTTCCACTGTATCATTTCATACAGGGCTTTCAAGGGAAAACAGGACCACCAGGACCTGTTGGAGTTGTCGGACCACAGGTGATTCTGAAGACACAACATGATGAACAAACCATTTTATATTCCTATTATTTTAGATTTGAGATTAATTTTTGATTGCTTTTTTAGGGTAAAACTGGGGAGACTGGACCAGCTGGAGACAGAGGTCACCCTGGGTCTCCAGGACCATCTGGAGAGCAAGGTCTGCCCGGATCAGCAGGCAAAGAAGGTGCCAAGGTCAGTAAGCAGCATTACATTCCTGGATGTTGACATCATCATCATCATCATCATCATCCATCATCATCATCATCATCATCATCATCATCACCATCATTTTTGACATCATTTGTAACATCATCATCATCATCATCATCATCATCACCATCATTTTTGACATCATAATCATCTTCATCATCATTGTCTTCAACAACATCATGAGTACCATTATCATCCTCAACATTATCATTATCATTACAGTCATCATCATCGCTATTGTCTTCAACAACATCATAAATATCATCATCATCTTCAACATCATCATCGTCATCATCCTCAACATCATAATGATCATCATCGTCCTCAATATTATCATCATCAGATGTTTGGTTACAAACAAGCCATCCTTAGTGGCAGAAGGTCTGGAAGACATCGTGGATGATAAACTGTGTACTCATATTAAATCTGAGAAAACTTTTATGTGATTTCTGGTTTCCAGGGTGATCCAGGCCCCATGGGGATTCCGGGAAAGAGTGGCTCTGCTGGGCGCCGTGGGTTTCAAGGAAGTCGAGGCATGCCAGGACCCACGGTATAACATACTGCAACTCTTTTTGGTCTTGCTGTTTTTGAGAATACATAGTAGAAGTGCTGTCGGCAAAGTGTTTCATCCTGCTTAAATTATTTACTCTTTTTGTGTTTGTTTGTGGATTTTTAGGGTGCTGCTGGTTTAAAGGGTGAAGAAGGACCTCCTGGTGCTGCAGGAGCCATAGTAAGTGCACTTTGAGGTGCCAAGACTTGAAGTTAGTAATGTCAGCTAGTCTTTAAAATGATGTCAGGGAGTATAACAGGAAGAGGCTATTTTCAGAAATGGACATTAGAGACAAGCAGCAACAGGCTGTCAAAGGATTTTTTTTTGGACAGCAGGCATAATTTGTAAAATGACATGAAAGAGGACATCATGAACAGTGTCTGCTTGTTTGTTTGATTCTTTGTTATTTTCAACAGTGATTGTGAACTGTACTAGCTCATACTAGTTCTTTGGTCTGAAGTTCGCTGCTTGAACAGTGCCTGAATAATTAGCAGCAATACTAAACAGAACTAAAATAGTTCAAAATGATGTCAGTAAGGACAGCAAGGCCACAGTCTAAAATGACGTCAGAAGAGACAGTAGAGATAGCAAGGACAGGGTCTAAAAATGTCAGAGAGAACAGTGTGAGCCCTGAACCTACAACATATTTTCTCAGGGTGCTACTGGAGAGAGAGGGCCTTCTGGGTCGGTTGGTGGGATTGGTCTTCCTGGCCGAACTGGAGGACTCGGCCCTACTGGACCAGCAGGCGAGAAAGGAGAACCTGTAAGAACCTTAAATGGATTTTTCACACACATTTGGAGCATTCCTTTCAATCAAAATGGATTTGCTTTAGGGAGAAAAAGGACACTCAGGTCCCTCTGGAAAGGATGGAGAACAGGGGCCTGTTGGTCTGCTAGGACCTGCAGGACCACCTGGTCCACCTGGAGAAGATGGCGATAAGGTGAGTATACAGTGGAATGATATAACAGAATAATTGATCAGGATTAAGGAACCTGATCCTTTTTTTTAATGAGCAAATAATAATTGGTTAAATGACCCTGCAGACTGACACTAGTTCATATGTTCCTACAGGGAGAACCTGGAGGTCCAGGACAGAAAGGAAGCAAAGGAGATAAAGGAGAGCTGGTAAGAATGTGTGTCATCTTGATGGGTGTTTTAATGAGCTTTTAAAATATAATATTGATTTTTGTCTGTCATTACGGGAGGACAGAATAATTCTAAATTTGTGTCCTTTTTTCTTAGGGACCTCCAGGACCAGTAGGAGGTGTGGGGCCTGTTGGCTCCTCTGGACTACCGGTATGTCCACTATTGCTATTACTGGATAGTGCAAATTATTAAATCATGTAGATACTGGTCAAGAGAAGAAGAACTGAAGCTTTTGACCTGCATGTTCAATATGCATTGTACTGCTGCGATATGATTGACTGATTGGACAACCACATTTAATTTATATTATGTAGGAATAGCACATTGGTCTGATTGGTTCATTATTTTGGCATAATAGATATTATCCACCACACACACTTGGAAAAAATACTTGATTCAAATAAAAATATAAAAGTAAACCCTACAAATCTTGTTTCAGTTTTTCTGTTATTATGATCCCATTTAAAAGAAACACAAAAAAATGTGTTAGACTTGTACACATGAACCTACTGGTTCATCACGCAGCAGCTTGTCCATGGTTTCTGTAGCATGAAACGACTATGAGTTCAACTCTTTCTGGATGAGACGCTAGCGTAGCTAATGAACTTGAGTTATACACATTGGGAATAGACATCATTTTACTCTTAGAATGAAGTGAAAGCCTCAAGGTGTACCAGGTCAGCATTTCAAAGACATCTGAAATCTTTCAGGGTGTGGATGGAGAGCCAGGGCCCCGGGGCCAACAGGGGATGTATGGTCAGAAAGGAGATGAAGGACCTCGAGGACTTGTAGGTGGCACCGGGCCTCTTGGACTGCAGGTAAAGGAATCTATCAGAAGAATTTCTATCACCTGAAGAAAGTAGACTTAATGCAGTGACTCTAATAACCTGTACCTATGTGTGTGAATAGGGAATGCCTGGACCCCCAGGGGAGAAGGGAGAGAGTGGCCATGTTGGATCACTGGTAAAAATACAGTCTGCTTGTTGTCTATTTTCTGCCTCATGTTTTTATTTATGTGGACAGAAATTAATAGGAATGAACCATTTAACATATTGGCTCTCTTGTATACCAATTTACTACATATGCAACCTCCACCTTGGTTAAGCTAGAATAAGGCTTTTATCATAGTGTTATTTATTATGGCTATTATTGGTCATATTTGTGAGGCGCTCCACCAAATGTAGGCGCTTGTCGCAAGTTACGTATGGTGCATGTGAGACAAACCGGCGCTTATCCAGGCTTCCGATCTTTCAATTGAGCAAGTGAAGGTTGAGTACTAAACAAGTATTCAACACGCACTTGCTCACTTGAAAGATCGAAAGTTCAAATAAGCCGCGCTTTGTCTCACAAGCAGCATACGTCACTTGCGGCAAGCGCCTACATTCGGTGGAGAACCTCACATTTATATGGCTACATAAACCCTCCATTTAAAAATGGCACAGACTACTAAAACTGACTACATTGACAAGCCATTTTTACATTATATTGGTCTAATAATAATAATTATTATCTATCCATCCATCCATCCATCCATCCATCCATCCATCCATCCATCCATCCATCCATCCATCCATCCATCCATCTAAATGTTTGTTTAAACGCCAAATTCCAGCTTCTGTAGAACCCCAGTATGGTATGGGTCAATCATACATTCATTACTTTTCTGAACAACTCAATCCTTATAAGGTCATGGGGAGGCTTGTCTTTGGACTGTTGGACGAAACCAGAGTACCCAGAGAAAACCTAACACAAACATGGAGAGAACATGTAAACTCCAAACAGAAACTCCCACGTTAAGCACAGGGCTTGAACAAGTATCTTTCCGCTGTGAGGCTGATGTGATTCTATTAATCATGCTGAATTTTAAATGGTTGTCACTCATTTGGCAACTGGAACAGCAGTGTACTTCATGCTGTACTCATTATAGTTTATTTTCTGGTTCCCTACACAGTAAAGTATATTTACAATAAAATGACATAATACAAAACAAGCCTATCTTTTCTTGTTATATTGTAGGGTAGTTATAAATAATATTCAAGCTCTTTAGTGTAAATAAGTATAAAAAGCCAGTGGAAGGAAAAGGTTGCGGGAATGATAATTGTTATGAATGACAGCAGTTGTGTTTGGCAGGACCCCCCCCCAAATCAATGTATTAAAAACAAAACTGGACACATAGTATATGTAAGTA
The DNA here is from genome assembly GCA_024760905.1 of Plotosus lineatus. Lineage (NCBI taxonomy): Eukaryota > Metazoa > Chordata > Actinopteri > Siluriformes > Plotosidae > Plotosus > Plotosus lineatus. The sequence goes on along the minus strand of CM045728.1, from coordinate 87,619,563 downwards.
TTTGCTGCTGGTTGGTCCGAAATGCATTCTGAGATATTAAGTGATCCTATGTCAGAATTGAAGTCACCACTTGATGCGTCACTGGTACAATGGGAGGAGCCAGAACACATCTGAATAATTGGACTGTATTTGACTGGGTCAGAAATTTGAATTAGGACATGAATTTGAATTGGGACAATACATGAGCTGTGACTGATGTTTCACAAGCTCCGAAAGCACAGACAAGAACACAAATTGAGAGACAACAGTGTGTAAGTTGTTTTGGCATTTGTGCTCATTATTTTGGCAAAATATATTAAGTGTTTTAATTGAAAAAATATTGTGATGTGCTTCGGCTAAACAATTAAGAAAAGGTGACAGATGAACAAATCCAAGATTCAGAAGCAAATAGGTGTGAATGACACATAGAAAGTCAGATATTAAATGAAGTCTTTTAATGAGATCCAGTATCTTAATGAGATCTAGAAGTAATATAAATGAGCATGTTCAGTCTGTATGAAATACATTAGCATATTCATAAAAGACCTAATGTTTATCAGACTGACTTAATTTTTATAAAACCTTCTTAAAGGTTAACTAATATTACTTTAAGTGCTCAGATGGTTTGAACCTGTTAGTAAATATTAAACTGAAGTGTCTATGTCCAGTGGATCATTCCTGGAAACAAAGCAGGATGTTGTAATACTCAGACAGAACTGATTACACATTTTATAAATGCTCCCATCTCCATGGGTTGTTTGTTTAAATATCAGGGTGATAGTAGAAGCATAAAGAAAGAAAAACAGAAATTGAAAATATAAGATGTACATCTCTCTGTAATGAGTCGCTTGGGGAAAGGTAAAAAACCGAGAGAGAGAGAGAGAGAGAGAGAGAGAGAGGCAGTGATGGTGAGAATGAAGACAGTGTGACAGCTGTTAATCAGATTACCATGAGCCTGCTCCATCTAATGAGCATGTTCCTTTGTGGCCGGTTTCTCAGGACCCTGCCAGGCATGGAAGAATGCAAAAAAGCAGTTTGACAAAAGCTGGTTTAGACAAAATACAGCAAAAAACACAGGGAGAAACTAAGCCATGGCAAGCTTCTTTTGCTGAGAACTGCGTGCATGCTTTGCATCATGGGATTTCCCGGGTCTCTTCTTGCACAATCAGGATTATTTTTATTGAGTGTTAGGTTTCAAAGTGTGCCAGCAGATGTTTTTTGGAGTGACAGTTTTATTGGGTGAGATTTTTCAGAGGTTTACCGAGGTAATCGTTGGTATCAGAATAAGAAGGATGGAATGATGTTTTTGGTTGGGCGTGGATTGGAATTTATGTTGAAGTAAGGTTAAAGATCTGAGTTAGCATTAAGGTTGGGGTGAAAAAATTATAGTTAGGATTAAGGTTGGGGTAAGAATTGGAGTTACCTTACCTTACCTTACCTTAATTCTCTCAGTGCCAGGAGGCCCATAAGGCTTGGACATCACTCCTCCATTGGGGCCGATTTGCAGATGTGCGGCGTGCTGAGTTCCACGAGATCTAGCCAGCATTGATTCCTCCATCTCAACCATTCTTCGCCAAGCTGTTTTTTGGGCGGCCTCTCTTTCTTCGTCCTTCTGGTGTCCACTCTAGGGCACAGTACAGTCAGCCCGTGGGTTTCTCAGGACATGGCCAATCCAGTTCCATCTCCATCTTCTTACCTCCTTGCGCTAGTTGGAGATGTGCTATTGCCATCTGATCTTGAAGATCCTCCTGAGACACTTGCTCTGGAAGGTGTCTAGTTTTCCTTCCTCTCCTTTTGTCAGCTTCCAGGTCTCACATCCATACAGTAGCACTGACAGTACTCGGCTCTTAAAGAGTGAAGTTTTTGTCCTTCTGCCGATGTCTCTGGCTTGCCAGATTCTCGAGAGTTGTTTGAATTGGGTGTTTGCCAGGGCCACACTCTTGCTGACATCTGCTGAGCCTCCACCATCCTTGGCCACATTAGCTCCTAGATACGTGAAACTCTCCACTTCCTCTACTTCTTTATTTCTGGCCTTCAATTTTTCTTCACTTCTGCTGGTGACTTTCATGACTTTGCCCTTCCTGTCATTCATCTTCAGCCCAACTGTAGCAGCATTCTCTTCCAGCTTGGCTGTCTTTTGTTGTAGATGGTTCATGGCAGATGACAAGGGAGCAAGATAGTGTGCAAAATCGAGGTCCTCCAACAAGGTGGTGAAGTCCCACCTGATCCCTGTTCTTTGACCTTGGGTTATTTTTGTATGACCCAGTCGATGACCAGGAGGAAGAGGAATCCTGGCATGCAGCATCCTTGTTTCACTCTGGTTATCACTAGGAACCAATCTGTTGTTTGTTGCTGCTGGTCCTCACCAGGTAGTGGTCGTTGTTGGCATCTGCCCCTTTCTGCACCCAAGAATCCAGTATAGACGACCTGCACTGTCCACAAATGAAAGTTGGCTAATTTTTTTTCTCACTCTCCCATCAGCTGAAATCCATGTTGCTTTGTGGATGTCTTTGTGGGAAAATAACGTTCCTGTAATAACAAGCCTGTTCCTCTGGCTAAACTCACACACTCTCTTTCCACTGTCATTCTGTGTTCCTAGACTCCATTGTTCTCTCGTAGCCAGTGTTATCCTTGCCAACGTTGGCATTGAGGTCCCCATTACAATTACGATGTCATTTTTGTTGCATCCATCCACTGCGTCCTGAAGCTCCCAGTACAATTGTTCCTTTTCCTCATTTTCCTTCTCATATTGGGAGCATATACTTGAATGATGGTGATTCTTCTGTGTCTGGTGTAAAAATCTAGATGTTATGATTCTCTTATTGATGGACGTCCACTCCATGAGCAATTTTCCAGCTTGCTGGCTAATCATGATGGCAACTCTTCTTTCATGCAACTCCTCATCTCCACTGTAGATTATCATTTTTCCTGTAGCTAACTTTGTCCTGCCTGCTCCTTCTGAGTATGTCTAAGTGGTATCCCTCCATCTCTCTTGCGATTTGTCCTGCTCTTCCTCCTCTGTACATTATCCGTACATTCCAGTGTCCAATGGTGAGGTTAGTTTTGGGACTTGCAAGGGACCATGTTGGACGTTGGGTTTCCCGGAGGCTTTCACCCATTGTCGTCATGATGCGATGTCGGCAATCCCCGCTCATCCCTGTTTTTCTTGATTAGTGTTCGCCAATGTTTCTGCAACTGGCTTGTTTTTAGAGGAGGAGATAATTAACTTTCTGCCCAACCCCCAGACTTGGAGGACCAAGGTTTTCTGGCAGGTGTCTTTCCCTTTGACTGCATTGGCCCACATGTGCAATCCCTCATCCACCACCCGGGGGCCGCGCCCCTGCGCTGTGCAGTCCCAGCGCGAGGAGGAATTGGAGTTAGGGTTGAGGTTAAGATAAGAATTATAGTTAGGGTTGGGGTTGGGATAGGAATTGAATAGTTGGTTTGCAAAAACATCCAATTGTTTTAATTTTTAGGAAAAACAACCTTTGAAAAAAGTTTTTTAAAGCTACTGGAACATTTTTTGTTAAGCTATTTAAAAAAAATAGTTTTTCATATAATTAAAACAATTGCACTTGTCTGTTTTTGCAAAACAGCTTTTCAGTTGGAATGGGGTTGAAGTTCACATTAGAGTTAGGCTTCAGATAACAATTGTAACAGGATTGAGGTAAGAATTGGAGTTGGGGTTGAGATGCGAATAAGTATTGGAGTTAAGGTTGAGGTCAGGGTAAGAATTTTAGGTTGGGTTTGGAATAGAAATAGGGGATGGGCTTGGAGTTAGGATTTGAGTTATCATTGAAGTTGGGGTAAAAATTGGTGTGAAGGTTGAGTTTAGAGAAGAATTAGAGTTAGGGGTGAGCTTGTGGTAAAGTTTGAGGTTGGGATAAGGTTAGGGTTGAGGTAAGTGCTAAAGTTAGGGTTGCAGTAAAGGTAAGAATTGGAATTATGGATGGGGCTAGGCTAAGAACTAGCGTTATATAGTACAGGTAAAAATTGAGTGGTGTAAGAATTGCAGTTATGGGTAAGGTCAGGATAATAATTAGAGTTAGTGCTTAGGTTGGAGTAAAGACTGGAGCTGAAGATAAGGTTGAAAAAATATATGATTTAAGGTAGAGGTTGGTGTAAGGATTGGAGTCATGGTTGGGCTTGGGATAAAGACTGGAGTTGGGATTGGGGTAAGATATTCATATAAATGGGACATTTGTACCTGTTCTGCATTGCAGTGCTAATTAATTGGGATGAGGTGTTTGAGTTTAGAATAAATGTACTGGATTGGGTTGAGTCTCATCCCTCATTTGCTGAAACACTTACTCCAATTATGGTTGTGGAGAGGCTGGAGCCTATCTCAACTGACATTGGGCGAAGGCTGAGAACACTCTGACCAGTTAGCCAGACCATTACAGGGCCAACATATCACATACTCAGGGGCAATTTGGAACTGCCAGCATAATTAGCATGTCTATGGTCTGTAATTGGAGTACCCAGAGTAAGCCCATGCATGGATGTGGAGAACATGCAAACTCCACACAGAAATGCCCGTTCTAGGGACTCGAACCCAGGATCTTCTTGCTGCATGGCAAACATGTTAAACACTTTGCCACTGTGCTGCTGGATTGATTACCAGCAGAGAGAAATTTCTGTACGTATTTCAAAAACATGTGATAGCTCTTCACTGGTACTCATTAAAACTAGCAGTGAGAGCAACAGAATGAAAAAGAATGGAGCAGTGGCGGGGGTGGTGGTGGTGGTGGCTCACATCATCCTGTCACGGCAGTGTCAGTGAGCAGTGATAAGGTGCACTGAAAAGAAGTCTTCTGACATCGATTACAAGAAGTGCTGATGATACAAGAAGATGAAGTGAGACTGTCAGCAAAAGGGTCAGGCCAAGGAGACTCTTAAAGAGAAAGTATAATATGATTGGATGCATAATACATGATAAATACTCATGTTTTTCTTATTTCATCAGGGCCCGCCAGGACAACATGGCCCCCGAGGTCCTTTAGGATCCACTGGCGGAGAGGTAAGTGTCCTTATGTCCCTGTAGTGCTGTGTTATAGCACATATTTACACCCATGAGGCAAGAGGATAGTTCTGACATCTGGTTAGAGCTGAAATAATAACTCGGCTCTCCAGGTGACTCATAATAAGACCGACGTGCTTGGTAGCCTTTGATTCAACATATCCTTGGCTCTACTGGCTTCTCCTACCAACCATGGTGTCTGCTATATATTCTATAGCAGATCAGACACACCCTGTTTGTGCTGAGTAGAGGGAATTAATGCGCCGTGAACATATATAATTACCTAGCTAATGTTGGCAGTATGTTCTCTCACCTTCTGGTATCTTTATCTTTCCTTTTTGCCCCTTTCCTGAATTTGAGCATTTTGAATTATTCACTCATGGACTATGATCTCTGGGTGTGAGTTATATTTACTCAGCTATGAAAGATTAAGCAGCATTAGATTCTCATCTCTGAGAGAGAGTTATATTTACCTCTGTTAATGGCCGCCTTTCAATGTCCTCTGCTTGTTAATAATTGAAAAGTCTGCATCGTGTTGGTGAGACGAGACGAGACAAGAAGAGATGAGAGGAGACAAGACGAATGAGGCAGGTGGTTCTGAGAAAGGAGTGAAGGGATTTATCAGAATATCAATACACTGTTTAGAATGAACAGATAATAGATTTATAGTGTTTGGACATTGATCCTTTCCTTACAGTTATTTAGACATCTATCCATCCATTGAGCCATTATTTATACCTGTGATCCTTCAGGGTCTTAAGAGAGACTGGAGCCAATCCCTCTTGTCTTCATATAAAATGCAGGAGGTTATCTGTCCATCTGTTTAAATAATTAAAATATCACTAGTTTAGGCGATACCCATTTCAAAATTATGAAGTACAGACGCTCCCCGACTTACGTTTTTAATTGGTTCCGAACGGCCGAATGTAAGTTGAAAGTGAATGTAAGTTGTTACAGTGACGTATGACGTGTGACGTATGACGCTCATACTGTACTATACATCCTTAAATACCATTACTGTATCTCATAAAACACCTCTAAATCAATTATTATAAACATAACATTGTAAAATAATATCAAATATATCAAATAATATCAACATTAATTTCAAATAAGTCAGTTATTTATACCGAGTCACTTTACATGAAGCTTAAAACAGTCAATCAATGCTTACAATATGTGAGGTGCTCAATACCGAAAGTAGTGTACTTGCAAAAATAGTGTACCTGCTGTGGGTTACACGGACTTCCGGTCTTTCAAGTGCACACGGGGCCGTTGAACTTGTTTAGAACACAGCCTGCACTGATGCAGTCTCCCAGCTAAGCGGAGAGTTCTTTCTTTTGTGTAAGTAAGTAAGTAAACTTTATTCAAGAGATGCATACAAAGAACAAGTACAAATCTGAATGAATATTAGTATAAAAATAAGTATACACTCTTAAGATAATAAATATAAAGATTGTGCCGATCTGAGCAGATAGTTAATTCATATCTGTGTATGAGACTTGCACCCATGATAGTAGGCTTACACTTCTGACCAACCATATTTGCTTAGGGTTACAAAAGTCTGCAAAACAGTGTAAACACAAAGATCACAGAGACACAAGGGTAACACGCTATATAACTGATATATATATATATATATATATATATATATATATATATATATATATATACTAGTCCTTCTCAAAAAATTATCATATTGTGATAAAGTTCATTATTTTCTGTAATGTACTGATAAAAATTAAACTTTCATATATTTTAGATTCATTGCACCGCAACTGAACTATTTCAGGTCTTTTATTGTTTTAATACTGATGATTTTGGCATACAGCTCATGAAAACCCAAAACTCCTATCTCAAAAAATTAGCATATCATGAAAAGGTAGTCTAAACGAGTTATTAACCTAATCATCTGAATCAACCAATTAACTCTAAACACCTGCAAAACATTCCTGAGGCTTTTAAAAACTCCCAGCCTGGTTCATTACTCAAAACCGCAATCATGGGTAAGACTGCCGACCTGACTGCTGTCCAGAAGGCCATCATTGACACCCTCAAGCAAGAGGGTAAGACACGGAAAGAAATCTCTGAGCGAATAGGCTGTTCCCAGAGTGCTGTATCAAGGCACCTCAGTGGGACGTCTGTGGGAAGGAAAAAGTGTGGCAAAAAACGCTGCACAACCAGAAGAGGTGACCGGACCCTGAGGAAGATTGTGAAGAAGGGCCGATTCCAGACCTTGGGGGACCTGTGGAAGCAGTGGACTGGACTACAGGTGCCGCATTCCCCATGTCAAGCCATTTGTGAACCAGAAACAGCGGCAGAAGCGCCTGACCTGGGCTACAGAGATGTAGCACTGGATTGTTGCTCAGTGGTCCAAAGTACTTTTTTCAGATGAAAGCAAATTTTGCATGTCATTCGGAAATCAAGGTGCCAGAGTCTGGAGGAAGACTGGGGAGAAGGAAATGCCAAAATGCCTGAAGTCCAGTGTCAAGTACCCACAGTCAGTGATGGTGTGGGGGGGCAATGTCAGCTTCTGGTGTTGGTCCACTGTGTTTTATCAAGGGCAGGGTCAATGCAGCTAGATATCAGGGGATTTTGGAGCACTTCATGCTTCCATCTGCTGAAAAGCTTTATGGAGATGAAGACTCATTTTTCAGCACGACCTGGCACCTGCTCACAGTGCCAAAACCACTGCTAAATGGTTTACTGACCATGGTATTACTGTGCTCAATTGGCCTGCCAGCTCTCCTGACCTGAACCCCATAGAGAATCTGTGGGATATTGTGAAGAGAAAGTTGAGAGACACCAGACCCAACACTGTGGATGAGCTTAAGGCCGCTATCGAAGCATCCTGGGCCTCCATAACACCTCAGCAGTGCCACAGGCTGATTGGCTTCATGCCACGCCGCATTGAAGCAGTCATTTCTGCAAAAGGATTCCCGACCAAGTATTGAGTGCATAACTGAACATAATTATTTGAAGATTGACCTTTTTGTATTAAAAACACTTTTTTTTTATCGGTCGGATGAAATATGCTAATTTTTTGAGATAGGGATTTTGGGTTTTCATGAGCTGCATGCCAAAATCATCAGTATTAAAACAATAAAAGACCTGAAATAGTTCAGTTGGTGTGCAAGGAATCTAAAATATATGAAAGTTTATTTTTTTCTCGGCACATTACAGAAAATAATGAAGTTTATCACAATATGCTAAGTTTTTGAGAAGGACTAGTTTTTTTTACACACATTCAGTCTGTAGTTTGTAAACAATGAATGTAGCGTCATTGCGTCATTACGTCAGCGTACGTAGGTACGTCTAAACTCAAAATTTGACTTTTTTTTTTTTTTGGAAAAAAAAATTCGAACTTGCGATCTTGGGAACTGGCGATCTCCTGTCGGTGTGCCAATAGGGAGCCCACAAGAGAGCAAATTTTTTAAGCTGTTTTTAATCAGCTCTCGCATTTCTTGTCCAGTACTTGTCAGCTCACATCCGTTGATGTCTGGTGGACTTGACTCACGGGCTGCACTACTTAATCCTACTATTGTCATAGGGTGACTTGGGCTTATCTCTGCCGATTCTGGGCAAGGGCGGGCTGCACCCTGAATAACTCGCTGAATAAATCACAGAATCAGCACATACACACAAACACACACACACACAAAAACAATTCACACTCACACCAAGGGGCAATTTGGAACAGCCAATTTCCCTAATGTAGGAAGCCCACATAAACACGGTGAGAACATGCAAATTCCATACAGAAAATTGTGAAATTCCCTTGCTGACATTGAACCGAGATCCTACTTGCAGTGAGGTGGACATGGAAATCACTATACAACTGTGTTGTTCTGCAGATAACTGACAAGGAACACTGGAAACTGATGAATAAAGGATATGTAACGGGGGTTCACAGAAAACTGATGACTGTGGGACAAATATAGTACACCTATCATACATGTGATGGGTTTTCACAGGGTCCAAAACAAACAGTGATGAACATCCTCCAGGGCATCATGAGAGCTTAGAGCAGCAGCAGAGAATAATTTTTTGAACACCTTTTATCACTTATTCCTATCTGTCAGATGTTTGGTTATGCCAGCCACCAAGGTGTGACTACTCCTTTAACAATGACTACAAATAGATGAATACAAACCGGATTCCAAAAAATTGTGAGATTGTTCCAAAATCTCTGAATCTTTGGATGACGATAACTTCAAACTCTTTGCAATTTTTCACTGGGCAACACCTTTCTGATATTGTTCCACTATCTTTTCACTCAACATTGTGGGAATTGGTGATTCTCTACCCATCTTTGCTTCACAGAGACACTGCCACTCTGAGAAGCTCTTTTTATACTTAGTCATGTTGCCAATGGACCTCATTAGTAATTATTGGTCGTCCAGCTATTTGTTATAAGTGCAATTGACTTTTCCAGCCTCTTATTGCGACCTGTCCCAACTTTTTTGAGAGTTGTTGACACCATGAATTTTAAAATCAACATATTTTCCCCTTAAAATGAGACATTTTCTCAGTTTAAACTTTTCACTATGTCATCTTTGTTCTGTTAGGAATAAAATATTGAAATTTGGCACTTTCACATCATTGCATTCAGTTTATTTATTCATAATTTGTATACTGTCCCAACTTTTTTGGATTCCTGTATGTACTCGGAGCCCTAAACAGATACTGAGAGCTGCATTGTATTACACACAGCATTGCAAAATAAAGTATTTAATGATGATATAAAGAGTAGCAAGTCCCTATTCAAACCAAAGCTCCAAAGTTCAAAGCCTACAGTTATACAGGGTTCAGACTCCAGCAGCAGCACCAACACTCAGCTCAGTTTAGGCTCAAATCAAAGACAAGCAGCGCAGTGTAGTAATACAGTGGAAGGAAAGCAGCACGGAAAAAGAGCTTTGGCTTAATGTGATGTGATTTGTAGTCTATGGGGACAGCATGTGGTGTGGAATCAATAATCACACCTGCTTTCATCTTAAGAAACAATGGTATAATGCAAGGCGACTGTGTGTAGGGGACTGTTTGCGACTGTATATTAAGGCATTTAAACTTTTAAAAATGCAAGTAATACAATAAATATTTTTAATAATGGTCGTTTGCCGAACTGCTTTATCCTGCTACCTTCGCAGGGAGGCTGGACCCCATCTCAGCCGACTCTGGGGGAAGGCAGATTAAACCTTGAACATCTCACAGGACCATTACAGGGTCAACACACACACATGCACACACACACACACACACACACACACACACACACACACACACACATGCACACACACACACACACACACACACACACACACACACACACACACACAATGTTTCATATTCACACCTAGGAGCAATTTGGAATAGCTCATTAGATGAATGTGCATGTCTTTAGACTGTGGGAAGTCAATAAAGTACCCAGATGAAACTTATGCATGCACGGGGAGAACAGGCAAAATTCACACAAAAAACCCTCTCTGAGCACAGACCGCAAACCCGGGATCTTCTTTTTGTTAGGTAGACATGCTAACCACTTTTACCATGATGCTTCCATATTTGATTTAAAAAGTATAGGTTGTGCCTTGCATGTACCTGGTAAGCAGTCCAGGTTGGCCCGCATCCTGGGATGGGTACCAGCTTCCTCGCAACATGAATTAAGCATTTCATAGAATTAATTAATTAATTAATGTATAGGTTGCTCTAGATTGGTGACAATTTTGTACCGTAGTGACGAAATTCAGTTTTAAAAAACATCATTTATTATTTTAATGTGGAGAGAGAGAGAGAGAGAGAGAGAGTTCAATGTGATCCTTACTCAATTTAACCATTTATGAAAATGAATACAAGGATAAATGCAATAATATTCTGGTATTCCATTAAAGCACATACTTACTGTGTGTTCTGCTGGATTTTGTGAAAAGTGTGTATAGATGTCTGTAGCTGTATGTGTGAGAAAGAGAAAGTCACTCGGGTCTTCCCATGGTTTCAGGGTGCTCAGGGGATGCCTGGTGGAGTTGGTCAGCCTGGTCTAGTGGGAGAAAAGGTAGGAAAGGATGATAAAAATACACTTAAATGCATGTCCTATAGGCAGTACACAAAATAAGAGACATTTTTATATATAATCAATATTTAAATACATTCATAGAAACTGTAAATGTTAAAATACATGTTAAAAATAAAATAGGTGGTATTATACAGTACAGTAACTCTAATATAAATTATTGAGCAAAAAAATCAAAATAAAACAAAACCATTTTTTTAGGACACATTGGACAAAAGTGTACATCATAATTGTTTTTTTTTTTTTTTAGTTTTCGTGCATTGTAGTAATTGGCTTAACACTGATATCATGTAAGACTGCAAAAATTCTACAAATGTGAATTGCACCAGAGTGGCACATGCCTCATTACATTACCTTTATGTTTTTATTTTTTTTAGTGCATTGTAGAGAATGCATTAGCCATGTATCCTGTCACACTAAATTAGCATGGCATGATAACTTGTACTTTGTAGGACAGTGGTGATCTAGTGGTATAGGGCGCTGGCTCGCTGATCCAAAGGTTGGGGGTTCAAGTCCCACTCTCCACAAGGTTGTCACTGTCCCCCCAGTGCAGCTAACTGGGTTATCAAAGGCAGGCCATGTCTCTCACTGTCTATGGTGAGAGGCATGTAAAAGAACCATTGCTGACTTTCGTAAAGAGTAGCTGCAAAGTCGTCAGCGTGTTTCCATCCCTTGCTAAAAAGGGTTGTGACAGGAAGGGCATCCGACGTAAAAACCTCTGCCAAATCAAACGTGCGAATCAGATGATTCGCTGTGGCGACTCCCGAGAAAAAAGGGAAAAAGCCGAAAGGAAGACAGACAGATAACTTGTACTTTGTGTCTGAAAAGTAGGAAAAAATTGCTGATAAAATAGGGTAATAGATATACAAAACAAACATGTTCTCACATCTTCTACCTGGTGATACCAGTTTGCAGATACTGCAATGGCAAAAAAAAAAAAATCTCCCAGATGCCCCTAACTTTCTAAAATAGCCCCACATATAAAATGGCCTATGTTTTAAAAACATAATTCTGTCATTTTAATATGAACGTGTCGAGTCATCATCATCATATCTTCTGCTGCTTAATCTGGGATCAGGTTGGGAGCAGTTGCTTGAGCAATGAGATCCAGATATCCCTCTCTCCAACCATTTCCTCCAGCTCTTCCAAGGGGACACCGAGCGTCCCCAGTCCAGCCGAGAGACCTCCAGCATGTTCTGGGTTGACCCCGGGGTCTCTTCCCGATTGGAAATGCTGAAACACCACACCAGGAAGGCGTTCGGAAGCATTGTAACCAGATGCCTGAGACACCTCAAATGGTTCCTCTCAATGCGGCGGAGCAGCAGTTCTACTCCAAGCTCCTCCCCAATGGCTGAGCTTCTCACCCGCCAAACGGTGTCGGAAGCTCATTTCAGCTGCTTCTATCCAGGAACTTGTTTTTTCAGTCAGTACTCAAATCTTGTGACCATAGATAATGGTTGGAATGTAGATGGACTGGTAAATTGAGAGCTTTGCTTTGCGGCTCAGCTCCCTCTTCACCACGATGGACCGGTACAGACTCCGCTTTACAGCAGAAGCTGCAGCGATCTGCCTGTGAATCTCCTGCTTGATACTTCCCTCAATCATGAACCAGACCCTGAGATACTTGAACTCCTCTACTTGAGGCAGGACCTCATTCCTGACTCGGCAGGTGCATTCCACCTTTTTCACATGGCCTCAGACTTGGAGGTGCTGATTCTCATCCCGGCCGCTTTGCACACAGCTGCGACTCACCCCAATGAGAGCTGGAGGTCCCGGCTTGATGAAGCCAAAAGGACAGCATCATCCACAAAAAGCAGAGACAAGATCCCATGGCCACCCCTCAATGCCTAGAAATTCTGTCCACAATAATTATGAACACAATCGATGACAAAATTCAGACTTGGCAGACACCAGCCCTCACTGGAAATGAATTTGTTCTGTTGTTACCAATGCAGACTAAGCTCTGGCTCCGGTGATACAGATTCTGAATTGCCCATAGCAATGGATCCGGTACACCATACACCCAGAGCACACCCCACAATATAGCCCAAGGGACATGGTCAAGAGCCTTCTCTAAAGCCACAAAACACGTATGGACAGATTGGTCAAACTCTCATGCCTCCTCCAAAATCCTGTAGAACGTGTAGAGCTGGTTGAAAGTGCTGCAACCAGACAAAAACCCACAGGGTTCCTCCTAAATGCTTATGCTTCGAACATGGTGCTTGTGATAGACAAACCGTGACGAGCACAGAAATCAAACAACAAAACACCATTCGGGTTCAGACTGGACAGACCATACCTACCAATCACACCCTTACAGGTCACACTGTCTTTGCCCGCATGGGCGTTGAAGTTTCCCAGGACAATGCGGGAGTTGTCCAACACACCCCTAAAGACTCCATGAAGGGCGGGTACTCTGAACTGTCATTTTGTGCATAAGTACAAACAATAGTTAGGACCCGTACCCCCACCCGAAAGCAGAGGGAAGCTACCCTTTCATCAACTGAGGAGAACCCCAACGTGTGAGCACTGAGAAGGGGCAATAAGGATTCCCACACTGGCTATCCGCCTCTCCCCATGAGCAACTCTGGAATGTAATAAGATCAAGCCCCTCTCAAGATGGGTGGTTCTAGAGTCCAAGCAATGCGTTGAGGTGAGTCCAACTATATCTAGTCAGTATCTCTCCACCTCACACACCAGCTCAGGATTGACATTCCATGTTCCAAGAGTCAGAATCAGTATCCGAGGATTGTGCCACCCAATTCACACTGCACCCAAATCCTATCACCCCTCCAACAAGTGGTGGATATATGGGAGGGCTGATCCTTATCTACTTTTTGGACTGGACCGTAGGCAGAAGCCCTATCACTAGGCACTCGCTTTTGAGCCCCTCGCCAAGACTTGGCGCCTAGGGGTGACCCCAGTGACCCACGTACAGGTAAGGGAGACCATGGCCTTTTATGTTTGTCCACAGGGGTTTTTGAACCGTGCTTCATCTGGACCTTCACCTAAGACCTGTTTGCTTTGGGGTCTCAATGCCCCTGACAACATCTGTCCTAGATTAGGACATGGAAATCCTCCACCACATAAGGTGGTGATTCAAGGAGGGAGAAAAGTGTCAAGTGTTGATGGAAAAGGATTTTGACTCCTCATCAAATGCGCCTCTGTTTGATGTCTTAATGGGATCAATAGTGCAAAGCATACAGAGTATGTGTGACTCAGCTGCTTTAAATAGTATAAAGTTAAAAAATGACACCTACATTAACAGTACTGCAAATTCCAATATCCATTAAAACACTACAGTTGATGTTCAATAAAAACAAGTGAGTCAGTTATCTGTGCTAAAAATACAAAATTATAAATTACTTATCAACTGTTTTCATGAACTTAAATTCCAGAATAGTATTTGAAAGTTTGTATATGTTCAACTCCATCCTGAATATCCTTGTTTTGTATTAAGGGAGAAGATGGAGAGGCTGGAAATCCAGGAAAAGGGGGTGAAACAGGCCCTCCGGTGGGTCCATCTCTCTCCTTCAGCTCAGGTTCTACTTAGTGTTTAGGATAAGTGTGTAACCATGTCACTTGTTTTGCTTTGCAGGGCCTAAAAGGAGATGTGGGTGAGAAAGGGGACACAGGGCTCCCCGGATCTGCTGGACCCCCAGGAATCCGAGGACCACCAGGAGAGGATGGAGCCAAAGGAAACGCTGTGAGTGTGATAAATATAATAAAACCTAGTCTTCAAGCCAGCTCTAGTTTTAATCAGTTCATCCATTATCTGTTCGTCCACAGTGGGCTCTCCATTTGTCTTTTTTAAATCAAACTTTAATGAAATCAACTGAAAATGCAAAAATATTAGTTGCATGCATGTTTGTACTGACAAAGAGATGCACTGATTCTGTGATGATGTGAGACGGTTCAGTCTTGTTCTGTGTGGACAAAATACTGTATAAGAAATTTAAAATCAACACAACACTTCTAACACCCTTTAAAATCTATTATTCATTCCAATTTATTTTATTTTCCAAACCCATTTGACCTTTATTAGGGTTTCAGCAAGGCTGGAGCTCATGCAAGCTGACTCCGGGTGAAGGCAAGATCTCTCTCTGCTGACGGTCGCGTAGCGACAATGTCTGTTTTCATTCATCATTTAACTACTCTTCTCCACTCCGCCCTCTGGTGCAACAACTCTACCCAGTCTTCTCTTCTGATATTTCTGGACTTCAAATTCCTCTTGATGACATCTTTGAAACGTAGTCGAAGTCGGCCTTTACTTCTGCAACCAGTAGGCAATTGAGAGAACAGGATCTGTTTTGGTAGTCTATCAGCTGGCATCCGCATGACATGTCCTACCCAGCGAAGGTTCTTCCTTATTAGAAGATCTTCCATCGATGGCAGTCCCATTCTCTCCAGAATTACTCTGTTTGTGATCTTATCCTTCCAGGTGATTTTCATAATAGAACGAAGGTGTCGCATCATAAATGCATGAAGTTTTTTCACATGACTCCGATACACTGTCCAGGGCTCCGCTCCATACAGAAGAGTAGATGTAACTATTGCTCTGTAGATTTTGCCTTTTACCCTTAATGACACATGGTGGTTGTTCCAGAGTCGCTGCCTAAGCCTGCCAAAGGACACACTAGCCTTAGTGTTCTGTAACTCTGCGTCGATTAGTCCATCCTTCGATACTGTACTGCCAAGATATGTAAATTCTGGGACAGAGTTCAGTTTATTTCCATCAGTCAGAATGTCTATTTCTGGACTTCTTGTAGAATCTGGTTAGAACAGTACTTCAGTCTTCTTGATGTTAATCTTTCGTCCAAACTTCTTGGATGCATCAGAGAAAGAGTGGGCAAGAAGTGCACTGTCGTCTGCATACAGCGAATCTCTCATAACATGAAGGGTGGATTTTGTCCTTGCTCTAAAATGGGCTACATTGAACAGGTCGGCATCTTGTCTTGACTGTATGTACACACCTTCAGCCATGTTTGAAAAAACTTCTTCTAACATTGCTGACAGGAAGATGGAAAAGAGAGTAGGAGCCAGGACATACCCTTGCTTCAGACCGTTGTCACTCTGAATGTACATGAGGATTCCGTGCCATCATTGATGTGTGCCTCCATTCCTGTATGCAAGGCTTCTATCATTTTGGTGAATCTTTCGGGACATCCGTAATTTCTCAATATTTGCCAGAGACCGGGCCTTCCAACAGTATCAAAAGCCTCTGTAAAGTCAACAAAGCCTACATACAGAGGTTGATCTTGTTCAATGCACTTTTCTTGAAGTTGTCTGAGACAGAATATCATGTCTATTGTGCTCCGATTTGATCTGAATCCACACTGCGTCTCTGGAACAATATTGAGTGTGATGTGGATGGTTAGTCTGTTTAAAAGGATCCTCGCAAAAAATTTTTCCAGCTATGGACAGGAGAGAAATTCCTCTGTAATTACCACAGTCGGTTCGGTCTCCTTTCTTGTAGATGCTGATTATGTTTGCATCTTTCCATGCTTGAGGAACAGTGCCTTCCATCCAGGCTTTGGTGATCAGATGGTGTAATCTCTGATGCAATTTTGGGCCTCCATGTTTCCATACTTCAGCTGGAATCCCGTGTTCTCCAGGGGCTTTGCCATCTTTTAGCGAAGAGATTGCCTTTGACACTTCTTCCATTGTTGGAATATCATCAAGGCACTCTTGTATAGGCCGCTGTTCGATGTTGTAAAGAGCCTCCTGTGCTATTTCTCCTGGGACATTTCGCAATCTCTGGAAGTGCTCACTCCATCTTTCAAGAACTTGTTTACTGTCTGAGAATGTCGTTAGGCCATCGGCAGACTTAAGCCGGACAGGATTCCTTTTCTGTGGTCCCCATACTTCCTTGAGTCCATTGTAGAAGTTCTTCATGTCATTACTATCAGCTGTGTGTTGTAATTCCTCAGCCTTCCTCTCCCACCACTTAGATTTTAGGTCACGCAGGTAAATTTGGAATATCCTACTAGCTTCTTTGTAGGCAGCGATCGTAGATCTTGTAGTTTTGGTCTAAAGCACTTTCCGGTGAGCACTATCTCTCTTATCTAAAAGGTGTTTAAATTCTATGTCATTCGCGTCAAACCAGTCCTGGTGTTTTCATACTGGCTTGCCTAAGGATTTCTTGGCTATGTTTAGTACGGCTTCCTGGAGAGAATTCCATTCCTCTTCGGCCGTTGAGTCCGGACTCACTTCTATGTTGGTAAAGGCATTTTACATCTTTTCTACAAAACTCTCCTTGTAGCTAGTAGTGGTGAGTTTCTTGGTGTTTAGTTAAATGGTTTCCTTGGTCCTTGTTTATAGTGCTTCACCCGTAGTTTAAGAGCTGTCTTAGACCTCAACAACTGATGATCGGTCCAGCAGTTTGTTCCGCGCATGACATGGGTACTGTGGACATCCATCTTATCATGGCACCTTGTGATGATATAATCGATCATATACCACTGTTTCGATCGAGGATGCATCCATGTTGCCTTTCAGCTCTCTTTCTGCTTGAACATAGTATCGGTCACTATCAGTTCAAATTCTGAGCACAGGGCTAGTAGAAGTTTGCCATTTGAATTGCATTTTTCGATCCCATGCTTTCCTATAACGTGCGGCCACTTTTCAAAGTCCTTTCCAAGCCTTGCATTAAAATCTCCCATCAATAAGATTTTGTCGGTCTTGGGGGCTTGACTTAGTACGGTAGAGAGCTGATGCAAGAAAGATTCCTTTTCTGTATCTGGACTTGTCATTGTTGGGGCATAAACATTGATGAGCATTGTGTAGATGTTCTTGTTTAGGGGTAATCTCATCGTCATGATCCTGTCGCTTATTGACCTTGGGGATTCCTGTAGTGTATGTGCAATTTCTTTCCTAATAGCAAATCCCACTCCAGCCTCTCTTCTTTCTCCCACTAGTCTTCCACTCTGGAAGTATGTGTACTCCATATGATCCAAACTTCCAGACTCCGCGAGCCGCTTTTCACACAAGGCGGCGATGTCAATGTTGTATTTTGCAAGTTCCAACGCTACAAGTGCAGTGCGTCTTTCTGGTCGGTTTGCTTCTTCTCAGTCCAAAAGGGTTCTCACGTTCCACTGAGCAAATGTCAGTTCCTTGATTTTACTTCCTTGCTGATTTTTCGCTGTCAGCGGAAGTTGGGGTCGAACAGCGCGGTCCTTAGTAAGCCGGGCGGCGACCAATCCGGTATGAGCTTCTTTGTGGTTATGCATTTCATGAAAAACTGCTAGCAAGATGGTGTAAGTACTGCTGGCTTTTGCAAGTTACCAGCGGCACTCTCTCAGGGAGTTAATATATTTTTTGGGCCGGCAAGAACAAGTCCAGACAGGCACAGTATATTAGTCCCTGCAGTGGTTGGCCGAAGGAGTTTCAGGTAGCAGTCACGCTCGATGTAACCACAGTCACATGATTTTCTGTTAGGGTTTACTCCCTTAGCCTTTGGTTAAAGAAACCTATCCCACAAGGCAGTGGTGTGTTTCAACTATGCAGGCCAGGGGCATCAAACTTCCTGAGATATAACAGAATGTCCGCATACCCAAGATATACCCTGAAAAGCTTGCTTGTCAATTGCATTCAACCATTTGCACCCACAATCACATCTTGTGGCTTCCATGTAGCTTAATGTGTATGTCATTGGACTGTGGAATGAAACCAGAGCAACCAGAAGAAACCCATGCTAGCAGGGGATTACATGCAAATTCCACACAAAACGCCATCGCAGAGCATAGGGAGTCAAACCAAGATCTTCCTACTATGAGGCAGAAATGTTAAACTACTACACTACCCTGCCACGACAGTACTGTACTATTATTATTTTGTTGTTGCAGATAGCAGTAAACAGAGTACAGTATTTGTATTGTTAGTACTGCTAACACCAAAAGTAGTGGGGTTAGTATAAGTATTAGAAACTGTAGTGGTATTGGCTTTAGCTTTAGTTATATTTATATTAAAATGATAATATAATAGATTATAGTAGTAGTGTATAGTAGTAGCAGTAGTTAATTGGTGTAAATACAGTACTAGTTGTAATTGCATCAGTATTACAAATATGTTGTAATTAGACTTGCCTTGAAAGTTGCAGCTGTCATATTGGTTGCAGACTTTTGTCTTTGTACTTTGCAGCAGTTAGTATTTGTAGTCTAGTTGCTGGTAATGTGTTCACTCATTCATTCATTCATTCATTTTCTAAACCGCTTAATCCTAATTAGGGTTGCGGGGAGGCTGGCGCCCATCTCAGCCGACTCTGGGTGATGGTGTGGAACACATTGAACAGCCAGGCCATTGCAGAGCCAACACATACAACCATTCATACTCACACCCACACCTAGGGGGGATTTGGAACAGCGAATTAACCTACTGTGCATGTTTTTGGACTGTGGGAAGTAACCGGAGTACCCTGAGAAAACCCAAGCAAGCACGGGGAAAACATGCATGCTCCACACAGAAATGCCCAGGCGGGGAATCAAACCCAGGACCGTCTTACTGTGAGGCAGACATGCTATGCCACCATGCCACCTCACTCATTCACTCACTGATGCACTCATTCATTTTCCAAACAGCTTTATCCTCTATTAGATTAGCGGGAAGGTTGGGAGGATGGCTATCTCAGCCTGACACTAGGCAGAGGCCATCACAGGCCAAACACAAACCTAGGGACCACACCTGAGACAAATTGGAACAGGAAACACATGTAAGCATGGGAATAACATGCAAACGCTACACAGAAATACCTGTTTTTTGAGGGGGCAGCACATATACCTCACAGCAAGGTTAGCACGTATACCTCACAGCAAGAAGTCCTCGCTTCAAGTCTTGGGGTTGGCAAGGGTGTATTCGTGTGAGGTTTGCCTGTTTTCCCCATGTCTGCCTGTGTTTCCTCCAGTTACTCTGGTTTCCTCCCACAGGCCCAAGACATGCTCATTAGCCTAATAGGCTGTTCCAAGTTGCCCCAAGGAGTGAGTGTGGGTGAGAATTGTGTGCTTGTTTGCCCTGCAATGGTCTAGTGAGCTGTTCGAGGTGTGCATAGTGTTGGCTGTTTTCTGAGCAGTAGAAGACGTGAAGTCATGCTGAGCGGTTGTGCCTCACATATGTATTTTAAGCTGTGAAATAATCAGGTATTGGCAGGAAATAGCTCAGTCGTCAGTAAACAAGCAAGAAGGATACAGCTAGTGCAGGATCCCACTATGGGATAATTACCTTGCATTTATTAGTGTCATGTCAGTAGTATAGTACATAGATCCATTTAAAAATACCAAATTATTCCTGAAGCTCTGATGATTACATTTTTGTTCTCACACTCTTATTTTTAACGAGCTAAAGATAAGAAATTCCTAAACAGCAATGAAATATGCCGTGAGCATCATGCTGCTAGCAACATGTACAAAATGCATCCAGCAAGGATCCTGACTTGTGTAAATGTTTATGCATACTCTTTTGAAAGTAATGCTTAATCACCCACAGGGCCCCATTGGATTTCCTGGAGACGCAGGACCCCCTGGAGAGGCAGGTCCAAATGTGAGTGCCCTTAAATGCCAGCTAGTGTCACTGAGTATTGCTGCTTGAGTGTTTTCATATTCATAATATGACATTTCGATGCATTTTATGCCTGTATGAATGCAGGGTATTGATGGTTTACAAGGAGCTAAGGGAGATAACGGAGAGCCTGGGAAAGCTGTAAGTGTTCCTAAATTGTAAATGTCAAAGTACCGTACATTCACATGAAATGTACTGTAGACAGTGGATAATGTTCTGGAAATACAGTATATTGTGTGGTCTACAGGGACCACTGGGGGCTTCTGGAGAACCTGGACCTCCTGGACCACCAGGGCGGAGGGTGTGTTTTTTTGTTTGTTTATTTATTTATTTATTTTTCTTTTGGGTGATTTATTTTGTATTTTATCGATGTAAAGCCAGAATTGGATTATATCTATAGTATATTTTGCTTAATTTTAACAGGGTCGTATAGGTGCTGCAGGAAATGAAGGAAAACAAGGGAAGAAAGGAGAAAAGGTGAACGTTTGTGTCATACATACCTGATATTTTTCAGATATAGATAACAATATGCTAGCTCATTATCTTTTTCTTCTGTGTCAGGGCCCACCTGGCTCACAGGGTCCACCTGGTAAAACAGGACCCATAGGACCCCAGGGACAGCCTGGAAGGCATGGTCCAGAGGGTCTACGTGGGATTCCAGGTCCTGCAGTAAGTCCAACACTTTGACACGCACAATATCTGATATCGTACTAAGCAAACACACTAAAAGTGTCCAGCTAGAGCTTCCTACCAATCAATCTGCTTTTTTTGGTTAATGATTCTTTCTGCTTCCTGTTCAGGGAGAACAGGGTTTAAATGGTCCCCCTGGACAGACTGGACCACCCGGCCCTATGGTATATGTTTCGACAGTTCTTTTACTCTATCATCGATCCACCACTGTATCTAACGCAGTCCCTAATTGATTTAAGTTGTGATAAATTTAAGCTTCTGGGAAACAGAGCCTCCTCTTAAATCATCTTTTTGCTGTTCTAGGGACCTGCAGGACTGCCAGGACTGAAAGGAGATCCAGGCAGCAAGGGAGAGAAGGTAAGAGACTTGTAATGAGTTCACAGGCAGAGCTGATCATTATAACATCCTCAACCTGTTCCAGGGGCTTGTTATCCCTAATCAAATTAAACCTAACTCTCTTGATTTGTACATTATTTTATTTGAGGCTGCCCTTCAAACCAAATTAATTTTTTTTTGTGTTGTTCTTTCCACAGTCAGAAATACAACTAATCTGGTACCTGTGAACAGAGCAGGTTAATAAGTATTGCTCTCTAACTATTCTATAGGGTCACGGAGGACTGATTGGACTCATCGGCCATCCAGGAGACATTGGTGAGAAGGGGGATCGAGGCTTGCCTGGAAATGAGGGAGTAGTCGGCCCAAAAGGAGACCCGGTATATGCAGTACACATCAAACTCTGCATAATTTTCTAACACACTGAAATATTGATCTGTGGACCATCTGCATGTCTCAGTGAATAATATTGTATATTTCTCATATGGCATGCAGGGTGTTGTTGGACCTCGTGGTCCTACTGGACCTCCTGGACCTCCAGGAATTTTTGTAAGTACCAATCATACTGATTCGCTTTTTTAACTAATGTTTTTTTGTCAGATATATTATTTCAGGGTTTATTGTTCTCCATGTCTCATGTATTCTTGTGGAAAGTAAGAGAGATGGGGGGTATACAGGGGTAGGGGCAGTGGTGGCCTGGTGGTAAACGGCACTGGATCGCTGATCCTAAGGTTGGGGGTTTGAGTCCCACTCTCCACAAGGTTGTCACTGTTCCCCTCAGTGCAGCTGGGTTATCAAAGGCTGGCCGTGTCCCTCACTGTCTATGGTGTGAGGCATGTAAAAGAACCATTGCTGACTTTCGTAAAGAGTAGCTGCAAAGCCGTCAGCGTGTTTGTGTCCCTTGCTACAGGGTTGTGTCAGGAAGGGCATCCAATGTAAAAACCTCTGCCAAATCAAACGTGCAAATCAGATGATTTGCTGTGGCGACTCCTGAAAAAAAAAAGGAAAAAAGCTGAAAGGAAAAGGGGTATAAATGGGGATATAGCCATCAGTCTGCCCATCTGCCCATCCATTCATACGTCAATCTGTCAAATGCAGCCCAGAACTCGGAAACTTTTTGGGATTTTTTTTTCATCAAGCTAGGCAGGTAGTTCGACTAGACAGTGTAGTTGTGCTTTTTGGTATTTTGGAATGTCAGCTGTTCACATTTTCTTTGTTTCCATGGTAACCAATCTTATATGTAAGAATATGGTTGGTGTTGGTTTTCTGTATTAATTTCGACAGTTCCTTTAATAAATCAGTGCGGTTGTACCATTGGATATCTGGGGATTTCTGCAGTTTCAATTTTTATGTTTTCATGCCAATCATTTTTATTTTCAATGTTAATGTGAGTTGAGTTCATTTCCAGGCAGGAACTTGAAGAGCATTACATATGTCTGTGCATTTGTTTGTGTGTCCATCTGTAATCATCACAGTTACTTGACAGGACTCTAACTGATATGAAAGGATAACTTGCCAGTTACTTCTAATTAATTTACTTTTACATTAATACCATTTGCCAGCTACTTCCACTAGACAGTGTAGTCGTGCTTTTTGATATTTGGGGTTTTTGCAGTTCATATTTTCTGACATATGGAGGCCGGAGAGATGTCATCTCCTGATGACTCTTGTTTGTGTTTGGCTCTTATCTCAACCCACATCCTGCCGTTCGTCTGTTCCTCAAATGTGTTCTGTATACCACATTGCTTCTCTGCACCTTCACAAAGTCTTACCGTTGTCATGCATTGTGCTGGGAAGCACAAGGAGAGAGGGCTAGACACAAACACAGAACTAAACATGTTTTATTAATAGCATAAGCCATAAATAAACAAATAAACAGATAGGCTGGGCAAGCAGAAAAAACTGAAAACACTAGACACTTACTGTACAGATAAACAAACAAAAAGTGGATTAAAACGAAACAGACCTTATACCAGCACAATACTACCGACAGACTGACAACCCAACAAATGTAAAATGCTATTGCCTCATGCTTTATGTATTAAATAAGCAAGCTAATGAGCTGAGTTCAAATTAATAATCAAATTTCAACCATGTTCCAGCAAGCATTTACAGTCCTGCTTTGGGAAACCTGGAAGTAGCCACTCGTGCTGCTGTCCATCATCATCATCATTTTCTGTAACCACTTAATCCTAATTAGGGTTGTGGGAAGGCTGATGCCCATCCCAGCTGACTCCGGGTGAGGGCAGAGTACATCCTGGATAGCTTGCCAGGCCATCACAGGGCAGAAACACGCTGACTGCTATGCAGCTACTCTTGATGAAAGTCAGCAATGGTTCTTTTACATGAACCTCTCACCATAGACAGTGAGAGACATGGCTGGACTTTGATAACTCAGCTGCACTGGGGAGACAGTGACAACCCTTTGAGGGTGGGGCTTGAAACCCAAACCATAGGATCAGTGATTCAGCACTTTTACCACCAGGCCACCACTGCCCTCATTCTACAGTCAAAATCGGGACATGAAGCAGGCATGACAGTTTCATATTTTTTTCACTCTTGTTCTTATAGTGATTATTGAACTTCCACTTCATCACTGCATGTAACACGTTATTAGGACAATCTAATTTGTCCACTATCTCGGAAGACAATCAATATTTGATATTACATATACAGTCGGCCCTCTACTTACGAAGACCCCTGGATACGAAATCCCCGGGTTACGAAGATCATTTTCCTAAGTTTCTGTCCCCGGGATACGAAAATAACCCCCACTTACGAAAAGAAATCCAAAATCCAAACACCCCAATCAAAATTTCACACGATGCGTGAGTTGCTCTCTTATTGGCTTTCTCGCAACATCCCGCCCCGCAGTAGGAAGCTTAACTCTTCAGTTTTTAGTTTGGTTTTTAAAGTTGTTTAATTGAGTAAATGTTTAATAAATGTAGGTGAATTTGAGCTCATCTGGAATTCCGATCCCTTAAGGAATCAAATTAAAGTTGAGTTTGTCAAGCAGGGAATGCACTTTGAATTCCACGTCTTGTGGGCGTGACCCGCAGCGAGAGAGAGAGAGAGAGAGAGAGAGAGAGAGGTGTGCGTGTGTGTGTGTGTGTGTGTGTGTGTGTGTGTGTGTGTGTGTGTTAATAAAAAATGTTTAATAATGGTTTAATTAATAAATATGTTAATAAAATGGTTTAATATGTTAATAAAATGTTTAAATGGTTTAATAAATAATTTTCTTTTACTTTTAACACATATTTCAAACAAAATTGGTGTACGTTTATTATTTTTAAAGGGTTTATGGGGTTTATCCAGTCCAAAGACTGGAGCCTTGGAACGAATTAGTAGGGATGTCATGGACAATTGGAATATCGATATATCGCTGATATAATTATGTCGATCAATAATCGATACCGATAAAAGGGGTATCAATACTTCTAACGTTATAGCTTTTCTGTGTTCATGACAGCGTCTGTAGTAAATGCCATTTCAATGACACCCCGAGTAAATGGTACGTCCCACCTCTCTGTATGGTAAATGGTATGTCCCGCCTCTCTGTATGGTAAATGTTACGTCCCGCCTCTCTGTATGGTAAATGGTACGTCCCTGCTTCTAGCGTGCCGTCAGAGCGCGTGTTCTCAACAGCACGGAACATTTTGAACAATAAGAGACACTTATCACCGGATAATGCAGATATGCGCATCTTCTGAATCTATACATCTATTTTCGATTCCACGTCACTGTGACACACAGCGGAGAGCCAATCCTTTCTGTACTCCACTGTGTGGGTGGGTCCGATAGCTTCAAACTCCAATTTTATTGGATTATAACAACAGCCACAGACTGTGCGTGTTGTTTGAGTAAAGAGATAAATTTCCCTCGTTTTGATCGGCTCATTTCCACGAAGCCAAGCACAGCTGGCAAGCAAACACAAATGGACGGACATGGAAAAACTTCAAATCGCAGAGCAGCTGATTGCCAAAACTTCCTGTCACATAAACACTGCAGCGTGTGAGTCCAATAAAATTAGAGCTTCAAGGTATCGGACCCGCCTACACAGAAAGGATTGGCTCTCAGCTTCGCGCCACAGTGACGTGGTATTGAAAGAAGATGAATAAATTTGCTCTGAGCAGTTAGAAAGTGAAGCTGCATCATCTTCTGCTTGGCCTTTTAAGATGCTGGCGCTGCCGGCAGCACAAACAACCGTCGTACACAACACTCGCGCTGCACTGCCATCAATCATGCTTCACCACTTTTGCGGTCGTCAAGTCGATCAGACGAAACTCGCATAGGTCGTAAGTCGACGACTCACTGTATTCAATGCATTATACAAATTACTGTAATATATCTTAGTCTGCTCTATTTAATGCATTTATGGAACAGTACAGCAATATTCCAATGTATCGATGCATCTGAATTTTTTTTATCAATATATCGATACCAATAATAGTTTTTCAATGACACCCCTACGAATTAGGCATATAACATGTAAAATACGACCCCTACTGACGAAATCCCCGCAATACGAAAAGGCCCTGGAACAGAATAATTTCGTAGGTAGGGGGCCGACTGTAACTTAATTATTGTCTTGTTTCCATTGTAAAAGTTCAAAGATTACTGTATAAGTGGCACACAATTCTCTACATCAAACTTTGCTTTATTCGGTAGTTGCTTACATGACCTGCCGATTTCATACTTACAGTATGTAAAAATAAACATGCAACCAGTAAAAAATAAAGTAAAACCAGTAAAGTTGGTTTCAGTAGGTTTATGTTACTTTGTAATACATAGTAAAACCATTATTCCCCCATACAGTACTACATAGACAGTCTTTGTTCTGTTTTCAAATCCAATGTCCCTGTACTTCGCACTTCAATTCATATGGCTTCAGTGCATCGCATTTTTTTTTAAATATTCATCGAATTAAAAAATAAGGAAATTAAAGAAGAATGGGGAGAAGTTAAGGAAAATGCCGTAAAAACAAGGCAAATTATGCAAAAAAAGAACAAAAAAACCTCCTAAACAAACAAAAAACAATCCAAAACCACCCATTAAAGCTACATTGTTGCATTGTTGTGAGGTGCGCTTCTGAGTGCGTGTGCGGCTGTATATGTGCGTATTTATATTTTATTTATATGTTATGCATTATTTTTGAATGTTTAATTGTTATTATAAGCATTCATTTATATCATGGAATATGTATTTATTGATATTATGTACACGTATACAGTATACTGTATACCGTATACAGTATACATGTACTTATACGTCAGTGGGGGGGGGGGTGATTCTACTTTGTGGAATTCGGTGGTCGCGGGGGGATCGCGGTCCCAATTAACCGCGGAAAGTGAGGGATCCCTGTATTCATATTTTCAAGAGAATGATGGGGAAGAATCTTTTAAATTTACTTTTTAACATTTCTGAAAGATCCCACTGTAGTGTGCATACTGCATGCAGTTTATGGGATTTTCTGATCTTATGCTCTTTGCCAGTATCCCTTCAGGTGAAACGCACAATATGTGAGCCACGTCTGCGCTCGATGGAAAATGTTACAATATGCAAGGACCTGTAAAAGCTCTAAAAGGAATAAAAGTTGATGTTTATATTACTTTTTAGAAAGCAATTTGAATCGTTTCTGTATATAATAATCGTTTAACTTTAATAATCGTTTAACTTTTTTAATCGTTTAATCGTAATCGTTTCACTCTAAGATTTGAGTTTTTTATTTTTTGTTATCTATTTATTATTACTTTTTTAAAGTAAAGATTATGAAGCCTCACCAAAATCTGTGATTTTTCCCAGTGGGGTAAAGTTATTTTTTTATTTTTTATTTTTTTTTAAATTCACTTCGATCATTGGAAATCACAGCCTATTAATCACAGACTATTAATATTTATCATTGAATTATTCTTAGAATTAATTATTTTAACCTTTGGGTTTAATTCAAGCTGTGAGTCAAAATGTAGCCAATAAATTATGTCAGCTTAAATAATATGAGAAAGTATAAAATATGTTCTGCAAGTGGAAAGTTGGGGCAGTGGTGGTCTAGTGGTATAGGGCGCTGGATCGCTGATCCAAAGGTTGGAGGTTCGAGTCCCACTCTCCACAAGGTTGTCACTGTCCCCCCCAGTGCAGCTAACTGGGTTATCAAAGGCCGGCCATGTCTCTCACTGTCTATGGTGAGAGGCATGTAAAAGAACCATTGCTGACTTTCGACAAGAGTAGGCTGCAAAGCCGTCGGCGTGTTTCCGCCCTGTGGTGGCCTGGCAAGCTGTCCAGGGTATACTCTGCCCTCGCCCGAAGTTGGCTGGGATGGGCACCAGCCTCCCCGCGACCCTAATTAGGATTAAGCGGTTACAGAAAATGAACTGAAGTGGAAAGTTAAAGGTAATACAGGTACAGGGATCCCTCACTTTCTGCGGTTAATGGGAATTGAGATCCCACCCCCCGCGACTGCCGATTTCCACAAAGTAGGATCACCCCCTCCCCGACTGACATATACGTACATGTATATGTGTATATAATATCAATAAATACATATTCAATGCTATAAATGCTTATAATAACAATTAAACGTTCAAAAATAATGCATAAGATGTAAATAAAATATAAATACACACACAAACAGACACGCGCGCGCACTCAGACCTCACATAAACATGTAAGTAGTTTTTTGGGCGGTTTGGGTTGTTTTTGTTTGTTTGGGTATTTTTTTTGTTTTTGAATAATTGGCTTTGTTTTGCAGCATTTTCCTTAACTCCCCCAGCCCCTATTTTTCCTTAATTTCCTTATTTTTTTATTTTTCAATGAGCATTTTTGAAAAACCTGTGATACACTGAAGCCGCAGAAACTGAAGCAAGAAGTAGCGAGGGATCACTGTATACCTCGACTCAAGTCGTTTCGAGTTAAGTCCTTTTTGATTATATGTTGGTTTTCAAAAAATATATGGAAAAATTACAAAAAAAATAAAAATAAAGTTTACGTCGTTATAATCATATAATTGCACCCCTCTATTTGAGAAGCACTGAATTAGTGGCAGCCTTGGCAAATTATACATATCACGACATTACTAGCACGTGATTCAAATTCAGCCAATGGCTGAGAACTTTTGTTTCTCCCTCCTGCTGATTGGTTGCAGATAATGTGTACACCTCTTTTTTCTCCTTTGTGCGTGTTATCAATGTGATTGCTTGACTTGCAGATTCATGTTTTTTAGTGTGTTTTTAATTAGTATTTAAGCCCCGTGATGCCACTCAAACGCCCTACATCCTCTCTAGCTTCTAGTAATGAGCCTAAGTGCTTTATTCATTAATAAATATCACAGTGCAAAATTAAAAGGTTTTTACTTAACCTTTAATACATTTGACTATTAATGAGTAAGACTGTCTATAGAATGTGTTTAGGAAGCATATTTTAGCGCCTGTAATCGCACACATAGGGTTTTAAAACCACATCAATAATTCACGGATTTCCGGGATCTGCGCGGAGGGGTAACCCCGGGGGCTTTCTGTATGTTATATATATATTAGTATATTAAATATTATATAAATCTCTCTCTCTCTCTCTCTCTCTCTCTCTCTCTCTCTCTCTTTCTTCTTCTTCTTCTTCTTCTTTTTCTTTCGGCTTTTTCCCGTTTTCGAGAGTCGCCACAGCGAATTATCTGATTCGCACATTTGATTTGGCATGGGTTTTTACGTCAGATGCTCTTCCTGTCACAACCCTTTTAGCAAGGGACAGAAACACGCTGATGGCTTTAAAGCTCCTCTTTACGAAAGTCAGCAATGGTTCTTTTACATGAACCTCTCACCATAGACACTGAGAGACATGGCCCGCCTTTGATAACCCAGTTAGCTGCACTGCACTGCACGTTCAGTCTCGTTTGTAAACAATGGATGCTATGTCATTACGTCAGCGTACTACATTGGTACGTCTAAAGTCAAAATTTGACTCAAAAACGTAAAAGCGAAAAAACGGATGAATGTAAGTCGGGGAGCATCGCTGTATATGTGTGTGTATATATATATATATATATATATATATATATATATAATATAATATTATGCAAGTAAATTTTGTGTAGTCTAGCCTAGGGTAGCCTAGAGACAAGCTAATTCGAGTTAAGGCGTTTTCGACTTACGCTGTCTCTCCTGGAAACAATTAACAACATAAGCCGAGGTATACCTGTATATCTGAATGTTTCTAATTAATAGCTGATTATTATAAATGTTTATACTACTGTGTGGGTCCATTAGCACAGTGGTGCTGCACTCATGATCGGGAGGTTGTGTGTTCAAATCCCAGTTAGACCCCCACTGTGCTAAGAGCCCTGGGCAAGGTCTTAACCACAAGTGTGCCTCTTCACCCAGCAGTATAAATGTGTACCAGTAAAAATATACTGGGAAGGGAACCTATGATGGAATAGCATCCCATCCAGGAGGAGTTGCACTCCTGGTCGGTTCATGCTATGGAACCTGGGGATAAGCACCAGCCTGATGAGCCACTAGGCTCGGGTGTAAAAAGCCCAACATACTTTACCTTATAGTACTCTGCAAAAGTCTTAAGTGCATGCAAACAAATTCTATAGAGTAAAGAAGGCTGCACAAATAATGAAATTAATTATCTATTCATTCGTTTTTTAAAACACTTAATCCTAAAATTACAAAAAGACTGATGCCTATCACAGCTGACAGTTTATTGAGGTGGTACACTCTGAACAGCTCGTTCAATCATTGCAGGACAACAGACAAACATTCCCAATCATATCCATATTCTCGGGGCAGTTTGAAACAGCCAACCTTCATGTCTAACTGGACTGCTGGAGGAAACCAGAATACCTGGTAGAAACCCGCACAAGCACAACATGCAAACTCTACACAGCCTGTCAAATCCATCACCCTTTTTCTGTAAGTGGATGTGTTAATCACTACTCCACCATTAGTCATAATTAAATTACATTTCAGTAAAAAAATCTGTAAAATATAGTTAACAGTAAAAAGTGAAACAGGGTTAATATTTGGTGAGATAAACATCTGTTTTAAAATTAAAACTGTAGGCACAGTGCAGCTATATAAGGAAATCAGGTAATTTTCCATAAACGTCTACAGTTCTTTTGGAGATTTTGACTGCCTTCATGGTTTCACTGCGTGTGTGTGTGTGTGTGTGTGTGTGTGTGTGTGTGTGTGTGTGTGTGTGTGTGTGTTTAGTCTGAAAAGTGCTCTACTTTTGTACTGCGTTCTTTACTGAGATCTAAACATTTTTTGCATCACTTAACTTTATGCTGGAAAATTATGCATACATCCATTCATTCATTTTCTAAGTTACATTAATCTAAATTAGGGTCATGGAGAGGCTGCCACCTATCTCAGCTGTCTCTGGGCAAGGGCAGAGTACATCGTCAACAGCTCACCAGACCATTGCAGGGCCAACACACACACACACACACACACACACACACACACACACACACACACACACACACACACACACACCTAGGGAGCAAATTTGAACCATCACATAGACTACTGTGCATGTTTTTGGATTGAGGGATGAACCTGGAGTATCCAGAAGAAGTCCACAGGGAGAAATTGCAAACTCCACACAGAAACACTCGAGCCTGGGAATCAAATCGAGGACCTTCTTGCTGTGAGGCGGACGTGCTAACCACTGCGCCACCGTGCCAACCTAATGCACAAGTCATAAAATAAAACTCAGAAACTGACTGTACTAAAAAAAACAAACAAAAAAAACTAACAAAACTAACAAAAAAAACAAATAAAAAAAAACCCAGAGTGCGTATGACTTCTATCAAAGTACTGTGTACACAGTGAACATCCTGTTCAAGAGATCATGTACTTGCAGTTTATTTTACAAGTAAAGAGATTCTTGTCTCACAAGACATTCTCTGTTGATGAAATGAGGGTGGAGACACTTTTGGAAGTAACCTTACTTTCTCCCTATTTTGACCATTATCAGGGTGCCTTGGGTGAGAAGGGATCTAAAGGAGATGAGGTATGGTTTTCATTCTCTGTAATCTTATTTTTAACATTCTGTTTCTCTTCTCTGACCTTCTCGTTTCCTGTCTGTGTATCTCTCCATATATTTTACCACCTTCTCCCTGTCCTCACTATTTCTCTGTCTTTTTTTTGATTAATGCTTTGTTGCTGTTATACGATGGGCTCTAAGCGCCTTATATAAGTCATTGTTTTTTATCGCAGTACTGTATTGTGATGTTTTTTTTTTTTTTTTGTGAAACCCGTGTGAGAGAGCAATTTTGCTGCTCATCTCTGGATAATCCTTCTGAGCCCATCGCCAGATGGTAACAGGGTATTTGGGAGGTGTTTGGATGCAGTAATTAGTGATTGCGGTTTATCGTTCTCTTTATTTCTTTTCCCTTCTCAGGGAGCAGTCGGTCCAATAGGAGATCCAGGACCTAAAGGCCCACCAGGACCACCTGTAAGCCACAAATAAAGCTTTTCTACATAACTTATTATCCTTCTTGTCTGAGATTTCATGATTACAAGGTAGCACAGGCTTTAAGCCCCGAATAAAAATATCCAATTAATAGTCCCTGGATATCATTCAATCTGATTAGACCTCCTACATGTAGTACTTTGGTTATACGTCCACCCCCATATTTACACTTATTAGATATCCAGGTGTAGACACAAATAAATTACTGTAATTAAAGTAAAATGAAAGGTAATCCTTAGATTCTTTGCTGTCTGCGACACATAAGCTATGTGTACTGTATTCTCATAATCTGCTGGTTTTTGTTTACATTTTTAAAGTTGCAATTTGCTAAAATCCATTTAATATTTCACAGTAGTCAGTTAGCAAAATCACAAGAATAGGATCTGAACTCCCAAGTTTATATAACGCAAGTTAATGTCCAAAATAACAGTATACAAATATTAAATTAACAAATCAGATATACACTACTTGACTTCTCGATAAAATAAAACTTGGCACTTCTACTAACCCTACACACTTCTGTTCACATATATTAAAACAAGTGTGTGCTCATACATGAAAAAGAAAGAATACTACATCATGCATTACAACTTATCATTGGGTGGCCGGCAGAAAAAGGAAATGATCACGCAACGTTTTACTACATTGCAGTGTCGCAAACTCCCCACAGAAATGCCCCCACTGAGTCTGGGACTTGAACCAAGGACATTCTTTGTGGGATAGATATACAACCTCTGAATGAGATATCGCACTCTTAACCCTTCACTGGGCAGACGCTTTTCCATTTTCGAGCTCTATGCAGACACGATTCATGAGGAGTTTTGCGGCATTTAGGGCAGTGTTGTTATGGCAGCTTTCAAACATTTTGCTAAATCACTAGATTGGCACCTTTCAGACCAAGAAAAGGGTTAAAAACTCTTTTTTATGTACATTATACAACAGCAAGGTGTCGCCGGTGGTGTAGTGGTTGGGGTGCTGGGCTCATGATCGGGAGGTTGTGTGTTCGAATCCCAGCGAGATCCCAACTGTGCTAAGACCCCTGGGTAAGGTCTTAACCGCAAGTGTGCCTCTGTTCACCCAGCAGTATAAATGGGTACCAGTAAAAATATACTGGGAAGGTAACCTGCGATGGACTAGCGTCCCATCCAGGAGGCGTTATACTCCTCGTCGCTTCACGCCACGGAAACTGGGGATAAGCACCGGTCCGACGAGCCAGTAGGCTCAGGTATAAAAATCCCAAAAGACTTTACTTTTATACCACAGCAAGATTTATGATGCAATAGTCCATAATAAGGCATAGTACTGTATTATATCTTCTTCTTTTGGCTGTTCTCTTTTTTTCTCAGGGGTCGCCACAGCAAATCATTGCATGTTTGATATGGCGTAGGTTTTTACGTCGGATGCCCTTCCTGACACAACCCTGTAGCAAGGGACAGAAACACGCTGACGGCTTTGCAGCTACTCTTTACGAGAGTCAGCAATGGTTCTTTTACATGAACCTCTCACCATAGACAGTGAGAGACATGGCCGGCCTATGATAACCCAGTTAGTTGCATTGGGGGGGGACAGTGACAACCTTGTGGAGAGTGGGACTCGAACCCCCAACCTTAGGATCAGCAATCCAGCACCTTTTACCACCAGGCCACCACTGCCCTGAGGCATAGTACATACATTACATACCATAACTAAATGATTTCATATTTTTAAAAGTGTAAATCCTCACTTTGTATATCGCTAATAAAGGTGATGGATGAAAAAAATGTATTGAGAAAAAATTATAGAGTAAGGTATTCATTTTCCCCATGACTCAAAATGGTAATTGGATGAAGGAAAGAAATTACTCATATTAACAGGACTCAGCTTATTATTATTCAACTTGATAATTTTATTTTAATAGAAAAATGTTTTTTATTCACTCTGCTACTGTAAAATCAACAAAGTATTTGATCTGAGGATCGTTGTGCTAAATAATTCCCAATCCGCTGAGCACTACACGACTGCTTAATGCTTTTAATATGTACTTAATAACACTGAACTGTGTTACGGAACCAGAATAATAGTACAGTTACAATTTAGGGAAAAAAAAAAGTATGGATTTAGCCAGCGTTTTCAAGGCTTACATTATTATAAATCCGCCCACCTTTATGGTGCTGGAGCCTTTTTGTTTTCACTTGGTCTCTGTGACTAATCATCTGTTTATTCATCTGCCTGAACTTCTCTTTGTGGGTACTCTGTCTTCTGAATCCCTCAATGGACTTTTAAAAACAGTTACTCATCACAAAATGCCCATGAACTGGTACAGGCTCAAAGGACAAAGGTCAAAGATCTGGGTTGCAGTTCGAGCACACTTTAAAAAGGTTCATAATGGAACCATAACAAGTGATGCACTGTGTTGAGTAATTCTGTTTGAATTTAATTTAATTTATTATTATTTTTCACATTTTTCGGGGTCGGAAATGATTTTTGCTCTGAGGTACAACAGAAGTGTACCGCAAGGTGTCATCTTTAAACAGCAACTTACACAGCATGCATACATTATTTTTTTAAAGAACGTTATTAGCATGAAAAGAGAAGGCTTTTCAGTTGTTTTTACAGCAGTTGTAATTTATCTTCTGGGACCCAGGAGGTTCTAAAAGTATCTTTATGACTTATTTTATTGCCTTCAGGGTCGACCAGCCTCCATGATTGAGCCACTGCCCATCCGAGAGGGACGCAAGAAACGTAGGAGGCACTCTGGCTGGGCTAGAGAAGGATCCAGCGCAGAAGCAACAACTGTAGAAGATGAGCATGAAGCAGCGTTTCAGCTGAACATGGAGGATTTCCTGCAGGCTGATGCACCTCTGGAAGATGTTGAGGGAATGGAGGAGGTGTTTGCCTCTTTGAACTCCATGAAGATGGAGGTGGAGCTAATGAGGAAGCCGTTAGGAACTTTTGAGAGTCCAGGTCGCACCTGCAAAGAGCTGATGATGAGCCACCCACATTATAAAGATGGTATGACCTGATCCCATCAGACAGACTAGGACTTTGGTTGGCGCAATGCTATCAAGGACATCATGCCAACAGCATATACTGTATAAAGGATATTAAATGCTTAAAGTCTATTTTACTACATTAAAATCCACAGTTGAATGAAACAGGCTGATTATCAAGCCTTCATACTTTATGAATGAATTCTATACAGCAAATCAATTGAATTTGGTCCCTCCCATGCGGCTGCGCAGTGCACTCTGGTTTAACAATCATAATTTCATTTTTAATTCAGTTACTAAATTGAACGTATCACACTCAATAATATTGCTGTCCAAATGAAGTATTTAACGCTGTCCCCCAGGTGAATATTGGATTGACCCAAATCAAGGCTGCCATAAAGATTCCATCAAGGTGTTCTGCAACTTCACGGCTGCAGGAGAAACATGCCTGCATCCAGATAAACGAATTGAAATGGTGGGTCCCAAAGCACAGTCACGTACAGCCAGCCTCAACTTACACATACGCATGGTATGGATCTCTGATACGTGTTTAATTTAAATTCAGGTGAAACTTGCAGCCTCAAGTAAAGAGAAGCCGGGTAGCTGGTACAGCCAATACAGGAGGGGCAAACAGGTATGAGCACTTTCAAATCCTTTTGTTTAACTGACACCTTATCTGTCTGAGTGAGGAGAGTTTTACACTGACATGCTCTAGGATGCATTCTTTCATTTTCTAAACTGCTTAATCCTAACTGGGGTCGCAGAGAGGCTGGCGCCCATCTCAGCTGACCCTGGGTGAAGGCAGGTTACACAAAAGGGCCAACACAACCCCAACCATTCACACTCAGTCTCACACATAAGGGCGATTTGGAACAGCTAATTAGGCTACTGTGCATGTTTTTTTAGACTGTGGAAGGAAACTGATGTACCCAGGGGAAACCCATATAAGCACGTGGAGAACATGCAAACCCCACACAGAAACACCCTAAGCCCGGGAATCATACCCAGCCCTTCTTGCTGTGAAGCGGACATGCTAACCACTACACTACTGTACCACCTTGCCAGCCTGCTTTAGCATGGTCGGGGAAAACATTTACATTTATAGCATTTAGCAGATGCTCTTGTTCAGAGCGACTTACAGAAGTGTTTTAACATCTTCATCAGTGAATATCTTCTTGTACCGGCTTGTAAGAACACAAACTAAATATACCATCAGTCAAACTCAGATGGTAGGTGTTGTGTGTGTGTGTGTGTGTGTGTGTGTGTGTGTGTGTGTGTACAGCATAGTGCTAAGTACTGCTGAAAAAGGTAAGTTTTCAGCCATTGTTTGAAGATACACAGCGACTCAGCTGTCCGGAGGAAGTTCATTCCACCATCTTAGAGACAGAACAGAGAGGAGTTTAGATGCATTTTCCCCTTGTCCCTTGATAGAGGGAGGGTTCAATCTCGCAATCTTGAGAGAACGCAGTGCAGTGCGAGGTGTGATAAGTGCTTTGAGGTAGGAAGGTTCAGGTCCATTTTTGTTTTTGTAGGCAAGCATTAGTGCTTTAAATCAAGCAGATACAGCAGGGATCAGGAACCTTTTTGACTAAGAGAGCCAAAAAAATAAATAAATAAATCTAATCCTCTGAGAGTCAAATATATTTTTTAATACTGAGACTAACAGTTTTAGAGTATAATACGACTCTGAATTTATTTTAAACAACATTGGTACAACTAAGTTATTTATTAATAAGAAACGTACTCCTTACTATTAATGCGACTTCTGGTGCTGCATGCTTTTACTGATGGCTTTGTAGTCTGGTTGATACGTGCTGAGGTTCAGCTGGTGGGTCTTGATGCTTTTCAGCTGTTAGAAGGATTGCTCGGGTGCGCATGTGCAGCCAAACATGGTCAATACGACAGGACTCACGCTGCGATGTTTATGTGACAAGAAGCGCGTCCCAAGGCAATTGGCTGGTCTGCGGGTTGAAATTTTTTCATGTCTGTCCATTTGTGTTTTGCTTGCCAGCTCTGATTGGCTTCTTGCACATGAACTGATCAAAACGAGGGAAATTTACCTCTTTACCCAAAAACAACTTGCGCAGGCTGTTGCATATACAATAATCCAATAAAATTAGAGTTTCAAGGTATCAGCCCCACCCACACACTGGAGTACAGAAAGGACTGGCTCTCCGCTGCGCGCCACAGCGACAAATGGCATCGAAAATAGATGTACGTATAGATTGAAATGTGTGAGATTTATTTATGTTTTTGTTTTATTTGATAGCTTTTTTCTGTATTCTTATTTAAAGGATAGCGAAATTATGTATTAGTTATTCTGTTAAGAAAGGCCACCTGATTTATCCGAGAGCCAGATGCAGGCATCAAAAGAGCCACGTCTGGCTCGCGAGCCAGAGGTTCCCAACCCCTGAGCTACAGGAAGCCAGTGAAGAGATTGTAGCAGTGGTGTGGTGTGTGAAAATTTGCAGAGGTTGAATAGCGGTCAAAGGTAAACCTGCCAGGAGTGAGTTGCAGTAATCTAGTCTTGACTTTACATGGGATTGAACAAGTATCTGAGTGGCCTTCCTGGAAAGAAATGGATGAATCCTTTGGATATTAAAGAGAAGAAATCAACATTATTGAGGAAGATTAGTGATATGAGAAGAAAAGGACAGGCTGTGGTAGTTTGATAGAGTAATCTGTGGTTACTGCAAGACTTTGTGCAGTGCCTAAAGGCGAGATCACAGCATTGTCCAAGGAGATTGCAGGATCTTGATGTGGGGATGAGTGAGCTGGGATGAACAGCAATTCAGTCTTTCTGGGATTAAACTTCAGCTGGTGAGCTGCCATGAGGAGACACTAGCCAGGCATGCAGAGATCCGGGTAGAAACATCAGTATCTGAAGGAGGAAAAGAGAGAACAAATTGAGTGTCATCTGTATAGCAGTGGTATGAGAACCCATGTGAGGGTATGACATCATCAAGGGTCTTTGTATAAAGAGAGAACAGAAGTAGACGAAGAACTGAGCCCAGGGATAATCCATTCATTCATTTTCTGAACCACTTAATCCTAATTCAGGTTGCGGGGAGGCTGGCACCCCTCTCTGGGCAAGGGCGAGATACAGCCTGATACAACCATTCATATTCACACTCACACCTAGAGGCAATTTGGAACAGTCAATTAACGTACTGTGTATGTTTTTGGACTGTGGGTGGAAACCGGAGTAGCCAGAAGAAAAGTCAGGGATAGTTTTTATTCTAAAACCAATTTATGGCCCACATGTTATTATTAAGGTCAGTCATAAAGATGATTCATTTCGTGAGCCGTCTGATCAATTGGTAATATGCCTGTTTGATCTCGTGGGTGATTGCCAATGAAAATTTCTGAAAACTGAAAAAAAAAAAAAATTAATAATGGGAGGGAAATACAGCAATGAAGCACTCAGCTGGATCTGTGTATGATTTTGTCCCATGAAATTATCCACTGCCATCCTCCCTCACTCACTTGACAAGCAGTTTAATCCTACTAGGGTGGAGACTGGAGCCTGCCTCAAGTGGATATAGAATGGCTTGTTAGGCCATTGCAGGTCCAACACAGAACCATTTGCACTCATCCACACCTTTGGGAAATTTGAAACAGTTCAAACCAATTAGCCGAAAAAAGTGCATGTTTTTAGACCTTGGGAGAGAATATGGGGTACCAATGGACGCCCATACATTCAAAGGGAAAACTTGCAGATTCCACACAGAAACTTCCTCTCCAAGCCCAGGGCTCAAACCCACAACCTTCCTACTGTAAGGTAGACGTGCTAATCACCGCACCACCGTGCTGCCCACTAGCCTCTTAATGCTGGCACGTCCACATCACAGCAAGAAGGCACTCTGGTTTCTTCCTATAGTCCAAATACATGCACAGTTGGCTAATTGGCTGTTTCACACTTTTCCTCGGGGTGAGTGTGAATTGCTTTTTATGTGGTGCTCCACTATGTCTTCGCTCAGTGTTGGCTGAGGTAGACTCCATCCTTCCCATGACCTGAATAGGATAAAAAGGCTCGTTAAACAGGGATCCCAGATCTCCGCTATTTTTACTTGAGTATTTTGCAGTATTCCGCTATTTTTTCAGCTTCAGGGGCCCTGCGGTCCCCTTGACCCCCAGGTGAAATATTTCATTTCCTCTATTTCTGAACCCGTTTCCTCTTTTTTTCTAAACCTCACTGGGATCCCTGGTTAAATGAATGCTTGTGAGAGAGAGTGAACTGTACACTTTAAGGTTGTAAAAAGTGAACAAGTAGTCATGTTCACTGACTGTGAATGTCAAGGTCATTTCTTTTGTACGTAAGTTAGCAAGTCATGTTGTTTTTTTTTCGTACAGAGTCCTACAATAAAAAATGAGGTAGTCTTTATATGTTTTGTGTATAATTATGTAGTATGAGTTCTTTTTAGTGCTATAGGACCATTAGACCGTTATTAAATGTTTGATATGTAATTAAGGGAGGAGAAGAGGCTCAGGGATTAAGCTGAATTAACTGAGTGATATGAATAACTCCATGTCTGGCAGTAAATGGAATAAAAAAAAAAAGAAATAAATAATGAATGCATTCTTGAAGGAGGAATTAGTATGTGTCTGTGTTTCTAAGCCTCAGGCCAAACTCTTGCAAGTGCATATGAAATATCTCCATCAGTCTCAGCTCATTAAAGGAGAGCTCATATCCATAGTGGAGGCTTTACTCACCATTCATAGTCTGACACATGTGACCTTGTCATGATTATTGGCTCAGTCAGATATCAATGCTCGCATTCTGAGAAGAAGATTGCACGCCTCTGGTCATTAATACAAACTCAGAAGTCCACCCAGAGTGTGACACCATCCTATTCCAGGATTCACTAATAAGCTCCAGACCTGGAATTCTGGAAAACAATGCATATGTGAACTTCGCTGAGATCCCTACACTGTACTCTGATGACCTGCTCTTCTGTCTGCAGTTCTCCTATATAGATGCTGACAGCATGACAGTCCCTGTGGTCCAGCTGACCTTTTTGAAGCTTCTGAGCGCTACAGCCAGACAGAACTTTACCTACATCTGCCAGAACTCACTTGGCTGGTACGATGTCACTAACTCCACGTACCAACACGCCTTGCGTTTCCGTGCCAGCAATGATGAGGAGATGACGCATGACAAAACGCCCTTCATAACACCTCTGTATGACGGCTGTCAGGTTAGTATGAAAACCCGGACCTGCTAAGTAGCATTGCTGCATCACAGTTTGAAGCATCGCTTTACTTTGCCACTCATGAGCCTGTGTCAGTTCAAAATCTACTTTACTCTAAATTTTTCCCATGTGTTAAAGAGTGTGTATGCATGAGAGTTTTTTATTCTAGCATTGTTCAATTAGCATAATATTTTTCAACTTCCAGACAGTGGGCCAATCAAATGGTTCATTCATTTTCTAAGCCACTTAAACCTAACTAAGACACGCAGGCCCATTTCAGCCGACTCTAGGAGAGGGAGGGTTCACCCAAGACAGTTCCACAGTCCACGGCAGGGCCAACACACACACACACACACACACACACACACACACACACACACACTCTCTCTCTCTCTCTCTCTCTCTCGCTCTCTCGCTCTTTGTTTTTTTTCTGTTTCTCTCTGTCATATCTAAGGGCAGCCTTCTTGCTATAAGACAAACATGCATACCACTACGCCATTGTACTGCCACAATTAGATCGTACCGTTCCTATTTAGTACAGTGCCTTTGCAAAGAAGTAAAAGTTATATAGTAGGCCCTTGACCATTCGCGGTTCAGCTCTCGTGCCCCTGCATACTCGCGGATTGGCAACAAACCCAGAAGTTACTGACACTTGATTCAAATTTAGCCAGTGGCTGAGAGCTTTTCCTTCTCCATCCTGCTGATTGGCTGCAGATTATGTGTACACCACTTTTTTTCTCCTTTGCGCACAAGTTATCAACGTGATTGCCTGAATTGTGAATTAAATTTTTTAGTGTGTTTTTAATGATGATTTAATCCCTATGATGCCACTCAAACGCTCTGCATCTTCTCTAGTTTCTGGTAAGGAGCCTAAGTGCTTTATTTATTCATAAATAAAATTCACAGTACAAAATTAAAAGGTTTTTATTTAATCATTACTGCAGTTTATTACATTATTACAGTATTGATGAGTAAGACTGTCTGTAGAATGTGTTTAAGAAGCATATTTTAGCGGATGTAATATCACACATAGGGTTTTATAACCGCGTCAATAACTTGCGGATTATCATGATACGCGGGAAGGGCTAGAACTGAACCATCACGAATAATGGGGGCCTACTGTACATTGTAATATTTTGTCAGTCTGCCTTTTGCCTTGATTACAACACATAATTTCCATGGCCCTGTTTGACAAGCAAGCAGATTCACAACATTCAATTCCGTGCAGTGTTGGGTTTATTTTTCATCAATGACTAGAATTGATTATGGAAAATTGAAACCCTCCATAAAGCCTTCTCCAGCACTCAAGCAAATACTTTCAATAAAGTTATGGTCAAGACTCTGTGGTATCAGATCATGTGAAAATAATTTGAAAATAATTCCTCATGCTCCCTGAACCACTCGTTCATTATTTGAGTCCTCATTTTATAACCATGCCTTCAGGGAAGAAAAAGCCCAGTGATGTAATAACCTGCTCATTCAGTACATTCACGTTGTCAATCTTCATTTTATTGTGACAGTAATGTTGTTGAGCCTTGAGCTGACCAACTGAAGCAACGTGATAAAATCAAGGATAAAAATAAACCAACAAATTATCAGTGTGAAGAACTTTTATTTTTTTTGCCTGACAGTGTATGATTGCTGCGACCCCAGAAGGGAACAGCCGAAAGGAAAAGAAGAAAAATGTAAACAGCAGGGCTAAACAATATTACAGTATAATATTGTGATTAAGTTGTGATACACTTTTTCTTCAAGATTTTTCAATATTTTAAAATGTTTTCATAATTGTTTTATACACTGAAAGAGGTTATAAATTTTCTAGAATTAACTCTTGATGTTAACCGTTAAAGTTGTGAAGTGACAGATGTTGTTCCCTCATCTTTAAAAGCTCATATAGAAATATTTTAAAGGTTCATGTTTACACTACAGTTTTTCTAGCATTTATTAATAAACCTGTTTGCCATGATGCATATCATGTTCTGTAAATTGAACTATGTGTCATGGTGTGTGTAGTGATTGGCATGTACACCTCATCAGCAACGAGGTACTGGGTTCACATTTTGGACTCAATGAGGGCATTTCTGTGTGGAGTTTGCATGTTCTTTCCATAGGTTGCATAGGCTTCCTCTAGTTTCTCTGGTTTACTCCAATAGTCCAAAGCGAATGCCCTATTCTTGATGGAGCTTTTACTTTTCACCACAAAATGGAAAACAGGTGATTTGAGACAATTAGTAAAATATAGTGAATTAGAGTTTGAGATCATTCAGACATGAATAGCAATTATTGCTGCCTTGGGCATCTTCTCTTTTAACAACCTGAACTAGTAGGAAGGGTAACCACTGTAATAATAATAATAATAATAATAATAATAATATAAAGGTTTTGGCACTAGTTGTCTGATGCTGGCATTATAATAGTGTCGCAGCACCTTGACAGGCTGAATAAACTTTAACTCTGGAGGAAATCAAGCAATCGATCGATCCGATGCCCCACCCCCATGTTTTTCTGGCTGCAATGTGGAGCGAAAGCAGGAAAGGTTAACATTGAGCTTTCTATTCACCTCATTTCACTAGCTTATTTTTTGTATCACCTGTTTTAGTTGAATTATCTGTGTAACGAGTTCATGTTACACGCTGTAATGTTTGGTGTTGTTTTCCTTCGTGAAAGTTTGTGAGCCTACCTGAGTTGTGTGCTTTTTTATTCTGAGCACCAAATCAGGCACTTGGCTGAGGCTCTGCTGATAATATTATTACCAATGCTGTTCTTATTACCAATTATTATAATATCACATGCCTTCATCAATTTTCCGAACCATTTAATCCTAATTAGGGTCGCAGAGAGATTGGCACCCATCTCATCTTACTTTGGGTGAGGACAGAGTATATCCCGGACAGCTCACCAGACCATCGCAGGGCAGGAACACGATGACAGTTATGCATCCCTACTCTTGACAAAACTCAACTATGGTTGTTTTATATGTCTCTCACCATAGACAGTGAGCGACATGGCCGGCCTTTGATAACCCATTAGCCTCAGTGGGGGACAACAGTGACAACCCAGCGTGAGCGGGCTTGGACCCCCGATCTCTGGATCAGTAAGCCAGCCCTCCACCACCGGGCCACCACGGCCCTTGATCATAATAACAATTAATAATAATAATAATAATAATAATAATAGTAAGAAGAAGAAGTTTGCATGTTCTTCCTGTGCTTGCGAGGGTTTCCTCTGGGTACTCCTGTTTCCTCACACAGTCAAAACATACACAGCTATTTGGTTGTTCCAGATCACCTCTAGTTATGAGAGTTTTATGACTCTGTGGTAGCCTCTGCAATCCTCTACGCTGCCATCTGCTGGGCCCCGGGCAGCACAGAGCGGGACAGAAAGAGACTGAACAAGCTGGTCAGGAGGGCCAGCTCTGTCCTAGGCTGCCCACTGGACTCTGTGGAGGAGGTGAGTGAGAGGAGGATGGTAGCAAAGCTCACATCCATCCTGTCCAACAGCTCTCACCCACTGCACCAGACTGTCGAGGAGCTAAGCAGCTCCTTCAGTGGACGACTGAGGCATCCTCAGTGCAGGAAGGAGCGCTACCGCAGGTCGCTCATTCCCACCGCTGTCAGACTGTACAACGCCACTTTGTAACTGTCTGTGAAAATACCGGTTATGTGCAATAAAAACCCCGTGCACTTTAATCAACCACATCTACCCCACTGACTGTGAACCATATCAACCCATCTACTCTGCACTCAGATACATTACACTTTAATATAGGCCAATCTATAAAGTTGCTCCATTCTTTTCTTTTATTGTTTAGTAATTTATACTATTTATGTATCTATTTATTTATTTACTTATATAATATATATGTATGTGTGTATGTTCGTACTTGTATCTATTTTTGCACCCCCTACTGATAGTACCTCAAGAGCCTGTAACAGTGAATTTCTCCATTGTGAGATTAATAAAGCTGTATCTTATCTTAAGTATGAATGTATGTATGTTGGCCCTGCATTGGTCTGGTGAGCTGGATAGGGTGTGCCCTTCCTTCACCCATAGTCACTGAATAAGTGCCTGCACCCCGTAACCCTCATTAAGGTAATGAAGCTTAGAAAAATAAATGTATGA
The DNA here is from genome assembly GCA_024760905.1 of Plotosus lineatus. Taxonomy (NCBI): domain Eukaryota; kingdom Metazoa; phylum Chordata; class Actinopteri; order Siluriformes; family Plotosidae; genus Plotosus; species Plotosus lineatus. The sequence goes on along the minus strand of CM045728.1, from coordinate 87,575,172 downwards.
ATTTTTTTTTTTTTTTACTCTGGGGGGTCATTTACATCTTTAATAAAATAGACTTAATTTCCTACGTTGAATGATTTATAATACCCCTGATACAGCCGAAGGAGCAGTGATGATTGTCCATTTTGATGTAAATGTCATTTTTGTATGGTTCTCATCAAAATAATATTCTGTTTACATTATCTTGTTATCTTGTTGTTGTATGAAACAGATATGTGTGTGTACTTCTGATAAGTACAAGAAATGCTCTTTTGTTTACATTTATTTCCCTTCGATCCATTATTCAATTTCAAAGCACAGTAATCCACCAGGTATTAAAGTCTCTCTCTGTGTCTCAGTGTCTCAGGCTCTCGGAGAGATAGTCCGTGAAACTTCCCACAGTTCCTGCTGTAATTTGAACTCAGCGTGACGGCATATTTGCACAAAGAGTGTATACAGCCATAGTCGATCTGAATATCTCTGTAAAGAGAGAGAAGATATTACAGGCAGTATTCTGCAATTTTAACCAAGCGTGTAATTATTCTCCTCACAAAAAAAAAAAAAAAAAAAAAAAAAAAGGTGAGTTGTGAGATATGAGCTGCGCTTTTCGGTTTCACACCTCATGCAATTATAAAAGTGATTTTCAGAAAAGAAAGTTCGAAAGCAAAATAAGCAAAGGAAAGTATTACTATCAGATGATGTGCAGGTGTTTACCCAGAATGCACTGCAAGTTTTGTCATGGTTATGGAAAGAAAAGATGGAAGACAGTAACGTAACATAAAGGTTTTACAATTGTTATTCATTCATTCATTCATTCATTCATTAATCCTTATCACAGAAGGCCCCGCCCTGTTTCTATTACATCCTCAAAAATTTACAAGGACTTAGTATGAACCTGGACAACATAGTAGAAATGAGGATGTTGTGTGGTCTTCATGGATGGTCAAACTGTGGATATGTAAAAAACAAAGTGTGGATGTGGACTAATAAGGACACACTAAGGGAGTGATCACAGTAAAAGGTGACATAGAAAAGCGACTGATGCAAATTTATTTATTTATTTATTTTCCCCCCCAAATTTTGAAATACATGTCAAGGTGTTTTGTGACTCCACATGTAATGAAATATTTTATGTGTTGAATATATACAGATGCTCCCCAACTTACTTTCAGTTTTACGTTTTTTTTTTTTTTGATTGTACGTTTTTTTTCCAAAAAAAAGTCATTTTGAGTTCAGACGTACCTACGTAGTACACTGATGTAATGATGCAATGACGTAATGATGCTGCGTCCATTGTTTACAAACGACAGACTGAACGTGTCCCTCCTTCTTCCCAGTTCAGTTTTATATATATATATATATATATATATATATATATATATATATATATATCAGTTATATAGCGTGTTACTCTTGTTTTAAGACGTTACCTCTGTGATCTTTGTGTTTACACTGTTTTGCGGACTTTTGTACCCGAAGCAAATATGGTTGGTCAGAAGCGTAAGCCTACTAGCATGGGTGCAAGTCTCATACACAGAGATGAATTAACTATCTGCTCGGATGGGTGCAATTTACCATGCATACTCAGTTAAGCAAAGAGAGTTGTAAAATGAATGAAAACCCGAATCCAGGAAAGAGAACTCTCCGCTTCGCTGGTGATTCACATCAGTGCAGGCTGTGTTCTAAACAAGTTCAACGGCACCCTTGCACACTTGAAAGACCGGAAGTCTGTATAACCCACAGCAAGTACACTACTTTCACAAGTACACTACATTCGGTTTTGAGTGCCTCACATATTGTAAGCGTTGATTGGCTGTTTTAAGCTTCATGTAACGTGACTCGGTATAAATAAGTGACTTATTTGAAATGAATGTTGATATTATTTGATATATTTGATATTATTTTACAATGTTATATTTATAATAATTGATTTAGGGGTGTTTTATGAGATACGGTAATGGTATTTATGGATGTATAGTACAGTATGAGCGTCACACGTCATACGTCACTGTAACAACTTACGTTCACTTTCAACTTACATTCGGATTTCCGGAACGAATTAAAAACGTGTCAGGGAGTGTCTGTATATGGCGCGAAAGTCGCGAGAGTAATTTGCGATTGGTTGCCACATGTTTGGGGAAACAATGTGTGGTATGAAATTAAAGGAAACATGTTAGATGCTGTGAGAAACTGGCATGGACAAGATAAGGAACTTGAAAATTTTGTGTTTGTGTTTTTTTTTTTTCACTTTGACCATGCCCCCGCTGCATTCAGAGAAATTTTCAGAGCACAGTGTAGATCAACATTTTTTTTAATAAATCCAAAAGTCATATATGTGACTATTTTTATATATATGTGACTAATATATATATTATTATATATTATATATATGTGACTATTTTTACTTTTTTTATGTCTGTACAGGAACTGAATAAAGTTTAGTGGTTGTGCTGTTACAGGAAAATAATCAATGATGCAGCCAGTTTTGTTTGACACTCCAAAGTGACATTCCGACAATGTCACAATACACTTTTTTATTTATAACTATGTTCAGTGGTGTCGAACGTCCATGACATTCTAAAGTAGTTTTTTTCTTCATTTACATTGTGTTTTTTATTGTCTTAAAAAAAAACAAACACCCCAACCCCACCCCTCCCCCAGTGCATCTCTCACTGTCTAAGAACCATTGCTGACTATCATCAAGAGTAGGCTGCATAGCTGTCAGTGTGTTTCCCCACCCTGTGATGGCCTGGTGAGTTGTCCAGGGTGGATTCTGATCCATCCCAGAGTCAGCTGAGATGGGCGCCAGACTGCCCATGACCCTAATTAGGATTAAGCAACTCAGAAAATGAATGAAAAATCAAAACATGAAATGCAATAAGAGAATAAGATATAGAAAATAATAGAAAAAGTGAGAAAGAAGAGAGGGAGAGAGACAGACAGAGAGCTATGTCCATCTCACAGCAGCAAGGGTTTGTGTCCTGGGCTCAGCGGGGGAGTTTCTTTGAGCTTGTGTGGGCTTCCTCTAGGTACTTTGGTTTCCACCCACAGTGCAAAGACACGCACAGTATGATAATCGACTGTTTTAAATTGCCCCTTGATGTGTGTGTGTGTGTGTGTGTGTGTGTGTGTGTGTGAATGGTTGTGTGTGTGTGTTACCCTGCTATAGGCTGTGATAGGCTCCAGACTCCCCACAACCAAGTCTCAACTTAGGCTCCAGCCTCCTCGCTAACCTAATAGGATTAATCCATTCAGCAAATGTGAGAGTGACTGAGATGTTGAGTTGCACAATAATTTATCTAATTTATTCCAAAATAAGAAATTCTAGAATTTCTAGAGCCACTGCTAGACCAGATGTTTCATTCATTCATTCATTTTCTGAGCCCCTTACTCCTAATTATGGTATGGGGAGGCTGGTGCCCATTTCAGCCGACTTTGGGCAAGGGCAGGGTACACCCTGGACAGCTCACCAGGCCATTGCAGACCAGCTGTTTCATTTCAGCCAAAATTCAGATATATTTGTTCATTTTCTATTTGTTTATTCTAATGGAGTGAATTTAGCTGAATGGAAAACTCTATACAGCCTTGCTGTTTCTTTTTAAATCAAAATGACAGGAAATTCATCTTATATCAACATTAACTCTTAAATTCTTGAATTTATTCAGATCAATATATATTTTTTTTACATGTTAAGTCATATTATTATTGTGTTTTTTCTTATAGACACGCAAAGGCCAGGACAGGACAGTGCTGGTGATCAACTCTCCGAGATCAGAGCTGCTTCCCATCATCGACGTTTCTGTGTCAGATTTTGGAAAATCCAACCAGAAGTTTGGCTTCCAGATCGGACCTGTGTGTTTTAGTGGTTAACCAAATGAGACCCAGGGCTCAGGACTCCATCTGTACCACACGCTATATTTATTTTTTATGTGTGCATGCAGCAGTACTGTCACATGCAGTTTCGATTCTTCTGTGCACATTTTTTTTAATGAAACCAAAAAGGTGCAAAGACCAACCCATGAGGAACAGAGCAAAATTTCTGTGTGTGTATGGACATGTTTTTTTTTTTTTTTGGTTTGTTTGTTTATTTTTGTTTCTAGTCAAATGTGGTGTGGGACAGAATTAATGCGCCACATCCACTTGAACCTGACACTCAGAAGCACAATTCCGAACTGTCCCCTCATCAGGCCTGCGTTTTGGCCACTTATCCCGCAATGTAGCAGAAGACTCGATTTTCAATGGCATGGATGGCTTGCTTGTTTGTTTTCATGTGTGATGTAATTCTAAACTAATTTGCCACTTGAGGATTTGGCTACAGCATTGAGGAGTACATATTTAAATATTTTATTTTCTCTCACCTCGGCTGCAGTATCACGTCAACTGAAGCAGTTATACCTCAATCCTGACAAGCAAATGCTGCCTGCATCCAATTAATTGTTCTCCTAGATGCTTTCTGTCACACATCAGCTACGTAGCTTTGTTCATCTATAATCGGTGTGTCATCATAAATAAACAGCGCCGTACACTTCTCATGGTTTAAGCAGGGTGTGTTGTGCAAGGCAGCTTATTAATAAGAAGAGTAGCCTTTTCGGATAGGATGTAGGTCCTTGCTTGTGATGTTTTCTCAGGTCAGGTAACATAGTTGGCATTTTATTACACCATATTTCACAGTATAGTGAGCTGCATTGGTTCCAGAGCCAGATTTATAATGATGGGCTTGATGCACAGTGTTGAAACTGAAACACACTTTATAAGTTTGCGTATTTAATGTTTTTAAACCCTGTTCAGCTTCAGTTGTGCGTTTTGTGGTTGTATTACAAAAATATCCCAAAACTTAAGATCTAAAGAGTTCCTGACAACAATTTACCAAATAAAATGAAAAGGGCATTCAGAGAGTGCAAACCTCTGCCAAACCCAAAAATCAATGCTGGGCCTGCTGTGATATTCATAATAAATAAATCTAAATAAACACCCCCAGAATGTTAAAGAATCTCTTAAAAAAACTGTGGATCCAGAATTCAAACCAAATTTGAATGGAGGGTTACGTGGGTCATACTCCACCTCTTCTTAAAAAAAAAAAAAAAAAAAATTCATGCATGACTTTTTTTGCATAAAACAAAGCTAACAAACTCACAATTCAAAATAAAACATAATAATGATAATAATAATAATAGTACTGATAATAATGATGATAATAATAATAATAATAATAATAATAATAATAATAATAATAAACAATGCAAAACCTAATAATAAAAATAAATAAATAACTAATGCAAAACCCTCTAAACTTCGCGGCAGAGGAAATTAGTTTTAGATAAAATAAGTTGATGCTAGGATGCTGAAGCATGCTTTATTTTTTCCATCTGAGCAAACCCTCTCTATTTGTCTCTCAATGATATAACTGTACTGTGATGAAACGCATCAGTGCTGGTATTATTACCAAAACTGAAATGATTTTATGTGTTAAATCCTCCATGGTCGCAGCATGGTGGTGCAGTGGTTAGCATGTCCACCTCGCTGCAAGAAGGTCTTGGGTCCAAGTCCAAGGTTTGGGACTTTCTGTATGGAGTTGGCATGCTTTCTTGTGTTTCCTCTGACTATTCCAGTTTCCTTCCACAGTCCAAAGACATGCACATTAGGCTAATTGACTGCTTCACGTTACCCCTGTGTGTAAATGTAAGTGTGAATGGCTGTGTTTGTGTGTTGGCATTGATGGTGTAAATGTCTTCACTCAGTGTTGGCTGAGATAGGCTCCAGCATCTCAATGACCCTAATAGACGATTTGGCGGTTCAGAAAATCAGATGAAATCTTAAAAAGTTGATCCTAAAAGAGAATCGGGAGTTTAGTACTTCTCTATATTGTGAAATTTGGAAAGGATTAAAACTCAAATACAGACTCAGATGCACAGCAGCAAGGTTTATTTTAGAAGAATTGCATCAAAAGATTTTTAGATTTTCAAATTATTTTTAATATGATGATTACATTATCTATTTATAAGGTACTTCATAGCAACAAATTGTTGTTTAGTAACAGTATTTTATAAAGTAAAAACACCACTGAATATTGTATATTATTATACTGTACTGAATATCAGCCAATCAGAATTGAGTATTAAAATGAGACATTAAATAAAGCATATCTTAACACCCTGTAGCAGCAGCATGGCAGTGTAATGGTTAGCAAGACCGCGCTACAACAAGAAGGCCCCCAAACTTGGCGAGGGTGTTCTGGTTTCATGCACATTAGGCTAACTGGGTGTTCCAAATTGCCCCTAGGTATGAGTGTGAGTGTTGGTGAGTGTTTTGCCCACTGATGAACTAGCTAGATGTTCCAGGTGTACCCAGAATGGGCTGAGATAGGCTTTTGCCTTCGCTGCAATCTTTGTATAATTAAATAGTTCAACAAATAAATGAATGAATGAGTAAACACCCTGTAACCAGGGTTGGGGCAAAGTTTGTTGCTTCCCCAAGCCTCTTGAATAGGATTGTATGAAACTCTTCTTATTTTCAAGTCTTCTTCTTTTCCTTTCGGCTTTTCCCTTCAGGGGTCGCCACAGCGAATCATCTGCCTCCATCTCACCCTATCCTTTGCATATTCTTCTCTTACACCAACAACCTTCATGTCCTCCTTCACCACATCCATGAATTGTCTCTTTGGTCTTCCTCTAGGCCTTCTGCCTGGTAGTTCCAGCCTCAGCATCCTATTACCAATATACTCACTATCCCTCCTCTGTACATGTCCAAACCATCTCAATCTAGCCTCTCTGACTTTGTCTCCAAATCATCTTACATGTGCTGTCCCTCTGATGTGCTCATTCCTGATCCTATCCATATCTGGAGAATTCCCTACCTCATACCTTCTGAGAATTAACGGTTACTATCAAATTAATAACGTATAAGTACCAGCGTATTAATGTAAACCTGTTATTTACCTCACAGTCAGAACTCCTTTAAGATCGAGATTATGGATACAAGTGCTTTAGCATTGCTAATGACTGTGGTTGGATCATTTGCATTATGTTTGTGTTTATTTGTGTTACAGGATTATTGTTAAATAACGCTAACAGCACTAATGTTACATTCACGTAGTAAACAAGTGAAGTTCAGGACATTTCTGTAATATGCCCCGTAGTCGTGATTCATACTTTTATTTTCTCACATTCTTCATCACATGATTGTGTAAAATTGTGCTTTGAGGTGCTACAGATTTTGTTATTGTTGTGGTATAATTTTGTACAATTTTATATCATGTCTTGAGAGGGCAGGATGGAGAGTAAAGGAGGAAGAGCTCGGTGGTGCTAAGAAAACACCTAAAGGTTTATCCTGGTGCTAATCCTGATGCTAATCCTTACTTAACATTCAATATTTTATCTAATCCCATACACGTCCAAGGGCGTGGCAATGAGTGAAGTGGAAGCGATAGCTAAATCTTTTGAAGATGACAGCCTTGAATTAATTCTCCGTGTCTTTCTTCTTCCTCTTCCTGTCCTCACTGTATGTATAGTATCTGTGGTACTAATTTTATGTACTGTACAGTTATTTACAGATATTTGATTAAGAGCAGTGTGCTTCCTGGATGATGGGGGAAAATATGTAAAATGTATTTGTAAAAATAATTAAATAAATAAAACCAAACCAGCAGGAACATACAACAAGGTGGCCAGAATAGTCAGAGAGACTTGTGTATGTGTGTGTGTGTGTGTGTGTGTGTGTGTGTGTGTGTGTGTTGCTGTTCTAGGAATCACACACGGTGATGTTTTCTCTAAGGCAACAGAAAAACTCATGTCTTTATTAACTGCTTGCACATTCTTTCTCAACCCTTCTTCCGCCTTCCATTTTCCCCTTCCTTCTCTGTATGCTTGTAATCAGCGTCACTTCCCACCTCTTAGATGTAATCAACTCTGATTCACTCCCAAGTTCATTTATTTCAATTAACTTTTGTTTCTCTCCCCAGGGGAACGACTGAAGAGAGAGGGAGTCAGACATACAGGCTGGTGTGTGTGTGTGTGTGTGTGTGTGTGTGTGTGTGTGTGTGTGTGTGTGTGAGACAGAGAGAGAGAGAGAGAGAGAGAGAGAGAGAGAGAGAGAGAGAGATGTAAACAGCTCTAGATTAGAAAATGAGCCAGTGAGGATTAGGCATACAGTACCTGTGGAGAAACATGGTAAAATAGAGAAGGGAATTAAATAGCCACCCAACAACCTGTCTCACTGTGTCTCTTCCTCTCTTATATACACACCTCTGAGCAGTATCAACAACCAAGGAGTATTATTAATTACAGACGCTCCACAACTTTTAGTTTGGTTCCCGAAGGCCGAACGTAAGGTGAAAAAAAACGTAAGTTGTTACTGTACGTTCCAGCGGTGTATGACGTTCATACTGTACTATACATCCATAAATACCATTGACATATCTCATAAAACACCCCTAAATCAATTATTATAAACATAACATTGTAAAATAATATCAACATTAATTTCAAATCAATTAAATTCAAGCAAAATCATTTCTTCTTCTTTTCCTTTCGGCTGTTCCCTTCAGGGGTCGCCACAGCAAATGATCTGCCTCCATCTCTCCCTATCCTCGGCATCTTCTACTCTTACTCCAACGACCTTCATGTCCGCCTTCACCGCATCCATAAATCTTCTCTTTGGTCTTCCTCTGGGCCTTTTGCCTGGTAGTTACAACCTCAGCATCCTACGACCAATATACTCACTATCCCTCCTCTGTACATGTCCAAACCATCTCAATCTAGCCTCCCTGACTTTGTCTCCAAAACATCTAACATGTGCTGTCCCTCTGATGTACTCATTTCTGATCCTATCCATCCTCGTTACTCCCAAAGAGAACCTCAACATTTTCATCTCTGCTACCTCCAACTCTGACTCCTGTCTTTTCCCCAGGGCCACTGTCTCTAAACCATACAACATAGCTGGCCACATCACCGTCTTGTACACTTTTCCCTTCATTCTTGCCGATACTCTCCTATCACACATCACACCAGACACTTTTCTCCATCCATTCCAACCTGCCTGCACTTGCTTCTTCACCTCTTTTCCACACTCTCCATTGCTCTGGATTGTTGAGCCTAAGTAATTAAAATCCTCCACCTTCTTTATCTCTGCTCCCTGTAATCTCAAAGTTCCTCTTGGGTCCTTGTCGTTCACACACATGTATTCTGTCTTACTAAGACTAACCTTCAATCCCCTCCTTTCCAGGGCATACCTCCACCTCTCTAGATTTTCCTCCACTTGGTCTCTGCTCTCACTACAGATCTGCAAACATCATAGTCCATGGAGATTCTTGTCTACCCTCGTCTGTTAGCCTGTCCATCACCATAGCAAACAAGAAGGGGCTGAGAGCTGACCCTTGATGCAGTCCCACCTCCACCTTGAACTCTTCTGTCACACCGACAGCACACCTCACCACTGTCTTACATCTCTCATACATGTCCTGTACCACTCTAACATACTTCTCTGTCACTCCAGACTTCCTCATATAAGACCACAGTTCTTCTCTTGGCACCCTGTCATATGCTTTCTCCAGATCCACAAAGACACAATGCAGCTCCTTCTGACCTTATCTGTACTTCTCTATTAACATCCTCAAAGCAAACACTGCATCTGTGGTGCTCTTTCTTGGCATGAAACCAAACTGTTGACAAATGCTGACCTCTGCCCTTAGTCTAGCTTCCACTATTCTTTCCCATAGCTTCATTGTATGGCTCATCAACTTTATCCCTCTGTAGTTGCCACAACTCTGTACATCTCCCTTGTTCTTAAAAATGGGCACAAGCACACTTCTCCTCCATTCCTATGGCATCTGCTCACTTTCTAAGACCTTGTTGAATATTCTTGTCAGAAAATCTACTGCTACCTCCCCTAGACACTTCCATACCTCAACTGGTATGTCATCAGGGCCAACTGCCATTCCACTCTTCATCCTCTTCAATGCCCTCCTCACTTCTCCTTTACTAATCTTTGCTACTTCCTGCTCCTCAACGGTCACCCCTTCTACTCTTTTTTCTCTCTCATTTTCCTCATTCATCAGCTCTTCAAAGTACTCTTGCCATCTTCCCAGCACACTTCTGTCATCAGTCAATACATTTCCCTCTCTGTCCTTTATCACTCCAACTTGCTGCACGTCTTTCCCATCTCTATTTCTCTGCTGTGCTAACCTGTATAGATCATTTTCTCCCTCCTTACTGTTCAACCTATCATACAAGTTATCATACGCCCTCTGTTTGGCCTTTGACACTGCTACCTTCGCCTTACGCTGTGTCTCCCTGTACTCCTGTTTACTCTCTTCGGTCCTCTCAATGTCCCACTTCTTCTTGGCTAACCTCTTCTTTTGTACACACTCCTGCACTTCCTCATTCCACCACCAAGTTTCCTTATCTACTTTCCTTCCAGAGGACACACCAAGTACTCTCCTACCGGTCTTCCTGATCACATTGGCTGTGGTTGTCCAGTCCACTGGAAGCACTTCCTGACTACCCAAAGCCTGTTTCAACTCCTCCTTGAAGACAACACGACACTCTTCCTTTTTCAGCTTCCACCACTTTGTCTTCTACTCTGCCTTTGCCTTTTTCACCTTTCTCACCATCAGTGTCATCCTGCACACCACCATCCTATGCTGTTTGGCAACACTCTCACCCACTACTACTTTGCAGTCACTGACTTCCTTCAAATTACATCGCCTGCACAAGATGTAGTCTACCTGTGTGCTCTTACCTCCGCTTTCATAAGTCACCCTATGCTTCTGTTTCTTCTTGAAGAAAGTATTCACCACAGCCATTTCCATCCTTTTTGCAAAATCGATCAACATCTGTCCTTCTGTGTTCCTGTCCTGGATACCAAACCTGCCCATCACTTCCTCGTCCCCTCTGCTGCCTGCACTAACATGTCCATTGAAGTCTGCTCTAATGACCACTCTTTCACCTCTGGGGGTATTCTGCATCGCTTCATCTAACTCACTCCAGAATCTCTCCTTCTCTTCTTGCTTACATCCTGCCTGTGGGGCATAAGCACTAACAACATTGACCATCACGCCTTCAATTTCTAACTTGAGACTCATCACTCTGTCAGACACTCTTTTCACTTCTAGAACATTCCTGACAAACCCCTCCTTCAAGATGACTCCTACTCCAATTCTCTTCCCATCCACACCATTATAAAACAGTTTAAACCCTGCTCCTAAGCTTCTAGCCTTGCTACCTTTCCACCTTGTCTCCTGAACACACAGTATGTCCACCTTCCTCCTCTGCATCATGTCAGCCAGCTCCCTATCTTTTCCTTGCATAGTTCCAACATTCAACGTCCCTACTTTCAGTCCTAGGCTCACGCATTTCCTCTTCTCTCTCTGCCTACGGACACGCCTCCCGTCTCTCCGTCTTCGACCAACAGTAGTCCAATTTCCATCAGCACCCTGTTGGTTGACAGCACTGATGGCGGTCGTTGTTAACCCGGGCCTCGACCAATCCGGTATGAATTCTGTATTGATCATTTGCATTTTTAAATGTGGCAGAAGTTTTACGCCGGATGCCCTTCCTGTCGCAACCCTCTGCATTTATCCGGGCTTGGGACCGGCATAAGGGGGAGAGACACTGGTTAGTGCCCCCCCCCCCCCGCCTCATGGCTGCATTTCAAGTAAAATCATTTGAAATAGATAAATTTTAATCAAATTCACTCATCATATCAAATAAAGTATCAAATATTACCTTTAACATGCTCTGTGATGTGATCTTTCTGCTTGTAAATGGTTCCGATGGTCGACGGAGCCATTTGGAAGAAACGTGCAACATTCACATGTTTTTCACCAGCATCAATTTTCTTGATAAAAGCCATCTTCGTTTCTAATGAGATGGCTTGCCGCTTTTTATGATTACCATTATCACTAGTAGGTTTACGTTTCTGACCAACCATATTTGCTTACGGTTACAAAAGTCCGCAAAACAGTGTAAACACAAAGATCACAGAGACGACGTCTTAACACAAGGGTAACACGCAGTGAACTGGGAAGAAGGAGGGGCACGTTCAGTCTGTTGTTTGTAAACAATGGACACAGCATCATGCGTAAGTAGCGTATTACGTCAGTATACTACGTAGGTATGTCTCATACTACAGAGAGCACGCTAAACTCAAAATTTGACATAATTTTTTTTTTTAACTTAAAATCGAAAAATACGTAAAACAAATTAACCTAAGTCGGGGAGCGTCTGTAATGTTTTAATTTAAATGCAAATATATACATACACTGTCTGTCCAAAAAAAAAAAGGTTTCACACCAATATGTTGTTGTTCCGCCTTTATCCTTACTTTCAGCACGAAATCAGCATGCCATTGTTTCAAATAACTTAAAGCAACATAGCATTTATTTCCATTCAGTTTTGTGTTAATTTAATTAAAAAATTTTGACATTGTGAATTGATGAAGAAAAAACTGAACAACTCCATAAAGTCTTCTCCTGCATATTCCAAAAACTTTCAAGAGGGCTAACATTAGGATTCTCGGGTGCCAGGAAATATCGTCAACCGAGAATTCACAAGGTCTATCTGCCATTGGAATTAAATGGTTTAGATAGACCTAGTTAATTCTCAGTTGACAATGCATGTACAGTATGTGAAAATGGTTCTTCATGCTTCCTGAACCACTCTTTCATTATTTGAGTCTTCATTTTATATCTGGGCAATCAGGGAAGAAAAGGTGCTTTGATGTGATAACCTGCTCATTCAGTACATTCCGCTCATTAGCTGCTTCATTTTATCGCCACAATAATGTTGCTGAGCCTCAAGCCAACCAACCAGAACAACAATGCCACGGAGATTACATGCTGTGATCAAAGACCGATGCTCTCCAATGAAAATCTTACAGTGTGCTACTTTTTTTTGGCCAAGGAAAGTGTGTATATTTATTTACCCCATACTACGGCACAGTCTGATTGCTTCTCGATCTCTGAATTCTAAGAGTGGATAATGCCTCACTGGAAACTTGCAGCATGGTGGTGTAGTGGTTAGCACGCCATCCTTAGCAAAAAGATTTTGGGTTCAATTCCGAGCTCAGGCTCTGTGTGGAGGTTGCATGTTCTCCCCATGCTTGCCTCCGGGTACTCCAGTTTCCTCCCACAGTTGAAAAACATGCAAAGTAGTTGAAATCCAACTCGCCCCTAGGTTTGAGTGTGAGTGTGAATGGTTGTGTGAGTGTTGGCCCTGTGATCACCTGGCGAGCTGTGTATCCCGCCCTTGCCCAGAGTTGGCTGAGATGTGCGCCAGCCTCCCTGCAACCCTAATTAGAATTAAGCGGAACAGAAAATGAATGGAAATAGCAGACATGGTTTTTAGTCACTGAGCCTAAAATCCTAGAAACTCACATAATGCCTCCCCAGAAAATACAAAGAAAGTTCCACAATATGTGTATTTTTCATGTTACAAATTTTTGTATTTTTCATGTATTTACAAAAGCACTTTATTCAAACTGTGAATGAATTTCAAAAGAAATCTGTCATCAAACTGGTACCACTGCTATGCTCATTTACTGTCCAAACATAAATGTTGCCATTCGCTGTTTACTTCAGCAAGGTCTTAACAGCGAGACAAAATTCAAACAGAAATACAAGATAAAGAAAAAGCAAAACTAAACAAGTGTCTAAGGAATTTTTTTTCCTGTGTGAAAAGCCACAGCGGTGCTGAAAACTAGCTTTGAGATGAACCAAACACCACTCATTATCCATCACAGGCAGTCTGAAATTCACTGAAGCCAATAAAGTGATAAACAAGATGGAACACTGAGGAAACTCTTCACCAATATATACTGAACCTGCCATGAATTATTCTTTTAGTACATATGTACAAGACAGTGGATAACACCCTCTGATACTGAATATTTCTCAATCATATGAAAACTGAATTCTAGAATTTTTTATGTACTCACTTTCACTCATTTACTTAACTGCTTAGTTCTTCTGCCCAGGTCACGGGGAGTCTGGAGTCTATCTTAACCAACATATGGACAAAGGCAAGGTACGCCCTGAACAACTAGCCAAATAATAGATCAAATTCGCATCTCGGCTCGAGCACGCCATCATGGGATCGTGACTACCATACAAGCTACCAATATGGCGGAAATAAACCTTGGTGTGGATGAGAACTGCACTATCGAAACGTTCAATTTATGGAAAGTTTCCGACCTTCGAGCATATTGTATATGTAGGGGTCTTCCCGGTTGTTCCCACAAGCATAAAGATGAACTTGTTGCGCTTACATTTGCGGCGACGTTACAAAAGCTGCCTATAGTTTCGTCAAAGGCCAAGGAATCTAAACAAATCCAACGTGACAATGCCAGCTTGTTAACATTTGAAGTGGCTGAGGAAAGCGTGACAATTCCCGACCCCTTGGGACTTGAAGACGGCTGGGAGACAGAAAATGACGCCTTATTGAAGTGGCCCCCCGTGTATGTACGCTGACATAGCGGATTTTTTGTTAATTAAGAACCAGGCACCCCTACTAGTGCGACTTCATAATGACTACAAAGAAGGTAAATAAAAGTTTGACAGGTGTCACCGAGTGATCTGACAGCTCTTGTTTGTCTATTTTACAAATTAACATAACAGTAATTTTCAAGATCTAAGTCTATGATATTTAATGATCACGGCATCGCCAATTTTTATGGTAATTTAACAGGTAAATAAAATGTAATATTGTCTATAGGGTCTATGAATTTCAATAAAGAACACTTTCATTATAAACTTACTGCTTTAATCCAACGTTTGTGTCCCTCCGGATCCTTCAGCTTGGTAGTGAAGGTAAATAATGTGAATGGCGGGGGACATGTACACGTGTTACTCCCAAATTTGCAGGCATGTATACTGCAAATTTCCTTTTTCCAACGCTCGAGATGATGAATGCCGTTCCCACAGTTCACTACGGCACAATACGCACCTGGCGTATCGATAATTTAAGGCTAAAAGCAGGCTTTAAGCGACAGTTGTTAGCAAAAGCAAGTGGCTACAAGAAAGTTTGGTAGCAGTGACCCTCTGACCAGATGTTAGGTCATGCTCCTTGCACACGCGCAGTCGTAATGCGAATTTGATCTATTGCAGGGAAACACACCTACAGTAGAACCATTCACACTCACCTTCACATGTATGGGCAATTCGGAACAGCGAACTGGACTGATGTGCAGGTTTGTGGATGGTGGTAAAAAACTTACGTACCCAGAGATAACAAACGCAAGTATGGGAAGAACATGCAAAGTCCACACAGCTACATCCAAGCCTGGGACTCAAACCTAGGACCTTCTTGCTGTGAGGTTGACGTGCTCACTATTATGCCACCATGTCACCCAAAGTTATTTTATTATTTATTCAAAATACTTTACAAGCTGACAGTTACTATACTATATTGCGCATGCCAGTGGTGCAGGAAGAACTGAGCTTAATCTTTGGGAACAATGCAATAATATGGTTATTTGATGGCAATGATGCAGTACCATGAATTATTCGATTGCTTTCTACCAGCCTGAAATAAGCAAACATCTTGAGTAAGTAATAATTTATATTTATAGTTTATTACTTGGCCTTTGGTCTCTGTGAATAACAACCCATTGATTGAATAATACTCTGTATTATTCTATGCCTCATTCAGTAAATACTCAATATCCCAAGAAAGTGAATGGTGTGTGTGTGTGTGTGTGTGTGTGTGTGTGTGTGTGTGTGTGTGTGTGTGAGAGAGAGAGTCAAATAATATTTCTTTTTCCCTTGGTTGATACAATGGGATTAAGACTTGCCTTTTTTTTTTAATCCAAAGACAGTGATGCAGCAGGATTTTAGTCTTTTAGGCTGTTCATCTCCTGTACTTTCATGTTCAAGTTCTAATGTGTACGATGTTGAACTTCATTTCCTTTCGGCTTTTTCCCTTTTTCACGGGCCGCCACAGCAAATCATCTGATTTTTTACATCGGATGCCCTTCTTGACACAACTCTTTAGCAAGGGACAGAAGCACGCTGACGGCTTTGCAGCTACTCTTTACAAACGTCAGTGATTACATGAACCTCTCACAATAGACAGTGAGAGACATGGCCCACCTTTGATAATGCTGCACTTGGGGGGCAGTGACAACCTTGTGGAGCGTGGGACTCAAACCCCCAACCCCAGGATCAGCGATCCAGCGCCCTTTACCACCAGTTCACCACTGCCCCTAATGTGCGCGATGTTGAACATCAGTTCTAAATGGGAAACGAGTAAAAAGCTCGTGCTTGTTTGTGGGTTTTTGTGTTTAGATGTTCATATCAAATCTTGAGCATATCCTATCCTCATATACATAGTAAAATTTTCTCCTAATAAATTCCCTGGTGACATCAGAGTTCCATACAACCACTAACTCAACACAAAAATAATTAATCCAGCACTAAGTTAGAATTTAGTTCCACCATTACTATGTCCATGACAAATTTCCACTTTAAGATATTTCATGTGTTTCAGATTGAATTCTAACATTAATGTAGGCTTCAAAGGGTTTGATGTAAAAGTTCTTGCTCACTCCTCCCACATTAACGCTCTCCAAGGTTAGAGCCAGAGCAAGAAGGTCACATCTTTTTTCTGCTCTTTCAGCTTTCTTCAACCCAATCAAATTTTAAACTCTAGCCTAATCTCAGGGGTCGGAAAGGTCATGGCGCATGACGGACGCGGAATAGCGATGAAGCAGTAGCAGCTTTCGTATGAGGAGACAGATACCGCTACACACAAAAGCTGAATGAGAAGCAGTGCTAGTGTGGATTAGTTACATCCGTTGACTATTTCTTTTCTTCTAAGTGCTAATTTTAGGATTTTAGATTAGATTGATGTGCTTGTCGACGGGGATGTTTGAGGTCACTGCTCACTTATGTGCTCTATTTAGTGACGTTAATTTTCTTCTTTTTATTTTCATGCTCTACTTGTGAAGAAGAGCTTGCTAATTAGCTCAGGATTTAATCAAGGAAGAAAGAGTAAACAGTGCCTAGACACATTTGTCAGTATTTTGTTTTCCAGATACAGGTTCCTATAGCAATTTTAATGCTTTCTACTTAGTCACGTCTCAGGCGAGCCCTCACTCGATTCCTAATGCACTCAAGCCTCCTGTGTTCCTGAAGAATTCCACTTCCTTTTGTCTATCTTCATCTACACCTCCGCAGGCTGCGCATACACTCCATATCCGTGCCATCTACGTCCTCCATTCCATCGCCTTGTTTTCCCACTTTATATCAGTGACAGTGATCCTAAATGAGCCGAACATGTTTCCATGGCATAAGAAGAAACAGGAAAATAAAACAGACGAGCGGGTGAGATGAAACGTGAGAACATCTCCATTTGTGTCTGTTTTTTCGGATGTCACTATCAATAGTGCAGCTGGTTTTGTTTTTGTTTTGAACAAAGTGTTATATCATGAACACGAGTAAGAAGAGCGCCTCACAGTCTGTTGGACGAGTAAAGCCTCAGTGGTGCACATTAAACTCACCGCTGCTCATTAACTCCTAACAGGGCTCACAAATGAGTTCATCATTAGTGGTTTTATGGTGTGAGTCCTAAAGCATTTACGAGAACCGGATAAACTCACCAGAAAAACAGACATTATTTACACAGGTGAAGCCTCCCCCCCCCCTTTAATGTGGGATGTATTGCATAAAATGCAGTAATAGGTAACATTATTACATTAGAGATTATGTTAAAAAATATGACAGAGCCTATCTCAGCCAACTTGTAGCGAAGATGGGGTACACCCTGAACCGTGTGCCACTGCATTACAGGGCTAACACACACACACAAACTTTCAAACTCACAATCCCACCGAGCAGCACAGCCTAACGATTTTAGTCTGTGGGAAGTTACTGCTGTAGTTAGGTAAAGTAAGTCTGTTGGGCTTTTTACACCTGAGCCGACGGGCTCATCAGAGCTGGAGCTTGTCACCGGTTTCCGCAACATGAAGTGAATATGAGTTTAACTCCTTCTGGATGGGATGCTACTCCATTGAAGATTACCTTTCCAGTATTTTTACTGGCATCGGTTTATAGTTGGGTGGACCGGGGTACATACAGAGGTTAAGATCTTGCCCAGGGGTCTTAGCATGGTGGCAGTCTAACAAGGATTCGAAGCCATGGCCTCTCAATCATGTGCCCAGCACGCTAACCACAACCAGCCCCACTACTGCTGTATTCCGAGATATTTTGTTTCCTGCCTGGGATGATGTGGGTATGTTTTTTGATAAAGTATTAGTACAACTATAATAATTACACCCCCAGTGCAGCTAACTGGGTTATCAAAGGCTGGCCATGTCTCTCACTTTCTGTGGTGAAAGGCATGTAAATGAACCATTGCATTTGTTTGATTACGGTAAATTAGAGCCTCAGTCTCTTTGATTTCACAATATTACTCACTCACTCATTTGCAAAACCTTTTCAGAAAGTACACCCTGAACAGTTTTCATGGGCATCACAGTGCCACCATCCACAACCATTCAAACACACACACACACACACATATACACTCTTACCTAAAGGAAATTTTGAACTGACAATTAGCCTTCAAAAACACTATGGAAAGATATAAAAGAACACAGGCACCCTTGCCCGGACGAGGGTCACCGAGGTTCCCCCTGGAGCCAGGCCTAGGGGAGAGGCTTGAAGGCGAGCACCTGGTGGTTGGGCGGAAGCTTCCTTCCATGGACCCACCACTTGTGGAAGTCGTTATAGGGGACAGGTATGATGCGAGTTGGGTGGCAACTGAAGGTATGGGTTCTGTTGAACTGATCGGTGGTGGTCCCCCTTTTTAAAAAGGGGGATTGCAGGGTGTGTTCCAATTAGTGTGGAATCACATTCCTCAGTCTACCCAGGAAAGTCGACGCAAGAGTAATGGAGAGGATAATCCGATTGATAGTTGAACCTCGGATTCAGGAGGAACAATGTTTCTTCGTCCTGGCAACGGCATGGAAGGGTTCTGGTTTGGTGCCGATCAATGGAGCGATTTGCAGCCGGATTCAAAGTGTCCGAGATGAGAATCAGCCCCTCCAAATTCAAGGCAATGGTTCTCAGCTGGAAGGGGGTGGAATCCACCCTCTGAGTCTGGAATGAGGTCCTGCCTCAAGGAGAGGTGTTCAAGAACCTTGGAATCTTGTTCATGAATGAGAGAAGGATGGGGCGGGAGATTGACAGATGGATCGATGCAGCCTCTGCTGTAAAGTCAAGCTTGTACAGACACTCCCCGACTTACGTTTATCCATTTTACAGGTTTTTTTAAAAAAAAAAAAAAGTAAAATTTTGAGTTTAGATGTACTTATGTAGTATGCTGACGTAATGACACTGCATTCATTGTTTACAAACTACAGACTGAGTATATGTATGTTTATATATATACTGATATATGTATATATACACACACACTAGTCCTTCTCAAAAAATTAGCATATTGAGATAAAGTCCATTATTTTCTAGAATGTACTGATAAAAATTTAATTTTCATATATTTTAGATTCATTGCACACCAACTGAAATATTTCAGGCCTTTTATTGTTTTAATACTGATGATTTTGGCATACAGCTCACGAAAACCCAAAATTCCTATCTCAAAAAATTAGCATATCATGAAAAGGTACTCTAACCGAGCTATTAACCTAATCATCTGAATCAACCAATTAACTCTAAACACCTGCAAAAGATTCCTGAGGCTTTTAAAAACTCCCAGCCTGGTTCATTACTCAAAACCGCAATCATGGGTAAGACTGCCAACCTGACTGCTGTCCAGAAAGCCATCATTGACACCCTCAAGCAAGAGGGTAGGACACAGAAAGAAATCTCTGAGCGAATAGGCTGTTCCCAGAGTGCTGTATCAAGGCACATCAGTGGGATGTCTGTGGGAAGGAAAAAGTGTGGCAGAAAACGCTGCACAACCAGAAGAGATGACGGGACCCTGAGGAAGATTGTGAAGAAGGGCCGATTCCAGACCTTGGGGGACCTGTGGAAGCAGTGGACTGGGTTACAGGTGCCGCATTCCCCAGGTCAAGCCACTTTTGAACCAGAAACAGCGGCAGAAGCGCCTGACCTGGGCTACAGAGAAGCAGCACTGGACTGTTGCTCAGTGGTCCAAAGTACTTTTTTCGGATGAAAGCAAATTTTGCATGTCATTTGGAAATCAAGGTGCCAGAGTCTGGAGGAAGACTGGGGAGAAGGAAATGCCAAAATGCCTGAAGTCCAGTGTCAAGTACCCACAGTCAGTGATGGTCTGGGGTGCCATTTCAGCTGTTGGTGTTGGTCCACTGTGTTTTATCAAGGGCAGGGTCAATGCAGCTAGCTATCAGGAGATTTTGGAGCACTTCATGCTTCCATCTGCTGAAAAGCTTTATGGAGATGAAGATTTCATTTTTCAGCACGACCTGGCACCTGCTCACAGTGCCAAAACCACTGCTAAATGGTCTACTGACCATGGTATTACTGTGCTCAATTGGCTTGCCAACTCTCCTGACCTGAAGCCCATAGAGAATCTGTGGGATATTGTGAAGAGAAAGTTGAGAGACACCAGACCCAACACTGTGGATGAGCTTAAGGCCGCTATCGAAGCATCCTGGGCCTCCGTAACACCTCAGCAGTGCCACAGGCTGATTGGCTCCATGCCACGCCGCATTGAAGCAGTCATTTCTGCAAAAGGATTCCCGACCAAGTATTGAGTGCATAACTGAACATAATTATTTGAAGGTTGACTTTTTTTTTATTGGTCAGATGAAATATGCTAATTTTTTGAGATGGGGATTTTTGGTTTTCTTTACTTTTTTTGCCAAAATTATCAATATTAAAACAATAAAAGGCTTGAACTCCTTCAGTTGTGTGTAATGAATCTAAAATATATGAAAGTCTAATGTTTATGAGTACATTACAGAAAATAATCAACTTTATCACATTATGCTAATTTTTTGAGAAGGACTAGTATGTATGTGTGTGTGTGTATATATAGCGTGTTACCCTTGTGTTAAGACTTCATCTCTGTGATCTTTGTGTTTGCACTGTTTTGCGGACCTTTGTAACCCTAAGCAAATATGGTTAGTCAGAAGTGTAGCCTACTAGCATGGGTGTAAGTCTCATACTCAGAGATGAATTAACTATCTGCTCAGATCGGCACAATCTACCATGCATACTCAGTTAAGCAAAGAGAGTTGTAATATGAAACCCCGAATCCACAAATTACAGAACAAGATATTTATTATCTTTTAGCAGAATCCTAAGAGTGTATACTTATTTTTATATTAATATTCATTAGGATTTGTACTTGTTCTTTGTCTGCATCTCTTGAATAAAGTTTACTTACTTACACAAAAGAAAGCTCTCCGCTTTGAATTCACATCAGTGCAGGCTGTGTTCTAAACGAGTTCAACGGCACCCTTGTGCACTTCAAAAACCGGAAGTCTGTATAACCCACAGCAAGTACACTACTTTCGCAAGTACACTACTTTCGGTATTGAGCGCTTCACATATTGTAAGCAGCTTCATGTAAAGTGACTCGGTATAAATAAGTGATTTATTTGAAATTGATGTTGATGTTATTTGATATATTTGATATTATTTTACAATGTTATGTTTATAATAATTGATTTATGTTTTATGAGATATGGTAATGGTATTTATGGATGTATAGTACAGTATAAGCATCAAACGCACACGTCATACGTCACTGTAACAACTTACGTTCACTTTCAACTAATGTTTAGCTGTCCACCACTTAAAAACGTAAGTTGGGAAGCGTCTGAACTTGTCCATCATGGTGAAGAGGAAGCTGAGCTCTCAATTTACCAGTTGATCTATGTTCCAACCCTCACCTATGTTGACATGGTTTGAGTAGTACCCGAAAGAACAAGACGCGAATACAAGTGGCTGAAATGAGCTTCCTTCACTGGATGGCGGGCTCTCCCTTAGAGATAAGGGTGAGAAGCTCAGCCATTCGGGAGGAACTTGGAATAGAACCGCTGCTCCTTCACATTGAGAGGAGGCAGTTGAGGTGGCTCAGTCATCTGGTTAGAATGCCTCCCTGGTGTGATGTTTTGAGCATGTCCATGAGGGAAGAGACTCCAGGGTCCACCAAGAACACACTGGAAGTATTATGTCTCTCGACTGGTCTTGGAATGTGTCTGTGTACCCACAAAGGAACTGGAGGAAGTGGCTGGGGAGAGGACATTTGGACATCGTTTCTTAGGCTGCTGCCCCCACGAACTGACCTTGGCTTAATTGGAGGAAGATGATGATGATGATGATGATGATGCAATTATCCTAATGTACATGTCTTTGTTCTGTGGAGGAAACTGTGTACCCGGAATAAGGGGACAGACGAACAGAGAGACAGACAGATAGACAGACAGACACACACACACACACACACACACACACGCACACACACACACACACACACACACACACACACATGCACACAGAAACAAACTCTCTGAACCTGGGACTTCAACATATGACTTTCTTGCACAAAGGTGGGCATGCAAGCCACTTTGCATTCGTACCGCCCCACAATATTCCTAATAACAAAACTGACATTAACGCCAGTCAAAAATGTAGTGATATCAGGTTAAATGTTTATTTATTAAAGAAATATTTTCTAATAACTCAACAATTTTGCCTTGCAATGAGTTGGCAGGCTGTCCTCAGTCAGAGTCGGGTGAGATGTGTGCCAGCCTCCCCACGACTCTAATTAGGATTAAGCCATTCAGAAAGTGAATGAATGAATGAATGAATGAACTAATAATTAGGAGTTCTGTCTACACACCTTTTCCCTGCAGCTTTCAAGATGTCTCCAGTGATACTCATATTTCTGTTTATGAAAATTTTTAATATTTAAATAAGAGAACCAAGGAACACAAAACATTACAATTCAATCACTATACTCTCACCCCACAGCTTGATCATTAAATTATATAATATTCCATAATCTATCTTCCCTTGTATGGGGAAGAGTTCATCTGAATAAAACACAACTCAAGCTTATCATTTAATCCACAAACATCTCAAAGGTAACAATAATAATGATTGTGATTTTGGTTTTAATTAATTTATGATTGAAACAATGTGTAAATGGGTTGAAATTTGAGTTGAGACTCCTGTGTTTGCTCATATCTGAATTAAGGGAAGTAATGATCTGTTCAGTGATAGGCATAGACACATCGCTGTGACTAACTGGGATAATGTAGGATTTAGAATGCAAAAATACAAACATAAAAAAGCAAATAAAACTCAAGTGTTTGTCAAAAATTAACTGTTCGGAAAATGGTTTCTCTGCTTTGACACTAGTGTTGAGATTTATTTTGTACCAGTCTGGTGGTTTTAGAGCGAGAGATAGAGAGAGAGAGAGCGAGAGAGAGAGAGAGAGAGAGAGAGATACAAAGATTTGGATGGAATCGATGAAAAGAGAAAAGGGAGAGAACAGCCTGCAAGAGAGTGTGAGAGAGAGAGAGAGAGAGAGAGAGAGTAAAAAAGTGTGTATGTGTGAGAGAGTAGGACAGAGAATGAGAGCACTATAAAGCAAGAGGAAGATACGTACAGAGAAAGTGAGAGCAAAAGTGTGTGTGTGAGTGAGTGAGTGAGAGAGAGAGAGAGAGAGAGAGAGAATGATCACTGATGGAGAAAACATTTACTTAATCTATTGGATAAAGTAGTTACCAAAAAAAAAAAAAAAATGTGCTCAGGGGAACAGGCAAATAATCATCTCTGCTACAAAAAATTATTTACTTTTACAACATTGCAGTCTTGAATTCTACATTCTGAGTAGTCCAAAGGTGTGCCTTTTTTCACGTAACAGCAGCTCTCGCAATAGCCCTGAACCAAATCATAGGGTCATGCTCTTTAATCAATAAAATTTTTAACCCTTGACAAATTAATTTGGGATAAGAGGATACGAGGAATAAAACACTTCAGAGCATGCTGGGAAATAGAGCCCAAGTCTGTACCTTTCTGTTGGGCAAGCATGGGACTTTCAGAAAATGTTATATTTTGCCAGTTTTCCAATTCTCCATATTGATGACTCAGACAGGCAGATAGTTTGTGATGTTTATTCGTTTGTCAGTCTAAATTAACCCAGAGGAAGCCTTTTCAGTCACTTTTTTTTAGTCTAACATCACACTCTGAGACTGAATATTCTTCATGAGCAGGCACCTGACTGTTAGCAGCACTTCCTCAATTGTTTGTTTGTTTGTTTGTTCTGTCTGTCTCTCTCTTTCTTTCTGAATATCTAAAAAAAAACCCACACATTAATTAGGTGCTGTTAATTACACACAGGTGGAACTCATTATCTGTTTGACCCGTTTTCCACAAGCAGACTCAAACCTTCTCATCAAAAAAGGAGAAGACATTGGTAAAATATTAAACTTTTTTGACTGTGCGAATTTCACCATGAATGACACATAGGGGATATTGGGGCCAGTTGAACCACACCCTCTCTTGTTCCCAAAATACAACTGTCAAGTTCTAAAGCACCATCTAATATTAACTGAAGTAACTGTGGCCATTTTGTTCTGAGAGTCATAACTGAAGCATAGCGGGTAAGTACACTGGATTAAAAAATACATTTGTTAACGGAAAAGTGAAAAATAGCAAAACCTGTTTGTAACTTCATACATCTAAAAGTTTAAAGGAACTGTAGACACTAAGTTTACTCCTGAGAGAGGGATACAGACGCTCCTCGACTTATGTTTTTAATTGGTTTCGGACGGTTGTACGTAAGTTGACAGTGAACGTAAGTTGTTACAGTGACGTAAGACGTGTGATGTATGACGCTCATACTGTACTATACATCCATAAATACCATTACCATCTCATAAAACACCCCTAAATCAATTATTATAAACATAACATTGTAAAATAATATCAAATACTGTATATCAAATAATATCAACTTCTCTTCTTCTCTTTCGGCTTTTTCTTTCTCGGAAGTCACCACAGCGAATCATCTGATTCGCACATTTTGATTTGGCATAGGTTTTTACTGCCCTTCCTGTCACAACCCTTTAGCAAGAGACAGCAACACACCAACGGCTTTGCAGCTACTCTTTACGAAAGTCAGCAATGGTTCTTTTACATGCCTCTCACCATAGACAGTGAGAGACATGGCCCACCTTTGATAACCCAGTTAGCTGCACTGGGGGAAATAATGTCAACATTAATTTTAAATAAATTAAATTCAAGGAAAATAATTTCAAATTGATAAATATTAATCAAATTCACTCATCAAATATCAAATATAACCTTTAACATTCTCTATGATGTGATCTTTCTGCTTGCAAATGGTTCCAATGGTCGACGGATGGTCACATGACATGAAGCTGAGCCGACTCACTTTACATGAAGCTTAAAACAGCCAATCAACGCTTACAATATGTGAGGCGCTCAAAACCAAAAGTAGTGCACTTGCTGAAAGAAGATTACTTGCTTGAAACAAAGCGCGGGTTATGCGGACTTCTGGCTATCAAGTGAGCAAGGGCTTCATTGAACTCGTTTAGTACTCAGCCTGCACTGTGAATCACCAGCAGAGCAGAGAGTCCTCGCTTTCCTAGATTTGGGTTTTCATATTTTACAACTCTCTTTGCTTAACTGAGTATGCATGGTAGATTGTGCCGATCCGAGCAGATAGTTAATTCATCTCTGTGTATGGGACTTGCACCCATGCTAGTAGGCTTACGCTTCTAACCAACCATATTTGCTTAGGGTTACAAAAGTCGGCAAAACAGTGTAAACACAAAGATCACAGAGATGACATCTTAACACAAGAGTAACATGCTATATAACTGATATATATATATACATATATATATATATATATATATATATATATATATATATATATATATACATATATATATATATATATATATATATATATATATATATATATATATATATATATATCTTCTTTTCCTTTCGGATGTTCCCTTCAGGGGTCGCCATAGCAAATGATCTGCCTCCATCTCTCCTTATCCTCTGCATCTTCTACTCTTACTCCAACGACCTTCATGTCCGCCTTCACCACATCCATAAATCTTCTCTTTAGTCTTCCTCTGGGCCTTCTGCCTGGTAGTTCCAACCTCAGCATCCTATTACCAATATACTCGCTATCCCTCCTCTGTACATGTCCAAACCATCTCAATCTAGCCTCTCTGACTTTGTCTCCAAAACATCTAACATGTGCTGTCCCTCTGATGTGCTCGTTTCTGATCCTATCCATCCTCGTTACTCCCAAAGGGAACCTCAAAATACATACAGTATACATACATACATATATATATATATATATATATATATATATATATATATATATATATGTATATATATACACAGTGGGGACAATAAGTATTGGGCAAAGTAAAAATATGCAAGTTCACCCATTTAAAAAGATAAGTGAGGTTTGTAATTTTCATCATAGGTACACATCAAGCTTGAGAGACAGAATGTAAAAAAAAAATCCAGAAAATCACATTGTATGATTTTTAAACAATTAATTTGTGAAAATGGGAGGCCAATAAGTATTGGGCAGCCAGCGAAAGTTACTTTTAATACTTTGTAATGTAGCCTTGTTTAGCAATGACAGCGGTCAAACGGTTCCTGTAGTTCTTGACCAGGTCTACACACACTTTAGTTGGTATTTTGGCCCACTCCTCTACACAGATCTTCTCTAGAGCTGTGATGTTTGAGGGCTGTCGCTTGGCCACTCAAAGTTTTAACTCCCTCCACAGGTTTTTGATTGGGTTGAGGTCTGGAGACTGGCTAGGCCACTCTAGAACCTTTATATGCTTTTTACGGAGCCACTCCTTGGTTTTCTTGGCTTGAAGACCCAGCCATGTTTCATCTTTAATGCTCTGACCGAGGGAAGGAGGTTTTTACCCAAAATGTCACAATACATGGTCCCATTCATGTTGCCATTGATACGGTGCAGTCTTCCTGTCCCTTTTGCAGAAAAGCATCCCCAAAGCATGACGTGTCCACCCCCATGCTTCACAGTTGGTTTGGTGTTCTTGGGATGCAACTCAGCATTCTTCTTCCTCCAAACATGACGAGTGCTGTTTAAACCAAAAAGCTCAATTTTGATTTCATCTGACCACATGATGAGATGTGATGGTGAGATCTTGCATGGAGCACCACTCCTGGGGAGGTTGTCAGTGATGTTATACTTCTTCCATTTTCTAATAATGTTCCCAACTGTTGATCTTTTCTCACAAAGTTGTTTACCAATTGTAATTTGACTATCCCAGCTTTGTGCAGTTGTACAATTTTATCTCTGGTGTCTTTGGGAAGCTCTCTGGTCTTGGTCATGGTGAAGACTGCAGTCTGACAGTTTGAAGATGTGTGCAGGTTTGAAGGTGTCTCTTATGCATTGTTTGAAGGTGTCTCTGATGCATCTAATCATTTCAAACAGGTGTGATTCATACTGTTAATGATGGGGGGGGGGTTACGAAATAATGTTTGATTGTTTTCTAGCTGCCCACTACTTATTGGCCTCCCATTTTCACAAATACATTGTTTAAAAATCATACAATGTGATTTCCTGGATTTTTTTTTACATTCTGTCTCTCAAGCTTGATGTGGACCTATGATGAAAAGATGAAAATGACAAACTTCTCTTATCTTTCTAAATGGGTGAACTTGGGTGCACATTTTTACATTGGACAATAAGTATTGGACAAATTAAGTGTGTATATATATATATAAAACTGAATTGGGAAGAAGGAGGAGCACGTTCAGTCTGTCGTTTGTAAACAATGGACGCAGCGTCATTACATCATTACGTCATTACATCAGCATACGACGTAGGTATCTAAACTCAAAATTTGACTTTAAAAAAACAAAAAAACAAAAAAAAAAAACCACGTAAAAGCGAAAAAACCTAAAATGGATGAACGTTAGTTAGGGAGCATCTGTATTCCTAAAGTATTATCACAGCACAAGAAAACTCGTTGTGTAACTCAGTCAGCCTGTGAAAATATTTTATTTGTCCATGTGCAAATGGGGATGGGGCAATTTGAACGATTTATTGTGGGGCCCAGTTGAATAGTGGTTTTATATATAGCCTATATAACATATATAACAGGAAAGACAAAGAGGCAGAAGAAATTTGTGTTCCCAACAAATGGCAAATTGAGTGAGAAAACATATTAGTTACATATTTAACTTTCAGTGAGGATATTATAATTATCTACAAAAAATGTCAATCTTCTTCTTTTCCTTTCGGCTGTTCCCTTCAGGGGTCGCCACAGCAAATGATCTGCCTCCATCTCTCCCTATCCTCTGCATCTTCTACTCTTATTCCAACGACCTTCATGTCCGCCTTCACCACAGCCATAAATCTTCTCTTTGGTCTTCCTCTGGGCCTTTTGCCTGGTAGTTCCAACCTCGG
Organism: Plotosus lineatus; assembly: GCA_024760905.1. Classification (NCBI taxonomy): domain Eukaryota; kingdom Metazoa; phylum Chordata; class Actinopteri; order Siluriformes; family Plotosidae; genus Plotosus; species Plotosus lineatus. The sequence goes on along the minus strand of CM045728.1, from coordinate 87,546,799 downwards.
CATCCTACTACCAATATACTCACTATCCCTCCTCTGTACATGTCCAAACCAACTCAATCTAATCTCTCTGACTTTGTCTCCAAAACATCTAACATGTGCTGTCCCTCTGATGTACTCATTTCTGATCCTATCAATTCTCGTTACTCCCAAAGAGAACCTCAACATTTTCATCTCTGCTACCTCCAACTCTGACTCCTGTCTTTTCCCCAGGGCCACTGTCTCTAAACCATACATCACCGTCTTGTACACTTTTCCCTTCATTCTTGCCGATACTCTCCTATCACACATCACACCGGACACTTTTCTCCTGTCAATGTAATTACATTTTTTTTTTTCATCTGAATAAGAACATTTGTTGAGAGCAGACAATTTTTATTAAATTAAGAATTCAACAATAGTTAGAAGTTCACATTTACTTGTAAAAATAAAAGTTTAAAAAATATAAAACAATTCTATGTTTTGCTCTTTGAAACCGTCAAAATTTATTTAAATGACCCCATCGGCTGGTTCAAGCTACCCCATTGATGTGGTAAGTTGAACCAAAAATTATAACATTTTAAAATTATAATTTTTGAAAAAGGGGAAATTATACACAGAAGCAATCTGCATTGTATCACAGCCACAATCTGTTACGATAATTCACACAAATATGAGAAAGCTAAAATAAATATTGTGGAAGTTATACCCCCATTTCACTGGAGCGCGGCAGATTCACGGAAACAAAACCGTAGTCATTCTCCAATGTCCCTCAGTCATTCCATCATCTTCTGTGTCCTTCTGTTCAATTCTGAAGGTATTCCTCCTTTTCCATCAGGCCAAAAACTTCCGAGAACGTGCTTTTGAACATGTTCAAAAGCACGTTCACTGAAAAATTTTCCAACAGTGTTCCCTCACATTCCACCATAGAATCCCCACGGAATACTCATGGAAGGTTTGCGGAATACACGCGGAACGTTTTCGGAATGGTTGCAGATAACACGGAAGGCTTGCGGAACACTCAAGGAAGTCACTTTCACTATAAATTATTCCAGTTCATTCACTTTATTTTTTCTGTTTTCCTGTTCATGTAATAAAGTTTTAAAGTTATAATCACTGTGGTTTCGACTTGTGTGCATGGTTTTTAGTCTGGAATGATTTATTGAAATGCAAATAAAAGGAACGTATTGACATTATTGATATTAAACATTAACATATGTTAAATTTTAAATTTATTGTATATTATAAACATATTGCACATTAGAAACATATGGTAAATGTTACAGAGAGAAGAGATAAAGAAAGTGGAGGATTTTAAGTACTTAGGCTTATCAGTCCAGAGCAATGGAGAGTGTGGAAAAGAGGTGAAGAAGCGCGTGCAGGCAGGTTGGAATGGATGGAGAAAAGTGTCCGGTGTGATGTGTGATAGGAGAGTATCGGCAAGAATGAATGGAAAAGTGTACAAGACGGTGATGAGGCCAGCGATGTTGTATGGTTTAGAGACAGTGGCCCTGGGGAAAAGACAGGAGTCAGAGTTGGCGGTAGCAGAGATGAAAATGTTGAGGTTCCCTTTGGGAGTAACGAGGATGGATAGGATCAGAAACGAGTACATCAGAGGGACAGCACATGTTAGCTGTTTTGGAGACAAAGTCAGAGAGGCTAGATTGAGATGGTTTGGACATGTACAGAGGAGGGATAGTGAGTATATTGGTACTAGGATGCTGAGGTTGGAACTACCAGGCAGAAGGCCTAGAGGAAGACCAAAGAGAAGATTTATGGATGTGGTGAAGGCGGACATGAAGGTCGTTGGAGTAAGAGTAGAAGATGCAGAGGATAGGGAGAGATGGAGGCAGATCATTTGCTGTGGCGACCCCTGAAGGGAACAGCCGAAAGAAGAAGAAGAAGAAGAAGGTAAATTACAAACATATGTTAAATTTTTAATTTACTGTACATTATAAACATATTATACATTATAAACATATAATATGAATGAGAGAATGCGCTTCCTTGGTCGATTCTACGTATTTATAGGCAGAATCAGGAGCAAATCCTTTGATCTTTGCCGATTTTTCCTCGTTGAAACATGGTTACGTGGGTATTCCTCAGTCATTCCTCAGTCATTCCTTAGTCATTCCATGTTGAACATGAACTCTTGATGACTAGATGAGGCATCAGTTCCGCTTTCATTCCACCTGTTCCGCAATCATTCCATAGCTCTTCTTTCTAAAATGGATTAGTGCTGTAGTCGTTCCTTGAGTGTTCTGTGCTTTCCGTAAACGTTCCATGAAGTATCCCAAGGTCTTCCTTTGCAATCCGCACTGGTTCGGAAGGTAATCTGAGTGCTTTTATGCATGTATTCCGACATTGTACAGCAGTCTTTCCGTGTCTATTTGCACATTCCGTGAACGTTCCGAAGATGTTCCGAGGATATAATTTTCCGTAGCTTTTTAACCCATTTTCCGTGTAAAAATGCTAAAGCTCCCCCATAGAGTGCGTTCTGCGCCTTTCCGCCACGATCACTGCATTCCGTGCTCGAGTGAAATGGGGGTATTACTGATCAAAATGTAAATTTTGGTTCAACTGGCCTCACTCTCCCCTAGTGCAGGTTTTCAAGATAAAAAGTTACATTCTTGAACCTTAAATGTAAGACTGAAAAAAATGTATTAATAGGACTTCAAAACTGAGTGGGATGGTGACGTAGTGATGTCGTAACACAGCTACCTTCCAGCAAGAGGTTCATGGGTTCTAATCCTGGGCTCGATTAAGCTATTTCATTGTGGAGTATGATGTTCTCCCTGTGCTTGCATAGGTGCTTACATGGGTTCCATTTGGGTTCTCCAGCTTCCTTCCACAGTCCAACAGCATGCACATTATGCTACATGGATATTCTCGATTGCCCCTGGTTGTGTGTCCAAGTTTGTCTGGCTATATACGAAGGATGTACTGTACCCTCCTTTCACCCAATCTGCAAAATGAAATGATTAAGCAGTCTGGAAAATCAAATGATATGAAGGATGTCATGTCAGTTCAATGGAACTGACTACCTTTCCTGGCTGCATCTCTCACCATAGATTTTTTTTTTTTTCTTGCTTCAGGAACAGAGAAAATGTGCACTGTTGACGGTCATGTTGGTGCTAGTGACATATAAAGCGAGACAACAGAAATAGTTCACTGAGCAGTATCAACCTAAACTAAGATTTTCGTAAATGGTGTTCTGACGAGTTGTGACTTTCTTTTAAAAATTATTTGTCTCCTGCCTCTCACTGCCAAACTTTGTTTTTTCTGAAGCGAGGTTCTATGATGCAGAAGTAGAGGGGTAGAATGTAGGTCCTCCTCTATGGTTACACTCCTGTATTCAAACAACCCACTGGCCTAACAGTTGCAGCCCATTGGTCTGATAGTCCTAACCCCAACTGATTTAAGCGAGGTCGTCTTATACAATGTACTGTCAGAATATAGACCCATTCCCCTCCTCTACAGAAAAATAATCATCGATAGGCAACATTAATAGAAGCTCTGGTCTTTTAACATGGTGTATAATGATTTTATAATTGAACAACATGTAGCTCACACATTATTGCACTAGACAGCATTGTCACAGGAAATATCCTGGCACTTTTAACACATTGTAACACACTGCATTTTTATTCAAGTGAAACATCTCTGTATTTTCTTCTCAGCATGAAAGCTGCAGCTTGGCCTCAGTGCACCATCATCCTGCGGGCCGAAATGCATCACACACACCACTCAAATCAATTTAAACACACAAGGGATCCCCAGCAGGGATGTCTATCCATCTCTGTGTTTTTATCTCCATCTCTATTCAGTTCTTGTCTACTGGACAAGTCCACGTGATGAGAATAAATACAAGGTGCAGCCACTTGTCCTTCACTCTTCTGGAGTTCCTCCTCACAGAGCATTTTAATACTGTTTGTGTCTTTTTTGACTGAAATGTAAGACTTTTGTCTCCACCTTTTCTCCCTTCTCTTCTATTTTGTAGAATACAGTATTTTATTTAATGCCACACACCGTTTTAGTTTAACTTCCATTTTGGTCCATTTTTCTAGCAGCTCCATACATTACCCACAATGCCATTTGACTTTTTTTTTTTTTGCTAGATAGTAGTTTATTGTGATTTCTCTTTAGTTCAGGTGCATCTCATTCACTCACTCATCTGCCAAACTGATTAATCCTACTAGGGTTGCAGGAATGTTGGTGACTATCTCAGCTGAGACTGGACAAACGAAGGGTATACCCTAAAGAGCTTACGACACTATAGCAGGCTCATACACACATTCAAACCTAGGGTCAATTTGGAGCACCAATTAATCCAATGTGCATGTATTTTGACTGTGGGAGGAAACCGTATTACAGACGCTCCCCGACTTACGTTCATCCGTTTTACGTTTTTTCGATTTTATGTTTGTCCTCCCCCCCCCCAAAAAAAAAAAAAAAAAAAAAAAAAAAGTCAAATTTTGAGTTTAGACTTACCAATGTAGTATGCTGATGTAATGACGCTGCATTCATTGTTTACGAACTACAGACTGAGTATATATATATATATATATATATATATATATATATATATATATATATATATATATATATATATATATGTTAACTATCTGCTCAGATCGGCACCATGCATACTCTACCATGCATACTCAGTTAAGCAAAGAGAGTTGTAAAATGAAAAGCCGAATGCACAAATTGCAGAACAATTACAGATATTTATTATCTTTTAGCAGAATCCTAAGAATGTATACTTATTTTTATATTAATATTCATTAGGATTTGTACTTGTTCTTTGTCTGCATCTCTTGAATAAAGTTTACTTAATTACACAAAAGAAAGCTCTCCGCTTTGGAGTCGCATCAGTGCAGGCTGTGTTCTAAACGAGTTCAACGGCACCCTTGTGCACTTCAAAAACCGGAAGTCTGTATAACCCACAGCAAGTACACTACTTTTGCAAGTACACTACTTTCGGTATTGAGCGCTTCACATATTGTAAGCGTTGATTGGCTGTTTTAAGCTTCATGTAAAGTAACTCGATATAAATATGTGACTTATTTGAAATTAATGTTGATATTATTTGATATATTTGATATTATTTTACAATGTTATGTTTACAATTATTGATTTAGGGGTGTTTTACATAGATACCATAATGGTATTTATGGATGTCTAGTACAGTATGTCACACGTCATACGTCATACATCACTGAAACAACTTACGTTCACTTTCAATTTACGTTCGGCCACCCAGAACCAATTAAAAACGTATGTCGGGGAGCGTCTGTATCTACAAGAAGCCCACATGAGCATAGGTAGAACCCAGAAACACCTAATATTGGGAATCGAACTGTGAGGTGTATGTTAAACCTCTATGCTATTGTGGATCTCAAAGTCCTTAAACTGGGATTTAAGGAATTTGAGTTAAATTTTGAAATCCTTACAATCCCTTCATACATATTTCTCTCACTTGCATCTTACCCCTAGTCCCTTCCACCGAGGAAACATGGAGAGATGCGAAAAATGGATGGGAAAAGCACAGAATCAAAATGATACATTTTATCCTCTAAAGCATCAGTGCAGAGTGATGTTCATTGCTGATGACAGTGGCATAGCTGGATCTGCTGTTTGAAAGTATCCAGCATCATATTAAAGGAAGGTTATTTACATGTTGACATTCAGCATTTCCAGGAAGACTGCTCTCATGTGGCCTTGCACAGCTCTCCTTTGATCCTTGTTCCTTGATGTAGAAATAAGAGAATTGGGTTGGTTCATGGATGTGGTGAAGGAGGACATGAAGGTCGTTGGTGTAAGAGAAGAAGATGCAAAGGATAGGGTGAGATGGAGGCAGATGATTCGCTGTGGTGACCTCTGAAGGGAAAAGCCGAAAGGAAAAGAAGAAGAAGGGTTGGCCAGCAAAGATGACAGATCAGATCTGGTTCTCTTGAGGGGTGAAGAAAGACCAACTCAGGGTTTTGAAATGCACCCTACATCTTTATTTAGGGAAAACTCTGTTCGCACCAATTTGTTTCACAAGGTATAACTCTCCTGTTAATTCCACCATCTGTGACATCATCATGCTCTTCTTCTTCTTCTTCTTCTTCTGTTCGCTGTTCTCTTCAGGGGTCGCCACAGTGAACCATCCGTCTCCATCTCCTATCCTCTGCATCTTCCTGTCATACTCCAACTACCTTCATGTCCTCTTTCACCATATCCATAAATCTTCTCTTTGGTCTTCCTCTAGGCCTTCTGCCTGGTAGTTCCAATCTCAGCATCCTACTACCAATATACCAATATACCAATGTATACCAATACAAATATCATCATGCTAGCATGTGCTAATTTACAAGTACAGTATTCTTGCCTCAAACCACTTAGCGTATCCTAAAATTTGATCAAATTTGCTATTTGAGGTCACGTTGCAGTTTTAAAATACTGATACTAAAACTGACATACTTGCACTTAGTCTTCCATGTTTATTTTTTTCTTTATGCACTAAACTGCATCACAGTTGGTCATCGTGACATTGCTCTGCACTTTACTGAACATAAAATTAATTTGAACTTTATGTTGTTTTTTCAAGCTCTTAGCTGTGACAGAATGACACCGCAGGGTACAACTTTTTTAAAAGGGTTACATGTACACGGGATGCTGGCAGGAAGGACAAAGAAAAAAGCAGCTAGTAGAAAACACTACAACACAAATAACTCAGGGCTGAGTATAATTTGTGCTTACTCCTGAGATTCAACTCCTCTACTCAAATACATTCATAGGGTTTTTATGAAAATGTGCCAAGAACCATTACTTTGGAAAAGTGGGTTTGCATATTGTGCATATTTTTGTGGGTGGAGCTAAATGTCCAAATTTCATAATATTACTCACACATACATGTATAAGGTGACACAGTGGTGCAAAGTATAGCATGCCTGCTGAGGAGGGTTTGCTTGTTCTCCCTGTGTGTGGGGGTTTCCACCAGGTACAGTAAAACCTCCGCTGACGAACGCTTAAGCTCACAAACTTTTCGCCTCAAGAACATTAAATTTGCGAGCATATAGTCTCTGCTGACGAACTAGTTTTCGGCGGACGAATCAAACCACGCGGTCGAACAGCGCCACGGTGGCGGCCACGAGAAGCTGACGCACGCTCATGGCGTCACAGTTCGTCACCCCCTTTCTTTGAGTGCGGAAGTGGTTTGTGTTTGATAGACATTTTGGACCATATTGAGTGTACTTTTGCTATTATGGGACCGAAAAAGACCCCACCACAGGCGGAGATCATTGAAAAACACGAACGAGGTGTGCGTTTGTGTGACTCAGCGTCCCAGTACCAGTACGCTAAGTCTACCACCATCCTTAAGAACAAGGAAGCTATTAAGGGTGTGTGTGGCTAAGGGTGTTTCCAAACAGTAGGCGTTTCCAAACACTCCTTCCAAACAGTAAGTCCCTCCCTCCCTCCTCCTCCCACTCCATTCCATCAAGCCATCAACTACCATCACAAAGGTAAATAAAACGACTTTATTATACAGTACAGTTTATTTCTTTAATTACAATACAATAGCACATTTATTATACATAAAATAAGGTATATTTTTGTGTAGTTTTAAGGCTTATTTAGTAGAAAATTATGTTTTATGGGGACCTGGGAACGGATTATTCTCATTTTAATGGTTTCTTATGGGAAATAAATGTTCGGAAGACGAACTTTTCGCCTTACACACACTTTCTGGGAACCAATTATGTTCGTGAGCAGAGGTATCACTGTATTCTAGTTTCCTCTCACAGTCCAAAGACATGCACATTACGCTAACTGGCTGTTCCAAATTTACCCTAGGTGTAAGTGGTTATGTATGTTGCCCTGCGATGGACTGATGAGGTAATTAGGTTTTACCCTGCATTTGCCCAGTTATGGCTGAGATAGGCACTAGCCTTCTCACAACCCGAGTACAAATAAGCATTTCAAAAAATGAGTGAGAGTGTATGAATATATATGTATATATACATGTGTGTCTGCTCTTGGAAAATAATGTCTTTCCCCCAAAAAATAGGAAGGAAACATGCTTTGATTTGATGTTTAGAAGAGTTGTACTGGTTGCATTTCTTAAAAATAATAACAATCTGGTGTATTACTACACTATATCACCTAAAAAAGCTGCTACCTGGGTATAGATGGGCAAACCGGCAAAAGCATTTAGTCTCCATTCAGCTGTAAGCTCCTCTTAAGCCTATTTTTCAGCAATGTAATGTGTTCAACATGCTGAGATGTTCACAGCCTTTTACTCTCAGGTGTGGCAGCACAATGTGGTTTCAGGAGTTTGGAAGGTTTGGGAGTGTTTAGTTTACCTTACAATCTACAGACTCACAACCTAGAATCACTGGATCTAGGAAACATATGAGGGAGTAAAAGCAGGGGTGTAAACGCTGACAAGCCGCAATAATGTATGTGAATGAGATAAGAGAATCGAAATTAGAAGTCACATGACACACAGTTCTTAAACAAATAGACAACAGAACTTGACACACTCATAAAAAAGTAAACTGATGATGAAGTAAACACAGACCAGTTGAATACAATTTGTACCATATTAGTGAGCTGAAAGAAGTGGAAACAGAAGCAAAGGCACAGTATATCATAAATAAGTTTTGACGTTGGTTTGTAATTGGATAATTCTTGGAAAATAGGTCAAATTTAATGATTCCCATTTGGACCTAATACTTTCTAAAAATATAAAGAATTAAAAGAGCTATCCCTCCAAAAAACACGCCACATAAATACATACATGTTAAACAGAATAATTCGGATGCATCCAGTGGAAAAAAAAAATAGAATATTTTCTGTAAAATTAGTTGCAACACGTGGATGAAAATTGTAACGGATTTTTCAAAGTGCAAATAGTAGGGCTTGCAGTTGCATCAAAATTTATACCCAAGGTAGAAATTCCAAAGTTTTCATTACTTGGTGGACTGAGAATCAGAATCACATCAGTTTATGGTTCTGTATGTAAACAGTGATGTCCATGCCAGTTACCTTCAGAACCAAACCATTTTTCTGTTAAGGGTTGTTCACTGTACAATTGAGTTCCTCCTGAAGTGTATTTATTTACAAATAGTCAAGTGGTAATTAATTTATTCATCAAAAAGGAATGATATGATTTTTGTGTTCATAGGTGAATGAATATGAATTTGATGTTCCATACTGATTTATTCCTGTTTGTTACTAATAAAAGTGTAGTACTGTCCTTAAACAGTGGGGCCGGTGACATAGTGGTTAGGGTGCTGTGCTCATAATCAGGAGGTTGTGAGTTCGAATCCCACTGAGACCCTCACTGTGCTAAAACCTCTGGGCAAGATCTCAACCACAAGTGTGCCTTTGTTCACCCAGCAGTATAAATGGGTACCAGTAAAATATACTGAGAAGGTAACCTGCGATGGACTAGCGTCCCATCCAGGGGGAGTTCAACTCCTGGTCACTTCACGCTATGGAAACCGGGGATAAGTACCAGCCTGATGAGCCACGAGGCTAAGCCACTAAGCTCGGTGTAAAAACCCAACAGACTTAAAACAAAACAAAACAAAACAAAAAAAAACTGTCCTTAAAGTAGTTCTGTTACTGTCTTTGTAACAATGGTTCATGAATTTATGGTCAATATAGAGGTAAATAAACCGGACTTGGGGATATGAATGTCACCTTTATGGTACCAGTTTCTAAAAATGATCCAATTACCAATGTTTGTGTCCGTCTGTGAACAAGATCTTCACCACAGCCATGCAAAATTCTAACCAAACGTGCTGGGGACACTGCCCTACTTAAGTACCACTGAGGATTTGATTTTGAAATGTCCTGATCAAAGGTCATGGTCAGAACACGGTTACAAGATTTTGGAGATAGACATTTCCCATATAAAATTGAGAAAGAAGTAACATACTGTAGATGCAGTGAGAGACAGATAGGAAACCATATATACACTTTCAGATCACATAATTCCCGTTGGCCTTGGGTGATCTCAAAGGTCACAGTATTTTGTGCGCTAATAACTTGGAAATGAGTGCAGAGAGACGTGCTTCTATTATGAAACACTAATGACAAACCATATGTGGACTGTCAAATGAGACAGTGACCTTTGATGGAGTAACTTGAAAGGTGTAACTCAAGGTCATAGGGTTTTGGGCACTTGGAACTTCCAAACGTGTTTTGATAGACATGCTGAACACCAATAGGATACCATAAGAAATTTCACATTTTGTAAATATTTCAAACAAGCGAGTGTCTTTGCTAATTTGGTTATCTCCATATATTAGACATCATATTGTATGATGAGCATATAGGTAATAGAACAAGTACCTATATAAGGACTATTTGCTGTACAATACATTTTTTACTGTATATAATTTCAAACCAACAGTAATGTAGGAAGTAAATAAATAAGACTGATATCAAAAGTGATGAGAAAAGTATTCCATTGAGCCTGTCTAGTTCTTGAGGTGTCTCCATTTGTCAGGTCCACACATCCTTTTATCTCACATTTACTACCAACTAATCAATAGCTTCTACAACACTCTACGGATGCTGATATGGTGCTTTTAAACTGAATGTAATTTAACGTAGCAGCCATTCATAAATGGTGAAGAGCACTTTATTTGCTAGAATACTGTTTTTCTACATCACCTAGGACTGAGTTGGTGCCCCGGAAACAGAGAAAAATAAATAAACAAATAAGTAAAGCTTCAGTTCGAACTTCCACTGGGAGGCTTTACAATATCCACACTTTCCTTCGATTTACATGACTCACACAAAACCCTGTAAGCAGAGGGATTTGCATTGAATGATTACAGAGCTTGATGGTAGAGTGTATTGATGTCTAGCTTCAAGATCTCACCAAGCTTTATTCTGTATAAGACGAATCTGTCTGTTAATCTCGCTGTACTCTTGTACTTGGTCTGCAGGAGCATTTTTCTAAACACGGAATGGGAGGGGATGAGCAAAATCTTACAAACTAATAAATTCCTAGTTTGTGTTAGGCTATGCTCTGCAAGATTTAGGGGCACTCATCAAGGGCAAATGGTAAAGCAGCATGGAAAATAAAGACGAGGCCATATATGGGAACTAGTTGTAATTACACATTTGATTGCCTGACAATAAGTTTCAAGGTGGGAAAAAACTCTCTCTTTTGAAAGATTTATGTAACAACTAGGGTTTTACTTTTCAAGGTCATTCAAGGTCAGTGGTAATTTTCTTATTTGTAAGTTAATATATGGTTTCCTAGTTGTGTTTGATAGTAAAAGCCAGTTACATGCAATGAGGTTGACAGTTGGTAAGGCACTGACTCTTTAAGAGTCAAATTTACAAATACAAATGAAATCAAAATAGTATATTATTCATGGTTTGATTGAAAACAGACAGTCATTGTGTTTAATATCTCATATCAGCATTATTTACACAAACATGTGGCACATATTTAATTTGAATTAAAAAATTATTCCATCTGCATTGGCATTCCTTTAGTTATTACTGCTTGTTTTGATTAAAAGTAGCAGATTTGGGAATTTTCTAATCTTGGAAATGTAATCTTCCATTTTGATGAAGCAGACTGTAAAGGAAATATAACAACAAATGAAGAGCATTGTAGGTTGCTCAAAAATCTATTGGCTCACCTGTGCCCTCTGCCATGAGTCAGGGGTACTATTCGCCTCACTGAGTAACTTTTTAAATGGGTTTTATGATTAATCTGCAGCCTAAATACATTAGAGAAATACATTTTATACATTATCCAGAATATGAAAGGATAGAGCATATAATCAGAAAGTTTGAAAGCATTTCATTTGCGATGTATGGAGGGGCAGCGGTTTTATAGTCTATGTTCTGGGGAACTTTGAATTTGGTGGCTCTGTTCTCTAACTCTGTTTTCTCCCCAGCAGTGCAGGCTCTGGCTGAAGGGTGTGGCTGACCTACTCGGGCTGACTGCAGCTGTGCACACCTGATTTTACTCCACAAATCTATTCCTATAAAGACAAGCTGCATGTTCACCTCTGTTCCAGAAGAATGTCCCATTGTTTACTGTTTGTTATTTTCCCTCCATCACCACCAGTGTTTGTGTTTGTGTTCTGTCTTCAGTGTTGCCCTGAGTAAAATAAATCGTTCCTGTTGCACTGTACACCATCTCCTGCATTTCTAGGTTCAACTAACAGCCGATTTGCATCACAGCTCAGTCCAAAGAAAAGAATTAGTATGTAGAGCTTATACTAAGAAACTTTTATATTCCTTTAGCAATAGCTAACCAAAGTGACTCACCCTCAATTATCTGTGTGAAGATGATAATTTTTACTACAGCAAAACCCTCAATCACTTTAAATCCATGTTTTCCCTCCAGTGGCAGGGTTTCTTGAGTTTTGTAATTTACAGTTATTTTGAAATGGTTGGGCTTCTGTGCATATTCATACCATGCTATCCTACAGGCATGCGGTGATTCCTTATTTAAAATTTGTTTTATTTGCAAAACTCATATTAAATTTACCAGTACAAATGTATATAAATGCATGCACTCAGCATCAGAGTGAAAATAAAAGACTGTAAGTAGTGAATAAAAATTATGATTGTTTTCTGAATTTGATGCATTATGCAGAACGGGTCGGAAACCTTTGCCATTCAAAGAGACATTTGGACCCGTTTTCCACAGTAAAGAAAACACTGGGAGCCACAAATCCTTTTTTGATATTTAAAAATCAAATAACACTGCATATAATGTTTGTTCCCCTTTTCCTTTATGTCAATTAAAAACAACCAAAAAAAACAAACAACCAAAAAAAAAAAAAAAAAAAAAAAACGACGTGTTGCATTGATTTGAACGACTGCAGAGACAATTTTTACAATTCTGCTTGCAGCAAAAACATTTAGATTAAAAAAAGACATTGAATAAAAAGTTAGTTTCAATGAATATTTCAAATGTCTATTTGAGACCTGAGGCAGTGGTGGCCTGGTGTTAAAAGGTGCTGGCTCACTGATCCTAAGGTTGGGGGTTCAAACCCCACTCTCTAAGGGTTGTCCATGTCCCCCCAGTGCAGCTAGCTGGGTTATCAAAGGCTGGCTATGTCGCTCACTATCTATGGTGTGAGGCTAGAAAAGAACCATTGCTGACTTTTGACGGGGGGGGGGGGGAACCAGATGTTTTAACGGGTTGTGTAGCTTACTAGCATAACTCCCTTCGTGGGTTCTTCTTTTTCTTTATTCAATATATTAATGTTCTTTTGTCATAGTTTTAATAATAATATTAATTAAAAAATGACATCAACACAGAAAAGTATATGAAGACTTATTTTAAGAAGAAGCCTACTCAACATTCTTTTTAATAATATTAATGCTTAATACTTCACTGACCGACCCATTCTCAGAGTTATTGAACCAGACCGCAGTTTTTTATTTTGTCACTGGGAGGAGAGTTATTTCATTTGGAGATTGCTGTGCATAAACCAAATCTCATTCACCGCCTCTTACTTCAGGTGTGATTTCTGTTCCTGGATTATAAACCCCAGCGGCGGAAAAATCTCTCTCGCTCTCTGCACTGCTGCTGGGATGGCGAGAACACTCCTTGGCATGAGCACAAGGACTTATATATCGTGGCATGCTCCCTCCAGCAACACATCAGATCAAAAACACTGAGACTCTCAATGTAGCTGATTAATATAATGATAGCCATGTCCACAAGAACACACATAAAAACCCCTGTTGATTTTCATCTATCTAATTTTCAACCCTAAAAGAGCATTTTTGCAAAGTTACCTGCTGGGTACTTGTGGGTACCTGGCCATTGTAGAACTCTGCTTTAGGCAGATTCTCCCGTCATTCAGGTAAAAGCTGGTTTTTAATCTCTACCCGTGGTAGCTTGGAATGCTTTCGTTGTGAGTAAATAAGCAACATTTTCTTGTTGGAATTGTTTTTGGTTTTGCAGTGGTTTTTGTATATGAAGCACGTTTGCACCCATCGGCCACTATAAAGTACAGCATTCATTATTTTTAAAAGCCAACGAACCGGATCAGAGAGGTGAAAGAGCTGCATGTGGTTCTGGAGCTGTGGGTTACCAACCCCTGATGTAGAATGATGGTCTAAAACAGGGGTCGACTACCTGCGGTTCTAGAGCCTCATGTAGGTCTTTAGTGCCACCCAAGTGGCTCCCTGGAGCTTTTTCAAAAATGTTTGAAAATGGAAAAAGCTGGGGAAAAGGGATTTTTTTGTTTGTTTTAATCCAGTTTCTGGAGGAGGACAAGCCTGCCAAACATTCTTAACATTTTCCAATGTTTTAAAAATGTGTAAAAAAAAAATCTTAGGCCTAGATTGCAACATATCTGGCAATAAAGATTTGCGTCATAGCCTGCGACACACATTCCATTGCGACGCTTTGCCAGGCTAGTAGCTGCTGTAAACAAACTGGTGTGTTTGTCATTGCCATGGATCCCAATGGAAAAAAGAGAAATAGCTGATGAGAACAGAGGATTCAAAGAAGAACGGACCGAATGATTTGCTTTCATTGCCAATGCGGAAGGATTGCCTGCATGTTTTCTCTGTAATGAGAAACTGTCAAATAACAAAAAGAGTAATTTGGAAAGACATTTCCAGGGAAGGCATGCTAAATTTGTAGCTGACCACCCAGTTGGAATTGAGAGAAAAAGTGCCATTGCAGTACTACTGGAGAAATTACTGGAGAAGCACAAAGATAGATTTAAGAAGTGGATTGCATCTCCAAACTCCACTATGGCTGCTAGTTTTGTTGCAACCCAAGAGATAATAAAGTGTGGAAAACCGTTCACAGATGGGTATTACATGAAGCATTCATTCATTAAAATATCAGAGCACCTATTTTCAGACTTCAAAAACAAAACAGAGATAATAGAAAATTAAAGACATGCTTCTCTCCACAAAGTCAGTGAAGGAAAGGGCCATTAAAATGGCAGGCAACATCACTAATCAATAAATTAAGGACATTACTTCAGCTCCAGCATACGCCATTGCCTGTGACAAGTCATGTGATGTGATTGACATTGATGTGCAGGTACAGTGTGTAAACTCTGATAGTCCGCTGATTTCTTTAGTGAATTTCTATAATTTCATCAATGCAACAAAACAAAATACATTAATATATTAATGGAAGTTAAAATTAAACCAACTCATATCATACAACGGAGTAGTCTCGTGATGGTGTTCTCTCCAGGATGCACTGCAGGGAAAATAAACATTTAATCAAGAATGCTCTTTATGTATTTGTGGCCTAACTAGTCATTTTGATAGTAGGCTAATATACACTTACAGCCTGTATTGCCTTCATATAAGGCTTACATAAGGCTTTTAAGTTTTTGCAGCTCCAGACAGATTTGTTTTAATTTTTTTTTGGTCCAACATGGCTCTTTGAACATTTTCGGTTGCCGACCCCTGTTGTAGAAGATGGTAGAGAACCTGGAAACGATATAGAGCTCAGGATTCACAAATAGGTTTAAGGCAGGTACTGGTACTGGTCTGTGGCGTAACTGGTACTGGTCTGTGGTAGAAATAATTAATTATTTCAGTTTTATTTATGATCTGAGTCTGAATGATCTTTATTTTTTAAAAAATCTTTTATTTTGAAAAATGATCAGCTTTTCTCGATTACATGTCGGTCATTTGAGTGCTAAAATGTAACCCACAAGGGGACAGCATATGAACAGAGGCGAATCTCTCCCTGAGCCTTCATTCTCCCAGCTGGTGCACTATCCACTATCACCTATTTTTTATTTTTTTTTTTTTTTTTTTTTTGGGGGTGTTGTTTTTGTTTTTTTTTTAGAAAAGTTCAAGCTCTACTTCCCAACCAACTTTATTTCAGCCGTTGAAAAATAACATTCATGGAGTGCTTATTATTATTATTATTATTATTATTATTATTATTAATAATACTCCTCCTCCTCCTCCTCCTCCTCCTACTACTACTACTACTACTACTAATAATAGTAATAATAAATTATATTTACAATATAAATAATCTATGACCCCCTACCCCCACCCCGGGTCCGCAGTAAAATTGTCAAGCGTTGACGGTCCACGGTGATAAAAAGGTTGGTGACTCCTAGTCTAAGGCTCTCTCATTGTAGAACTGTTTTGCTGTATTGCTTAGTCCTCCTGGGGTTATGAAGAGACAACACCGTTCAAAGGCAGGGTACACTCTGAACAGCAGCATACACGCATGTGCACGCACACACACAACTACACACGCACACACACACCCTTGCACTCAGATAGAGTGATAATTTGGAACAACAAATTAACCTAATGTACAGGTCTTTACACTGGAAGGAAACCGGAGTACCTGGAGGAAATCCATGAAAGTATGGGGAGAACGTGCAAACTCCACCCAGAAATACCTATGCGTGGGAATCAAACCTAGGACCTTATTACTTTAAGCCGACGTGTTAACCACTACACCACCATGCTACCTTAGGTTTGATAGATAATCATGAATTATCATGAAATATCTAGTTTTCTTTCCTAGCTCTCTAGTCTGTTTTTAGATCGCTTTTTTTTGTTGTTGTTTCCTTGCATTCCATTTAAAAAAAGATACCATTTCAATATTTCATTCATTTTATTAAACGCTTCATCCCAATTAGGGTCACAGAGAGGCTGATGCCCATCTCAGTCAACTCTGGACAAGGGCAGGGTACACCCTGGACAGCTCACCAGGCCAGTTCAGGGCCAACACTCACACAACCATACTCCCACTTACACCTAGGGGTATCTTGGAAGAGCCAATTAATCTACTGTGCATGTTTTTGGACTGTGGAAGGAAACCGGAATATCCAGAGGAAACCCACACAAGAATGGGGAGAACAGGCAAACTCCACACACAAACACCCAGGCTGGGAATTGAACCCAGGACCTTCTTGCTGTGAGGTGGACGTGCTAAAGTCGATACCACCGTGCTGTCCATTAACATATGAAATAATTTTTAATGCTTTTATATTTGCTTTCAAATATGGGCGGGGGTGGCATTGGGATAGCTAAATAACTACGATGCCAGATTTACCGTTTTACCGTAACAAAATTACAGATTCTGCAAATGAGTTTCACATGAGGTTTTTTTTTGTTTTTTTTTTTTAACTTGAAGACATGGTTCTGATTAGAACTAGAAAGTGTAATTTCCTGTCCAAGAGCATCTCAGACTCCTTGGCAGTCTCCCAATGACCTCATTTTATTGATCTATGCCTACTCTGACGTGCTTCATCCTTCCATTCATTTAAAAACCCAAACAAAAACACAGTTGGCCTGCTTCTGAAAGTTTCTGAGCATTTTGCGAGACTGCTTGAGCTGATCGATAGAAAGGGATGATATCCGATGCATAATTACATCTGAGTCTGATTCCTTTATGAAGCATTCAGAGGGCCTCATGGACTCTCAGCACAGGATCAGTTTCCAATATTCATCCAGCTGATGAGACACTGGGCTATTTAAAGACCGGTCTGATAGCGGATTAGTCTGGCAATCCTCAGACCTTTTTCACACCTGGAGTTTTTTTTATCCTTATGTTTCTTTGTTTCAAAGAGATTCTAGTCACAGAGAGAAACTAGAGATGAATAGGCCGAGCCATCCAATAATTCACACACGAATGTCAGGGAAATAATTGGCAAAGGTGTTTTATATGTAAAAGACAGAGGGATGAGATTCAAGCGGAATTGAATCTCAGAGAAAATGAGGTGCAAGGTTCCTCTCGAGAGACCATTGCACAAAAGGCTTAGCTATGTTTGAGGAAAATAGAAGATAATTACAGTGGTCAGTACTTTCACCAGTCTCTCTACATACAAATCGTATGCATGCGTGCGCACACACACACACACACACACACACACACACACACACACACACACACACACACACACACACACACACACACACACACACTGAGAAATTTAAATAACTTGGTTCTTCAACAGCCCATGTGTGCTGGTTTCCTGTCTGTGTGTGATGAATATGTATCACTAAGGACTATACAAACGACCAAAGTGAATCACTTTCGGGTCCATTTTTCATGCAGGAATTCTTTACAAGCAAATTGCTGACAATTTAGCCTGGAAACAATTTTGCTGGTTGTTGTCTTTGTTGCTATGCAGAGAAACTTTAAATGGGTTTGTCTTTGCTCATCTTAAAACATCAGACTAGACTTCTGTTTGTATCACATTTGTATCGTGTTCTCATCGTGGCATGGAAATGGACTTGCAACGGCTGGAAGATTCACAGTATCATTTGTTGCATAATTTCATGGACTTCTTCAAGGTTTTTATAAAATGAGTTAATATTAGAGAAGAGTAACTTCACTTATATTAGGTACCAGCACTGAGAAAAATTAAAGTCATCATAAATAGATGGTTTTAGGTTCTATTTGTTGGCGTAACCATTCCAAATCACCAGTCCAAATTCCATGCAAGTATCTTGAATGGTTTTCGAGATAGAGCCTGTTCTGTTACCTGCGCTTCAAGCACCTGGCTCAGACATCATTTGGAGCACTTTTGGGGAGACTATGAAACAAGAACTATAATGTTCTACAAACAATTAATGCCATTTCCCAGTTATTTCTAAGACCTAGTTCTGACCTGTGAAGTTTCAGGCCTCTTGGGTAATAGGTTTTGTAGTAAAAGCCATTTCAAAATGCATTTTCATTCAAATTATGGTAGCACCAAATTGATAAAGATGGCATTTTTAGACACCCATATTTTCAAAAGTAGATATCGACAAAGCCCAATTATGCTATTTTCTAAGATAATGGGATAGACGAAACCACTCTAAATTTTTGGAGGCCAGTTCTTCTCACTTTTGAGGTTATTGTCCCTCAAAAATGCCTCAAGGTGTAATTTACACCAGGGGAAACAAAAAAAAAAAACGAAAATTACAAAAATGACCTTGTTTCTTCTTTTCCTTTCGGTTGTTCCCTTCTGGGGTCACCACAGCGAATCATCTGCCTACATCTTGCCCTATCCTCTGCATTTTCTTCTCTTACACCAACTACTTTCATGTCCTCCTTCACCACATCCATAAATCTCCTCTTTGGTCTTCCTCTAGGCCTTCTGCCTGGTAGTTCCAACCTCAGCATCCTAATACCAATATATTCACTATCCCTCCTCTGTACATATCCAAACTATCTCAATCTAGCCTCTTTGACTTTGTCTCCAAAACCTCTAACATGTGTTGTCCCTCTGATGTATTCATTCATGATTCTATCCGTCCTCGTTACTCCCAAAGAGAACCACAATATTTTCATTTCTGCTACCTCCATTTCTGCTCCCTGTCTTTTCCTCAGTGCCACTGTTTCTAAATCATGCAACATCGCTGGCCTCATCACTGTCTTGTACACTTTCCCTTTCATTCTTGCCGATACCCTCCTATCACACATCATACTGGACACCTTTCTCCAACCATTCCAACCTGCCTGCACATGCTTCACCTCTTTTCCACACTCTCCATTGCTCTGGACTGATAAGCCTAAGTACTTAAAATCCTCCACTTTCTTTATCTCTTCTCTCTGTAACCTCACCGTTCCTCTTGGGTCCTTGTCGTTCACAAACATGTATTCTGTTTTACTGAGGCTAATTGCTCTCCTTTCGAGGGCATGCCACCAGCTCTAGATTTTCCTTCACTTGTTCACTGCTCTCACTACAGATCACAATGTCATCTGCAAACACCATAGTCCATGAGGATTCTTGTCTAACCTCGTCTGTCAGCCTGTCCATCGCCATAGCAAACAAGAAGGGGCTCAGAGCTGACCCTTGATGCAGTCCCACCTCCACTTTAAACTCGTCTGTCATGCTGACAGCACACCTTACATCTGTCTTACATCTGTCATACATGTCCTGCACCACTCTAACATACTTCTCTGCCACTCCAGACTTCCTCATGCAATACCGTAGTTCCTCTCTCGGCACCCTGTCATGTTTTCTCCAGATCCACAAAGGCATAATGCACTATTTGCACTATTCTTTCCCATAACCTCATCGTACCGCTCATCAATTTTATCACTCTCTAGTTGCCACAACTCTGCACGTCTCCCTTGTTCTTAAAAATGGGCACAGCACACTTCTCCTCAATTCCTCCGGCATCCTTTCACTCTCTAAGACCTAGTTGAATGTTCTTGTCAAAATGTCTACTAATACCTCTCCTAGCCACGTCCATACCTCCACAGGTATGTCATCAGAATCAACTGCCTTTCCACTCTTCTTCCTCTTCAATGCCCTCCTCACTTCACCCTTACTAATCTTTGATACTTCCTGGTCCTCAAAGGTCACTTCTTTTACTCTTTGTTCTCTTTCATTTTCCTCATTCATAAGCTCTTCAAAGTACTCTTTCCATCTCCCAGCACACTTCTGTCACCAGTCAATACATGTCCCACTCTGTCCTTAATCACTCTAAGTTGCTGCACGTATTTCCCATCTCTATTTCTCGGCTGGCCAATTTGTATAAATCATTTTCTCCCTCCTTACCGTCCAAGTAATAATATGCCCTCTGATTGGCCTTTGACACCACTACCTTTGCCTTACGCTGTGTCTCCCTGCATTCCTGTTTACTCTCTTCGGTCCTCTCAGTGTCTTACTTTTTCTTAGCTAACCTCTTCCTTTGTACACACTCCTGCACTTCCTCATTCCACCACTGTCTCCTTGTCTACTTTCCTTCCAGAGGACACACCATGTACTCTCCTACCTCTCTCCCTGATCCCATACTTCACTCTTCCTTTTTCAGCTTCCACCACTTTGTCTTCTGCTCTGCCTTTGCCTTCTTCACCTTCCTCACCACCAGCATCATCCTGCACACCACCATCCTATGCTGTCTAGCAACAGTCTCACTCACTACTACTTTGCAGTCACTGACTTCCTTCAAATTACATCTACACAAGCTGTAGTCAACCTGTGTGCTCCTACCTCTGCTTTTATAAATCATCCTAAGCTTCTGTCTCTTCTGAAAGAAAGTATTCACCACAGCCATTTGCATCCTTTTTGAAAAAATCTATCAAAATCTGTCCAATTTGTGTTCCTGTCCAGTATTCCAAAACTGCCCATTACTTCCTTTTTCCCTCTGTTGCCTTCACCAACATGTCTATTGAAGTCTGCACCAATTATCACGCTTTCACCTCTGGGGATATTCTGTATCACTTCGTCTAACTCACTCCAGAATCTCTCCTTCTCTTCTAGCTCACATCCTGCCTCAGGGGCATAAGCACTAACAACATTGAACATCACATGACCAATCTTTGAAAATGTATTCAAATTTAACCAACCAAGCCATTAACCTAAAAGTTTTGTTTATGAGGTATAATGAGCTTTTTAATCCACTGAAAATATCAGTTTTAGGCTATCTATCATGTGTGGGGTGGGAAGGAGGTCAAAGTCATGTTAAATGGCAAACTGAGGGAAAAGTGTCATCTATAATCATTTTGTAAAATTCAAATATTCAAAGGATCAGGCACAACCAAAATCATGGTACACCTACATACATGTATTGTACAAGGTTAACATGCATAATACAAAGTAGCTTCAACCTTCTGAAATAATGAAATGTTATTTCCCATTGCAATGAGTCATTTCAATTATTTTTTTGCTAATAAATAGATCTCAGATATTCCAAGATCCGTTTCAGGGTATTGTACTCTTCATTCAACGGAATAAGAAATGGATCACATGAATAAACAATCATTTTATTGATAATGATGATCATTCTACCTTGAGTGACTGGGGCAGTGGCCTAGATACACATGCAGCAGCTGAATTTAGACAGGAATGTGTGCATTATCACATAATGTAGGTTGTCTATATAAACATTAAATAAGCAAAAATAAAGTAATTATAAAAAATACCATGTGTGTTTATTTACTTATTACTAATTTTTAATACTAATTGCAGGGATCCCTCGCTATTTCACGGTTCAATTCATGCAGCTTCAGTGCATCGCGTTTTTTTTTTTTTAATTCATTGAATTAAAAAAAAAATAAGGAAATTAAAGGAAGAATAGGGGGAAGGGAGTGAAATGACACCAAACAAGGCCAATTATGAATTATGCAAAAAAAAAAAAACCCAAAAAACAAAACCAACACAAAACAAAAAACAACCCCAAGCCTGTGTGGCTAGTGGTGGCCTAGTGGTATAGGTGCTGGCTCACTGATCCTAAGGTTGGGGGTTCAAGCCGTACTTTTTTATTTTCTATTACAGTATGTTCCATACCTCAGCATTAGCAGCTGGACTGTCAGTGACTGATTGAGCACTGACGAAAGGCACTGAGGTGGGCATTGACTTCAGTCTTGAATTTCTGTCTATCTCTGGTATTCAATATCTCTTGGGGGAGGGTGTTCCACAACTGTACTGTGGATGGAAGGAATGATCTCTTGAGGCTTGTTGTATTTGATTTGAGTTGTTCAAGGGCTACTGAATGGAGAGATTTAGACAGGTGTATTGTTCTTCGGACTTTGTAAGGCTCTGGGAGTAGGCTATTTAACAATGCTGGAGCATCTTGGTGATAGATACGATGGAGTAAGGTAAGGGCTCCAACATCTCTCCTTTACTCCAGTGGTTGTATTTGGTGATCAGCTGAGCAATCATTCGGAATGTTGATGATCTTCAGAGCCCGCCTTTGGATGGCTTCCACCCAGGCCAGGGAGGTTGGAGAGGCCCCCATCCAGACTGCTAAGGTATATTCCATTCGTGATCTGACCATGCTTTTGTAGATAATAGCTCTTTGGTCCAGGCTCAGGTAGGGTGAAACCTTCCTTAGTAAACACAGCCGTTTACCTGAATCTACAGCCATCTTCTTTAGGATGTGAGTCCATGTCAGTTCTTTTCTGATGGCGATGCCTAACAGTTCTACTTCATCCACCTCTGTAAGTATGGTGTTCATGAAGTGGTGATTTGGATGACTGTCCTCTGCATCTTTGTAACTACAAATTGTGATACTTTTGCAATTAGCTGGCTCGAAGAGCACATTCCATTTGCTTGTGCATAGCTGGATTTCCCACAGATCTTTGTTCAGGGACTCGGCTACTGAGCCTCTTTGCTGTTTGTCTCTTATGATGCTCAGGACAGACAAGTCATTTGCGTAAAGTATAGCTATGTTGGTCAGTTTCTCTGAAAGGTCATCATGGATCTGCATCTGGAAAACATACTTTCATGATGCTTTTGTTTTTCTGTGCACTTTTATTTTCACTTTTTGGATCGGCGTCAGGAAACTCATTCACCGACGGCTCTGAGCAACGCAGGTCTTACACACGTGAGACCCTCCTCGGCCTCTTGGCGCCCCGCCCTCCTTCACGCGGAAAAGCCCGTTGTTCCTTTGGAAATACGGAGGAAAAGGAGAGGCTGCAGAGGGGGACGAAAGACGCGGAGGACATGTGTTCCCTCTGTCATCATGGGAAATGTCCGCGTGATCGCCAACAAGACGGAGGAGCTGGCGGCGCTGACCCGGCAGCAGAGGCAGTACCGGGACTGCAGCCTCATGTGTTTCTCAGAGACGTGGCTGAATGAACTCACACCGGACTCTGTGGTTTCTCTTAATGGATTTACACTCGCGCGTGCAGATCGGAGCGCGGCGGAGAGCGGTAAGAAGAAAGGAGGGGGCGTGGCGGTCTATGTGAATGAACGATGGTGCCACCCGGCAAACGTGCACGTGAAGAAGCAGCTGTGCACGCGGGACCTGGAGCTGCTCGCGGTAAGCGCGCGGCCATATTATCTACCGAGGGAGTTTTCACACGTGATTGTGTTTTGCGTGTACATTCCACCCTCGGCTGATGCGGCGGCCGCGTGTGAGCGTCTACACAGCGCCGTTAATCAGACACAGACTCGTCACCCCCGCGCCATGATTCTGATCAGCGGGGACTTTAACCACGCCCCTCTCTCCGCCTCTCTTCCGACGTTCACGCAATACGTGAAGTGCGCCACAAGAGACAATAAAACACTGGACTTACTGTATGCAAATGTGAAGGATGCTTACAGCTCCTCCCCCCTCCCCCCACTGGGACGCTCAGACCACAACCTGGTCTACCTGCTCCCCCAATACACACCCAGGGTGCGAAAGGAACCTGCACAGAAGAGGTCTGTGAAAGTGTGGACCGAGGAGACCAACGAGAGGCTTAGGGACTGTTTCCAGACCACAGACTGGAGCATGCTCTGTAACTCCTTTGGTGATGACATCGACGGCCTCACACACTGCATCACCGACTACATGAACTTCTGCGTGGACAGCACTGTGCCAACACGGAGGGTACGGTGCTTCTCCAACAACCACCCATGGGTCACCCCTGAGCTCAAAGTCCTCCTGAACCAGAAAAAGAGGGCTTTCATCTCGGGGGACAGAGAGGAGCAGAAGAAGGTCCAGCGTGAGCTCCAGTGGAGGATCAGGAGGACAAAGAAGGACTATGGGAAGAAGATGGAGGAGAAGCTGGCTCAGAACAACGTGCGGGACGTCTGGAGAGGACTAAAGACCATGTCTGGATTTGGGCAGAGTGTCAGAGGGACAGCTGATGGTGACCAGCGCTGGGCGGATGAACTAAACTGCTACTTCAACAGGTTTGATTCTCCCCTCCCCTCTGCACCCCTCCCGTTCCCTCCCCTCTTCACACGTCTCCAGACCAGCTGACACCTCCCCCTCCCCAGGCCAACTTCACTTGACTGCTACAGCCCGACAGACACATCCCCTCCCTCTGCAGCCCACCCCAGCCCCCCTTCTCCCTCACATCAGACCAGGTGAGGAGACAGCTGAGGCAACTAAATCAGAGGAAATCTGAAGGACCTGATGGCATCAGTCCCAGGCTGCTGAGGACCTGCGCAGACCAGCTCTGTGTGGTACTATGCTACCTGTACAACCTGAGCCTCAGCCTGGAGAAGGTTCCCGTCCTATGGAAGACCTCCTGTGTGGTTCCGGTTCCCAAAACAGCACAAGCGAAGGAACCAGCCCACTACAGACCTGTCGCCCTGACCTCCCACCTTATGAAGACCATGGAAAGGCTCCTCCTTGAACACCTCCGCTCTATGGTGAGCCCCACCCTAGACCCGCTGCAGTTTGCCTACAGGCCCAACATCGGAGTAGAAGACGCCGTTATCTACCTTCTGCAGCGGGCACTCACCCACCTGGAGATCGCCGGCAGCGCTGTGAGGGTCATGTTCTTTGACTTCTCCAGCGCCTTCAACACCATCAGGCCAGCGCGCCTGCGGGGGAAGCTGGAGGACGTGGGAGTGGACGGGCATCTTGCTGCCTGGATTATTGACTACCTTACTAACCGTCCACAGTGCGTGCGGCGCGGCTGTAAGTCAAAGGTGGTAGTCTGTAGCACGGGGGCACCGCAGGGCACCGTCCTCTCACCCTTCCTTTTTAACATCTATACCTCGGACTTCATATATAACACAAACAGCTGCCAATTAGAAATTAGAACCAAGAAATTAAATAAAAATATGCCAGAAGTTGGAAAGCCCAATTCTGTTCATGTTTAACCAGCGTGCCAACCAACCTGATCAATTTAGAATCAAAGTTTATATTTATCACACGATTTCAACAAAACAGCCGCACTAAAAAATTCTATACACAAAAAAGATATCCTAGTATATACTGACTGTAGAAATATATTTGTTAATCACCCAGGTATGGAAAAAAAATGGATCAGAAATGATGGTATCCTGCTTACACTCGCCCATAATGGTTGCGGCCACCTTGGCACGTGATAGTCAATACCACTTTTTTTTTTTTTTTTATGGGGGGCGACTTGCAATTAAATTGCTGGGCTCCTTGTGTTAGCTTATTCTTGAGCTTTGATTTAAATTTTATTTTAAACTAGACAAAATTCTCTAAATTCCTACTTTGTTGCGATTATATTCTACCAATTTTTAAAGAACCGAAAATCGTCTATGGGATATTTATAAATATTTTTTTTTTTTTTTTTTTTTTAAATGATGAAATATACCCCTAATAAACCTGGTGTGGCTGGAAAGCCAGGGGTTCACTACTGAATTCAGTCATGGTGTAGACCATGTGCATCATATCAGCGCAATTCATAAGCCAATTTCGTGGACAATAAACAAAGGCGCTCTCATCAAGGTTAGTGAAAAACCATCGAAACCATTTCCAAGCAGAAAGATCGCTTCATAGAGGTTAAAGGTTATATTTGACACTGTATTTGATATTTGATGTGTGAATTTGATTAAAATGTACCTATTTGAAATTATTTTGCTTGAAATTAATGTTGATATTATTTGATATATTTGACAATTATTTGATATATTTGACAATGTTATTGTAAAATACCATTTTACAATGTTATGTTTATAATAATTGATTTAGGCGTGTTTTATGAGATACGGTAATGCTATTTATGGATGTATAGTACAGTATGAACGTCTTACGTCACTGGAACATACAGTAACAACTTATGTTCATTTTCAACTTACGTTCGGCCGTCTGGAACCAAACAAAAACCTAAGTCGGGGAGTGTCTGTATTTGATTATAAGGGCTGTATTTACAGGTTGAAGTTTGAGTATTTTCAGCCATCAGGATTAGCTGTGTCACAATTCCTGAGTAAGTCACGCGGCAGTGCCGGTATCTACTTATACATATAAAACATCCTCAATAAGCCTTCCCCTGTTTCTCATTGGCTGGAATAATGTTGTGTGACACCTATTTCTTTTCTATTCTTTTCTCTTCTGGGCTTCAAATGAACACCATTTTTAAAATTTTTTATTTTTTTTTCATACAGACAGGATGATATGGTAGTGTGGTGCTTTCCCATAAGCATAAACACCTTTTGGGCATTAAGCTGTCATCAGTTTGTGAAGCAACTGTGAAATATTGTCCTTTTAACCCAAAAAGGTAGCAAGTAAGTATGAGCTATCCCTAATTAAGGCAAGCGATTGATAAAGGTCAGTACATCACAGTAGGACACCCCATTAATTAAAAAAAAGAAAGCATATAAAAAACAATAAGCCATCAACATATATCTGACAGTCTAGGGATGTGCATATACTCCAAGTACTGTAATTTATGGAAAACAATTCACAACATATTCTTCATTAAGACCATCATTCAATTGTGATTAGGCCCACTGATCAGGGAGGTGCAATATTTATACAAGATTTAGACTCATATCATAAGGAAATTCTAAATCATCTCAGTAACATTGAATTTTATTTCTCCCTCATGTATGATCCAACCATTCGCTTCATAATTCTGGTTAAAAGAACTTTGAACAATCCATTGTTAGAAAATTACGGATGAACTAAGGATGAACTTAACCTTTTATTACAGGCCCACCCGATGACTGGTGTTCTACACTTGACCTAAAATCTACAAGAAATATGGAGATACCATCCTAGGACATCCAATTTTGGCAGGCTGTCAATCTCTTACAGAGTCTATTTCCCAGTTTGTCTGTTGGTACATAAAGCCTCTTGTCTGTTCATTGCCCTCAAATTTAAGTGACGACTGATTTCCTGAAATAATTAACGGATGTTTCAGAAAATGATTTTATCTGCACGATGGATGTAATGTGTTTGCATACCAAAATTCCCCATGACCTTGGCCTGTGTCCTTTGGAGTACTATTTAAAATCCAGAGACATGGATTAATCTCAGATCAAATTCCTGTGGGATTTGGCTCTTATAATTCTGACTAAAGAATTACTTTAAATTTGAAGACCCTTTTTTTTTATCAAATTAAGGGTACTGCCATAGGCTCCCCTTTACTCTTAATGATGCCAATTTATTTATAGATAAGTTTGAGGAAGATTTTGTGTATTCCAAAAATGGTTTTCACCAAAGTGTTGGTTTCGTTAAATTGATGATGTCTTTTTTATATTCAGTTGAACAATTTCATGAATTTCTGAATTCAACATTGGATTCTATAAGATTTTCTTTGGGATTTTCCCATACCCTTTCTTGATATTAAAATATACAGCTCTGCTGGTCAAATCTTACAAATATCAGTATACTGTAAGCCTACAGATATAAATAATTTTCTCCATTTTAATAGTTATCACCCTCTCTCTATGAAGAAAGGTTTACTATACAGTCAATTTTTACAGATGAGGAAAATATGTAGTACTGATGAGGAATGTGAGAATCGGGTTCAAATAATGTTCTTCTTTTCCTTTCGGCTGTTCCCTTCAGGGGTCGCCACAGCGAATCATCTGCCTCCATCTTGCCCTATCCTCTGCATCTTCTTACACCAACTACCTTCAAGTCCTCTTTCACCACATCCATAAATTTTCGCTTTGGTCTTACTCTAGGCCTTCTGCCCAACCTCAGCATCCTACTACCCATATACTCACTATCCCTCCTACAAATTGTAAATGTCCAAACCATGTCAATTTAACCTCTCTGACTTTGTCTCCAAAACCTCTTACATGTGCTGTTCCTCTGACGTACCCATTCCTGATCCTATCCATCCTCGTTACTCCCAAAAAGAACCTCAACATTTTCATCTCTGCTACCTCCAGCTCTGCCTCCTGTCTTTTTCCCAGTGCCACTGTTTCTAAACCATACAACATCGCTGGCCTCAACACCGTCTTGTACACTTTTGCTTTCATTCTTGCCAATACCTTCCTATCATACATCACACCGAACATCTTTCTCCAGCCATTCCAACCTGCCTGCACACACTTATTCACCTCTTTTTCACACTCTCCATTGCTCTGGATTGTTGAGTCTAAGTACTTAAAATCCTCCACCTTCTTTATCTCTGCTCCCTGTAACCTCACCGATCCTCTTGGATCCTTGTTGTACAAACACATGTATTCTGGTTTACTGCGGCTAACCTTCATTCCTCTCCTTTCCAGGGCATACCTCTACCTCTCTAAATTTTCCTGCACTTGTTCTCTGCTCTCACTGCAGATCACAATGTCATCTGCAAACATCATAATCCATGGAGATTCTTGTCTAATCTCGTCTGTCAGCCTGTCCATCAGCATAGGAAACAGGAAGGGGCTCAGAGCTGATCCTTGATGCAGTCCCACCTCCACCTTGAATTCCTCTGTCATTCCGACAGTACACCTTAGCACTGTCTTACATCTCTCGTACATGTACTGCACCACTCTAACATACTTCTCTGCCACTGCAGACTTCCTCATGCAATACCACAGTTTCTCTCTCGGCACCCTGTCATATGCATTCTCCAGATCCACAAAGGCACAATGCAGCTCCCTCTGACCTTCTCTGTACTTCTCTATTAACATCCTCAAAGCAAACACTGCATCTGTGGTGCTCATTCTTGGCATAAAACCAAACTGTTGTTCACAAATGCTGACCTCTGCATTTAGTCTAGCTTCCCCTATTCTTTCCCATAACTTCATCGTATGGCTCATCAACTTTATCCCTCTGTAGTTGCCACAACTCTGCATGTCTCTCTTGTTCTTAAAAATGGGCACCAGCACACTTATCTTCCATTCTTCCGGCATCTGCTCACTCTCTTAGAACTAGTTGAATGTTCTTGTCAGAAAATCTACTGCAACCTCGCCTAGACACTTCCATACCTCCCCCGGTATATCATCAGAACCAAGTGCTTTTCCACTCTTCTTCCTCTTCAATGCCCTTCTCACTTCACCCTTACTAATCTTTGCTATTCCCTGGTCCTCATCGGTCACCTCTTCTTCTGTTTGTTCTCTCTCATTTTCCTCATTCATCAGCTCTTCAGAGTACTCTTTCCATCTTCCCAGCACACTGTCAATGCATGTCCCACTCAATACATGTCCCACTCTGTCCTTAATCACTCTAACTTGCTGCATGTCCTTCCCATCTCTATTTCTCTGCTGTGCCAACCTGCATAAATCATTTTCTCCTTCCTTACTGTCCAACCTATCATACAAGTCATAATACGCCCTCTGTTTGACATTTGACATCGCTACCTTTGCCTTATGCTGTGTCTCCCTGTACTCCTGTTTACTCTCTTCGGTCCTCTCAATGTCCCACTTCTTCTTAGCTAACCGCTTCCTTTGTACACACTCCTGCACTTCCTGATTACACCATCAAGTCTCCTTGTCTACTTTCCTTCCAGAGGACACACCAAGTACTCTCCTACCTGTCTCCCTGATCACATTCGCTGTAGTTGTCCAGTTATCTGGAAGCACTTCCTGATCACCCAAAGCCTGTTTCAACTCCTCCTTGAAGACAACACTGCACTTTTCCTTTTTCAGCTTGCACCACTTTGTCTTCTGCTCTGCCTTTGCCTTCTTCACCTTCCTCACCATCAGAGTCATCCTACACACCACCATCCTGTGCTGTTTGGCAACATGCTCACCTACTACTATTTTGCAGTCACTGACTTCCTTCAAATTACATCGCCTACACAAGCTCTAGTCAACCTGCATGCTCCTACCTCCGCTTTTATAAGTCACCCTATGCTCCTTTCTCTTGTGCAATAAAGTATTCACCACAGCCATTTCCATAATTTTTGCAAAATCTATCAACATCTGTCCTTCTGTGTTCCTGTCCTGGATTCCAAACCTGCCCATCACATCCTTGTTCCCTCTGTTGCCTGCACCAACATGTCCATTGAAGTCAGCACCAATGACCACTCTTTCACCTCTGGGGGTACTCTGCATCACTTCATCTAACTCACTCCAGAATCTCTCCTCTTCTAGCTCACAGCCTGCCTGTGGGGCATAAGCACTAACAACATTGAACATCCCACCTTAAATTTCAAACTTAGGATTCATCACTCTGTCTGACACTCTTTTCATTTTTAGAACATTTATGACAAACCCCTCCTTCAAGATGACTCCTACTCCATTTCTCTTCCCATCCACACCATGATAAAACAGCTTAAACCCTGCTCCGAAGCTTCTATCCTTGCTAACTTTCAACTTGGTCTTCTATACACACAGTATGTCCACCTTCCTCCTCTGCATCATGTCTGCCAGCTCTCTACCTTTTCCTGTCATAGTTCTAACATTCAAAGTCCCTACTCTCAGTCCTAAATTCATGCCTTTCCTCTTCCCTCTCTGCCTATGGATACGCCTCCCGCCTCTCCTTCTTCGACCAACAGTAGTCCAATTTCCACCAGCACTCTGTTGGTTAACAGCACTGATGGCGGTCATTGTTAACTCGGGCCTCGACCGATCGGGTATGAAATTCATTTTTATGATTCGCATTTCGAATTTTGGCTCAAGTTTTACACTGGATGCCCTTCCTGATGTGAGGATGAACACTGGCTTGTCCCCCCCCCTCCCCTCACGGCTGCATTAGGTCCAAATAATCTGACCTCTTTTTTTTTATTTATTTATGGGTTATGGCACTGACAATCTTGATACCTGTCTGGACAAGGAAAAAACACAATTCACTCTCAAGGATTGTATTGTTCTGTCTATTCCTTTCTCTCCCATATTGAAGACAATAAAGTTTATTGTGGGAAAACACTGGCACATCCTATCAAGTGACACACATGTTGGTCAGAGCTTTCAAGAACCTCCACTCTTTGCATAGAAGACTTTTTTTTTTTTTCATCTGAGATAGATTGGTCAGCGCAGACTCTTGCACTACTCCAACTATCTGGCTTAGTTCTTTGGAGTCAGGCATCTTTCCATGTCGAAGTTGTGTTCATTGTAATGCCATGATTAGAGGTGACTCTTTTCTACATCCATGAGTTTTTCAGTGAGAGTGAAAATCACTTGAAGTACATCATTTGTACTTTATTTATTGAAATATCTATGTGATTTTTGTTATGTTGGCAAAATTAAAAGATAATTAATAATAAGAATGAATGAACGCAAGAGTAATATAAGAAACCATGACATTAAATCATCTGTGACAAGATATTTCAATGAAATTGAAAATTAAATTTTTACATTGAAATTCCAAGAAAGAAAGAAAGAAAGAAAGAAAGAAAGAAAGAGATCTTTATTGTGAACTGTTGCATGAACAATAAAAATCAGTTTAGAAGCTCTTTGTTTAGAATAAATTAGAAGACAGAAGAGAGTGCTCAAGAAACAACTAAGGAGCTACACGAAGCTTAACATGTGCACTGTCCTGAAAGTTGGTCTGAATGATGTTTATTCAGTCAGTGTATGTGATAGGGGTGGGGCTACATGTTTAACAGCTGATGGGTAAAAGCTCTTCTTGAATTTGTCAGTTTTTGTTTTCAGTGTCCAGTCCCTTTTTCTCAAGGGTGGAGGGGAGAAAAGGGTGTGTTCAGGGTGTGTAGGGTCCCTGAGTCCACACTCTTTTCACTTCTAGAACATTTCTGACAAACTCCTCCTTCAAGATAACTCCTACTCCATTTCTCTTCCCATCCACACCATGATAAAACAGCTTAAATCCTGCTCCTAAGCTTCTAGCCTTGCTACCTTTCAACTTGGTCTCCTAAACACACAGTATGTCCACCTTCCTCCTCTACATCATGTCCACCAGCTCTCTACCTTTTCCTGTCATAGTTCTAACATTCAAAGTCCCTACTCTCAGTCCTAGACTCATGCTTTTACTCTTCTCTCTTCACCTACGGACACGCCTCCCGCCTCTTCTTCTTCGACCAACAGTAGTCCAATTTCCACAGCACCCTGTTGGTTAACAGCACTGATGGCGGTCGTTGTTAACCTGGCCTCGACCGATCTAGTATGGAGGTGGCTCTCATGTGAATCTGTCAGTGTCAATGCCACTGGGGGAGGGTGGTGTAGTTCCAGTCACTTGCTCTGCCATCCTCACCACCCGCTGCAAGGCCTTCCTGTCCTCTACAGTACAGCTGTGTGAACCACACTGTAAAGCCATAGGTCAGGAGGCTCTCTATGGTGGAACGGTCATAGGCAGGCTTTCTTGGAGCTTCCTGAGAAAGTACCTCCTTTGTTGTGCTTTCCCCACCTGGTGGGAAATGTTTTTGGTCCATGGGTTTCCACATACAATCCGAAGAGATGTACATGAGACTCTTTAGCTTATCCAAATTGTCCCGATGTATTAGTGTGTATGACTGCGTGTGTGCGTGTGTGTGTGTGTGTGTGTGTGTGTGTGTGTGTGTGTTAGCTTTTCAATGGTCCAAGCTGTTCAGGGTATACCCCCTTTCAGCCTCATCATGATCGTAATAGGATTAAGTTCTTTGGAAAATGGGTGAGAGAGAGAACATATAAATCTATACTAACAAATATGATAATTCCTAGAAGTAAAGATGAATGAAAAGTTTTATTGTTCTCTCCGCTTGAGAAAGGATTATGTAAAGTTTGTAGAAGTTTAGAAGCCAGAATTTGAGCTTGTTTTCAGAGAGTCTGGTATGTTACCTCTTCCTGCACCATTTACAGGAAGTAGCAATCAGCAAAACAGAGGTCTTTGGTGAACAATGGATGGTGGAAAGGTGCCTTAAACATGTCTTGCTCTAAAAAGCTTGCTGTGTTTACCAGGCTTTGGCATTTCTGTGTCCTGTGGTCAGTCTGGTCCCCACAGTCCAAATACATGAATATTAGTCTAACTGTATTTTCCAAGTTGGCCCTGGGTGTGTGTGTGTGTGTGTGTGTGTGTGTGTGTGTGTGTGTGTGTGTGTGATTGTGAATTATTGTGCATGTTGACTTTAGCAAGATGTATGTAATATAAATGTCTATATCAAAATTTCCTCAATGCTAACCCAACATTGCTGTCCTACATGATTAGCAATCCAAGAAGGACTGTCAGTAAGGAGATTAAAGTCATAGAGGGGAATTCAGAAAATTCTGCAAAATTCTCCCTTTTGATCATCCATTGATCCCCACAGTCCCCACCAACCTGACTGCACGACAGCAGCCGGTATCCATGACAACAGCCTTTCAGGCATATGTTCTGGTTCTTTTTTGTGCTCATGTTTATGCTAACCTTTATTTTAACACCTCCTCTTCCCCCTAAAGACAAGGCTAGTATTTATTCAGCAAACAGCTGGAACAGACATCCTGATTTTTTTTCAGTCTGTCTCATCCCATGAGGAGATTTTCTTTTTTTTTTTTTTCCAAATATGGACATAAAAAAGCAAAAGTAGACAGCAGGTCCTGCATACAAACAGGCCTCAGAGTGCAGTGTACACTCATAGTTTTATCTTTTCCTGACTCCTCCTTCTCTGCTCTAACTCTCTCAAATGCCCAGTAATCCACCCCCCCAATCACAAGCAGACACACACACACACACACACACACACCGGGGGGGGGGGGGTAATCAGCAGCATGACAGCAGGTAACTGCAGATATGGTGGCTGCTTTGTTTTCCGATAGAGACGTCGAGTGTAAATAAAGCCTGCGCCACATCTTGTCTCTTCATCCCTTTTCTGTTTGTCTCTCACTTTTTTATTTTCTCATCTTTCCCTGTCATCCACTCTCTCTTCATCCCTCTTGTTATCTCTCGCTTTCCTCCTTGATGATTCCTCCTCCATCTCTCCGACTCTAAACCATGCCATATTGATCGACCTGGGAAGCACTGAGTGGAGATAAATAGAACTCGCTGACCATGAAGAGGGCTTTTTTCACTCATATGGTTAGATAGAGGGATGGAGAGTCAGTTTCTGGTTTTGACAGCCTTTCTTGAGTTTTATTCCCACAAGACTGATGTGCTTAAGTCTGATTGGTGTACCTACACCTGCTTATTAACCTTAATGGAGAGTCAACACCGAAGAAGGGTTCAAGCAGACTCTACTGTTTGAAGAAGCTCGGCTCTTATAATGGGGTGAGATGTTGCGCCACATGTTTAATCAGATTGTGTTGTTTACTGCGCAAGATCTTTTAATAGGAAACATAGGCATAAGAGATAGCAAATACCCAAAAGTATAGTATGATTATTAAAATACAGCATCATTTTAATTTAGAATGCACTGAAACATGACGGGGCAGTTCAGTGGCGTTGTGGTTAGCCCATTTGCCTCACAGCATGAAGGTCCTGGGTTCATGTCCTGGGTTTGTGTCTCCATGTTCTCATGTTCCTTCCGTGCTTGGGTCAATTTCCTCCGGTTTCCTCCCAGAGACCAAGACATGTGCAATGGGCTAATTGGTTGTGTGTGAGCTCATCACAACCTCCCTGTGATTCATCCATCCATCCATTCATCCAATTCTCCATCCATCTGTCCACATATTCATACATGCAACCCTTCTCCATTTCATCTATGTAATACTTTGACTGATGGTTACAACAGAGACAATCATAGGTTTTGTCAAGTATATTAAGCAGTCGGTTGTTGGATTTTTAATCCCATTTTGACTTGACCCAATTATTTGTGTAATCCGATTGAATTGTCTTCCTTATTTTCTTGCTCCATTTTTAATATCTTCTTTGCACTTATTTTACTCTTTATTGTGTACTGTTTTGTGTGGTTGCAGTGAGAAAATGGGACAATTAAATATCTTTGTATCAATGCATTCATTCATTCATCCATCTATCAATGCATTTATCTAATCATCGATCTTTACATCCACCCACGCATATATCCATACATGTGTTATGGGTTCCGAGTATGTGACACTCAATAACAAGGAGATGAGATGGCAGTCTGTGAAATACAAGTATCATGTTAGCACAGTGAGCACAGGGCCAGTCATGTCTTCCTCGAGATCACATCTAGCAAAAACAAGAAGTTGCCCCACTAAACAGACATGGGTGGAAACAAACTCATGTAGATAGCTCTGCTTTCCATCCAACACTTACAATTTACATACAAAGGATGAACATTCACAATTTACTCACAACTAATTATTACAAAAAGTAATAAATCAACACTATATGTTTAAAGTGTGAATACTCTGTACAAAGTGCAAATCAAATGAAAGTTCAAGGTTTACATTGCAAATATACCAAAAATGTGGTGACACATATTTGGGTACACCACACATGCATTCATCTATCCATTCATCATGCCATCTGTCCACCTATCCATGCATCTATCATTCCATACATCAATTCATCCATACATCCATTCACATATTCATGCATCCATCAATCCATCCATCCATTCAGCCATCTGCCCATCGATCCATAATCCATTCATCTATTCATCCATCCTTCCATTCAGCCAAGCATTTATAAAATCATCTATCTGTCCACCCATCTGTCGAGCCATCCATCCATACATTCATCCATGCATTCATCTGTTCACCTTTCCATCAATGGATTATTCCATCTATCCATCTCCATGTATGTATAATGTGTATGGATAGACCCATCCATCCATCTCGCCATCCATCCATCCATCCATTTAGTGATGTGGCACCAAAGGACTGCAGAGCCATCACATTAGCGCCACAAATGAACATAACTTAATATGCATAATAGGGAAGAATTCACAGATTTTGCCTTGGTCACAAACCTAGTAAGTCACATTTTGGACAAAATTGAGTAAGATTAACACAACTGATTGAACTGTGTCATGGACATGCCAGGGGATAGCACTGTTGCCTCACAGTAATAACATTCTGGATTCAAACCATTTGGTTGAATGGGACAGTTATATGTGGAGCTTGCATATTCTCCTTGTATTTTCAGGGGTGTTCTCTGGGTACTCTTGTTTCTTGTTAATTCTTTTTAAATCATACAAAAGGCATGGGGGTTTTGTGAACAGGATGCTCTAAAGTGCCCATTGATGTGAATGTGAGTGTGTGGTTGTTCATCTCTGTGATAGGCTTGCAATAGATGGACAATCTTTGTCAGGGTATACTTCACCTCTCTCCTGCTGTGGATCAGCTGATTTTAACAGCAGCTTCCTGTTTGATACTGATGGATATTGGGTCAGTGCTCGTCTAGTGGTATAGGGTGGAGGATCGCTGATCCTAAGGTTGGGGGTTTGAGTGCCACTCTCCACAAGGTTGCCACTGTCTCCCCCAGTGCAACTAACTGGGTTATCAAAAGCCAGTCATGTCTCTCACTGTCTATGGTGTTAGGCATGTAAAAGAACCATTGCTGACTTTCGACAAGAGTAGTTGCGAAGCTGTCAGCGTGTTTCTAATCAGGAGTCGGAGTCCGCTGAGGCAGTTCGTTTACAGTAACGTTCTGGTAACTCCTGCAGCGGCACTGGAACCCAGTCGTATCGGAACTTGCCCTTCCATTGGATCCTTCCTGTGGCGCCGAGAGGGGGCACTTGTTGCTTGGGTAAAAGCCTGTCCTCTGTTACTCCCTACTCTGGCTCTGCGTACTGGAGAGTATCACCAGCCGGAATACCAGCCAAAGCACAGCCATAGTCCATCGGGACTGACGGAGGCCTACTGATGGATAGTTGGTATGGACAGTAGATGGATGGATGGATGAATAGATGGATGGCTTTTGCCCCCTCATTAGCGACACTAACATTAAAAAATTGTTCCAAAATATGTTTTTTGGAAGAATCTAGTAGTCATACAGTAAGTAATATTTGACATGTTTTTTTTAGATCAATGCAAAACTTCTTGCAGCATGTTTAGTACAAAAACTCTTTTTTCAGATGCAACTCTTCTCTTCCATTTTATTGTTCCATGTTTCATTCATTTTTATAATGAGATTTGTTAAGCATTGCAAGTGATATTACTAATTTCTCGTTTTCATAGTAATAGAATTAGAGCATAGCAAGGTGCCTAAAAGACTACTGTCTAGTTGTCCTAACCCCCCCCTCAACACCAAATATTTCTAGGTCTTGTCTCAAGGCTGCCATCCCCGTTGATCTCAATCAACATCAGTTTGCGTACAGAGCAAACAAGTCAACAGGGGATGTCATCGATACAGCCCTACACACAGCCACAAAATCTGGTTCAGAAGTTGGGCAATCCGGACCTGGAGTGCTCACTATGCACCTGGATACTGGATTTCAGAATGTTAGGATAGGGGACAACTTCTCGTCTACTCTCATCCTGAATACAGGGCTGTGTTCTTAGCCCACTTATCTTTTCCCTTTTCAAATACGACTGTTGACCCACTCCACTGATACCATCATCATAGCTTTGATTATGAACAACAATGAGTCAGCCTACAGGAAGGAGGTTCGGTGTCTGCTGTGATGGTGCTACAACAACAATGCGGAACTAAACACATCCGTAGCCAACGAAATTATAATGGGCATTAGGAGATCCAAACAAGCTGAGGCCTTGCAGTGAGTGGTGAGGATGGCAGAGCAGCTAATTGGAACTACACAATAGTGACATTCACACTGACAAAGTTCAGAAAAAGATGAGTCATCATAGGTTACAAGGTGGCGTGGTGGTTTACATGTCCACCTCACAGCAAGAAGGTCCTGGGTTTGAATTCCCGGTCTTGGAAAGGGCATTTCTGTGTGAAGTTTGCATCTTCTCCCTGTGCTTGTTTGGGATTCTTTGGGTTTCCTCTGGCTACTCAAAAGACATGCACCTTAGATGAATTGGATGTTTCAAATTGCACCTGGTATGTGTAACTGTGAATGACTGTGTGTATGCGCTGTATAATGTGATACTCTGGCGAGCATTTCAGCATGTACATTGCCATCATCCGGTGTCAGCTGAGATACTCAGGACACTAAAAACAAACATAAAGGTACAGGACACTGAAAACACAAACTAACAGACTCAAGTACAGCTTTTACCCACAAGTTGTTAAACATATAGCACCACTACCATCACACACACACTGACTAAATAAACATCATTCATACCATCTTCCTGGACAGTGCAATATTCATGTTTAAGTATCAAGTGCAGTCATCATGTTTAAGTGCAATATTCATGTTTAGAGCAGGTCTCAAACATTATCATATTTCAATTAAATTATAATTTAAAGCTCTACCTCATACCCGCGGTATACCATCAACCTTTGACACTTCACCCTTCTGAGTATCTGTAAATATGTGAATATACATCTTCTTCTTCTTCTTTTCCTATCGGCTTTTTCCCTTTTTCAGGAGTCACCACGGCAAATCATCTGATTCACGTTTGATTTGGCATAGGTTTTTACATCAGATACCCTTCCGGACACAACCCTTTAGCAAAGGGCAGAAACACACTGATTTACGAAAGTTAGCAATGGTTCTTTTACACGCCTCTCACCATAAAGTGAACAACATGGCCAGCCTTTGATAACCCAGTTAGCTGCACTGGGGGGACAGTGACAACATTGTGAAGAGTGGCACTTGAACCCCCAACCTTAGGATCAGCGATCCAGTTTACCACCAAACCACCACTGCCCCTTAAATATGTGAATATACATATAGGTCTGTAAATGAGTGAATATGTGGATAGATTTATAGGTGTATATAGGACATATACATGTATATGTATATATATATAGGGATGTGTATCTGTAGGTAAATTAACATGTATAGCTTAGTCTTATTCTTTAGTTCTCTCTTGTGCACTTTTTTTATGACTACTGCTAAACAAGAAGCTGCTAAAGTTATTTTCAACATTGATGCAACAGTTCACAATAAAGATCTCTCGCTCTCTCTCTCTCTCTGCCCCCCCCCCCCCCTCTCTCACACACACACAAAAATAAATAAATAAATAAAAAAGTAAATGCACTGCACCATACATCAGTCAGAGATATTCAAGATTTTGGTGACCTGAAGACCCTGTACGGGTTCCTCAAATCTGAAAGCTACATTCCTACTCCTCTTTCCAAAATTATACATATCTTCAAACTGGTATAACACTTAAAGAGCTGGGAAAGCTGTTTGAAAGACATTGCTACATGGACACCTCATTTACCACTATTTTCTTTCCATTACTGATGGACTTGAGATTTAAATAATGATTAGATAGAGATACTTTGCATAAAAAGAAAGACATGCAGGAACTTCATACTGATTGACTCTAATCCCTGATAACTTGTTATGCAAAAATTTTCAGTAGAAAATCGTGAATTGTGCGGGATGGAGAGGGGGATGGTTTGGTGATGGTGGTTTTCCTTGGAGGTATGATACGTCATGCTGTTTTTCAATTCCTTTATTTTCAAAATCATACAATTTTTAATATTTCAGCAAAGGAGTTCCA
Organism: Plotosus lineatus; assembly: GCA_024760905.1. Lineage (NCBI taxonomy): Eukaryota > Metazoa > Chordata > Actinopteri > Siluriformes > Plotosidae > Plotosus > Plotosus lineatus. Next base: position 87,506,948 of record CM045728.1, on the reverse strand, counting down.
GCTGCTGTCTTTGTTCTGAGATTGGTTTACAAAAATTAGCCCCGCCTCCAACCAGAAACAGAACTCGTCTTCATTTCCTTTCTGACTCAAAGTATCAACTATTATTCAGTTATTCATGTTAAATCATATAATTTGATAACTTCTATGAATTATTCAGTGCACTGTGGAAGTAATAAGATGCTAAATATTAAATATTTCTGATGGTATGGTCGGGAAGCTGTCCCCTCATAGCAACAGTAACAGCCATGGGTTCAAACCTTACTGCAAAATGCATGCGTGTGTGTGTGTGTGTTTTCCATGTTCTTCCTCTGCTTTCAAGGGTTAACTCCGGGTATTTAGGTTACGTCCTACAGTTCAAGGTTACAAACATTAGGGCAGCTGACAACTCTAAACATACCTATAGGGGGAATGTTGATGTAAATGGTTGCTCATCTGCATGTGATGGATTGGAGACTGGTTTATGGCGTAACCTCACCTCTCATCCACAGTTACTTGGAATTGGCCCCAACTTTGATCCTGATGAATAGGCATATATATATATAATTGATGGGTGGATAATCATTACATATTTCATACTGATCAGCGGGCAGTGGTGGTCTAGTGGTATAAGGCGCTGGATCGCTGATCCAAAGGCTGGGGGTTCGAGTCCCACTCTCCACAAGGTTGTCACTGTCCCCCCAGTGCAGCTAACTGGGCTATCAAAGGCTGGCCATGTCTCTCACTGTCTATGGTGTGAGGTATGTAAAAGAACCATTGCTGATTTTCGACAAGAGTAGGCTGCAAAGCCGTCAGCGTGTTTCCGCCCTGAGATGGCCTGGCGAGCTGTCCAGGGTGTACTCTGCTCTTGCCCTGAGTTGGCTGAGATGGGCACCAGCCTCCCCGTGACCCCAATTATGATGAAGCGGTTACAGAAAATGAACTGAACTGATACTGATCATGTACTGAGTGTAATATTACTGCCACCTCCTGAGACGTGTTCTCGACAACCGAGTTCTTTAAGGGTTCTTTGGTAAAGACCACTTAAATGCTTCACGTCTGGGTTTTCATCCTGTGGGTCACATGGGATGTGAATGGAGATTTTTCAGACACTCACTTCCCATTCCATACCCATTATGCATTAAGCCACTTTCAGGGGTTTTGTTGCGATGAGTTTTGCAAACCTCTGGCAGAACATTTTACTTAGGACTATTTATTTATTTATTATTTTTATAAACTATCTTATTCCTGCAAGGGAGATTAGGCTCTGTATTTAACTCATCCAAAGTGAGCACACACACACACACACACACACACACACATTCGAAGCAGTGTGCAGTCACATTGCAGTGCCGATAGAGCGCTTTGGGGTTAGGTGCCTTGCTCAAGGGTACTTCAGTCTTGAAGGTAGAGAAAAGGAATATACTCCTCACCTTCATTATCACTCATTTTTCCTTCCAGTTAGCTCTCGAGAGACTATTAACCTGGAGATCACAAGTTCGAATCCAAATTAATGTCACAGCCGTCCGTGACCAGGAGCCCATGGAGATAATTGGCTAATCTCTCATGGGAGGGAGCTATGGAATACGCTCATTTCCCTGTCACTCACAGTGATTGTCAACCAATCATGAGCATCTGGGAGCTCATTTGTACAAGGAGGCGTATAACATTTTTTCTCCGAGTGTGTTAGATCGCTTGCAAAATACGCATGTACCACAGATCAATAAGAGGTAGGCATACCTGTCAAGTTGTACGGTTTTGGCGTAATCTGTACAAGTGAGCACTGATTTTTAAATGTGTACGCCGTACGTCCGAAATCTGTACGTTTTTCGATCATTTCGTCTTTTTTTTTAACTCCGTTTTTTGTGTCACCGTTTCGGTAAAGAGAGCTTGACACTTGCGCGGTGAATTAATGTCCTTGCGACGTATCATCTAACCTATCAAGATCAAGATCAAGACGATACGCCGAATTGGTCTGTAGCCGTTTTCTCGCGAGAATCGCGCGTTGCGTTTATCGTCTGCTATCGTCTGCTCTTTCCGACCACGTGACCGCACTTTCACTTCCGCCATCATTCAAGTCAAACTTAATTGCGAGCTCAAGTGCCATGAAGTGAAGCCATCAAAAGAAATGATTGAAAGTGCCAAAAGTGCTACATATAGCTATAATAAAGATCACTGTTAAATTTTCTTAATCATGCAGCTGAAGATATTACTCTTTTATTTGATTGCACCAGGTTATATGTTACAACATTACCAATAAATTATTATATTAAAAATAGAGTTTAATTTTTGTTTCATATTGCACGCGATAATAAGATTAGTTGCTATTTTGTAAGGGCATAAGTAGCCATTTGTAAGATCGCCAACGGCCTAGGGTTGACAGGTATGGGTAGGTAGCAAGTACTGTATTGCATTTCACAGAAAGGCATGTGTATGCTTTCACCCCTCCCTGATTGGTGGTGGTTGTTTGATAGGGAGGGCAATGCATGATGAGTATGAAGTGGGAATTACTAAAAATGGAGGGAAATCCAAAACAAACACACAAAAAAGCATTCCAGCCACTTCCGGAAAAGAACCAGCAACTTTTCATTTCCAAGCACATTTTTTTCTAACCAACCGGCAAAGTCAAAACACCCTTTTTTCAAAACATTTACACCTTAGTTGGAACAGCCAATTAGTCTTTCTTCTTTTCCCTTCAGGGGTCACCACAGCGAATCATCTGCCTCCATCTCACCCTATCCTTTGCATCTTCTTCTCTTATACCAGCTTCCTTCATGTCCTGCTTCACTACATCCATGAATCGTCTCTTTGGTCTTCCTCTAGGCCTTCTGCCTGGTAGTTCCAACCTCAGCATCCTACTACCAATATACTCACTATCCCTCCTCTGTACATGTCCAAAATTGGGTATTACTTTGTACGGTGTGTGAAAAGTAGAGAACATTGATAAAATCAAACCAGCATGGTGGGATAGAGACTTTCACTGTTTATATTGACATGAATAGGAATGTTTGGGGCAGTGGTGGCCTGGTGGTTAAGGGTGCTGAATCGCTGATCCTAAGGTTGGGGGTTCAAGTCACACTTTCCACAAGGTTGTCACTGCCCCCCACCCCCACCCCCACCCCCCAGTGCAGCTAACTGGGTCATCAGAGGCGAGCCATGTCTCGCACTGTCTATGGTGAGAGGTTCATGTAAAAGAACCATTGCTGACTTTCGTAAAGAGTAGCTGCATAGCCTTCAGCGTATTTCTGTCCCTTGCTAAAGGGTTGTGTCAAGAAGGGCATCCGACATAAAAACCTATGCCAAATCAAACATATGATTCAGAAGATTTGATGTGGTGACCACTAATAAAGGGAAAAGGAGAAGAAGATACTGATATGAATGTCCTCGTGCAAGGATGCAAGATATGGTAGTGCTGAGGATTCTTAGGTGTAGTATCACCCCCTCTCTCTCTTTCAAAGCCTACCAGAAAGTTTTACTAGGCATCTGGCTGAGACTAGACTTGTGCATTGGGACTGAGTTCCCACAGGTATGAAACGGAAAAAGTTTCAAGTCTTAAAGTGCAGGTTGTTACTTCCATGCAGGCTTGAGCTTGATGGTCTCACAGGACATAGATCATGTACATTAGCATAATAAAAACAGAAGGCATACAATTCCTTTTCTTTCTATTCTTTGGCCTATTTTCAGTCATATATTTTTGAGAGATCTCCAGTAACTGCTACACATAAATACTACATCACTATCCCCAAAATATATTTCAACCATAGACAGACTGACCACAGAAAATATATTTCTGCACAAATGAGCTTGATAGTTGCAAAAATATTTTCCCAGAAAATTTAAAGTAAAGTAATATTAGTGGGCTATTTTTTTTAAAAAATAAACAACATCCCTCTAATTTGATAAAGATATTGCTGTTTTGAAGGAAATTACAACACAGTTTTCCGGGTTGTGGCAGCATGGTGGTGTAGTGGTTACTATGTTCACCTCAGCAAGAAGGTTCTGGGTTCAAGTGACAGGCTTGGCTCATGTATTTCTGTGTGGAGTTTACATATTCTTCCTGTGTTTGCTGGGTTTCCTCTGAGTACACTGGTTTCCTCTCACAGTCCAAAGACATGCACAGTAGGCTAATCGGATCTTCCAGATCTCCAATAGGATTGGATGGGAACGATTATGTGTGTGTTGCCCTGTAATGGTCTGGCAAGTTGTTTATTCGTGTACCCCACTTTCACCCAGTGTCAGCTGACATGGTCTCTCGGATTAAATGGCTCAGGAAAATCAGTGAATGGATGATTTAATAATTACTAAACAAACTGTCAAAATGTATTCTCATTTTTACAAATTGCATTTGAAATCCTATTCTCATTCTGAAATACTTCCCAGACACTAATCAGGCACATTCTTGCCAAAACTGGATCAGCCAGTGATCTATGCCCAACTGTGCAGGGCAAGGACAGAAGGGAAGGTGTGATGTGAAGTCAGTCTGCTCACACCCTGTACTATATGGGAGGTGAATCAGCGCTGATAGCTCTTGGAGTGCTGTGAGCAGTGAAGCGATGATTTCTCATGCTCTCGCTCTTTCTCCTCTGCTCAGATTTTCTAACCCATATCCGTATCAGGAACAACAAACAAGGAAAGCTATTTGTAATTTTCGACACATCTAAACTAGAAGTGCAGCTCAGGAAAAAGAACTGTTGTCTGTTATAGGACTTAAAGAAAGGAGGAGTTTGTTGACAGTAAGTAGAACTGCCAATATTTATAGCTTAGTTGATGCTCTTAAGGTTTTTGAACATTTCTTTTGATATATGAGATGCAATTAAAAAAAAGATGGGATTGTTCCTATACGGAATGAACAGAGCATTGCACTATGAGTAGTAACTCTTCTAAGCCTAATGCTCTTTATCTGTTTTATATGACCTTGTGCTATTATCATTAGGACCTGTGTTAGAGGCATTTCTTTGACTCATGTGACATACACACATCCTGATAAGCAGTAGAGATCCTTGAAATTCTTCAGGAAGCCTACAGTAGCTTGGCGAGGGTTCATGACATTTGTGCTTCAAGAAGTGCTGGATGTCAATTTTAAAATTCTACAATTCTTAATGCATGTATGGCAATGTGCTTCCATCACTCGTGTTTTCAAAAAAAAAGTAAGTTCATCATCATCATCATCATCATCATCATCATCATCTTTATCTTCTTCTTTTTCCACTTAATCCGGGGGTTGGATTGTGGGGGCAGCAGCCTAAGCAGTGGGATCCAGATGTCCTTCTCCCCAGCAACTTCCTTTAGTTCTTCTAGGGGGACGCCAAGGCATTCCCAGACCAGCTGAGAGACAAAGTCCTTCCTGTGTGTTCTGAGTGAACCCAGGGGACTCTTGCCGGTTATTCATGTCCCCCAACACCACACCAGGGCGGCATTCAGATGGCATTCTAACTTGATGCCTGAGCCACTTCAATTGGCTCCTCTCAACGTGTTGGAGCAGCGGATTTACTCCAAGCTCCTCCCAGATGCTGATCTTCTCACCCTATCTCCAAGTGAGAGCCCTGCCACCCTGCGAAGGGAGCTAATCTCAGCTACTTTTATAGATGATCTTGTTCTTTCGATCACCACCAAAAGCTGGTGATTATAGGTGAGGGTTTGAAACTAGAAGGACTGGTAAATTGAGGACTGGTAAATCTTCACCATGACAGCGTGGTAGAAGCTCTGCTTTACAGCAGAGGCTGCAGCAATCCACCTGTCAATCTCCCACTCAATCCTTCCCTCACTCATGAACAAGACCCCAAGATACTTGAAATCCTCTACTTGGAGCAGGATCTCATTCCAGGCCCATAGGTTGCATTCCACCCTGTTCTGGCTGAGAACCATGGCCTCTGACTTGGAGGTGCTGATTCTCATCCCAGCCACTTCGCATTTGGCTGTAAATCGCTCCAATGTGAGCTGAAGGCCCCAGATTGATGAAGCCAAAAGGGCAACATCATCTGCAAAAAAGCAGAGACAAAATCCTGTGACTACCAAACCAGAACACCTCAACTCCACGACTATGCCTAGAAATACTTTCCAACAAAAAATATGACTAGAATTGGTTGCAAAGCACAGCCTTGGTGGACTCCAACCCTCAATGTAAACAAATTTGACCTGTTGTTATCAATATGGGCCAAGCTATGGCTCTGGTGATAAAGAGACCAATGGCCTGGACCAATGGGTCCGGTACACCATACTCCCAGAGCGCAGCCCACAAGATAGCCAGAGATATATGGTCAAAAGCTTTCTCTAAATCAACAAAACACATGTGGACAGATTGGGCAAACTCCCATTCCCCCTCCAGGATCCTCTAGAGTACAGGTTCTTAACCTTGGAGATACTGAACCCCACCAGTTTTATATGCAGATTCATCGAACCCTTTATTGAAAAATAAAATTAGATTTTTTTATTTATTTATTTTTTTTAATGAAATTATATAGGTATATGTTTCACTGGTGCACAAAATTAACCGTGCATTAACATCACTGTGTTCAAAGAACAAAACCAGCAAAACATGATTTTCACACAAAAACAGAATAATGAATACTTACCGCAAATCAGTGGGACTTCTGCTGTTGCCTTTGAAGGATCAGTTCAGAAATGAGCAGCTTCACCTTGGCAAGTGCCACTCTGTCATTTTTGCAAACAATGTCTGTTCCTTTTCTTCGTTTTAATGTCCAGCATCCGCGAAAAAGATTGCTAACAAGGATATGTTGTAACAAATGGTATAAAAATATGCCGCACATTCTTAGATAACAGCATACATTACCATTTGTCTACACTAAAACGTTGAGAGCATTGTTGTTCTGAGGAATTCCTGTTTAACCTGGCTCTGCTGAATTTCAATGATTTTGTCTAAGTAACTCATCATTGACATCTGTTGTCTCAACACCAAACGTAAACCGTTGTTGCACGAAAATACAGAAATATATTCAGACTCACCTTGACAGATGGCTTGGGATCTGGAGCCATCGAGAAGGGCTGGACCATATTCCATTTTGGATTTGTTCGTGGGCAGAGACAGCGAGCCGGTGTGGGCATTCTTGTTGTTCCCCTCTCAGTGCTCATATGTTGGGATTCTCCCTGGTTGACAAAAGGGTAGCTTCCCTCCGCCTTTGGGTGGGGGATGTGTCCTGACTGTTGTTTGTGCTTATGCACCAAATGACAGCAGAGTACCCACCCTTCTTGGAGTCTTTAGGGGGTGTGATGGAGAATGCTCCCCTGGAGAGTTCCTCCTTGTCCTGGGAGACTTCAAAGCCCATGTGGCAATAACAGTGTGACATGATAGGTTGTGATTGGACTCTCCAAACTCAACCCGAATGGTGTTTCCTTGTTAGACTTCTGTGATCATCATGGGTTATCCATCACGAACACAATATTCGAGCATGAGGTGTCCATAAGTGCACTTGGCACAAGGACACCCTAGGCCGCAGTCCAGTGATCGACTTTGCAGTCGTGTCTCCAGAATTGTGACTGCATGTTCTGGACACTTGTGTGAGGAGAGGAAATGAGGTGTCAACTGATCACCACCTGGTGGTGAGCTGGCTTCGATGGCAGGGGAGGCCCTTCTCCAAATCTAGCAGGGCCAAGTGTGTAGTTAGGGTCTCCTGGGAAATTTTGGCAGGGTGTTTTCGAAGGACTTTAACTCCCAAGTCTAGCAGAGCTTCAACCACATCCCAAAGGAGTCGGGGACATGGAATCTGAATGGGCCATGTTTTGTGTGTTCAGAATTGAGGCGGCTGTGACTGGAAGGTCATTGATGCCTGCTGTGGCAGTAACCCCCAAACCCAGTGGTGGACATAGGCTGTCCAGCAGAAAAGAAAGCCGATCAGTTCTTATTGTCCTGTGGGACTCCTGAAGCAGCAGATAGGTACCAGCAGGCCAAATGTGCTGCGGCTCGAATTGAAACTAATACAAAATCTTGGGCAAGGGAGGAGTTCAGTGAGGGCTTGGAAAGTGAATATCGGTTGGCGTCGAAAAGGTTCCAAACCACCATCCAACCCCTCAGGATGGGGAGGCAGTTTTCCCACAAATACTGTCCTCTCATTCATTAATTTTATGAACCGCTTAATCCTAATTAGGATCATGGGGTGGCTGGCGCACCTCTAAGCCAACTCTTGGTGAGGGCAGAGTACACCCTGTACAGCTCTCCAGGCTATTACAGGGCAGAAACGAGCTGACAGCTATGCAGCTACTCTTGACAACAGTCAGCAATGGTTCTTTTACATGCCTCACACCACAGACAGTGAGAGACATGGCCGGCCTTTGATGCCCCAGTTAGCTCCACTGAGTGCACTAATACTATTGGTTGGAATTGAGGAGCTGCTCTCCTTGACTGGGGGTGTTGTTAGGAGGAAACATTTCGAGGAATACTTATTTTAAGTTTGCACTTTAGGAATATGCAATGAGCAGGTTAATGAAAACACAGCCTGTGGTTGTGCTCAGTAGGATTTTCTTGTTAGCAATGCTGGCGGTTTGAGGTGGAGATCTTGGAGCGTGTGTGTTTGTGTGTGTGTTTATGTGTCGCTCTCTTTCTCTCTCTGTGTGTGTGTGTGTGTGTGTGTGTGTGTGTGTGTGTGTGTGTGTGTGTGTGTGTGTGTGTGTGTGTGTGTGTGTGTGTGTGTGTGTGTGTGTGTGCGCGTGTTTGATAAAATCTCTCTTGGCTGTGTGCACTGTATTTTCTGGGCTATAGGGCACACTGGCTTATAAGGCGCAATATCAATGAATGATGATTGACCAGTCCATTTTTTACACATAAGGCGCACCATGAATGAAACACAGATTATAAGGCGCATTAAGCAAAATAAAGGTCAGATAAGTCAAACTTCATTCAACTCATTCACAATAACTCTCATCATTATTCAGTTCTAACAATATAAAACAATAAACTCACTTTTTCAGTTCATTCCTCTTCCACAAATCTATAAAATTCTTCATCTTCAGTGTCTGAGTTTAACAGTTCCCCGAGTTGAACATAAAGCCCAGATCGCTCTATTACTTTTATTATTATATTGTATTATAATATTTTATTATCTATTATTCATTTGTGCTATGGATTCGCAGATCAATAGAGGAGAGAGAAGAACGAAAGGAAAAGTGTACAAGACGGTGTTGAGGCCAGCGATGTTGTATGGTTTAGAAACAGTGGCCCTGGGGAAAAGACAGGAGGCAGAGCTGGAGGTAGCAGAGATGAAAATGTTGAGGTTCTCTTTGGGAGTAACGAGGATGGATAGGATCAGGAATGAGCACATCAGAGGGACAGCACATGTAAGATGTGTTGGAGACAAAGTCAGAGAGGCTAGATTGAGATGGTTTGGACATGTACAGAGGAGGGATAGTGAGTATATTGGTAATAGGATGCTGAGGCTGGAACTACCAGGTAGAAGGCCTCGAGGAAGACCAAAGAGACGATTCATGGATGTGGTGAAGGAGGACATGAAGGTCGTTGGTGTAAGAGAAGAAGATGCAAAGGATAGGGTGAGATGGAGGCAGATGATTCGCTGTGGCAACCCCTGAATTGAAAAGCCGAAAGGAAAAGAAGAAGAAGAAGATTCGCAGATCAATAGAGACAGAGATTAGGTGGAAAAAGTCTTCTGGGTCATGACGTAAACTTCTCTAAGCTACACCCCTTAAAAAGCGACGGCATCATGCCAGTAACAAACATGGCGGTGCCCATTCGCAGTGTGAGTATTGTGTTCATTACAGATCCGAGGCCATTACTCTTAAGGATCTGTATCAGTGTAACTGTAAATTCAAGAAGGTTAATCTGAGGTCCCAGGAGCAGAACTGTAGCAGTGCTTTATCTCGGTGATGAATGTGAGACTCTCATTAAGACAGCTGTGTGTCCTGAGATGCTGAAGCATCCTCGTAACAAGACAATTGGTCAGTAGAGACGGAGATTAGGTGGAAAAAGTCTTCTGGTCTCGTGACATAAACTTCTCTCAGCCACTCATATTTTCCTCAGTGAGTCATCTGACTACGATAGTAATAATGCTGCTATTTGGACATGAAGCCCGGATCCCTCTAACTTGCGATCTGTTGACACCAATATCCAGCGATTGGAGTTCTCTGGTTAATCCACTGTAATGATGCTAGGCTCTGAATTAGTTTGCTTGACTTGGACTTTGACGGTGTCAGTAAGATGGAGTTGATTGGCTCCAGCCACCCATAAGGTGTTTTTTTTTTTTTTGACGATTAAAGGATTTTAGGTGCACCTTATGGTCCAAAAAAATTTACAGTAAATTATTGAGTTGTTGAAAGACCACTTAAGACCTCTCTCATGTGACGAAATGTAAATAAATGTTCCAGGTGAGTGATACTTTCACCTTATACACCTTCAACTGCTTGAAGAGAGAGAGAGAGAGAGAGAGAGAGAGAGAGAGAGAGAGAGAGAGAGAGAGAGAGAGAGAGAGAGAGAGAGAGAGAGAGAGAGAGAGAGAGAGAGCAGAGAGAGATGATAGAAAAGCGAGCATTGAGGAGAATGTCAATGAGACTTTAGATAGCGTGTGTGAAAATGTTCTCCATGATGCTCTCCATTTCTCTCAGCCAGCAGGGGAAACGCATCGTAATGACTCTTTAATTACCACTGCTTTATCTCTGGGGTAAAAGAGAAAAAGGAAAAAAAAAACACAGAGCATCATCCTTTTTCTTTTTCTTTTTTTAGGAGCTAATTCTGTGTGTTTTGAAGCAGGTTTGTGGATTGTGCCGATGGATCTAAAGTGATTGTTCTACTGCAGAGCCGTAATTAAGCCATCAGTGACAGTTCGGAGTATTTAACTTCATAATGAGGCAAAATTTGTGCAGTTCAGTGCTGAGCGGCTAAGCTTCTATAATCACTCCTATCTGCTTAATTATGTAAAACAATTCCGTTATCCCATGGCCCTGGTGTCTGGTTCAAACTCACACGAATGCGCATACACACACACACACACACACACACACACCCACACACACACACACACACACACACACACACACACACACACACACACACACAGACCATTTAAAAAAAAATGAATTATCTAATTAAGTTTTTATTTAATTTTACATTATTATATATTTTTTTTAGATTTATATTACTGAGTGTAATTTAAAATAATACTTTAATTCCAGGAATTTTAGTTTAATTTAGACCTTTTGTTTACTTATAGTATTTGTTTAAATCAGAAATTATTAAAAACACATTTTTCATTGTTTACTATTTTATTTTTCTTTATTATATATCTTTATTTTATTTTTGTCTGTTTTACTCATTCACACATTTGACAAACCACTTAGTCCTATTAGAGTCATGAGAAGGCTGGAACCCATCTCAGCCGACACTGGGTGAAAGCAGGATACATCATAAACAGCTCACCAGACAATTGCGCCAACATAAACACGTACACTCACACCTTGGGGTAATTTGGAACATCCAGTTAGCCTAATGTTAATGTCTTTGGACTCCATGAGGAAACTGGGGTACCCGAAGAATAGAACGCCCATATAAGTATGGGGAGGACATTCAAAGTCCACATACTAACACTCGAGGATTTTTGGATTCCAAATCAAGTGGGACAAGTATGGCGAGGTTGGCTTTTCATCCAAAACAGACATTTCAAATGCAAGTTGATGTTGATGATGTTTATATGTTGACATTTAAGGTATTGGTCAAGGAGTGGAATGGCAAAGTTATTAGCACGTCTGCCCCACAGCCAGAATCTCCTGGATTTGAGTCCCAGGTTCCAGTGTTCTTGTGTGGAGTTTGCATGTCCTCCCAGTACTTGTGTGGGTTTCCTCCATGTTCTCTGGTTTCCTCCCAGAGTCAAAAGACATGCACATTAGGTAAAAACGAGTTATTTCAAATTGCCCCAAGGTGTGAATGGTTGTGTGTGTGTGTGTGTTTGCCTCGAGGAGGACAAGCTACTGTCTCTGTGATACTTAAAATATCTGAAATCCATTAAAATTCAAGTACTATTAGCCTATTAGTATTAAAACTATATACATTTTTAAATGTAAAATTGTATAAAAATTTGTCAAGCTTTTAGAATGAATAGTTCATACAAATGAAATCTCACAAAGACACAAAGTGATCCAAATACACTGGAGTGAAAATTAAACAAAAATAATAATAATAAAAAGAGAAAAAAAATAAGATCATTAATAACGAATATTAAAACTATAATAATAAAAAATACACCACAACTAAAACCATTATCATGAGTAATAATTAATATTTAATGTTTCAGAACAGGAAACAAATTAAAATGATGGCATATTCTGTGATGATTTTGTTTCTAATGAGATACAAGAAATTTCTTTTTTTTCCTTTATTCTTTTCATACCCATATGGCGCACTGTCCTGGAACAAACGCACACACTGCTGTTCTTTCTAATCTCAATGGGTTATAAATGGCACTGCCTCGCTGACACTAACAGCTTTTCAGCAAAACCCTTACAGCTCAATATTAGCTAAAAAATGAACGATTGTATGCACATGAGTGGAGCTTTACAACAGACCGAGCACGAGTCACTTCAGGGGATTCCATATCTCAGAAACTCCAAGCTGCATTTATACATTTTATATACTGTGAGTTATAGATGAAGCAGGATACTATCCATGGTGATGCCAGCTACAATATTCCCCAAATAGTCCACATTTACACACACACACACACACACACACACACACACACACACACACACACACACACACACACACACACAAATAGAGAGATTTTTATTTTTTAATATATTTTGAAATGTATATTCCTACATCAATGCAGCCATGAGGGAGGGGCACAAGCCAGTATCTCTCCCTCACACCGATCCCAAGCCCGGATAAATGCAGAGGGTTGCGTCAGGAAAGGCATCCGGAGTAAAACAAATGGCAAATAAAATATGCAAGTCACAACAAAAAAATTCATACCAGATCGGTCAAGGCCCGGGTTAACAATGACCGCCATCAGTGCTGTTAACCAATAGGGTGCTGGTGGAAATTGGACTACTGTTGGTTGAGGACGTCAAAGAAGGAGAGGCAGGAGGCGTGTCCATAGGCAGAGGAAGAAGAGGAAAGGCATGAGTATAGGACTAAAAGTAGGGACTTCGAATGTTGGAACTATGACAGGAAAAGGTAGAGAGCTGGCTGACATGATGCAGAGGAGGAAAATGGACATACTGTGTGTTCTGGAGACCAGGTGGAAAGGTAGCAAGGTTAGAAGCTTCGGAGCAGGATTTAAGCTGTTTTATCATGGTGTGGATGGGAATTGAAATGGAGTAGGAGTCATCTTGAAGGAGGGGTTTGTAAGGAATTTTCTAGAAGTGAAAAGAGTGTCAGACAGAGTGATGAGACTCAAGTTAGAAATTGAAGGCGTGATGTTCAATGTTGTGACTGCTTATGCCCCACAGACAGGATGTGAGCTAGAAGAGAAGGAGCGATTCTGCAGTCAGTTAGACGAAGTAATGCAGAGTACCCCCAGAGGTGAAAGAGTAGTCATTGGGGCAGACTTCAATGGACATGTTGGTGCAGGAAACAGAGGGGATGAGGAAGTGATGGGCCGGTTTGGTATCCAGGACAGGAACGCAGAAGGACAGATGTTGGTAGATTTTGCAAAAAGGATGGAAATGGCCGTGGTACATACTTTATTCCAGAAGAGACAGGAGCATAGGGTGACTTATAAAAGCGGAGGTAGGAGCACACAGGAGGACTACATCTTGTGTAGGCGATGTAATTTGAAGGAAGTCAGTGACTGCAAAGTAGTAGCGGGTGAGAGTGTTGCCAAACAGCATAGGATGGTGGTGTGCAGGATGACGCTGATGGTGAGGAAAGTGAAGAAGGCAAAGGCAGAACAGAAGACAAAGTGGTGAAAGCTGAAAAAGGAAGAGTGTCATGTTGCCTTCAAGGAGGAGTTGAAACAGGCTTTGGGTGGTCAGGAAGTGCTTCCAGATGACTGGACAACTGCAGCTAATGTGATCAGGGAGACAGGTAGGAGAATACTTGGTGTGTCATCTGTAAGGAAAGTAGATAGGGAGACTTGGTGGTGTAATGAGGAAGTGCAGGAGTGTGTACAAAGGAAGAGGTTAGCTAAGAAGAAGTGGGACATAGAGAGGACTGAAGAGAGTAAACAGGAGTACAGGGAGACACAGTGTAAGGCAAAGCTAGTGGTGTCAAAGGCGAAACAGAGGGCGGATGATGACTTGTATGCTTGGTTGGAAAGTAAAAAGGGAGAAAATGATCTATACAGGTTGGCACAGCAGAGAAATACAAATGGGAAGGATGTGCAGCAAGTTAGTGATTAAAGACAGCGTGGGAAATGTATTGACTGATGACAGAAGTGTGCTGGGAAGATGGAAAGAGTACTTTGAAGAGCTGATGAATGAGGAAAATGAGAGCGAAAAAGAGTGGAAGAGGTGATTGTTGAGGACCAGGAAGTAGCAAAAATTAGTTAGGGTGAAGTGAGGAGGGCATTGAAGAGGATTAAGAATGGAAAGGCAGTTGGTCCTGATGACATACCTGTGGAGTTATGGAAGTGTCTAGGACAGGTCGCAGTAGATTTCCTGACAAGAACATTCAACAAGGTCTTAGAGAATGAGAGGATGCCAGAGGGATGGAGGAGATTTACCGGGGATTTAGCTCAGTTGGTAAAGCGTCCGCTTTATACCCTGGAAGGTTGGAGTACGAATCCAGCTGCCTTATACCATAAGATGTTAAAATTTGGGAGATGTTGCTTCCTGCTTGGTGCTCAGCATCAAAAGGATAGAAAACAATGCAACAACTGGTGCTGTACAGTGGCGATGGGTGCCCAGAGCGCAGGGAGCACTGGGGTCTCATGCGCATTGAGCATACAAGTGTATGAAATTGTGTGACATAAGCATCCACAATAATAATAATGGAGGAGAAGTGTGCTGGTGCCCATTTTTAAGAACAAGGGAGACGTGCAGAGTTGCGGCAACTACAGAGGGATAAAGTTGATGAGCCATACAATGAAGTTATGGGAAAGAATAGTGGAAGCTAGACTAAGGGCAGAGGTCAGAATTTGTGAAAAACAGTTTGATTTCATGCCAAGAAAGAGCACCACAGATGCAGTGTTTGCTTTGAGGATGTTAATAGAGAAGTACAGAGACGGTCAGAGGGAGCTGCATTGTGCCTTTGTGGATCTGGAAAAAACATATGACAGGGTGCCAAGAGAAGAACTGTGGTATTGCATGAGGAAGTCTGCAGTAGCAGAGAAGTATGTTAGAGTGGTGCAGGACATGTATGAGAGATGTAAAACAGTGGTGAGGTGTGCTGTCGGCATGACCGACGAATTCAAGGTGGAGGTGGGACTGCATTAAGGATCAGCTCTGAGCCTCTTCTTGTTTGCTATGGTGATGGACAGGCTGACAGACAAGGTTAGGCAAGAATCTCCATGGACTATGATGTTTGCAGATGAAATTGTGATCTGTAGTGAGAGCAGAGAACAAGTGGAGGAAAATCTAGATGCCCTGGAAAGGAGAGGAATAAAGGTTAGCCTCAGAAAATCAGAATACATGTGTATGAATGAGCAGGACCCAGGAGGAACGGTGATGTTACATGGAGCAGAGATAACAAAGGTGGAGGTTTTTAAGTACTTAGGCTCAACAATCCAAAGCAATGGAGAGGCAATGGAGAGTGTGGAAAAGAGGTGACGAAGCGTGTGCAGGCAGGCTGGAATGGTTGGAGAAAGGTGTCCGGTGTGATGTGTGATAGGAGAGTATCAGCAAGAATGAAGGGAAAAGTGTACAAGACGGTGGTGAGGCCAGCAATGTTGTATGGCTTAGAAACAGTGGCGCTGAGGAAAAGGCAGGAGGCAGAGCTGGAGGTAGCAGAGATAAAAATGTTGAGGTTCTCTCTGGGAGTAACGAGGATGGATAGGATCAGAAATGAGTACATCAGAGGGACAGCCCATGTAAGATGTTTTGGAGACAAAGTCAGAGAGGCTAGATTGAGATGGTTTGGACATATACAGAGGAGGGATAGTGAGTATATTGGCAGTAGGATGCTGAGGTTGGAACTACCAGGCAGAAGGCCTGGAAAAAGATCAAAGAAGAGATTTATGGATGTGGTGAAGGAAGACATGAAGGTCATTGGAGTAAGAGAAGAAGATGCAGAGGACAGGGTGAGATGGAGGCGGATGATTTGCTGTGGCGACCCCTGAAGGGAACAGCTGAAAGGGAAAGAAGAAGAAGAAGAATCTCCTGATCATGAGCGCAGCCTAACCACTACACCACTGGCCCCAACTGTGTGTGTATAAGAGGTGATTTTTAAGAGCTCAGTATCTCCCAGTTGCATCAGCCGAAAAAAGCTTACAGCTAAGTGCATGGCTTGCATGCCACCACTGCTGTTTCATACATCAAGTAGAGTAAAGCCAAAATTACAATATCTTTGGTAACTTCTATGTGGATTCTGCCATTTACTGAAACTCTGTTTCAGCTGCATGCCTCTGAATCAATCATTCATTATCTCACTCTCTTACTCATTAACTTTCTCACTTCCCATTCTGCAGCATGATGCATTGAATTCAATTCAATTCAGTTTTATTAGTATAGTGCTTTTTACAAGTGAAGTTGATGCAAAGCAGCTTTACACAGCACAAGTAGGAGTTTACAAAGTATAAAGCAGTTCAAACATTTACTCAAACCATTACACATCACTAAAGAGCATTGCACATGGCAAAGAAAAACTCTCTCAGTTGACACGAGGAAGAAACCTTGAGAGTAACAAGGCCCAATAGCCTCATTTGGGTGAAACCATAAAAATACAAACCATATGAGAAACTTAATTACAGTCCAAAATGGACTCCGGTTAGTTATACAACTGTAAGTCCTAAATAATTGTGTGAAAAGTGTTTTTATAACCAGCAGTCATCATCACAGTCTGAATGCATATCTAAGTCCGTATAGATCTTCATCAGCAGGAGGGCGGGGCTTCCAAGGAACTCCAGCCAGCATCAGTACATAAGGACAGACTACAGGACACAACTGGGCTTCTTTGCTGGCTTCTGTTGCAGGGTATATTTTTACCTGAGAAAGGATCTCAACAAATATCTATCCACACTCAACTTGGGGCAACTTATAACAGTCAATTAGCCCACTGTGCACTATTTTGTGATGTATGAGGTAACCTTTAGTAGCATCAGAAAGATTCTAAACAAAGAAACACCCTCCCTCACCAGAGGGCATGAAACCATGACTTTTTTGCTGTGAGTACTGGCCAATCAGCCAGTGTGCCCCCTGCATTCCTCTGAAGCCTGAAATAAATCATACATCACTATGTGGCAAAACACCATAATTCACACTCAATTTTAATACATGAAATATTATAGTTATAAAAACCAAACTTATTTCCAAACTCTCACTTACAAAGAGCGCTAAGTGTCTTCTGGAGGGATGTTTTGCTTTATGAAGAAATAAAAATACACAATATGCAATATTGGGAATAAATAGATAAAAGAGAGTTGAGCGCCTTTGCATGTAATGTATTTGTGGAAAGGCAGAGGTAAGGTATTGCTGAGAAATCGACATGTTCTGTATGAGATGCAGCCTTTTGCCTGAAGGAAGCCATTTCAAATGAGCATGCACTACAGGAGAAATATTTATTTCCTTCTTGTCCATTTGACTGGTATGATTTTACCTGTCACTAGCACACAAAGTGCTTTAAGTTATGAGCGCTATAGGTTATACATCAACATTAGTGAATACTTGCCAAAACAAGAAAAAAATTAGGCTTAAAATATGTTGACTGCAAGAAAGCTTAACTTTTACCCCTGAACTTCCATCAAATTGGAGAGTTTTACATTTTCACCACTGTTAAGTTGCTGGTTCAGTGCGTGAGCTAATCACCAGGCTCTTCATGAGGGTAATTAGAAGCTTAGAGATGAACAAACCAAATCAGCGGGAAATGAGAGTGCAGTATAGGTACATTTTGTTGAACGAGGTACAAACAATGCAAATGTCCCTTCAAGAGGTTTAATTAAACAGCCTGACTGATTTATATGTTTAATTTCCTTTCTTCTAATTTTTTATATTAAAAAGGTTAAATTAGAGGGCAGAAATTCAGTGATGTGTGAGTTTTAAACTGAACTGAGACATAAAGTAGTAAATACAACCAAAAATTGTTTTTTTTTTTAATTTGCAAATTCAATTTGCAGTTGAAATCTTGATTTTGATTCCCAAGCCCGGAGAAATGCAGAGGGTTGTGTCAGGAAGGGCATCCGACGTAAAACCATTGCCAAACTTTTATGATGCAAATCAGAAGTATTACTCCCATACCGGATCGGTCGAGGCCCGGGTTAACAACAACCGCCATCAGTGCTGTCAGTCAAAAGGGTGCTGATGGAAATTGGACTACTGTTGGTCGAAGACGTCGAAGAAGGAGAGGGGGGAGGTGTGTCCGTAGGCGGAGAGGGAAGAGGAAAGGCATGAGTCTAGGACTGAGAGTTGGGACTTTGAATGTTTGACCTATGCAAAGAAAAGATAGAGAGCTGGCTGACATGATGCAGAAGAGGAAGGTGGACATACTGTGTGTTCAGGAGACCAGGTGGAAAGGTAGCAAAGCTAAAAGCTTAGGAGCAGGATTTAAGCTGTTTTATCATGGTATGGATGGGAAGAGAAATGGAGTAGAAGTCATCTTGAAGGAGGGGTTTGTCAGGAATGTTCGAGAAGTGAAAAGAGTGTCAGACAGAGTGATGAGTCTCAAGTAAGAAATTGAAGGTGTGATGCACAATGTTGTTAGTGCTTATGCCCCACAGGCAGGATGTGAGCTAAAAGAGAAGGAGAGATTCTGGAGTGACTTAGAGGAAGTGATGCAGAGTACCCCCAGAGGTGAAAGAGTGGTCATTGGTGCAGACTTCAATGGACATGTTGGTGCAGGCAACAGAGGGGACGAGGAAGTGATGGGCAGGTTTGGTATCCAGGACAGGAACCCAGAAGGACAATTGTTGATCGATTTTTCAAAAAGGATGGGAATGGCTGTGGTGAATACTTTCTTCCAGAAGAAACACGAGCATAGGCTGACTTATAAAAGTGGAGGTAGGAGCACACAGGTAAACTACATCCTGTGTAGGTGATGTAATTTGAAGGAAGTCAGTGACTGCAAAGTGGTAGCGTGTGAGAGTGTTGCCAAACAGCATAGGATGGTGGTGTGCAGGATGACGCTGATGGTGAGGAAAGTGAAGAAGGCAAAGGATGACAAAGTGGTGGAAGTTGAAAAAGGAAGAGTGCTGTGTTGTCTTCAAAGAGGAGTTGAAACAGGCTTTGGGTGGTCAGGAAGTGCTTCCTAATGACTGGACAACCACAGCAAATGTGATCAGGGACACAGGTAGGAGAGTACTTGGTGTGTCCTCTGGAAGGAAAGTAGATAAGGAGACTTGGTGGTGGACTGAGGAAGTGCAGGAGTGTGTACAAAGGAAGAGGTTAGCTAAGAAGAAGTGGGACATTGAGAGGACCGAAGAGAGTAAACAGGAGTACAGGGAGACACAGCGTAAGGCAAAAGTAGCAGTGGCTAAGGCCAAACAGAGGGCGTATGATGACTTGTATGATAGGTTAGACAGTAAGGAGGGAGAAAATGATCTATACAGGTTGGCATAGCAGAGAGATAGAGATGGGAAGGACATGCAGAAAGTTTGATAAAGGACAGAGAGTTAAATGTATTGACTGATGACCGAAGTGTGCTTGGAAGATGGAAAGAGTACTTTGAAGAGCTGATGAATGAGGAAAATGAGAGAGGAAAAAAGAGTAGAAGAGGTGATCATTGAGGAGCATGAAGTAGCAAAGATTAATCAGGGTGAAGTGAGGAGGGGATTGAAGATGATGAAGAATGGAAAGGCAGTTGGTCCTGATGATATACCTGTGGAGGTATGGAAGTGTCGAGGAGAGGTAACAGTAGATTTTCTGACAAGAACCTTCAACAAAGATTTCTGGTTAATTCTATATATGAACTACCAGGCAGAAGGCCTAGAGGAAGACCAAAGAAGAGATTTATGGATGTGGTGAAGGAAGAAATGAAGGTTGTTGGAGTCAGAAAAGAAGATGCAGAGGACAGGGTGAGATGGAGGTGGATGATTTGCTGTGGTGACCCCTGAAGTGAGCAGCCGAAAGGAAAAGAAGAATAAGAAGAAGGATGAATACGGTAATAAATTTTTAATGAACTGATGAAAAATGTTGAAAAGTTTAAAAAGCCATGAATATGGTACTGATTATTGCTTCTGCTTTGACACAAGCCTTTTATGATGGCTTTTCCTTGATTACCAGCATCAGGTGATGCTAAAGACTACAGACCTGCAGGCTGATAAAGTCAATTTTCCTGGAAAAGATGTTTCAATCAATAAATAATAATCTCTCTCTCTCTCTCTCTCTATATATATATATATATATATATATATATATATATATATATATGCTCCTCAACTTATGTTCATCTGTATTACTTTTTTTCGATTTTACGTTTTTTTTTTCTTTCAAAAAAAAAGTCAAATTTTGAGTTGAGATGTACCTATCAATGACGCTGCATCCATTGTTTACAAACTACAGGCTGAATGTGTCCCTCCTTCCCAGTTCAGTTATATATATATCATGTTACCCTTGTGTTAAGACTTTGTCACTGTGATCTTTATGTTTACACTGTTTTGCGGACTTTTGAAACCCTAAGCAAATATGGTTGGTCAGAAACGTAAGCCTACTAGCATGGGTACAAGTCTCATGCACACAGATGAATTAACTGTCTGCTTGGATCGGCACAATCTAATGCATACTCAGTTAAGCAAAGAGAGTTGTAAAATGAATGAAAACACAAATTACAGAACAATTACAGATATTTATTATCTTTTAGCAGAATCCTAAGAGTGTATACTTATTTTTATATTCTTACTCTTACTTCAACTACCTTCATGTCCTCCTTCACCACATCCATAAACTTCTCTTTGGTTTTCCTCCAGGCCTTCTGCCTGGTAGTTCCAACCTCAGTATCCTACTACCAATACACTCACTATCCCTCCTCTGTACATGACCAAACCATCTCAATCAAGCCTTTTTGACTTTGTCTCCAAAACATCTTACATATTTCCCTCTGATGTACTCATTTCTGATCCTATCCATCCTCGTTACTTCCAAAGAGAACCTCAACATCTTCATCTCTGCTATCTCCAGCCTCCTGTCTTTTCCCCAGGGCTACTGTTTCTAAACCATATAACATCACTCGCCTCAACAGCATCTTGTACACTTTTCCTTTCATTCTTGCTGATACCTTCCTATCACACGTCACATCGGACCCTTTTCTCCAACCATTCCAATCTGCCTGCACACGCTTCTTCACCTCTTTTCCACACTCTCGAGTGCTCTAGATTGTTGAGCCTCAGTACTTAAAATCCTCTACCTTCTTTATCTCTGCTCCCTGTAACCTCACCGTTCCTCTTGGGTTCTTGTCGTTCACACATGTATTCTGTCTTACTGAGGCTAACCTTCATTCCTCTCTTTTCCAGGGCATACCTCCACCTCTCTTGATTTTCCTCCACTTGTTCTCTGCTCTCACAACCTCCAGCTTGAACTCTTTTGCCACACCAACAGCACACCTCACCACTGTCTTACATCTCTCATGCATGTCCTGCACCACTCTAACATACTTCTCTGCTACTCCAGACTTATGCAATACCACAGTTCCTCTCTCGGCACCCTGTCATATGCTTTCTCCACATCCACAAAGGCACAATGCAGCTCCCTCTGACCTTCTCTGTTCTTCTCTATTAACATCCCCAAAGCAAACAATGCATCTGTGTTTCTCTTTCCTGGCATGAAACCAAATTGTTTATTACAAATGCTGACCTCTACCCTTAATCTAGCTTCCACTATTCTTTCCGATAACTTCATCATATGGCTCATCAATTTTATCCCTCTGTCATTGCCACAACTCTGCACATCTCCCTTGTTCTTAAAAATGGCCACTAGTACACTGCTCTGACATTCCTCCTGCATCTGCTCACTCTCTAAGACCTTGTTGAAAGTTCCTGTCAAAATGTCTACTGCTTCCTCACCAAGACACTTCCATACCTCCACAAGTATGTCATTAGGACCAACTGCCTTTCCATTCTTCATCCTCTTCACTGCACTCCTCACTTTACTCTTACTAATTTTTGCTACATCCTAGTCCTCAACGGCCACCTCTTCTACCCTTTTTTCTCTCTCATTTTCCTCATTCATCAGCGCCTCAAAATATTCTTTCCATCTTCCCAGCACACCTTCTGTCATCAGTCAATACATTTACCACTCTGTCCTTAATCATTCTAACTTGCTGCACATCCTTCCCATCTCTATTTCTCTGCTGTGCAAACCCGTATAAATTATTTTCTCTCTCTTTACTGTCCAACCTATCATATAAGTCATAATACACCATCTGTTTGTCCTTTGACACCGCTACCTTCGCCTTACGCTGTGTCTCCCTGTACTCCTGTTTACTCTCTTCGGTCCTCTCAATGTCCCACTTCTTCTTAGCCAACCTCTTCCTTTGTACACACTCCTACACTTCCTCATTCCACTACCAAGTCTCCTTATTTGCTTTCCTTCCAGAGGACACAGTAAGTTCTATCCTACCTGTCTCCCTGATCACATTAGCTGCAGTTGTCCAGTCATCTGGAAACACTTCCTGACCACCCAAAGCCTGTTTCAACTCTTTCTTGAAGACAACATGGCACTCTTCCTTTTTCAGCTTGCACCACTTTGTCTTCTGCTCTGCCTTTGCCTTCTTCAACTTCCTCACCATCAGTGTCATCCTGCACACCACCATCCTATGCTGTTTGGCAACACTCTCACCCACTATTACTTTGCAGTCACTGACTTCCTTCTAATTAGATCGCCTACACAAGTTGTAGTTTACCTGTGTGCTCCTACCTCCACTTTTATAAGTCACCCTATGCTCCTGTTTCTTCTGGAGCAAAGTATTCACTACAGGCATTTGTATAGTTTTTGCAAAATCGATCAACATCTGTCCTACTGTGTTCCTGTCCTGGATACCAAACCTGCCTTGTCCCCTCTGTTGCCTGCACCAACATGTCAATTGAATTCTGCACCAATGACCACTCTGTTACCCCTCGGGATACTCTACATCACTTCATCTAACTGACTCCAGAATCTCTCCTTCTCTTCTAGCTCACATCTTGTCTGTGGGGCATAAGCACTAACAACATTGAACATCCCACCTTAAATTTCTAACTTAAGATTCATCACTCTGTCTGACACTCTTTTCACTTCTAGAACATTCCTGACAAACCCCTCCTTCAAGATGACTCCTGCACCATTTCTCTTCCCATCCACACCATGATAAAACAGTTTAAACCCTGCTCCTAAGCTTCTAGCTTTGCTACCTTTCTGCCTGGTCTCCTGAACACACAGTATGTCCACCTTCCTCCTCTGCATCATGTCAGCCAGCTCTCTACCTTTTTCTGTCATAGTTCCAACATTCAAAGACCCTACTCTCAGTCCTAGACTCATGCCTTTCCTCATCTCTCCCCGCCTATGGACACGCCTCCCACCTCTCCTTCTTCGACCAACCAATTTCCACCAACACCCTGTTGGTTAACAGCACTGATGGCGGTCGTTGTTAATCTGTGCCTCGACCAATCCGGTATGAAATTCGTTTTGATTATTCGCATAACAATTTTTGGCAGAATTTTTTTTGCCGGATGCCTTTCCTGTCGGAATCCTCTGCATTTATCCAGGCTTGGGACCATCGTGAGGATGAACACTGTCTTATGTCCCCCCATGGCTGCATTTATATATATATATATATATATATATATATATATATATATATATATATATATATATATATATTTAATGTGGGTGTGTGTGTGTGTGTGTGTGTGTATGTGTGTGTGTGTGTGTGTGTGTGTGTGTGGATGATACTTTCCTTTGAATCAAGGTAATTGTCAAAAATTCATGCTTTGTAAGGCCAGTGATTCAGAATCTTATAAATCCAAAAAAAAAAAACCAATCTGCATCTACCCCAGATGAAAAAGCAAGCTATGCAATACAATACCCGTGATTTTTTTTAAATTCAAATCGGTGATTCAAAAAATGCTGTTATGTGGCACATGTGAAAGTTCTGATAAAACAGGTGGTGCAATCATTGTCAGGTTTTAGAAATGAAAATCAAACCATAAAAATCTCATTTTAATTTGCCTTTTTAGTTTTATATGTAGTATAATATTAAAAAGGAGAGATGATAATGGGGTGGATGTCGCTGAATTATTCCAAAAATGGCATATAAAAAAAGAACATTTTAAAATTATTTTGGCCTCAATGAGTTCTGACAGATGGAACAAATGTAGGGAGACAATTAAAAAATGAAAATTTATTGTACAAAAAGCACAAACAAATACTGTCCCCCTACCTGAGCATTAATGAAGCAGTGGAAAGAAAAATGTCAATAACTAATAACCACTAGCTCTAGCTAGCAACATGCACAATGCCTTCTGCATATTTCCCTCTGCACTACACATGTCCCCTGTTCATCCATCCATGAACAGAAAAGGGGTGAGTTACATCCCGTACAATACAGGTCTTGCTATCTCAGGGCAAAGACAGACACTAGCATTAACCCTCACATTCACACCTCTGGACAATTGAGAGTAGCCTATGACACAGAAGACTTAGAGGAAACCTATGTAGACACAGAGAGAACTTTAAAGCGCAAATCTTCGTTTTTTTTTAAAGGACCAAAACACACATGACACAGATTCAATAAAACTTGGTTGCTTATGATTGGTTAAACTCAGCTGCCCTTCTTTATAATTTCTGCAATCCTAAGCTGACGGTACCAACTGCAGCATCACCTTCCTGTTTAGTTTTTCTGTCTTCACTCATCTCCAAAGGTCAACATGTTATTAATCTGAGACTCTTTTATGCTCACCACAGCAGTGCAGAATGAGGATTCAACTTATCTTAGCCCTTCTTTCTTATCAACAATGAGTCTCAGCCTTCAGCACTTCTCACTGGATGTATTTTTTTCTGTGTTAATTATTAGACGTGACATTTGTGAGTATAAATCCCAGAAATTCAGCAGGTTCTGAAATACTGAAGGAGGTCCGTCTTTTAACAGCAGCAGCCGAGTCCTGGATAAAGTGACTCAGATCTGATTTTCTCCCATTCAGATGCCTGATGTGAACATTGCTCTTAACCTCCATTTGCATGATTTTCTGCTGTATGCTGATTGGTTGAGTGAATATGTGCATGCATGAGCAGGGGTTTGATTTAGCAGTGGGTATGATACTGGTTCGGACTGGTGGTAGGATACAGTAATAAGGTCAGGCTTGCACAAGCAGTTTGTTTATTATAAGCCATGCCAATAGGGTAGATTTAATGTCATGCCTGAAGATAAGACAAGACAAGACAAGACAAGACTTTATTAATTCCACAGCAAAATTCTCATAAAGGTAGCTATATAGTATATATTGTAATACATCTATTATGAGTCATCTACAATAAAAGTTAAAAGTTTAAATAACTTAAGACAGATATTGTTGAAAGTACAGGAAAGTATGAAAATTGTATATCAGACCACACCATAAAGGAGGGCGCTTACCACAACAGACTGGTAGAACATCTGTTGCCTTTTTTTTGGAGATGCTGACGAATGCTAGCCTTTTGAGGAAGTACAGACAATTCTTTCTGTTCTTTCTTCCATAGAGGATCAGTGTTGGTAGTCCAGTTCAGTTTGTCACTCAGCTGCATGCGCAGATATTAGTATGTCTGCACAATCCTTACGTGTTCCCCTCTGATTTTCACTGGTTCTGGCTGCAGCCTCGGTCTTCTGAAGTCCAGCACCATTTATTCCTTTTTGTGGTGTTGAGGTGAAGGTGGTTGCAGTCACACAAAGTCCTGTATCTCGTTCCTCCACTTGTTGTTCGCTCTTGATACAGTCTACAATAGCAGTGTTGTCTGCAAACTTCTGGACTTGGCAATACTCCAAGTTGTACAGGAGGTCTGAGGTGTAGAGCATGAACAGGACTGGAGAGAGTCGTTTCTGAGTGCCTTGTCTGACATACGGTCTCCTAGTCACACATACTGAGATCTGTCTGTCAGGTAATCAGTGATCCAGTCCATTAGGTGTGAACCTAATCCCATCTGTGTCATTTTGCCCCAAGGAACAGAGGAATATGATTTTTACAGCATTGTTGCCCCCATCCATGTGACAGAGGAACTGGTGAAGCAAATAGATGATTATACCGTCCACTCCCACTTTGTTCTGGTATACAAACTGCAGGGTGTCAAGAGCATAACAGTCCTGTGGTCATAAGTAGAGAAATAGTAGCTGGTCTTCATCACATGTGATGTCAGGGCAACTGGTCTGAAATCGTTCAGGTCCCCAGGATGTGGTCTCTTTGGAAGTGGGATGATGCATGACTTTTTCTACAGCTGAGGGGCCCTTCCATATACCGAACTTAGGTTGGAGATGTGCTGGAGAGGGTTTCTTAGCTCCCCTGTGCATGCCTTCAACAGCCTTAGGGATACTCCATCTGGGCCTGCTGCTTTGCAGGGATGGAGCCTTCTTAGTTGCCGGCTCACTTGGGCTGCTATGATTGTGGGTGGGGGTTGTTCTCCTTTGTCACAGTATCTGCCAGTGAGGAGGGAGCTGGTAGAATGGAAATTCAGGGGTCCAGTGCTCTGGGGTGTGAATTGGTTTGTGCAGGAGAATCTGTTGAAGTTGTTTAACTGGAGTTTGAGTTAGACTTTAGGTACCTTCTGTACTTGCTTGAACTCCTATTGATAACCATCTTTGAAGGCCCACTTTTTCCGGTTCAGAAGGCCATTGATATTGCTAGTGAGTCAGTGCTTATTGTTGACAAAGCGTACAGTTATTACTGGAACAGCGATGTCCATACAGAAGTCAGTGTACAAACCGGATTCCAAAAGAATTGGGACACTATACAAATTGTGAATAAAAAAATTGGAATGCTGTCCCATTCTTGTTTAATACAGGCCTCTAACTGTTCAACTGTCTTGGGCCTTCTTTGTTGCACTTTCCTCTTTATGATACACCAGATGTTCTCTATAAGTAAACGATCTGGACTGCAGGCTGGCCATTTCAATACCCAGATCCTTTTCCTACATAGCCATGCAAATAATGCTGCATGTGGTATGGCATTATTATGTTGAAAAATGCAAGGACTTCTCTGAAAGAGACGGCGTCTGGATGGGAGCACATGTTGTCGAACCTGAATATACCTTTCTGCATTGACGGTGCCTTTCCAGATGTGCAAGCTGCCCATGTCACATGCACTCATGCAACTCCATACCATCACAGATGCAGCTTCTGAACTGAGCGCTGATAATAACTTGGGTTGTCCTTGTCCTCTTTAGTCTGGATGACATGGCATCCCAGTTTTCCATAAAGAACTTTGAATCGTGATTCATCTGACCACAGAACAGTTTTCCACTTTGCCACACTCCATTTTAAATGACCCCTGGCCCAGAGAAAACACCTGCGCTTCTGTGTTCTGTTTAGAAATGGCTTCTTCTTTGTACTGTAGAGTTTCAGCTGGTAACGGCGGAAAGCATGGTGGATTGTGTTCACCGACAATGGTTTCTGAAAGTATTACTGAGTCCATTCTGTGATTTCTCTTACAGTAGCATTCCTGTTTGTGGTGCAGTGCCGTTTAAGGGCCCGAAGATCACGGGCATCCAGTATGGTTTTTCGGCCTTGACCCTTACGCACAGAGATTGTTCCAGATTCTCTGAATCTTTGGGTGATGTTATGCATTGAAGATGATGATAACTTCAAACTCTTTGCAATTTTCACTTGGAAACACCTTTCTGATATTGCTCCACTATCTTTCTGTGGAACATTGGGGGAATTGGTGATCCTCTCCCCATCTTCGCTTCTGAGAGACACTGCCACTCTGAGAAGCTCTTTTTATACTCAGTCATGTTGCCAATGAACCTCATTAGTGGTAATCGATCTTTCAGCTGTTCATTGCAAGTGCAATTGACTTTGCCAGCCTCTCATTGCTACCTGTCCCAACTTTTATGAGATTTGTTCACACCATGAAATTTAAAATCAACATATTTTCCGCTTAAAATTATACATTTTTTCAGTTTAAACCTTTGACCATGTCATCTATGTTCTATTCAGAATAAAATATTGAAATTTGGCACTTCCACATCATTGCATTCAGGTTTTTTTATTCACAATTTGTATAGTGTACCAACTTTTTTGGAATCCGGTTTGTAATCTATAGTGCAGTCAGTCAACTCCTCAATGTCCTCACTATAAATTACAATCCAGTCCATCAATCCAAAGCATTCTCATAGTGCTTACTCTGTCTCGGAAGACCACTTCCTGAGTGATCCTGTTGTTGTGGAGATCTCTTCACTCTTGGTTTGTAATAAGACTGTATCAGAATGGGGTTATGATCAGCTTTCTCAAGCACGGGCAGTGGAGAGGCGCTGTATGCATCCTTTTTTGCATACAGTACTTTGATTGTCTTATTCCCCCTGGCATAACAGTCCATGTGCTTGGTAAAAGCAGTTATAGTTTTGTCCAAATTCACTTGATTAAAGTCCCCAAAAATTGACACAAACACCTCCAGATACAGTGTTTGTGATTTAGCAGCAGCGGAGTGGATGACATCACACGCTACTTCCGCATCTGCACATGGCAGAATGCAAACAGTGAGGACAGTGACATATTCAAATTCCCTGGGCAAGTAATAGGGACGCACACTTACCACTAGCAGTTCGATGTCCCTGCAGCAGATGGAAATATTTGTGCTAACGTGCCTAGGGTTACACCATCTTGTGTTTACTAGATAGCGAGTCCTCTTCTTTTTCGCTTCCTGCAGGCTTCTGTGTCCCTGGACGTTCTTACTGTGCTGAAGTCGGCCAGCTTCACGTTAGCGTCAGGGATGCCATGGTTCACATAAGCGCAACACACTGCACTCCTAAATTCTATAAAGTCTTTCCAAGATGGCGCCGGGTGACCTGCAGCCAGTTACAGGAGCTCTAAAGTTTATTTTTCTTTTTTTTCTCTTTTCTATTGTATATAGGCGTGTTTCTTTATCTTTTTTCAAATTTTCTTTTTCTTTCTTCAATCCTGCATCTGGAAAACATACTTTCATGATGCTTTTGTTTTTCTTTGCACTTTTATTTTCACTTTTGGATCGGCGTCAGGAAACTCATTCACCGACGGCTCTGAGCAACGCGCAGGTCTTACACACGTGAGACCCTCCTCGACCTGCGCGCCCGCCCTCCTTCACGCTGGAAAAGCCCGTTGTACCTGTGGAAATACGGAGGAAAAGGAGAGGCTGCAGAGGGGACGAAAGACGCGGAGGACATGTGTTCCCTCTGTCATCATGGGAAATGTCCGCGCGATCGCCAACAAGACCCGAGGAGCTGGCGGCGCTGACCCGGCAGCAGAGGCAGTACCGGGACTGCAGCCTCATGTGTTTCTCAGAGACGTGGCTGAATGAACTTACACCGGACTCTGTGGTTTCTCTTCACGGATTTACACTCGCGTGCAGATCGGTGTAACAGAGAGCGGTAAGAAGAAAGGAGGGGTGTGGCGATCTATGTAAATGAACGATGGTGCCACCCGCAAACGTGCACGTGAAGGAGCAGCTGTGCACGCAGGACCTGGAAATGCTAGCGGTAAGCGCGCGGCCATATTATCTAATGAGGAGTTTTCACACGTGATTGTGTTTGCGTGTACATTCCGCCCTCGGCTGATGGCAGCCGCGTGTGAGCGTCTACACAGCGCCGTTAATCAGACACAGACTCGTCACCCCGGCGCCATGATTCTGATCAGGGGACTTTAACCACGCCCCTCTCTCCGCCTCTCTCCCGACGTTCACGCAATACGTGAAGTGCTCCACAAGAGAAAATAAAACACTGGACTTGCTGTATGCAAATGTGAAGGACGCCACAGCTCCTCCCCTCCCCCACTGGGACGATCAGACCACAACCTGGTCTACCTGCTCCCCCAATACACACCCAGGGTGCGAAAGGAACCTGCACAGAAGAGGTCTGTGAAAGTGTGGACCGAGGAGACCAACGAGAGGCTTAGGGACTGTTTCCAGACCACAGACTGGAGCATGCTCTGTGACTCCTTTGGTGATGACATCGACGGCCTCACACTGTATCACTGATTACATGAACTTCTGCGTGGACAGCACTCTGCCAACACGGGGTGCTTCTCCAACAACCACCCATGGGTCACCCCTGAGCTTAAAGTCCTCCTGAACAAGAAAAAGAGGGCTTTCATCTCGGGGGACAGAGAGGAGCAGAAGAAGGTCCAGCGTGAGCTCCAGTGGAGAATCAGGAGGGCAAAGAAGGACTATGGGAAGAAGATGGAGGAGAAGCTGGCTCAGAACAACGTGCGGGACGTCTGGAGAGGACTAAAGACCATGTCTGGATTTGGGCAGAGTGTCAGAGGGACAGCTGATGGTGACCAGCGCTGGGCGGATGAACTAAACTGTTACTTCAACAGGTTTGATTCTCCCCCCTCCCCCTCTGCACCCCTCCTCGTTCTCCCCTCTTCACACGTCTCCAGACCAGCTGACACCTCCCCCCTCCCCAGGCCAACTTCACTTGACTGCTACAGCCCGACAGACACATCCCCCTCCCTCTGCAGCCCACACCAGCCCCCCCTCTCCCTCACATCAGACCAGGTGAGGAGACAGCTGGAGGCGACTAAATCAGAGGAAATCTGAAGGACCTGATGGCATCAGTCCCAGGTTGCTGAGGACCTGCAGACCAGCTCTGTGTGTGGTACTATGCTACCTGTACAACCTGAGCCTCAGCCTGGAGAAGGTTCCCGTCCTATGGAAGACACTCCCTGTGTGGTTCCGGTTCCCAAAACAGCACAAGCGAAGGAACCAGCCCACTACAGACCTGTCGCCTGACCTCCCACCTCATTAAGACCATGGAAAGGCTCCTCCTTGAACACCTCCGCTCTATGGTGAGCCCCACCTAGACCCTTTGCAGTTTGCCTACAGGCCCAACATCGAGAAGACGCCGTCATCTACCTTCTGCAGCGGGCACTAACCCACCTGGAGATCGCCGGCAGCGCTGTGAGGGTCATGTTCTTTGACTTCTCCAGCGCCTTCAACACCATCAGGCCAGCGGCGTCTGCGAGGGAAGCTGGAGGGCGTGGGAGTGGGCGGGCATCTTGCTGCCTGGATTATTGACTACCTTACCAACCGTCCACAGTGCGATGCTGCGCGGCTGTAAGTCAAAGGTGGTAGTTTGCAGCACGGGGCACCGCAGGGCAACCGCCCTCTCACCCTTCCTTTTCAATATCTATACCTCGGACTTCATATATAACACAAACAGCTGCCACCTCCAGAAGTTCTCGGACGACTCCGCCATGGGCCGTGTGTCTGAGGGGAACGAGCTGGAGTACCGGTCGGTCATCATTGACTTCGTGGACTGGTGTGAGCGCAACCACCTGTGCTTGAACACCAGGAAGACGAAGGAGATGGTGATCGACTTCAGGAGAAACTACTCAAACACACACACACACACACTTACTAGTGAACATCCAGGGACAGGACATTGAGACAGTGGACAGTTTCAAAGTACCTGGGTGTTCACCTTAACTCAATAAACTGGACTGGTCCCACAACACCAACGCCCTGTACAAGAAGGGCCAGAGTCCTCCATCTTCTGAGGAGACTCAGGTCCTTCGGCGCGTATCTGAGACCTCTGCTCAGGACTTTTTATGACTCTGTGGTAGCCTCTGCAATCCTCTACGCTGCCATCTGCTGGGCCCCAGGCAGCACAGGCGGGACAGAAAGAGACTGAACAAGCTGGTCAGGAGGGCCAGCTCTGTCCTCGGCTGCCCACTGGACTCTGTGGAGGAGGTGAGTGAGAGAGGAGGATAGTTGCAAAGCTCACATCCATCCTGTTCAACATCTATCACCCACTGCACCAGACTGTAGAGGAGCTGAGTAGCTCCTTCAGTGTACGACTGAGGCATCCTCAGTGCAGGAAGGAGCCTACCGCAGGTCGTTTCATTCCCACCGCTATCCAGACTGTACAACGCCACTTTGTAACTGTCTGTGAAAATACTGGTTATGTGCAATAAAAACCCGTGCACTTTAATCAACCACATCTACCCCACTGACTGTGAACCATATCAACCCATCTACTCTGCACTCAGATACATTACACTTTAATATAGGCCAGTCTATAAAGTTGCTCCATTCTTTTCTTTTATTGTTTATTAATTTATACTATTTATGTATCTACTTATTTATTTACATATATATTATATAATATGCGTGTGTATGTTTGTATTTGTATCTATTTTTGCACCCCCTACTGATGGTACCTCAAGAGCCTGTAACAGTGAATTTCTCCATTGTGAGATTAATAAAGCTGTATCTTATCTTATATCAGCAAAGTAAGTTTAAGTTATCTAATTACACAATTACTGTATGTCTATACATTATAAAGTAATATATGTATGAATACACCAACACAGCTTTCATAATAATTGTATGAATACAACATCAAAACAAATTTGCACCTGAACAACAACAACAACAAAAAATATAAATAAAAAAAGCTGATCAGAATTTCAGCTATGTTCGCACATTATCCAAGTTTTCTCTAAAAAACAGATCTTCTCCTCTCTCAGTGGTATTTAGCTGGTAGAGAAAGATAAATAAATAAAAGTAGAAATGCTTACTGCACAGTTGGTGCTGGAATGTGGACTGGGCTTCTGACTTTACCAAACTGCATATTTTTGTCAGTTGAGAAGAAAATAGTCTTAATAATCCATATCATTTCAGGTTATATTAGGTGCACATGATATAATTAAATGCAAAAGATTACATCCCATTAGGTTTCTAGGTATGAGAAAGACCTCTGTTGTAATATTAAAAATGAAAGGTCCGGCTCCAACATAACACTCCAAAACCAAAAGTAAATCACAGCAGAACAGTCAGAATCAGGTGGTAACTAGAGGTGCAGTTTATCTCGGCTATGCAGCATGTATGTGGGCCCAGTGATGTAGTTGTTAGGGTGCTGGTCTTATGATCAGGAGGTTGTGTGTTCAAATCCCAGTTAGACTCCCACCGCGCTAAGCACCCTGGGTGTAAAATGCCTAACAGACGACCTACCATGCAGCATTGATAGTGTAGCTGATCATTCCATTACTAGTACTGATTTTTTTAAATCACCCATGTGCCCCTCTTATGACCAAATTATCTAAACCACTTCTCTTGTTTGAAATATTTATGAAATGGGTGGGGTTTGAGCATGAGCACTCAAATTCCTGTAACCTTGATTTTGACTTTTGAGTTCACTCAAGTCCAAAAAGTACGACTTGCCATTTGCAAGTGTGTATGTATTTTTTTCCTATTTCATCCTCAGTGTAAGAAATCTATATGTCTGGGTCACCGTGTTTCTCAGATATCAGCATTTTTTTTTAATATTAAAATGATAATGTCTGAAATGAAAAATAGTGACCTTGCTCTGACCTTCACCATTGATCTAGACATTCTGAAATCAAATCATCTCCAAGACACAGGTAGGGTATTTTCCCCACCAAGTTGGCTGAAAATCCCTGTATGTTCGTGGTCAGGATTTGCTTCACAGACAAACTGGCAAACAAATAAAAGCTTGTGATTTTTTTTTTTTTTTTTTTGCGAGGTAATAAAAATAAAACCATAAGAGTAGCCCGTTCACATATTAGTTAAAGTGCATTTTTAACTATAGTGCTGTTGAATTCTTGATTCTGATTGGTCAGAAGGGGTTGATTAATTTCCAGCAGCACTGACAATAGAGGAGCATCTGGTTTATTCTGTCTTAATGGCTATGTTCTTATACTTTATTATATTTTTATTTAGCACTTCTCATAATCAGAGTTTATGAATATGGTACATTCCAGTAAGGTACATTTATTCTGTTTGAAGATATCTACTTGGAATTTATTCTATAAATTTTAAGTATCCAGACTTCATACCAGTCAGAGCTAAAGTTGTAACTTAAAGTTGTCCAACAAGAAAGAGAGATAAAAGAGATAAAGAAGACTGGTGAGCGATTGGTTGTTTATTGTTTGAACATAAGAGTGGCAGAGTGGGTTAGTGGATAGTACATCCACCTCACAGCAAGATGGGTTCGAGGCTTGGGCTCAGGTGTTGCTGTGTGGGTTTTCTCAAGGTACTCTGGATTTATTCCACACTCAAATGACTGGTACTTTAGGGAATAAATGTGTGTGTGTGTGTGTGTGTGTGTGTGTGTGTGTGTGTGTGTGTGTGTTTGTCCTTGCAGTGGTCTGGCAAGCTGTAACCTGTCTTCACCCAGTTTGAGATGAAATAGGCTCCAGCCTGGAGGATTAAGCAGTTTGTGAAATAAGTGATGGTTAAATGGTTAAATACCAATTCTGATTGGTCCATTCAACAGTCTGTTATTTCATTCCTAAATTTAAGTGATTGTTTCTGTTAATCATATCATTAGTCAAAAACGTACAAATAATTCTGAAATCAATGCTCATTTTTAAATCAATTGTTTAAAGTATTTGTGTAATAAGCAGGAAATAAACCCTTTCAGAGTGATTTGAGGCACTATTTTATGTCAGATTCATGCATCATCCTGTCAGGGTTTATTTTACTGTGCACTGACTGTTCTCCTACACGGTTAAATAATGTAAGTGATAACAGGAACTGACTTGTCTTGATGCTGTTGCATTGCATCTAAATATAAATTGGATATAAAGTTTGACCTTTAGTAGTTTATGTAATAAATAGAAATGCCACCCCCCCTTTTTTTGGTAGTCTTCTGTAATATGTAAGAAATAATAAGACTTCTATTGTGTTCTGGGGTCCTGATCCCCCTGTTGGGGTTTATTTTGTGAGAATGACTGGCTGCATTGGGGTAGCCGTTGCTTAATGGTTTGAGAAGTGGCTTTGAAACCGAAAGGTCACTGGTTCAAGACTATCAGGAAAAATGTGTGGTGGTGGGGGAGTGAGCTGCACCTTCCCTTCCTCCACATTAGTGACTGAAGTGTCCTTGAGCAACATACCGAATCCCCACTCCAGGCACCCCAATGTGAGTGACAGCCCACTGCTCTGAGTGTGTTTGTGCTCACTTTGGATGGGTTAAATGCAGAGGAAATAATTTCCCTTATTGGATAAATACAGTATATCAAAATTTAAAAAATGCTTAATTCACTGTAACAAAATATTAATTTAAAAATCGTCTTAAACTAAAAATTGAACAACTTCAAGCTCAAACCTTCTCTTCCTCCAATACTCACCATGGCAATGAAATCCTCCACACACACACACACACACACACACACACACACACACACACACCCTCAGGGTGTGTGTGTGTGTGTGTGTGTGGGTGGGTGGGGGGGGGTAATTCCAGCACTGCCAGAATCTGAATGGGGACCCAATCAGACCTCTGTTTCAGGCTATCATCATGATCTCCTTCTGAAAATAACTCACAGAGGTAAAGATGGTAGGGAAGAGGCAAACACTATTTTATGAAAGTATGTCCTGAGTATATTTGCCTGTTTAACATTCCTGATATTACTTATGAGATTAAATTATGGCAGGAGTGTTCTTTTCAACATCCAAGTTATTTGCATCACCTCACTATCATGAGAGGAGATTTTTGTGAGTTAAGGCAGTCTGTCGTGATGCACCTAAATGAGAACTAACTAAATGATGCCATTGACAGTGCTTCATGACCTTGGCGTCATAAAGTCACGAATGAAATATGAGGCATTTACTGCTGCTGGTAAACCTCTCATGTACTGTAATCCATGTTTATAGTTACACTGGGAAAACGTTTTAGGAGTTCATGGAAGTGACCAAAAACTTCCTCATTTTTTCTTCCTTTTAGCTTTTTCCCTTTCTCGGGAGTCGCCACAGTGAATCATCTGATTCGCACATTCGATTTGGCATAGGTTTTTACGTCAGACGCCCTTCCTGTCACAACCTTTTTAGCAAAGGACAGAAACATGCTGATGGCTTTACAGCTACTCTTTACGAAAGTCAGCAATGGTTCTTTTACATGCCTCTCACCATAGACAGTGAGAGACATGGCCCGCCTTTGATAACCCAGTTTAGCTGCACTGGGGGGGACAGTGACAACCCCGTGGGGACTCGAACCCCCAACCTTAGGATCAGCGATCCTGCGCCCTATCCACTAGACCACCACTGCCCCAACCAAAAACTTCCTCTATCAGCTCTATTTATTCATTCATTTTCTGTAACCAATTAATTCTAATTAGGATCGCGAGGAGGCTGGCGCCCATCCCAGCTGACTCCAGGCGAGGGCAGAGTACACCCTGGACAGCTCACCAGGCCATCCCAGGACAGAAACATGCTGACGACTATGCAGCTACTCTGGTCGAAAGACAGCAGTGGTTCCTTTACATACCTCACACCATAGACAGTGAGAGACATGGTCGGCCTTTGCTAACCCAGTTAACTCCACTAGGGGGACAGTGACAACCCATTTAGAGTGGAGCTTGGACCCCCAACCTTAGGATGAGGGATCCAGCACCTTTACCACCAGGTCACCACTGCCTTTCAACTATATTTAAAAAAAAAAATAAATAAATAATCCAAGTGGCTATTCCAAACAGTGTATGTATTTTAAGGTAAATTGGCAAATACTGTCATCATGTAATATAGATTATTTTAATGTGCAAAAAATATGGTACTGCAGTTGCAGCCAGAATTCATGCACATATAAAAACTCTATCTATCTATCTATCTATCTATCTATCTATCTATCTATCTATCTATCTATCTATCTATCTATCTATCTATCTATCGCACTCACTCACTCACTCACTCACTCACTCACTTCCTTCCTTCCTTCAGAGATGTCCAATCTTATCCGCAAAGGGCTGGTGTTGGTGCAGGTTTTCACTGCAACCAAGTGATAGCCACACCTTTATTTGTTTCAATCACTGTTTTCAAAAAAAAAGAAAAGAAAGATAATGGGGAAAGCTACTAGATTGAACATTAGTGGTTCAATTTAGAAGCCGGATAGAAATATCTCAGTGATCCCACTTTACTGTTGAAAGTTAAACTGAAATAGCCTAAAAGTATTTGATAAAGGAAATAATTACATACACAATGTACATTTCATTTTAAAACATTTTTTGTCAAACTTCAACTAGGCATAGCTCTTTGTAAATTCAATTAAATACAATTATCAGTGTAATTATTGGTAAAGTTGAATGACTGAATGTATTGTAACCATCAGCAGCAAAGATTTTATTGGCTTTTGAGCTGTGACGTTTTTGAGCTTTCACCGGCTCCATTTTGAGATCTTAAAGCAAGGTGATGTCATCAAGATGGCTCCACTTCAGAATTGAAACAGTAATGTGCAATCTAGTTATTTTTTCTTTTCGTTTTATGATTGGTGCTTGAATCAGGTGGAAGGTGTAGCTTATATATATATATATATATATATATATATATATATATATATATATATATATATATATATATATATATATATATATATATATATATATATATATATATGTACAGGGATCCCTCACTTTCAACTGTTAATTGGGACCAAGATCCCCCGCGATAACTGAGATCCGCGAAGCAGGATCAGCCACCCCCACCCCAACCCCCCTGACTGACGTATATGTACTTGTATACAGACGCTCCCCAATTTATATTTTTAATTGGTTCCGGATGGGCGAACGTAAGTTGAAAGTGAACGTAAGTTGTTACAGTGATGTATGACGTGTGATGTGTGATGTATGACGCTCATACTGTACTATACATCCATGAATACCATTACCGTATCTCCGAGCAGATAGTTAATTCATCTCTGTGTATGAGACTTGCACCCATGCTAGTAGGCTTACACTTCTGACCAACCATATTTGCTTAGGGTTACAAAAGTCCGCAAAACAGTGTAAACACAAAGATCACAGAGACAATGTCTAAACACAAGGGTAACACGTTATATAACTGAGATATAACGATAATATATATATATATATATAAAACTGAACTGGGAAGAAGGAGGGGCACGTTCAGTACGTCATTGCATCAGCGTACTACGTAGGTACGTCTAAACTCAAAATTTGACTTTTTTTTTTAAAAAGTAAAATCGAAAAACGTAAAACAAATGAAAGTAAGTCGGGGGAGCGTCTCTATGTGTATATAATATCAATAAATACATACTCAATGCTATAAATGCTTAATAAGAATAAAACATTAAAAATAATGCATAAGATGTAAATAAGATATAAATACACACACATAAAGACGCGCGCACACAGATGCGCATCTCACAAAAATGTAATTTTTTTCATGGGAGATTTTGGGTTGTTTTTTGTTTTATGTTTGTTTAGGGTTTTTTTTTTTTTTGCATAATTGGCCTTGTTTTTGTGACATTTTCCTTAGCCTTTTTCCCTTTTCTTCCATAATTTCCTTATTTTTTTATTCCGATGAATATTAAAAAAAAAAAAAAACGCGATGCACTGAAGCCGCATACATTGAAGCACGAAGTATCGAGGGATCCCTGTGTGTGTATAGACACTGGACTCCCAGAGCACACCCCACAAGATAGCACGAGGGATACAGCTAAAGTCTTCTCTAAATCCGCAAAACACATGTGGACCGATTGGGCAAACTCCGATATATAGACACTTCATATATTGTTGCAGATCATCACATTTCAAGATATTTTGTCAATTAAGAATTAACAAGACCTGTCTGCCATTTAATTAAAATGGTGGATGGTCCTTGTTAATTCTCGGTGGATGATTTGTTAGCTTTAGCACAGCACCAAGTTGTTCTGCTCACACTATGTAAAGTCTGTCATACACATATGTACACACACGATTTGATTTTCTTCTGTTTCTGTGTATTATATACTAAAATAAATATTCATCTTGGTGGATATCATTGAAAACTCCATCTTGACATTCCATCTCTCGGATAATTCTATAACATCCACCTTACCTTCAGCAAATAATCGTTCTCACCCCAAGAAAGTGAACCAATCAAATTGTGTTGTTCTTGTGTAGTCGATATTAATAGTGTGTGGTATTTTGTGGATATAATTTAATTTTTCTGTCAAAATTCAGCATATGTCCATTAAACCATCTAAACATATTAAAGCAGAATATTGTTTGGGTGGAGTATTGAATAGAGATTCATCAATTTTGGAAGACATTTTGGCTGAATGTGTCCATACAAAAGCATATACTGTACACTATTCAGATCACATAGTCTACTGATATGGTACTACATATTTTGATGATAAAGTGGACATGATGTTCATATAATGGCAAAAATAATTGTAAATGGCCTCTTTTTTCGAATCCTGTATTATGTTATAGGCTTAAAAGATACCTTGCCTGATTCCACGATTCCAAATTATTTATTTAGTTTCATACCATAACAGTTTGAAACCGATTAAAGGTCTGTTAAGATGAAAAAAATTACACGAATGTAAATATTCTTTTGATACTTGAGGTGCTTAGGTATGGAATTGCAATAATGACCTCACTGGAACAGGGTCCTGGGTTCAAGACCTGGGCTTAGGCATTCTACACACACACACACACACACACACACACACACACACACACACACACACACACACACACACACACACACAATTAAGCATTTGGAACCAAATTCAAATAGTTCAGCAATTTTCAGTTCAATAAAAAGGTCCAGGGTTTGAGTCCCAGGCTCAACTTATGGTTGATGTTTTGTGAGGTGCTATGTACAAATAAACATGAAAGAGCTGTGCAAAGTAAATGAGCAAAGTGCTTCCACATCACTGTTTCTAGGTATTCAAAGACTGAGTCCCATTGTACTATTATCAGCAGGTAGTTAAAAAGCATTGTGGGTAATGATGAAGATCACAAGCCAGTTGCAAGTGTGTAGTATTACATCTCAGTAGTGAGTGGATAAAAAAGCACCTGCATATTGAATAACTGGAAATCTAAATGCAAGTATGTATTGTATTATGCTGTATTTGTGTGTAATTTATCTTGTCAGACTATTTGCACAGTTCTCTGACTCCATATTGTCTTGCAGACCTAATATTCGACACCACTGTATAGAGGTACATGGATTGAATCATAATGAACTTGACTTGAATCATCTCAAACGCACACACACACACACACACGCAGTGCAAGACCAAGTGAGCAGTGGTGTCATGCAGCAGTGGCTGTATAAAAGAAGAACAGACTCCACCTTTAGGGAGCTGGAGACCTGAGAACTGATACTTCAGCTCCATGTCCTCTTCAGGGAGTGCAGCCAAGTGTGTACCAGATCCACCCCCTCCCAAGGGAAAAAAACCTCAGACTGAGACATATAGAAACAAGAGAGAGAGAGAGAGAGAGAGTGAGGGAATAGCCATGCTGTTTGGCTCTGCCTAGACAGATACACAATACTTCCCTCAGAACTTTTGCTCACCATGTAATAAAGCAGCAAATCTAAACTATGCAGAATGACTAAAATTGGTCTCTCTCTCTCTCTCTCTCTCTCTCTCTCTCTCTCTCTCTCTCTCTCTCTCTCTCTCTCTCTCTCTCTCTCTCTCTCTGAGTATGTATTCTCCCTTGATCTAAAAAAAAACCCTCACGAGCAAATGTGGAATACACCCTGAGCAACTTACCAAAAGCAGCCATGAGTGAGTGTGGGGTACAACTGGAACAAGATCCCAGACCATTGAGCAGCCAACACACACATTACCATTCACACTCACACCGGGGCAATTTGGAAGCAATCTTATGTACATGCCTTTGGATTGTGGAAAGAAACCAAAATACTCAGAGGAAATCCATGGAAGCACAAGGAGAATGTGCAAACTCCCCACATAAATGCCTTTGCTAAACCAGACAATCCAGAAATACCTTGCTGTGAGGAAAACCTGCGAGCAATATGTCTAGCAATTGAATTTTGGTTAAATTTGAATTAGACCCAAATTTGCACGAAGGTTTTGCCTTCTTTATCAACTTTATCAAGTCTTCTGCTTCTTCATTTCCTTTCGGCTGTTCCCTTCAGGGTCAGGTGTCACCACAGCAAATCATCAGCCTCCATCTCACCCTGTCCATCTTCTTCTCTTATGCCAACGACCTTCATGTCCTCCTTCACCACATCAATAAATCTTCTCTTTGGTCGTCCTCTAGGCCTTTTGCCTGGCAGTTCCAATCTCAGCATCCTACTACCAATATATGCACTATCTCTCCTCTGTACATGTCCAAACCATCTCAATCTTGCCTCTCTGACTTTGTCTCCAAAACATCTTACATGTGCTGTCCCTCTGGTGTTCTCTGTTCTCATTTCTGATCCTATCCATCCTCGTTACTCCCAAAGAGAACCTCAACATTTTCATTTCTGTTACCTCCAGCTCAACCTCCTGTCTTTTCCTCAGTGCCACTCTTTCTAAACCATACGGCATTGCTGGCCTCATTACCGTCTTGTACACTTTTCCTTTCATTCTTGCCGATCCTTTCATTCTCCAACCATTCCAACCTGCCTGCACATGCTTCTTCACCTCTTCTCCACACTCTCCATTGCACTGGACTGTTGAGCCGAAGTACTTGAAATCATCTACATTCTTTATCTCTGCTGCCTTTAACCTCACCGTTCCTCCTGAGTCCTTCTCGTTCACACACACACACACACACACACACACACACATACACACACACACACACACACACACACACACACACACACACACACACACACACACATGTATTCTGTCTTACTGAGGCTAACGTTCATTCCTCTCCTTTCCAGGGCATGCCTCCACCTCTCTAGGTTTTCCTCCACTTGTTCTCTGCTCTCACTACAGATCACAATGTCAGCTGCAAACATCATAGTCCATGAGGATGCTTGTCTAACCTCGACTGTCAGCCTGTCCATCACTATAGCAAACAAGAAGGGGCTCAGAGCTGTTCCTTGATGCAGTCCCACCTCCACCTTGAACTCTTTTGTCACACCGACTGCACACCTCACCATGTCTTACATCTCTCATACGTGTCCTGCACCACTCTAACATACTTCTCTGCCACTCCAGACTTCCTCATGCAATACCACAGTTCCTCTCTCGGCACCGTGTCATATGTTTTCTCGAGATCCACAAAGGCACAATTCAGTTCCCTCTGACCTTCTCTGTACTTCTCTATTAACATCCCCAAAGCAAACACTGCATCTGTGGTGCACTTTCTTGGCATGAAACCAAACTATTGTTCACAAATGCTGACCTCTGCCCTT
Source organism: Plotosus lineatus (assembly GCA_024760905.1). NCBI lineage: Eukaryota > Metazoa > Chordata > Actinopteri > Siluriformes > Plotosidae > Plotosus > Plotosus lineatus. The sequence goes on along the minus strand of CM045728.1, from coordinate 87,464,727 downwards.
CGTCGAGCTTCCTCTATTCTTTCCCATAACTTCATCGTATGGCTCATCAACTTTATCCCGCTGTAGTTGCCACAACTCTGCACGTCTCCCTTGTTCTCAAAAATGGACACCAGCACACTTCTCCTCCATTCCTCCGGCACAGTCTCACTCTCTCAGACCTTGTTGAATGTTCTTGTCATAAAATCTACTGCTACCTCTCCTAGACACTTCCATACCTCCACAAGTATGTCATCAAGACCAACAGCCTTTCCTTTCTTCATCCTCTTCAATGCCCTCCTGACTTGACCCATATTAATCTTTGCTACTTCCAGGTCCTCAACTGTCACTTCTTCTACTCTTTTTTCTTTCTCATTTTCCTCATTCATCAGCTCTTCAAAGTACTCTTTCCATCTTCCCAGCACATTTTTGTCATCAGTCAATACATTTCCCACTCTGTCCTTTATCACTATAACTTGCTGCACGTCCTTCCCATCTCTTTTTCTCTTGTGTGCCAACCTGTATAAATAATTTTCTCCCTCCTTGCAGTCAAACCTAACATACAAGTCATCATACGCCTTCTGTTTGGCCTTTGACATCGCTGCCTTCACTTTACACTGTGTCTCCCTGTACTCCTGTTATATATGAGAAATTAATTGGGGCGTTGGTAGACTGGTGGTATAGGGCGCTGGATTGCTGATTCTAAAGTTGGAGGTTCGAGTCCCACTCTCCACAAGGTTGTCACTGTCCCCCCAGTGTAGTTAACTGGGTTATCAAAGGCCAGCCATGTTCCTCACTGTGTATGGTGAGCGGCATGTAAAAAAAACTATTGCTGACTTCCGTAAAGAGTAGCTGCATAGTCATCAGCATGCTTCCGCCACTTGCTAAAAGGGTTGTGTCAGGAAGGGCAAATCAAACAAGCGAATCACATGATTCACTGTGTCGACCCCTGAAAAAGAGAAAAAGCCGAAAGGAAAAGAAGAAGATATGTGAGACATTCATTACAGTCCAAAATGTTGTCTGGTTGGTTATAAAACAACTGTAAATACTAAATAATTATGGTAAAAGTTCATATCACCAGCAGTGAAAAGTCATCACCGTCTGAGTGAATGAGTGAAGACCATATAGATTGTCATCAGCAGGAGGGAGGGGCTTCCAAGATGAGAATTCGACACACCAGGACAGACTACAGGACTCGGAAAGTAGAATGATCAGGATTTTGATCTGGAATAACTCACCAAATATATATTACTAGTCTAAAACTCTTTTGTTTTTCAGATCATGGGAGTCTTGTAGGCCTTGACCATGGTGTAGTAGATTTTCTTCCCCCTCATATCACGCTTTTGTAAAAATACTGCTGCTAATCTTAATATATTCCTAAAGGCATCCCTGTAGATTAAATATCTTCCATAATCCAGAGATTTCCAACCCTAGTTATGAATTCCATCATGCACTACACGTTTGTTCCTGTTCTATCACCCAATTAATCAGCTATTTATCAGCCCTTTCTACACTTGGGGTGTTAAAGTCAGAATAGACCAAAAAAAAACCCTCATTTCCCAAACTGCTTAACCCTCCATTAGAGTCGCAGGGAGGTTAAAGCCTATCTCTGCTAGCATTGCAAGTCTGAAACATTCAGACCATTACATGGCAGCACACACACAAAATCTTTCGCAATTACACTCACACCTAAGGCAATTTTAAAACAACCAGTTAGCTTGATGTTCTTGCCTTTAAACTGTGGGATTACAAGGAAGGAAACCCATACAAACACTGGGGTAAAATGCAAACATCACATCTATCTATCTGCAGCCGTAGTCATGTTTGAATTGTAGGTGCTTTGCCAAGCCTGTTGATGCAGCCACTCCAGCCCCTGTCCTATCAATGCCTTTATGTTGTCCATCCATGATATCTTCCTCAGTCCATGGCAGTTTTTTTAGGGTGCTTCCCTTCTATGGTCCTCAGAATCACACTTTCAGGTCACCTTTTCCAGTGCAGGTATTTCCTTAGTTTGTGTAATTGGCAATGATGGAGAAGTCCTTCTTCTGCTTTTACTTTGACTTGCTCTCGGACATACTCGTTTGTCTTCCTGTCTCTCCAACTGATTCCGAGCACTCTCCTCCACACCCAGAGTTCAAAGGCGGTGACTCTCCATTGATCTTCTCGCTTCAGGGTCCAACTCTCACTGCCATAGAGGGTGACGGGACAAACTAGGGAATTAACCAGTTTTGACCTTGGTGCTGGAACTAATTTGACTAGATTTCCAGATTCTGTAGAGGTTTGCTGTTGTCGTTCTTGCCATCATTAGCCTGGTCCTTATATCAAGGGAACTATCACTGTTGGATCTTACTTGGGAATCAAGAAATTGGAAGCTGTCTACTTCTTCGATGCGGTCTCCTTCCAGAACAAATTCTCCAGAGCCATTCACAGTCATGATGTTGGTCGTATTTGAGTCCAAGTTTCAAGCCTTCTTCTCTGAGTGTTTCCGATAAGGAGGTTTGTTCTTCTTTACTTTTTGCTAGCAGAGTAGTGTCATCTGCATACTGAATGTTCCAGAGAGGGATTCCACCAATGTTGAATCTTATTTGCTCATCAATCCTATCTTCCACATTTCTCATGATGTACTCTCCTACCACAATGAATAGCGCTGGGGAAAGTAAACAGCCTTGCCAAACTCCCTTTCCAAATGGAAATGGTCCCGTTTGACCATCTTCAGTACGAATTATGCCTTCAGCTCAATCATAGAGTTTACTGAGCAGCCAGCTGAGATGTTGCAAAGCGGTGGGTGAAAGACAGTGTCAAACGCTTTCTTATAGTAAATGAAGAGAAGCCATAGTTCTTTCTCTAGTTTGTGGACAGCTTCCTCAAGAATGCTCCTCAAAGCAATGATGGCCTCTATGGTACCTTTTCTGGGTACAAATCCAAATTGTCCATGACCTGTTGCACATTCCTATCCACTCTTTTTCTAATAATCGCTAATAAAACATTTGATGCAGGATTTATTAGGCTGACCGTGCAGTGTTTTGGGCATTCTTGTGTACCAGGGACTTTCAGAAGCACAGTGAACTCTGAGATGACCCATTTTTCTGGCCATTCTCCAGTCAACCAAATCTGATTGATGATGGTCTTCAGGATGTCCACACTTGTTTCTCCCCCCTGCCTTGAGAGCTTTAGCTAGTATCCTATCGGTGCATGTGGCTTTTCCTTTCTTTTTTTTTTGGTCTTTTTATAGCAACCCTGATTTCATCCTTCATCACCAAGGGTTCTATCTCTCCTCTGTGTATCTCTATTTCCTCTATGTTGCTCGGTTTCTTAAAAAGGTCTTTAGCACATTCATTCCACCTTTTGTGAATACCTTCTTTTCCATAGAGCAGATTTCCATGTTTGTCCTTGATTCACTGTCCTCAGAACAAACTTTTTCCAGTTAGTGTTCTTATCAGCTTGTATGCTTTTTTGCTGTTATTAACCCTGGCTGCTTCTTTCGCTTCTCGTGCAACTTCCTCTGTCCATCTTTTCTTAACGTGTCGGCATTCATGTTTCACTTGTCTATTGATCAAACTATATTCCAGGCCTTGATCTTGTTCTTTCTTCTTTTGTCTTCTCTCTTCAATGAGGTTTAGACATGTGGTGTCTATCCATAGTCTTTTTGCCTTGTTCATTTTAGGGCATTGTTTGTCCATGGTGCTTGTATTCACATGTGCAGCAGTCTTCCAGGTGGTCTCTGGTGCTTTGTTGATTTGTTCTTTCAGTTGTTGTTCGAAAGGGACTGGTATGAAAGCATCCAGATTACAGTTTTTACTCATGTTCAGTTTTTTCTTCAGATTCCATTCTTTTCCTTTAAATTTTGCACAGCCCATTTGATGGTTGCTGCCACAGTCCACACTCACCAGTGATCTGGAATCTTTGCATTCTCTTCTATGTCTCTGCCTGATTGCAATATAGTCTATCATGTTCTTGTATAGTCCACCTGGCAAGGTCCAGGTGTGTCATTCCTTAGTTCTGTGTTGGAAGCATGTATTCACTGTGATGAGCGAGTTGTCTTGTCGTCAGTCCAATAACTTCTCTCCTCTCTCATTTATCCCACCGAGTCCAAATTTGCCACAGCTCGTATGTATTGTGTCTCTTTCAATCTTAGCATTAAAGTCACTCATTACGATGAGGCGTTCTGACCGGGGGACCTGATTGACTGCTTCTTGCAGTTGCTGGTACACTCTCTCAATATCTTCTGATGTGTCAGACGACGGCATATATACTTGAATCATATGTACAGTATTGGCTTTGGTTTTGTGTTAATCCCAATATTCATGATTCTACTGTTCAGTGGTTGAGTTATTGTTACTGCTCTTTCAACATGGGGTGCAACAAAAAACCTGACTCCTTGTTGGTGTTCGTTACCTCCAGAGAAGTAGAAGCGCCCCGTCTATCTTACCTCAGAAACTCCGAGAATGTCGATTGTGAGAAGCTCAATCTCCCTTTTGGACTTAATCCAGTTCCAATTGGACACATTCCGTGTGGCAATATGCAATATTTATCCATCTAAGATCGTTTGTAGAATGAGTCACTGCCACATCAGGTGCTGGCCTCCTAGTCAGGTTTCAGTCAGCTCTGTCAAACATCACATAAAGATGATAAAAAAAAAAAAAACAGGACTATCTTGCTGTAAAGCGAACATGTTCACTGTGCCCGTCTACCACTCTCTGGACTTATAGTAGTTTATAATAGTTTGTGTTAAAACCAATAAAGACTGAGCAGTGCACCTAATTCAGAGGTCAGATATTGTGCTGGTCTAGTGGTATAGGGCACTGGCTCGCTAATCCTAAGGTTGGGGGTTCGAGTCCCCTCTCCACAAAGGTTGTCACTGTTCCCCCAGTGCAGCTATCTGGGTTATCAAAGGTGGGCCATGTCTTTCACTGTCTATGGTGAGCGGCATTTAAAACAACCACTGCAGACTTTCGTAAAGCATAGGCTGCAAAGCCATCAGCGTGTTTCTGTCCCTTGCTAAAGGGTTGTGTCAGGAAGGGCATCCGACGTAAAAACCTATGCCAAATCAAACGTGCGAATCATTCGCTGTGGCTACCCCTGATAAATGGAAAAACCCGAAAGGAAATCTTGTATTATACCCATTCCCAATCCTTTTATTTCATTCAAAAAACAAGTGGAGCAACAATGTATAAATTCTAATCGACAAAAACACCATAGATTTTCAGTAAGCTTGAGGGAATGACTTGGTGTGGGGAAAAGAGAGCTAAGCAGAAGGCTGAAAGAATAAAAATATATAAAATATTTTCAAAACATTCTGTTTACAGCCACCCATTTTATGTTATTGAAGTGGAAAAAATATTGGGGAACCCAAATTAACTGCATGTGGATGCATAGAGAACATGCAGAACTTATTATATGCAGGTTCAGGCTCAAAGCCTGGAGATTCAGAAATCTCAGAAAGGTTTATAACTCTTCTGCAATTCATGGGACGTTCTAAATTTCAGTTCCAGTTCCATAGCCCTGAGCTTTTATTATATCCTGTCTTAAAGGTACATTGAAGGACGGTGAGTTGAAGTTGATGAGGTTTGATGGTAAGGTTGTGATCACACTCGAGGAGCGATTAAAAAAAGTTACTGACGAGTAACAATTCGTGACTGTCGCTTTTCAATCTCAAAAATTTCTCAACGACAATATGTTTTGATTGCCTCGTTCATGAACTCATTTCGAAAAAAATTACCATGTATGTTGCAAAATAAGGCTCTGATGTGGAATCGTCTCAAACATTCATTCTTTCATTTTCTGAACTGCTTAATCCTGATTAGGTTTGGGGAAGGCTGGTGCCCATCTCACCGGGATACATTCTAGACAGCTCGCCAGGTCATCACAGAGCCAACACTTACACAAACTTTCACACTCACACCTAAGGGAGATTTGGAACAGCCCATTAGCCTATTGTGCATGTTTTTGAACTGTGGGAGGAAACCGGAGTACCCGGAAAACCCACATGAGCACAGGGAGAACCAATAAAAAACACCACAACTCGCAAACTGAGAATAGAGCCCAGGCCTTCTTGCTGTGAAGCAGACATACGAATCAGTATGCCACCGGGCATTGTCACCCAGTAGTCCCAAACAGTCCGTACTTGTCTTAAGAAGGTCGCAAATTTGTTCTTTTACTCACAAATTATTCGTTTTTCATTTGTAAGGGAAGGAACAAGTTGAAAACTTCCACGTGGAAAATGTGAGAAAAGTGGGGACTTGCTGGCATTTGCCAGATTCTGTGTATTTTGTGATTATTCATATTGATTCGCTGTGGTGACTCCTGAGAAAGGGAAAAAGACGAAAGAAAAGAAAGAAAGAATTCACATTTTGTTCATGCTAATAACGTGGAAATGAAAAGCAAATAATTTGAAAACAACAAACAAACAAAACACGACTGAGTATGTTAGGAGAATCTTTTCTTGCCAAACATCTGCTAATTAAACACAAATAAACTCATCGTGTGTCTTGGTGTCAAATGGACTTCATTGCAGCAACTATGTGATATTGGATTGCTTGGGTATATTTAAAAGAGGTTGTGCCAGTGCATTCTGAATGAGTTGCAGCAGTAGATCTGCTAGAGGTGAGCTGCAGGAGTCCAATCTTAAGATGATAAGAGATTAAACACTGTTATTTCATTTAGATGAAGCCACAACCCCCAGCAAGTTAATTTTAAGACACTTTGGATAAAAGTATTTGTTGAACTGTTAATGGTTATTGAGGTATATATGCATGTTTTATAATTTATACTGTATGATTGTTCACTTTGAAGCATGTTCAGATTTGTTTCAAGAAATATGACTTGTAATTTAGTTATGTATTCTTCTTCTTTTCCTCTTGGCTTTTCCCTTCGGGGGTCACCACAGCAAACCATCCACCTCCATCTCACCCTATCCTCTGTATCTTCTACTCTTACTCCAACTACCTTCATGTCCTCTTTCACCGCATCCATAAATCTTCTCTTTGGTCTTCCTCGAGGCCTTCTGCCTGGTAGTTCCAATCTCAGCATCCTACTACCAATATACTCACTATCCCTCCACTGTACATGTCCAAACCATCTCAATCTAGCCTCTCTGCCTTTGTCTACAAAATGTCTTACTTTCTGATGTACTCATTCCTGATCCTACCCACCCTCGTTACTCCCAAAAAGAACCTCAACATTTTCATCTCTGCTACCTCCAGTTCTGCCTCCTGTCTTTCCCCCAGGGCCACTGTTTCTAAACCATACAACATTGCTGGCCTCATCACAGTCTTGTACACTTTTCCTTTCATTCTTGCAGATACCTTCCTATCACACATCACACTGGATACTTTTCTCTATCCATTCCATCCAGCTTGCACACGCTTCTTCACCTCTTTTCCACACCCTCCATTGCTCTGGAAGGTAGAGCCTAAGTACTTTAAATCCTCCACCTTCTTTATCTCTGCTCCCTGTAGCCTCACCGTTCCTCTTGGGTCCTTGTCGTTCACGCACACGTATTCTGTTTTACTGAGGCTAACCTTCATTCCTCTCCTTTCCAGGGCATACCTCCACCTCTTTAGATTTTCCTGCACTTGGTCTCTGCTCTCACTACAGATCACAAATGCCATCTGCAAACATCATAGTCCATGAAAATTCTTGTCTAACCTCATCTGTCAGCCTGTTCATTACCATAGCAAACAAGAAGGGGCTCAGAGCTGCTCCTTGATGCAGTCCCACATCCACCTTGTACTCTTCTGTCACACCGGCAGCAGACCTCATCAATGTCTTACATCTCTCATACATGTCCTGCACCACTCTAACATACTCCTCTGCCACAACAGACTTCCTCAAGCAACACCCCAGTTCCTCTCTCGGCACCCTGTCATATGCTTTCTTCAGATCCACAAAGGCACAATGCAGCTCCCTCTGGTCATCTCTGTATTTCTCTATTAACATCCTCAAAGCAAACACTGCATCTGTGGTGCTCTTTCTTGGCATGAAACCAAACTGTGGTTCACAGATGCTGACCACTGCCCTTAGTCTAGCTTCCACTATTCTTTCCCATAACTTCATCTTATGGCTCATCAACTTTATCCCTCTGTACTTGCCACAACTCTGCACATCTCCCTTGTTCTTAAAAGTGGGCACCAGCACACTTCTCCTCCATTCCTCCGGCATCCTCTCGCATTCTATGACTTTGTTGAATGTTCTTGTCATAAAATCTACTGCTACCTCTCCTAGACACTTCCATACCTCCACCAGTATTTCATCAGGACCAACAGCCTTTCCACTCTTCATCCTCTTCAATGCCCTCCTCACTTCACCCTTACTAATCTTTGCTACTTCCTGGTCCTCCACAGCCACCTCTTCTACTCTTTTTTCTTTCTCATTTTCCTCATTCATCAGCTCTTCAAAGTACTCTTTCCTTCTTACAAGTCATCATACGCCTTCTGTTTGGCCTTTGGCACCGCTACCTTTGCCTTATGCTGTGTCTCCCTGTACTCTTGTTTACTCTCTTCATTTCTCTTCTTATCCACACCATGGAAAAACAGCTCAAACCCCGCTTATAAGCTTCTTGCCTTGCTACCTTTCCACCTGGTCTCCTGAACACACAGTATGTCCATCTTCCTCCTCTGCATCATGTCAGCCAGCTCTCTCCCTTTTCCTGTCATAGTTCCGACATTCAAAGTCCCTACTCTCAGTTCTAGACTCATGCTTTGCCTCTTCTTTCTCTGTCTACGGACACGCCTCCCCCCCTCTCCTTCTTCGACTTCTCCTTCTTTGACCAACAGTAGTCCAATTTCCACCAGCACCCTGTTGGTTAACAGCACTGATGGCGGTCATTGTTAACCCGGGCCTCGACCGATCCGGTATGAAATTTGTCTTTATGGTTTGCATTTTGTATTCAGGCAAAAGTTTTATGCCGGATGCCCTTCCTGTTATAACCCTCTGCATTTATTTGGGCTTGGGACCAGTGTGAGGGTGGGCACTTGTTTGTGCCCCCCCATGGCTGCATTTGTAATTTAATTATGTAAATTATTCTTTTTAAAATATTATTATTCCCATCACCCCTCCTTGAACTGCCATTTTATCGTGATGGAGTGGTATGCATGTCCTAATGATCCTTGGAGCTATGTTGTCAGGGACATTATGCCCCTGGTAGGGTCACCCAAGGCAAACAGGTTGGAGGTGAAGGTCCAGACAAAGCCTGGTTGAAAAGAGATGAAAAAAAAACAAAAATAAGGACAGTTTTCCTTGCCCGGATGCAGCTCACCAGGGTTCCCCCATGGAGCCAGGCCTGAGGGCGGGGCTCAATGGTGACCACCTGGTGGTCGGGCTTCTGCCCATGAAGCCCGACTGGGCCCAGCCTGAAAAAGAGACATGGGTCCACCCTCCCATGGACCCACCACCTGTGGGAGGTGCTATAGTGGTTGGTTGGCCTCAAAAAGGTTCTGGACCACCATCTGATGCTTCAGAAATGGAAAGCAGTTCTCCACAAATACTGTTTACAGTGGAGGTGGGGAGCTACTCACCTCAACTGAGAATGCCGTCACGAGGTGGCAGGTATTTGTTGAGGACCTCCTCAATCCCAGCAACACACTCTCTGTGGAGGAGGAAACCCTGAGGATTTTGGTGGGAGTCCGCCCGGAGCTGAGGTCACTGAGGTAGTCAAAAAGCTTCTCGGTGGTTGGGCTCTGGGGGTGGATGAGATCCACCCTGAATATCTTAGGGCTCTGGATGTTGTAGGACTGTCTTGGTTGACATATCTCTGCAACATCACGTGGTCATCGGAGGCTGTACCTCTGGATTGGCAAAAAGGGGGACCAGAGGGTGCGTTCCAATTATCATCGAATCAATCTCCTCAGCCTACCCGGGAAAGTCTATGCAGGGGTACTGGAGAGCAGGATCCAACTGATAGTTGAACCTTGGATTCAAGAGAAACAATGTGGTTTTTGTCCTGGCCATGGTACTCTTGACCAACTCTATACTCTACAGTATCCTGGAGGGGCCACAGAAGTTTTCCCAATCTGTCCACATGTGTTTTGTGGATTTGGAGAAAGCTTTTATCCATCAGATTATCTTGTGGGAACTGCTCCGGGAGTACGGCATTCTGGACCCATTGCTACGCGCCATTTGGTCGCTGTATCACCGAGCCAAAGCTTGGTCCATATTGGGAACAACAGGTTGAATTTATTTCCAGTGAGGGTTGGAGTCTACCAAGGCTGTCCTTTATCACCGATTCTGTTCATAATTTTTATGACCAGAATTTCTAGGTGCAGCCAAGGTGTTGAGGGGTTCTGGTTTGGTGGCAATCGCATCTCATTTCTGCTTTTTGCAGATGACGTTGTTCTTTTTGCTTCATCAATGCGGGTCCTCCAGCTCTCATTTGATTCGCAGTCAAGTGCGAAGTGGCTGGGCTGAGAATCAGGACCTCCAAATCCGAGGCCATGATTCTAAGTCAGAAAAGAGTGGAATGTCCACCCCAGGCTGGGAATGAGGCCCTGTCGCAAGTGGAGGAGTTCAAGTATCTCGGGGTCTTGTTTACGAGTGAGGGAAGGCTGGAGCGGAAGATCGACAGGCAGATTGAAAACCTATAAATGTTTGGGTGGTTTTAGTTAAAACAGACACTGTTTTTTCATCTGTGTGATTTTGACAAAATCAGATCATATTTGATGGTGATTTTATGCAGAAATGTGAGAAATTCCCAAAGGTTCAGATACTGTTTCATACCCTGCTATGGTCTTATGTCTCAGTACTCTGGTGTTATCGTGCTTGGCTCATTAACTTATGGTTGTCACAGTTGAGGTTTTGTAATTTTTTAGTTCTAAAACATAATTTTTTTTACTTTAGAAAAAATGACAGAAAGTGCCTCAGTTTATTTGTCCCTCATTTTCTCCCCAATTTTATATCAAATTCCCACCCATCAGCTATTGCTTTCCCTATCACATGACCAACATCAACCAGGGAGGGGCCCCATTGTGACATGCACTGCCAGCCATCTGCCTCTTTTTGAACTGTGGCACTTTCATCTTTAAGGGCGGTTTAACACACTCTGAGGGAAAGCGCTATCTGCCCCTCATACAAATGAGCTCACAGACGCCCAGGATTGGCTGGTGATTGCTGTGAGTGACAGGGAAGTAAGTGTACGCTGTTACTCCCTCCTGTGAGAGCTCAGTCACTTAGCTCCCATGGACTCCCAGCCACAGATGGCTGTGGCATTAAACCGGACTCAAACTTGCAATCTCCGGGTTAATAGTCACACACCTTGTCGATGCGCCACTCGGGAGCCTGCAGTACAGTTTTTTAATAAATACAAAATCAATACTAAAATCCAAACACTCTGGCTCATGTGCATGCCGCAAAAATATTCTGAGGCTTTCTTATAAAAGTTTTCACTTCCATAGTGCGAGATACACAGTGCTGTGCAAAGGTTTTTGCTCCTGACCAATTTCTGACATTTTTTGCATGTTTGTCACTGTCATCCATTTCAGATCCAGCAAACCGAAATATTATACAAAGATAAAACACAAGTAAACACAGCATGCAATTTTCAGTGCCAGTTGCATTTATTAAGGGAAAAAACATCTAAATCTACAAGGGCCCGAGTGAAAAAGTCATTTCCAAACCTAATAGCTGGTTGGACCATCTTTTGCAGCAATAACTGCAGTCAAGCAGTTGTGATAAGAGACGATGAATCTTTCACATCGCTGTGATGGGATTTTGGCCCACTATTCTCTGCAGAATTGTTTAAGATCAACCAGATTGGATGGTTTTCGGGAACGAACAGCCTTTTTAAGGTCATGCCACAGCATCGCAATAGGGTTCAGGTCGAGACTTTGACTGGCCCACCCAAAAACCCTCATTTTGTTCTTTTTAGCCATTAGGAAGTGGACTTGCTGGTGTGCTTTCGGATCATTGTCTTGCTGCAGAACTCAGGTGCGCTGTAGCTTGAGGTCTCGAACTGATGGATGAGCATTCTTCACCAGAATTTCTTGGTAGCAAGCAGGATTCATGGTTTCTTCAATCATGACAAGTCACCAGGTCCTGAAGCAGCAAAGCAGGCCCAGATCATTACACGTCCACCACCATGTTTCACTGTTGGAACAATGTTCTTTTTATCAAATGCAGTGTTCCTTTTGTGCCAGGTGTAATGGGATGCATTTCTCCCCAAAACGTTCAACTTTAGTTTCATCAGTCCAGAGAACATTTTACCAAAAGCTTTGAGGATGATCAAGATGATTCTTGGCAAAAGTTAGTCGTGCCTTGATATTCTTTTTTTTTGTGAACAGTGGCTTTTGCCTCGGAGCTCTTCTATGGATGCCATCTTTGCCTAGTGTCTTTCTGATGGTGGAGTCATGAACATTGACAGTAACTGAGGCAAGTGAGGCTTGTAATTGTTTAGAAGTGGTTTTTGGATCCTTTGTGACTTCTCCGGTTAGTCTGTGCCATGTTCTTGTAGTAATTTTGGGAGGTCGGTCACTCCAGAGAAGGGTCACTACTGTGCTATGTCTTCTCCATTTATAGATAATGGCTCTGACAGTGGTCCACTGGAGTCCGAAAGATTTACCAATGACTTTGTATCCTTTTCCAGACTGAGACATCTCTATAATCTTCTTTATTGTTTCCTCTTAAAGCTCACTGGATCACGGCATGATGATATGTTCAGTATGGCACACATCACCTTGTCAGACAGGTTAGGGATCTCCTGATTGGAAATGTAATCAGCAACCAGGTCTGGGTGTGACCATGTAATTGAACTCAGTTTTACCCAATAATAGGATGAATCACTATTACCTCACCTTTTAACGGGGGTTTTCATGTAGGTTCATGTAGGTTTGGATAGGATTTTTGTCTTAACAAATAAAATCACAACAGGAAAACTGAATTTTTTGAATACTTGGGTTATCTTTGCATAATATTTAAATTTGTTTGATGATCTGAAAAACTTAAGTGTTATAAAAGTGCAAAACAATTTTAAATCTGTAAGGGGAAAAACCTTTTCACAACACTGTAGTTAATCATCTCCCAGTAACTATTCAGAACTGGTTGTGCTGAAGGGTGGATATAGAGCCTACTATTAGTAACAGGGGCCCCCCAGTGCAGCTAACTGGGTTATCAAAGGCGGGCCATGTCTCTCACTGTCTATGGTGAGAGGCATGTAAAAGAACCATTGCTGACTTTCGTAAAGAGTAGGCTGCAAAGTCGTCAGCGTGTTTCTGTCCCTTGCTAAAAAGGGTTGTGACAGGAAGGGCATCCGACGTAAAAAAAAAAAAAAAACCCTCTGCCAAATAAAATGTGCGAATCAGATGATTCGGTGTGGCGACTCCTGAGTAAAAAAGGGAAAAAGCTGAATGGAAGACAGACTATTAGTAACAGGGGTGAGGTGGAAATACACACCGGATAGGTTGCTGATCCAGCAACTTTGTCATGCTCTGACTTAGTACGGTACGCTTGAATATTTTTGATCTTGGCTGGTTTAAACTGGCTGATTCTTTAGAGCATTTTTTAAAAAAAAAATCTTGGCTGTTAGAGTTGATACCTCACAATCTGAATTCTTTATCACAGTTATTACAGTAGTTCTGTAGGTACTGTATTTTAACCACTTCCGTAATGTTCTGCCATGTGTAAAAAATCACTAGCTCCTGTTAAAATTCTTGATTTGTTCAACAATGCAAATATTTCACCCTCTTTAACACATTTCCAACAGATAAAGATATTAATAAAAATATTAGGGTTGCATGGAGTGGGGTTGAAGGTGGGGGTACCCTGAACAGCTCATCAGACCTTCACAAGGCCAATGCAGGCACATAATCATTCACACTCACACCTAGGGTCAGTTTGAATTAGCCTAATCTGCATGTATTTGGACAGTGGGAGAAAACGGGAATAAAAGCTGGACCCTCTTGCTGTGAGTTGTAAGTGCTAACCACTACGCCAACACGCCATGGTACTTACCTGCTTTTACTGGTAAATTGCAAAATATCATTAGCTTACATCCAGCAAACAGCATCCTCTTATTCATCTCACTCATTTGCCAAAAGGCTTACTCCTACTAGTGTCGTGGGGTGACTGTAGCCTATCTCAGCTGACACTGGGTAAAGGTGGGATACACCCTGAACATTTCGCCAGACGATTACAGGGTCTCTTTGCATACTATAAAATGTAATCCTGTCATTGCCACTGACATGAAGTTTTTCTCCTATTTACTTGTGACCAAACAACAGAGGTAGACAGTCATGAAGTACAATTACTGTACTTAACTACTGTAATTAAGTACAATTTCAAATACAAGAATTTGTACTTTACTATTCAAGGGAATAGTTATTCTGACAACTTGTACATTTCCTCCACAGATATATGTGTACTTTTTACTCCTCATATTTCAAACCAAAGTCATTATTTTTGTTGTAATGCATTTAAGGCATATTAATGTTTTTTTTTTTGTTTTTTTTTTTAAGTAAATAATAAGGTTAAAAGGGTAAAGTCCTTTGGGCTTTTTACACCCGAGCCAAGTGGTTCATCAGGCCGGTGCTTATCCATGGTTTCTGTAGCGTGAAGCAACCAGGAGTTCAATTCCTCCTGGATGGGATGCTAGTTCATCACAGGTTTCCTTCCCAGTATATTTTTACTGGTACCCATTTATACTGCTGAGTGAACAGAGGCACACTTGTGGTTGAGGCCTTGCCCAGCAGTCTTAGCACAGTGGGGATCTAACTGGGATTTTAACACACAACCTCCTGATCATTAGCACAGCACCCTAAAAACTAAGCCACTGGCCCCACAAAGTGAAAAATAAAAAGCAAATATTTTAGCACTTCTGAAAACATCCTGTGTTACAGTAGCAGCGGAAATTGATTGTTTTGGTCACATGAAGAGTATGGCATTGAGTAGCAAAGAGCATCTAGGTACAGAGAGTGAGGGGGGAGGGGGGCAAACAGAGATGGGAAAAGATAGAAAGAGGATGGGAGAGAGGAAGAGAGACAGAGAGAGAAGAAAAAAGAGATACAGTATAGAGATGGACAACACTGAGTTACAGGGGAGAGGTGAGCACTGAGCTTATGAGTATCTGGTGAGAGGGAGAGAGAGAGAGAGAGAGAGAGAGAGAGAGAGAGAGAGAGAGAGAGAGAGAGAGAAAGAGAGAGTAGTCCTTCAAAGAGAGAGATTTTCCTTTCATTCTCTGTGTACATTTCAGAGTCTCTACCTGTTGCTTGTTTACTTTTACTTGAGTAGAGAAGATGAAACAGTACTTCTACTTTTACCAGATTTTTTCATAACTATCTGTACTTCTGCTTGAGTAAAGAATGTATATCCTTTGAACACGTCTGCCAGACAGCTCTTAGTTTCTTTGATTCTCCTTGTCCCGAGCACATTATTTCTAAAGGGCTGGTCTTTGCTTTTATTTTTTATGGCAAGCTGTTCATTTTAACTTTCATGTTCATTTTAAACAGCAAAGACTTTTTACTTCCTGTCAGGTCAAACCTGTCCAACCTCTGTGTGTTTGTAGATGTCTGTACTTTCACACCAACAATTATAAATACTGTTGACATTGTGATGAAATTTTGAGGTTATTAAAGACTTATTTTCACATTTTTTTGGTTTGCCCCTGGGGGGAATGTGCCGAGGCAACGTCTTGGAACAAATAGTTTGAACAGTTGTTTGAAATCGGTGTCATTTGTATATGGTCAGTTTAACAGAGAAATGATTTATTTAACTAATATAGATATTTTTCAATCTCTTACCAGAGACATCCACAGCCACATTTAAAAAAAAAAATTCTGAGTTATTCAGAGAGATCATTAGATTTTGGGATTATGACACCACCCAAGTGAATACCAAGGAAAAAAACAGACTCTGGATGATAGGTGTAAATAAGACCGGTTCCACATACAGGACGTTCTAATTAATGGCACCTAATCTGGAATCTTTTCTGTAACAGCTTAATCGTAATTAGGGTCGTGGGGAGTCTGACGCCCATCCCAGCCGACTTGGGGCGAGGGCAGAGTACACCCTGGACATCTCACCAGGCCATCGCAGGGCAGAAACACGCCAACAGCTTTGAAGCTACTCTTGTCGAAAGTCAGCAACGGTTCGTTTACATGCCTCACACCGTAGACAGTGAGAGACATGGCCAGCCTTTGATAACCCAGTTAGTTGCACTGGGGGAACAGTGACAACCTTGTGGAGAGTGGGACTCGAACCCCCAACCTTTGGATCAGCCATCATGCGCACTATACCACTAGACCACCACTGCCCGGGACATTAGATTCTAATCTGTATTAAGAATATATTATAGGATGGTTGTTGTGGTATATAATTTTTATCTGTAGGCACTCAATCAAAGGTGAGGGTAAAATACTTTTTATGATCAAATATGTAATTGTTACCCCCAGTGCAGCTGACTGGGTTATCAAAGGCAGCCATGTCTCTCATTGTCTATGGTCAGAGGCATGTAAAATAACCATTGCTGATTTTCGACAAGAGTCGCTGCACATCCATCAATGTGTTTCTATGCTGCAATGGCCTGGCGAGCTGTCCATGGTGCACTTTGCCCTCGCCTGGAGTCGACTGGGATGGGCGCCAGCCTCCCCGCAACCCTAATTAGGATTAAGCGGTTCCAGAAAATGAATGAATGAATGGATGTAATTGATAAATAATTCCGTTATGTTTTCATGTCACTATATTTTTATAGACACAATAGAGTAACGTTATTATCTGGACATTCATTTTAATTATGTTTTATTGTCTTTTACCTCACCCTACAGTGTCCTTGTTGCCCCCTTTCATACCCCATTCCTATAACCATATACATCACATTCAGTGAATAAAACAGATCAGGTTGTAATCGTTATAGTTTCATTATAAAGGTAACCCTGGCTTTACACTGGGGCACAATGCCTTCAAACACCATCATTTGATAGAATTGTGATGAAAGTGGGGGGTCATGGGATTGCATCGTAATGCTCTTGACGGACTTGGTGGCTTTGTGGTAATCTTGAGGTAACTTGGTGGAATCGTGATGATCTTAAGGGAACTTGGTGAATTCATAATGATCTTGAGGGGACTTTAGCATGGTGATGATTTTGAGGGAACTTTGAGGAATCGTGATGATCATGTTAATCACGGCAAAAATTTTGACTGTCTCTTGCGATACACACTTGACTGTGCAATACAAATATTTATAAATTCAATAGCTTTATGCTTTTTAAATCGCAGAGATCATGAACATGTCACAGTTTAAACTCAGGCTAAAGGCATGGTAAGTCAGTAACGTGATTTCCACCAGACAGTGATGCTTGCGACTGTGAAATTTTACTCAATCATTCATTTTCTGAGCTGCTTAATCCTAATTAGGGTCACTGGCAGGCCCTCTCAGTCAACTCTTCATTTAACTTACACTCTGGAAAGCTTGTCAGGCCATCACAGGGCAGCAGCACGCAGTTGGCTATGTAGCCTACTCTTTATGAAAGTCAACAATGGTTCTTTTACACACCGCTAACCATAGACAGTGAGATACATGGCAGGCCTTTGATAACCCAGTTAGCTGGACTGGGGGAAAAGCAGTGACAGCCTGTTGGTAGTCGGGCTTGAACCTTCAACCTTGGAATCAGTAATCCAGCACCTTACCACCTGGCCCCTAACAATTTTACTTACTATATTAAGTAATATAACTTGCTGAATGTAATTTCACAGAATGTGCTGGGTGAACATGGCCAGCTGTTATTTAATATAAAATGTGTTCAGGAAAAAAAATCAGTTGAGAAAAACAGGATGATCTAAGACAGACCACACACACAGCACACATACACACGCTTGGTCTGCTGCATTCGGTCTCATTCGCTCTGTATAGCTTGGACACTCAATATTTCTGTCTTCAATATTTCTCTCTCCTGTTCTCTGTGCCTAGATCTTTTTGGAGGCGGATGAACAAATGAATGTAACAGTGCTGTAATAAAGGAATGAGATGGAGGGTAGGGTAGCCCTGCATGCAGCCATTACCAGAAGGGCATATTTCATTTCTCTACAAATACAAATAGACTGAAAATGAATTTTCAATTACAAATTTTATATATATAAAAAAAAATCTTGGAATTTATTTCTTTGAAATATGACACACAGTATAATAGTTATAATACTGAAAAGGAATGTACAAAACTTACAATTTGTACAACTCATTAAACGTAAGGAATAAAAGCCTTGGGGAGTGCTGCTGTCGGAAAAAAAAATAAAAATCAGCAATTCTTTTACATGTTACTATCACCAGTACTCAGCTTTTGTATTTACAACACTGCATAGTACAACATATCATAGAACCGACTATTACAACACAGTATTTTACCGCACAGCTGTTTGGCTTCCTCCTCTTATGGTCTTTCTGGTCTCTTTGCCTACTTTGTTCTGACTGGGAGCCTTTCAACAACTGAAAGTCACACTCTGAGAGGCAGACCGGAATTGGTGAAGAAATCACTGTGGATGGAGCAGAGAGGGGAAGGCCAGCTAATCAGAAGATCAAATACACTTTGACACACTGGTGTTCCCAAAAACTATAAAATGGTGGAAATCTTGACACCCTGATGTCAATTAACACAGTTATTCAAAATTGTAACACGATTTATTGGTAAAAAGAGAACAAATAGCATCATATTTCTCTTTAAAAGCTTAGAGCCCTCTATATTTATATATTTATATAACTCAAAAAATCAATTTGATACATTAAGACTCAGTGTGATGATAAATCATATATGAATCAGTTACTTTCCACACACAATTATTAAACACAATTCATTCATTTTCATGTAATATGTAGCTGACATGTTTCACTAATTTTTGATGGATTATGAATCATGTTTACAAATAAATAATGTATTATTGATAACATTTTTAGAAGATGTATTTATTTTTCATGAGTGTGTGATTAGATGTCTTGCATTTATTTTCATGTTTGTTGAACCATGCTTACATAAGAGTTATCATATCAAGATGAGTCATTAGCATGTCGTTGATTTTTCTTATGTTTCATGAATCCTGTTTAGATGTTGATATGTTTCATGCTAATGACTCATCTTGATATGATTTATTTATTTTGTCGTGTTAAATACACAGTTTGTCTATTTTAACATATTCATTCATTCATTCATTCATTCGATGAGGACATCAGAGGGACAGCACATGTTAGATGTTTTGGAGACAAAGTCAGAGAGGCTAGATTGAGATGGTTTGGACATGTACAGAGGAGGGATAGTGAGTATATTGGTAGTAGGATGCTGAGGTTGGAACTACCAGGCAGAAGGTCTAGAGGAAGACCAAAGAGAAAATTTATGGATGTGGTGAAGGAGGACATGAAGGTAGTTGGAGTAAAAGTACAAGATGCAGAGGGTAGGATGAGATGGAGGCAGATCATTTGAAGTGGCGACCCCTAAAAGGACAAGCCGAAAGGAAAAGAAGAAAAGAAGAAGATTCATACATTCATTTACCAAACCGTTTAATCCTAATAGGGTTGTGGAAGGCTGGCGCCTATCTCAACTGACTCTGGATAAAGGCAGTGTTCAACCTGAACAGCTCTTCAGTCTATTGCATGGCCAGCGCACACACAACCATTCACAACCACAACTAGAGGCAATTTGAAACTGCCAATGTCTTTTGACAGTAAGAGGAAACTGTAGGACCCAGCATGGGGAGAATATGCAAACGCCACACAGTAACGCCCTCACCGAGCTCAAGAGTCGGACCCAGGAACTTCTTGTTATGAAACAGACATGCTTATCACTGCACCACCGCACCACCTTATTTTCATCTCCAATTTTTGATTTCATGATTATGAATATTTTATGTTTGTGTACATGTTATATTACACTTATTAATTAATTCATTAATTCGTTCATTCATTTTCTAAGCTTTATAATTCTTTTTTTTTCTTTTTTCCCAATTTCTCCCTAATTTAATCATATCTAATTCCCATCCAAGAGTAGGCTGCAAAGCCGTTGGTGTGTTTCCACCCTGCGATGGCCTGTTGAGCTGTCCAGGGTGTACTATACCCTCGCCCGGAGTTGGATGGGATGGGTGCCAGCTTCCCCATGACCCTAATTAGGACTAAGCGGTTACAGAAGATGAACTAAACTGAACTGAATTAATTCCCATCCATCATGTACTGTATTACGTTCCCTACATGACCACCACCGACCAGGGAGGGGCGCTAGCATGTACACCCCCCTTCTGTGACATGCAATGCTAGATACCCACCTCTTTTTGAACTATGGCTCTATGCGTATTTGGGGGACGGTCTAACACACTTGGAGGAAAGGCGCTATCCGCCCCTTGTATGAATGAACTGACAGATGCCCATGATTGTTTGGTGATTGATGTGAGTGACAGGGAAGTGAGCGTATGCAATCCCTCCATCCCATGAGAGCTCAGAGAATTAACTCCCACAGACTCCTGGTCATGGACAGCTGTGGCATCAACCTGGATTCAATCTTGCTATCTCCAGGTTAATAGTCATGCACCTTGTTGATGCACCACTCAGAAGCCCTAAGCCACTAATCCTGGTTAGGGTCACGGGGATCTCAGCCGACTATGGGAAAGGGCAGGGCTCACCCTGGATAGCATGACAGGCCATCACTGGGCCAACACACACATAAATATTAAACCTCACACCCAGGGGTGATTTCAGTCAATTAGCCTACGGTGCATATTTTTGGACTTGGGGAGGAAACCGGAGTACACAAAGGAAACCTACACAAGCATGGGGAGAACATCATTGCTTCTCATTTTTTCAGGGCAATGGAGGCTCAGTGGTTGAGGTTCTGGGTTATTCATCTGAAGATCAGGGGTTCAAGCCCTAGTACCACCAAAGTGCCACTGTTGGGCTCTTAAGGCCATTAAGTTTCATTTGCTCAGTTGTATAAAGATGTGACTCTCCCTGGATAAGGGCTCTGCCAAAAACTATAACTGTAACATGAGAACTCCAAACAGAAACTCCACAAGCCCAGGAATCGAACCTAGGTGTCCTTGCTGTGGGGAAGACATGCTAACCACTGTGTGTGTGTGTGTGTGTGTGTGTGTGTGTGTGTGTGTGTGTGTGTGTGTGTGTGTGTGTGTGAGAGAGAGAGAGAGAGAGAGAGAGAGAGAGAGAGAGAGAGAGAGAGAGAGATTGTTTGTTTTATTTATGGAACAAATTGCAAGTTTTTAATATGGGTAAACAATTTATTGGGATTTTCCAGATTTTTCTCTGTAACTGGCAGATTAGACAGTTATGCATGAAGCGATATGTACGGGGTCATTCATCAAAGTCATCTCTCTCTCTCTCTCTCTCTCTCTCTCTCTCTCTCTCTCTCTCTCCTCGCGTCAGATGCTCATAAGCTCAGTGCTCACATCTCCCCTGCGACTCAAATAGTGCTGTCCATCTCTCCATCTCTTTTTCGCTGTTCTCCTCCTTCTCCTCTTCATTCTCTTATTCATCCCGCGCTTCTCCCAGCTCGCACTTCTACTTAACCGTAATACGGGAGACGCCAGGGAGCGCGCGCGCCAGCACTGACCTTTCCGCTGGAGAGGGAGGGAGCGAGAGAGAGAGAGAGAGAGAGATAGAGAGAGAGAGAGAGAGAGAACACGTATAGAGGAAGCATCACACGCGGCTTTAACGAGACGGACTACAGTCTTGCGCGCACCGCACCGCACCGCGCCGCACCACCGGTAATGAGGATTGTCGCGTGTCGAATCGTGCAGACAAACCAGGCTGTGACGGAACCGGGGACTTGCTAAGAAAAAAAGGAGAGGAGAGAAAAGGGAGAAAGGAGGAGAGACAAGACCAGAGAGCTGCCGCTTGGGGGAAGAATGAACCTCTTCAGTGCCATGTTCCTCCTGCTGATGTTAGTCTCCCTGCCGTGTGAGGTAAAAACGCACGTGCCTTTTATTTTAATCGGGGGGGAAAAAAAGATTTTTCATAAACCATCCTCGCTTTTGATCATTGCATATTATTTTACAGGTTGCTATTGATGCATTATTATTATTATTATTATTATTATTATTATTATTATTATTATTATTTATGTTGTTGGTTTTTATTATTAATTTGTTGTTTTTATTATTATGATTATTATGATTATTATTATGATGATGATGATTATTATTATTATTATTATTATTATTATTATTATTATTATTATTGTTATTATATGCATGAGCGCATTGGGGTTTCCGAGCACAGTGCACCTTCTCCTCTGTTCGTCAAGGAGATTTGCGTTATTACAGTTATTACTCTTCATTATAAGACTGTGCGACATGGCTTCTCTCTCGAGCTGTCCTGCAGGAAGTTACAGCACGCAAACAAACAAAAAGAGAAAGGTGCTCTGGTGTTGTGGGTTGTTGAAGGTGAAAGAAATATGTGCAGAACATGTGTCTGACCTCATGCTCAAGCTTCATCTATTCTGCTGTGCTATTTTATCTTCATTCTGGTTTGGAATTGACGTGAATTCAGGTTTTTTTGCCTGAACTGCTGGAATATTAAGACTGCATTCATTCATTCATTCATTCATTCATTCATCTGGTTTCAAAATAAACACTACTGGATTTATACAGATGTTCACAGGCTGCTTTTGCACAAGACTCTTCATATCCAAGGCTCAGCTGATTTAAGGACAATGTACTGCATTCCAGTCTCATTCCGTCCCATTATTCACTCTTAATTTTTTAAAAAAATGCTCATTGTGGAGGCCGACCTGCAGATCAACATTATCCACATGCAGCAATCTGAACATGCTTGAAAATACTTTAAATAAGTGAAATAGGTAAATAATCTCAACTTTTCCATTTTGCTGAAATGGCACCACCAAGTTTGTAGGGTTTAATGTGTATCTTTTACCTGAAATAGCAAATTTATAGGAGTATATACCTGTAAAACCATTTAAAGTGAAAACAGTTCGATCCAAAAGGCTGAGTGCTTCTATTTCAACTTCTTTTCGAATTCAAATAAAATAATTTATTAAATGTTATATTACCAACAAGGACTTGAGCAAAATGCTCACATGAATATCTTAGTATTTCCTGTCATATTTTAATGACACTCTGCACTCACATTGGTCTGGACACCACAGGTTTTTACAAAACCTGAAGATACACTTTGAATCAAATCCATCCAATAGTAGTTTCAACACTTTAGTGTCTCAGTAGAGGACTGAGAGAGAGAGAGAGAGAGAGAGAGAGAGAGTGTGTGTGTGTGTGTGTGTGTGTGTGTGTGTGTGTGTGTGTGTGTGTGTGTGTGTGTGTGTGTGTGTGTGTGTGTGTGTCTGGGCTCATTGTGCAAAGCATTTAACATTTAAATCAGCATTTGAGGTCAGTGGTGGGCTGGTGGTAAGGTGCTGGTTCACTGATCCCAGGGTTGTGGGTTCAAGCCCCAGTCTTAACAGGTTGTCACTGTCCCCCCCAATGCAGCTAACTGGGTTATCAAAAACCGGCCATGTCTCTCACTGTCTATGGTGTAAGGCATGTAACAGAACCATTGCTGACTTTCGTTAAGAATAGCCTGCATAGCTATCAGCGTGGCTGCAATGGCCTGGCGAGTTGTCCAGGGTGTACTCTGCGCTCAGTTGGCTGAGATGGGTGCCAGCCTCCCCATGACCAAAATTAGGATTAAGTGGTTCAGAAAATGAATGAAAGCAGAATTTGCTTGCATTTAAATTGGGACCTAGAAATAATTTAGGATCTTAATGATGAAATCAACAAATATCAAACATCACCCTTTAATTTTTTTTTGACTCATTCTGTTTATTTTTTTTATTTAAAATACAGTTAAGAAACACAGTTAATTCTGTTCCTTTTGTTTAATTTTCTGAACCGCTGAATTCTTTATTAGGATTCTGGGGAGGCTGGAGCTCATACCACCTGATTTTAGATGAAAGTGTGGTACAGCCTGAACATCTCAGTAGTTCACTGCAGGGCCAACACACACACACATACACACAGGCACAGACATACATACACACACACACACACACACACAAACACACACACAACAACAACTCATATTCACAATTGTAGCAATCTGGAATAGCCAGTTAGCCAGAACACTTGGAGGAGACCCGCACAAACAAAGGGAGAACATCAAGCTCCACTCAGAAACACCCACTAGAGCATGGGGCTCAAACACAGAAACGTCTTGCTGTGATCCTTTAATTCTGTTATATATGAACAATAGTTTGTAATGAGCAGTTTAGATAGAAAAAACCCAAGTCTAGATTTGATAAATTAGAACTCATATAGCACAGTCCATGCATTAAATACTGAAAACAGAGAAACCACAAAATAGCTAACCAGTGGGGAATTCATTCATTCAAACGTTCATTTTTTAAGCCACTTAATCCAAATTAGGGTCGTGGGGAGGCAAGCACCAATCTCAGTTGACTCCAGGCAAGGGCAGGGTACACCGTGGACAGCTTACCAGGCCATCACAGGGCCGGGAATTAATTTGATTTAATTTAATTTAATTTTAATATTGACCCACTGGTATTGCCACTGACTTCTAAATAATGTTGATTAGCACAAATCTACAAACATAACAGTTTGTTTAATATTCATTTAATGCCACAGTACTGTATTATTCACAATTTTCCATCATGAACTCTAAAACTGTTTAATTATTGTTTAATTAATTCATAAATTTATACCACAACATTGTTGTAATCTCTATTCCGAGTGCACAGAAGGTGTTGAATAGTTTTCAATAAAATCAGCCCTGACAGCAGATACCAATTACAAGGTTTATATTGATATTCTTATCCTACGACACCATTGTTTCTATAGTAACATCTCTTTCACATGAATGTGACAATATACATAAAGTAAAACTAATAATAAACTGATAAAATGTATGACTGATACAGTCAAGCTTTTTGTGAGATGATGTTTATTTACATAAGGAGTCTCTAGTGTCAGTGCTCAGTATTATGTCAGTAAATTTGCGTAACTCAGTCTTGAGAAAATTGTCAGGGTAGACGGCTTTCTGGGTGAGAAACGTCAAAAGGAAAAAGAGAAAAGATAAGCCGGTGACAGAAGGAGAGTTTATAAGTGTTAGAATGGAAGTGAACTAGCATGTTGACCCAGGAACAATTATAATTAAAAAGTATAAATGTATTTATTCATTAATTCTAATGCAACTAGATGTTCAACTGAGAAAATACTTCAACAGTGGAGGCACACTTGGATTACTATTATTATTTTTGTAAACTACACCTTTATTCGAATTGTTTGATTTCTGAAAAAGGGCACATTAACAATACCGAGAGAATAGGATCTCTGTTACCCCCACCACACCTGCGTTTAAAACTCACATGGTACGGTCCATCGACATAGAGTATGTTTTTAATACCAGCGACAATGGCTTATAAACAACGATGTCAATAAATTCATGAAATCTTACTGTAATGTACTAAAAAATGATGGCTACTAGAAAAACATGAAAGGACAAACTTGGCAATTTTTGATGGGAATTCTCCAAGTCTTTCCAGAGATATTGCTTGGAAATTGTCAGGTGTGTAAGAAAAAGCAAAAACGAATAAGGTCTACTCAGTGCCTTTAAGAAGAGTAGAACACATCATGGTTTCACACTGTTCAGCAGCAGAGATGAAGGTGAATCCAAGATAAACAGTGGCTTTAATTAAGCACAGGCATATAATCAAAAACTCAATCCAGAATTATCGTTAACAGACAGACAGAACTCAGTTGATCAGGCAGACAGAATGTCAGAGGCAAGACATAATTAAGAATGAAGAGGGAGGCAAACATTAAAACAAACAAACAAAAAAAGGCCTGATAACAAGACAGAGGAACAAACACTGAGTCTGAGGATACATCCCAAAGCACTTATTTGCTGCTTCCTTGCTCCTTGAATTTTGATTGAACTGGAAGTTCTTATGGTGTGACATCTTTGCAAGTCATAGCAATTTTCTTATTTTTGCATTGTGTAGTGATGACTGAAGACAAAGGAGAGCAGCCTTCCTAGAAGAGATGCATGATAATATATAAATAGTGTGCCCCTTCGAACATCAGCTGCCTTTTAGCAGCAGATCCAGCTGTGCTGCCATCAACAGACGCGGACATCACTCTGCATGGCACTTTAGAGTCTTTGTGATGTCTCATTTCTCTTATAACCCAGTTTCAGCTCCTCATATTACCTCCTTGTGCCTATCCATGGCTCTTACCATGCAAATAAGGCAACAATGATGCAATTTGAGTTTTTTGTGATGTACCCCTTGTATAACACAGGGAATAGTGGCAAGGGAGTAAGGTATGCAGAGCATGTGACAGAGTCATGTGATCAAGTGTCAGTAATATCAGGTGTCTGAAATCTGTGAGGTGCATGCTGGATTTGTGTCGTGTGAGTTCTGAGTGTGTTCTGAGGAAGTTGTGACACAGGTTTACAGTTTTGGGATAGAATTCCCACAGAAAATAAACTACACTGGGCTCCTAAATGGCACAAGTTGCGTACCGGGAGTTCATGGTAGCTAATTGGCCAAGCTCTCACAGAAGGGACGGCATACGCTCACTACCATGTCACTCATAGTGATCACCAACCAATAATGGGCATCTGTGAGCTCATTTGTACAAGGGGCGAACATCACTTTCCCTCCAAGTATGTTAGGCTGCCCCCAAATACTTGTGTGCTGCAGCTCAAAAAGGGGTGGGTGGCTAACATTAAATGTCACGAAGGTGGTGTGTGCATGCTCTCGCCCCTGCCTAGTCAGTGGTGGTGGGGTGATAGGGAAGGGAATACTATATAGATGGGAACTGGACAGACTAAAATTAGGGAGAAAATGGGGGCAAAATCTAAAATAAATAAATAAATAAATAAACATTATTGTACCTTCATGGCTGCAAAAGTTTGTCCATGGAGTAGTAGCCTCAAAGGTAGCTATTGTGCCCTTTGTATGCATCTTTTACAATTTGGAAGCATATAACATGGGTCTCTTAAATCACTGGATTTGGGTTTTGAACTCAGGTTATCTTCTTTGATATGAAAGGTAGTTTACATGGGAAATAAGAAATGTTTAAAGCTTTAAAGCAGTTCACATATTAAGGTCACTTGTTTAAAGTTGCTGTGTATTCCTGATGTGCCATAAAAATCATCAGTTCAAAAATGTTTTATATATATATATATATATATATATATATATATATATATATATATATATATATATATATATATATATATATATATACTGTGTGTGTGTGTGTGTGTGTGTGTGTGTGTGTGTGTGTGTGTGTGTGTGTGTGTGTGTGTCTCTATCTCTCCAACCAATTAAAGGATGGAAGAATGCTGCTGAATGCTGACATTATTGTAGTCCAGTTTGCTGGTCCTGTGAGGCGAATCTTAAAATCTGATTGGTTATAGAAACAGCCCCATTGCTAATATATTTTAAGTGACTTTGGCAAGCCCTGCTGAATAAGGCAGATTAGAGATTGACATGGCAGCGCATAAAATCTGAAATCTGATTGTACAAAAAAAAAAAAAAAAAAATCTAACATCTACATACACGTACTGGAAGCAGTGTGGCCAAGAAACACCCCAAGAAATGAAGACAGTATACTGAAGTGTTGGGAGTATAGTAAATGGATATAATTTAATCGCACAATATTAGAATTTAAGTTGTAAACATAGGTCAATATTTCTGATAGTGTTTAGGTCAGCAGAGTAGGCTTTGCTGGCCCTGATTGAAAAACACTGATCAATCAATCAATCAATCTATCTATCTATCTATCTATCTATCTATCTATCTATCTATCTATCTATCTATCTATCTGTCTATCTATCTATCTATATCTATGTTCTCCACTCTGTTGAGTTCCTCTATGTATTCCGGTTTCCTCCCAGAGCTCAAGGAGATGTACACTAGGCTAATTGACTGTTTTAAAATCACCCTAGGTAATATGTGTGTGTGTGTGTGTGTGTGTGTGTGTGTGTGTGTGTGTGTGTGTGTGTGTGTGTGTGTGTGTGTGTGTGTGCTGGCCCTGGAATGGACCTTTGACCAATTCAGGTTATACCCTGCCTTTGTGCAGAGCTGCTAGGATAGCCTCCAATTCAAAATTATCCTCAATTCTTTACTTTCCTGCTGTTACAACTTTCAAATTTCATCTCAGAATTCTCAAAGCAGAGATTCAATCATCAAAATTCAGCACTTTTTCTATTGTATGAAAACCTAAATGCATTTATAAAATAAGTATAAGAAACAAGTGCATTCCTCTTTGTTCATGGAGCTACGGAATGAGAAATAAGAATTCTAAATGCATTTATAAATGAAATGAAACAAAGATAATGAGATAATCCTGATTGTGTTTAAATGGATTTCAAGAAACTAGCAAAAAAATAATGATAGATTTATGGTGTGAAGGTTTTCTAGCATTACTTGGAAAGAAAGAATGAGTAGGGGAAAATGAAGCAGATTTCCACCAAAAATAGACTCATTCTTTGTTTAGACTGTTTGTCTGGAGAGCTGAGCTCACATTCTCAAGTTGGAAAAGCCAGTTTACCTAATGCACATGTTTTTGGACTGTGGGAGGAAACCAGAGTACCCAGAGGCAACCCAAGAAAGGAGAGAATCCATGCAAGGAAGAACATGCAAAGTCCACACAAAAAAAAACCCAAACAAGGGACTGAAATCGAGGACCTTCTTGATGAGAGGCAGGGTTGCGAATCACTCTGCTACCAATTCAATCATTACTGCTATTATTTTATTGAACAAGAAAAAAAATGAAAGGAAAAAAAAATAAACAAGAAATGGTAGGAGTTCAAACGGGGATCAGGCCACCTCCCATAGCCTTGGGTGTTCAATTTCATCTATGTGTAAATGTCTAGTATTTAAAAAAAAAAAAAACTTCCATCTAACACAACTTATTTATTAACTTATTTATTATCCTAACTTGTTCTCTATATCTAGTGTATCCAGTCTAATATCTTAGCAATTTCCTTAATGTCCCGATTATAAGGGGCACCACCATGAACTCGCATCTTAAGGTTCACTGGAGGCTGAAGCCTCTTTCAGCCAACACTGAGTGAAGGCAGGCCCCTAAACAGCTCAACATACCATTGCAGGGCCAACACTCACACACTCACAATGGGGCAATTTGAAGTAGCCAGTTAGCCTCATGTGCATGTCTTTGGACTGTGGGAGGAAACTCATGGGGAGAGCATGCAAATTCCATCTGTATTGTGTACTGTGTGGACTGTATTCAATTTTTTTTTTTTACTTAATTTGTGGACCTATGGTATGAGTTACGGTACCATTAACTTCTGTTCGAAAGACGACGGAATGGATTAAAACCTTATAACATTAACATTATAACATTAACATTATAACATTAACATTATTTGTAATGGAAAAAGCGGATTTGGAATTTGAACAAATCGGAATTCGAACAGCCTTCTTCAATGGCTTAAGTCGAGAACCGAGACTCCACTGTATTTTGTTCTTTTCTTTTTATGATTGGTGCTTGAAACAGGTGGAAGGTGTGGCTAGTGCTTGGTTGAACTGAAAACCTGCACTCACACTGGCCCTTTGCGGATAAGATTGGACGCTCCTGCTCTACAGTATCCTAGAAAGGGGATGGAAAGGGGATGGGAGTTTTGATCAACCTGTCCACATGTGTTTTGTGGATTTAGAGATGGCTTTTGACCACGTTCCTTGGGCTGTCTTGTTGAGTGTGCTACGGGAGTACGGTGAACCAGACCTGTTGTTATGGGCCATTAGCTCTCTGTATCACCGGAGACAGAGTTTGGTCCAAAGTGGTAACTGTCTTCCTTTCGTCTTTTTCCCTTTTACTCAGGAGTCACCACAGCGAATCATCTGATTCGCATGTTTTGATTTTGGCAGAGGTTTTTACGTCGGATGCCCTTCCTGTCACAACCCTTTTAGCAAGGGACAGAAACACGCTGACGACTTTGCAGCCTACTCTTTACGAAAGTCAGCAATGGTTCTTTTACATGCCTCTCACCATAGACAGTGAGAGACATGGCCCGCCTTTGATAACCCAGTTAGCTGCACTGGGGGAGGTCCAAAGTGGTAACAACAGGCTGAATACATTTCTGGTGAGGGTAGGAGTCCACCAAACTGTCCTTTGTCATTGATTCTGTTCATAATGTTTATGGACGGAAATTTAAGGACAGAAATTTAAGAAATCTTTGGACAGAAATTTAAGGTGTATCCCAGGCATTGAGGGGTTCTGGTTTGGTGGCCATGAGATCTCGTGTCTGCTTTTTGTGGATAATATTGTCCTTTTGGCTTCATCAAATCAGGAGCTCCAGCTCCTGAGTGCAAAGCGACCCTGGTGAGAATCAGCACTTCCAAGTCCGAAGCCATGGTTCGAAGTGGAATGCAGAAAATAGTGGAATGCATTCTCTGGATCTGGAGTAAGGTCCTGCCCCAAGTGGAGGAGTTCAAGTATCTCAGGGTCTTGTTCACAAGGGAGGGAAGGATGGAGCTGGAGATTGACAGGCAGACCGGTGGAATCTGTTATGGTGAAGAGGCGGTTGAGCTGGAAGACTGAGTTTACCAGTGAATCTATGTTCCAACCCTCATCTATGGACAGGAGCTTTGGGTAGTGACCAAAAGAACAAGATTGCTGATACAGGTGTCTGAAATGAGTTTCCTTCGCAGGGCTTTCTCTCAGAGAAGCTAGGCCATGCGGGAGAGGCCCTCAGAGCAGAGACTCTGGGGTTGGCCCAGAACATACTGGAGGGACTATGTCTCCTGGCTGATTTGGGTACACCAGAGTGTCCAGCCAAAAGTGCTGGAGAAAGTGGCTGGGGAGAGGGATATCTAGACATCACTGCATAGGCTGCAGACCCAACCCTGTATTAAGCGGAAGATGAGATGAGCAATAATAATAATAATAGTAATAATAATAATAATAATAATAATAATAATAATAATAATAATAATAATAATAATGTATAGTTTTATAGCCCCGTATATTTCTTTCCCACCACAAAACTCATTATTTCTAGCTTATAAGTGTAAATCCCATGCTGGAGATTTGCTACTTGAATAAATTTCCATTAGAAAAAAATGCATTTCTGTACAAAAAGTCTTTGGAAGCATTCCATAAATAAAAAAACAAAACTTGTGCACAGCCACATTAAGCGTCATTCTTTCTCTTGTCTCACTGTACAGAATTTTAACAATCCTTTGAAGGACAACATTTCAATGTTTTCCTGAAGTTTTATAGACTTGTACACCTCACATATTGGCACAAGTGTGTAGTGACATCTGGTCATTTTTATTTTGATTGAACTATATGTACTTTGAACTTATTACTTGCCTGATATAACAATATTATCATCCCTTGACCATATTATACTGTCATGATATCCAGTGGCGTTTACTCAGACTATATTGTATTACATTACCAGATCTGCCAAGCCTTATGCAATTTGCATAAGTGCTCTGCATCAGCATACACAAGTGTGTGCTATAATTTACAGCCACAAATATACAGCCTCCAGATCACAAGACCTATATTTAGTTTTTCTCCCAAACTGATGTTACAAAGTTAAAGGCGCTTAACTGTACATAATTTCCTTTCACTGGAACTAAAAGGTGCAGGCGGTAGCATGGTGGTGCAGTGGTTAGCACACCCACCTCATAGCAAGAAGGTCCTGGATTCAATTCCGGAGCTCGAGATGTTTCTGTGCCGAGTTCCTATGTTCTCCTCACACGTGTGGGGATTTCTTCTGGGTACTCTGGTTTCCTCCCACAGTCCAAAAACATGCACGGTAGGCTGATTGGCTGTTCTAAATCACCCCTAGCTGTGAGTGAGAGTTTGAAGAGTTGTATGTAATGCCCTGTGATGGCCTGGGGAGCTGTTTAGGGTGTACCCTGCCCTCACCCAGAGCCAGCTAAGATGAACGACAGCCTCTTCGTTACCCTAATTAAGATTAATCTGCTTAGACAATGAATGAATAAAAAGTGCAGACCTGTTGCAGCATGACAATGCCACTGTGTACTCAGTGGGCTAAGTGAATACATGGCTTACCAATTTTAGAATGTCCTGCACAGAGTCTTGAGCACAACCTCACTGAGTATCTTTGAAGTGAATGAAGTGCAGTGGTTGACAGTCACCTCACAGCAAGAAGATATTGGTCCACATTTTGGCAAAGGACCTTCTTATGTGTAGCATGCATGTTACAGTGGTGTATTACCTCTGGGTAATTTAGTTTTCACTCATAGTACAAATACATGCACATTAAGTCATCTGGTTACTCTTAGTTGTCCATAAGTGTGTGTGTGTGTGTGTGTGTGTGTGTGTGTGTGTGTGTGTGTGTGTGTGTGTGTGTGTGTGTGTGTGTGTGTGTGTGTGTGTGTGAATGTGACTGACGGCTTGTTCAGGATATGCCCCACGTCTTTCCAGAGGTCAACTGGGATTGCCTCCAGTTTTCCACATGACAGATGGATGAATGAACTGGAACATCAACTGCACTCCAGGCCTCATGATCCAAAATGACCCATCATCATGATCTTATTAATTTTCGTGTAGCTAAATAAAAATTCCCAGAAAACCTCTCCAAAGTTAAGTGGAAAATCCTTCCCAGGAGAGTGGTTATTATTATAATCTATATTATTTAGTTTTGGAATCATCAGGTACCCACATGTTTTAGACCTTACAGTGTATCACATGGAAGTGTGCCAAAATATATAAGAGGGATGAGAAATATGGGGATGCATGGTGGGGTAATGGTAGTGCATTTGCCTTACAGGAAGAAGGTCCTGGGTTTGAGTTCCCGGGCTCGCCAAGGGTGTTTCTGTGTTAACTTTGTTTCCTGTCCCTGTTTTTATTTGGGTTTCATCTGTGTACTCTGCGTGCATGCATGGGGTTTATTCCAGGTACTCTGGTTTACTCCCTCAGTCCAGAGAAATGCACATTAGGCTAATCAGCTGTTCCAAGTTGTCCCTAAACGTGGATGGAGGTGTGAATGTTTGTGAGTGTGTTGCCCCTACGATGGTCTGGTGAGCTGTTCAGAAAGTACTATGCCTTCACTCAGTGTCGGCAGAGATAGATTCCAGTCTCCATGTGTGCCAAGTAGGATCAAATGGTTCAGAAACTGGAGATTCCTTCTAAATGATCAGCTATTCTTGCTTTTTAAAGGTACAATATGTTATTTATGAAGCGCTTCTGTACCTACTGTATTCAAATTATTGAATCTTTAAGGGTACCCTTTTATTATACCCTTTCAAAAGTTATTACTATGTTGACTTTATGTATGTGACATTAACTTGCCATTATTTTCTATTTAATTTTCTTCAAATGAAAATCAGGGCAGTGGTGGTCTAGTGGTATAAGGCACCGGATTGCTGATCCAAAGGTTGGGGGTTCGAGTCCCACTCTCCACAAGGTTGTCACTGTCCTCCCAGTGCAGCTAACTGGGTTATCAAAGGCTGTCCATGTCTCTCACTGTCTATGGTGTGAGGCATGTAAAAGAACCATTGCTGACTTTCGACAGGAGTAGCTGCAAAGCTGTCAGTGTGTTTCTGCCCTGCGATCGCCTGGCGAGCTGTCCAGAGTGTACTCTGCCCTCGCCCTGAGTTGGCTGGGATGAGCACTAGCCTCCCTGCGACCCTAATTAGGATGAAGCGGTTACAGAAAATGATGAACTGAACAAATGAAAATCTTCTTTTCCTTTCGACTTTTCCCTTCAGGGGTCGCCAAAGCAAATGATCTGCCTCCACCTCCTCTGCATCTTCTACTCTTACTCCAACTACCTTCATGTCCTCCTCCACCACATTCGTAAATCTTCTTTTTTTCTTCAATGAAAATGAAAAACTAAAATATAATATACATTTGACTTAATGGAAATGACTAATGTCTGCCTGCTATGTATTCTCAGCGTATTGCATAACTCTGCATGTCTCTGCCGATCTGTTAGCACTATGATCCTATGTCCAGTTTTCTGTGTTGATTTGAACATGTGTTTTGATCTGGTTCTTAGCTTGTCTTTGTCCCTGTCTTGTCATTGGTTGTCTTCCTAATGTCTGATTGCTCCCATCAGTTTTTAGCTCTTCCATTGATTTTGGGCATTTGATTGCATTTAATGCCTTTCATAGTCATTCATTCAGTCGTTTATTTTCTGAACAGCTTATTCTTAATTAGGGTAGTGGGCAGGCTGGTATCCATCTCAGTCAACTTTGGGCAAGGTGAAGTACACCCTGGACAGCTTGCTAGGCCATCGCAGGCCTTTAATATTGTTACAGTAATTGTAATTTTTTTATTTTCTGCTTCATATATGGTTCCACTCTAAGGTGACTACTGATTTCCTGAACCTCTGCCTGTTTTGTCCTTCATTTTCTTCACATTTTTCGACTGAAATCAAAATAAACCTTAGCTGCAACTGCAATCAGTTCCATTGCCTGGTACTATCTTCAGTTTTAACATGTTGATCTTAGAATTTTTCAGTTCAGTAAATAGATTTGGCTAGTTTCTTTGCTTTTAAATACAGGAATAGTCATTTTCTTATTTTATAATTTGTCCATTTATTCCTTTTAAATGGCAAAGTGCGAAAATGACATCTCTGCCAGAATATGCTTTACAACATGTATCAGAAACTACTCTACCATTATATTTATTATGTTACAGTGAAGTTTCTAACATGATGTTACACTGAATACTAAGTCAATGCTTTCTTTGGCTTATTGTTAAACATTGGACTCACACAGATAGAATCGGTTTATGGTAGATGACTGTAGCTTTCCATGGTTCAAACACCATCATTCTATAAGTGTTTTAGGTATTTCTGTCAGTGACCTACCCTGGAAACCAGGAGAGTGTGGCTCCCATTCCCAGAAAGTTTGGTCATTTTCATCCATGTTTTTCTTGGGCGGCAACAAGAACTTTTTCCTTTGTCCATATTTGCAAGAAATCTGCTGAAAGAGCCACAATAGTCCAAGTCATGGATCTTCCGGATCAAATGACTATGCCTCACCTTATTGTTACACATGAAACTTTTGGCGACCGGTCAGCTGTAAGGTGGTAGAATAGAAATGTTTGAGAAAGGAGGGTAAGGTTGCCATATCCGTATAAGTAAATAAGTCAGAACTTAAAACAAATCGAAATATAATAATCATTCATTAATTCATTTTTTTTCTGAACCGCTTAATCCTAATTATGATCGCAGGGATGTAGGCGCCCATCTAAGACGATTCTGGGCAAGGGAAGAATACACCCTAGACGACATGCCAGGCCATCGCAGGACAGAAACACATTATGCAGTATATTCTTCATGAAAGTCAGCACTGGTTCTTTTGTTAACCTTTGATAACCCAGTTAACTGTAATGGGGGGACCGCAGGGACAACCGATTGATAGTGGAGCTTGAACCTCAAACCTTGGGACCAGTAATCCAGTACCTTACCACTGGGTATCACTGACACTGATTATAATATTCTTCTACAATTTAATATATCATGTTACTTGATTACAGTCAAAAGCAGTTCATTAAGTTTAGTTTTATTTTGCAAAGATGCCAGTGAGGACTCATGTGGATGTGTACGAAAGATGATTTAACCAGAATTTAGACTTTAAAATAAATTAATTAAGTCTTTTGGTTAGGCTTTTTTCCTGACATTTATGGATACGTTTTTGTAATAGTTTATTTTAATTGTAGATTACAGTACTATAGAAGTGTCTTAAAAGTCAAAATGAAAAATACAACCCGAGGAACACTAAATTCAGTACTGAAGTCTTATGTAACAAAACAGTATCAATGTTTTTGGAAATGTATTTTGTGAAAAGCACCATTGATTCGACATCTTTCAAAAGTTTCTTCAAGTCCATATGGTTTCAATCAGTGTTCTCTGGTTTCCTCTAAAGTCCCAGAAACATTTTCTGTTATAAATTATCCCAAGAGATATGCTCAGTAACCTGCAGTAGACTTGTGACCAATCTAGATTCATTCTTATTTCACTCCTTGTAATATTCCTGGAATAGTCTCCAACTGCACCATGAGCAGGAGAAACTGAAGTTGCAGATAAATTAATGCTTTTTAATCAATAAAGCATTAATTTATCTGCAACTTCAGTTTCTCCTGCTTTTATACTGTAAATATCATATGCTGGAAAGACATGATATTTACAGTGTAATTTGCCTTTTTAAAAAATCCTAATAATGAGCTCAAAGGTTCAGTTCATTTCATTTTCTGTAGCCGCTTAATCCTAATTATGATTGCAGGGATGTAGGCGCCCATCTAAGACGATTCATGGTCATGGGGAGGCTGGCACCCATCCCAGTCAACTCCATGCAAGGGCAGAGTACACCTTGGACAGCTCGCCAGGCCATCGCAGGGCAGAAACACACTGACAGCTTTGCAGCCTACTCTTGACGAAAGTCAGCAATGGTTCTTTTACATTCCTCACACAATAGACAGTGAGAGGCATGGCCAGCCTTTGATAACCCAGTTAGCTCCACTAGGGGGACAGTGACAACCTTGTGGAGAGTGGGACTTGATGCCCCAACCTTTGGATCCACGATCCAGCACGCTTGGTTAAGGTCATGTCCAGGGATCTTAGCATTGGTATGCAGGGAACAGATGTAGTGGTTGAGATATTGGGCCACTGTAACATGCACACTGGCTGTAATGAAGTCACTGCGACATGCCTGCCGGTTGTGATGGCTATCTGCTATGAAGTACATGCTCACTGTCATACAGAAAAGAGAATATAAGAGAGGAGGGCTCTGTGTTACTTCAACACTTATGCAACGGACCACATCAAACCCTAGACAACCAACATGTTACGAGGTATTGCTAACCTCTGTGTATCTATCTGAATAAATTGCTACATTGACAAAGTTTACCTCCCTTGTATTATTCCAGCTATCCACCTGTCAGTCCGTCACATAAATTGAGGGCTCGTCCAGGATTCAGTCATCCCGATTGGAGGACCATTGGACATTACCGACCAACAGTGAGCTCAGCTGCCTCAAGTCTTCATTGAGGCTGATAGATGCCAATCAACATTGACCCGAGAGCAACCGACCAACTTAACTGAGTTACTGAGTGTTTGGACCAAGCCATTGGACAGCAAAATATCTGATGTTGTCTCTGATTCCTTGAGAAGTCCCTACATAGAGGCCCTAGAGTCTCTTGAGCTGAAATCGCTAAAGGAGATTGCCAGAATCCTCAGCGTACCAGCAACGATACCCGCTAAAGGGAAAGCAGTAAGGGAAGCAACAAAAAGTCTTGGTCGTGTGAAAAGACGGGAGAGAAGGCATATCGACGCAAGACAATATTGGTTCTCAAGGCACTCAAAGATAGCAGGGTACAGTGATCGAGAACTTTGGTTCAGGGAACCCATTGAATGAAGGTTGAACAGAGGTGTGGAGTATGCATGTACTAGTAGATGAGAGGGCTGGGCCAAGGCTTGTATGGAGCCAAAACTCAACTTTTTAGGTACAGGCCACCACCAAGATTCAACCGCGGCATGGATAGAGCCCTACTACCTGTATTTAATGTATCACTTCCTCCTGACAATAGGATGCACTAAGGACTGCTCAAAATCACCATCCTTGACATCTATGACCTGATGCCAGAGACCCACTGTGAAATGTTCAGGAACCAACCTAAATTAGACAGCAACATTTGTCGTGCAATTCTGCAGTGAGAAAAACACTCCTCGAGGCGTGGTGCAGGTCTATCGGAGCCAAAATTCTTGAGAAACTGAGAGAAATGTTCCTGCTCGAAGAGCTCAGAAGACAATATTCCTGCCAACCTTGAGACCTGCCTGGGATAAAAACATCATCGATACACTTACAGATATTACTGCCTTTGCCAACAGCTATGCCCTCAGACTGAAAAGGGTCTTTGACAAAACAACTGATAATTATGACATACCTGTGCCCAGCCCCAGTCCAAAGCTCAAATTTTTCTAGCAAGTATGGAAAGCCTCACATACAGGAAAGAAAACGGACAGAAAACATATCAAGTCAGGTTCTGCAAGCCAATATTGCAAAAAAATATGGTTATTTAATGTCTGTTATACTCGAAAGAAAAAAAAAACAACAACCCACCTTGCTTATTTTCCTGAAGAGGCCTGACGAACCTAATATAGGAGCTCGATCCAACATTGGGAAGGTATATGCTCCTTACATGTCCAATGGCAGTGCCACATGTTGGCGTGATGAAGCCTGTGCAGGCTCTTGTGAGACAGTCGGGCGACTCAATCTATGTTACTAGAGGGTGTGCTACGTCTGACTTAAGCTTAGCCACCAATGAGTTGTCAATGTTACAGGGGTTTGAGGGTGGCTGCACCACAGTCCCCTTACATAACATCAACTTGAAGTTAGATTTAGTATCAGGCCCCATGGTTGTCACCATTATGCCACATCTAGGCGTAGCGGGCATCTCACTTCTAATTGGGAAATTATTTGGCATCGGTCAAATGTTGCCAAAGGGCCGACACTATGCCCCAGGCCGAAAACGAATCAAAGGATGCCAATGTCAGAGAAGATAAGCAAGAAGTGCTTCCATCTCACCCAATGACTCGAGCCCTGGCCAAGAAAATGGATGGGTCGCAGTGACCCGATTCTGAAGATGACATTATGAATTTATCACATATTTGCAGACCCCAGTGAGTACTAGGATAACGCCCACAAGATGTCACCTACATCTGAACCAGATATGTCTTCGTCAAGAGAAGGACTGATACAGGAACAGAAAGGTAATCCCCATTTAAATCCTCTCTTTGATGCTGCCCTCCCTGATGACTTGGCTAAGGTTCCAGTGGGCTATTTTCTAAAGCACGTGGTCCTAATGAGGAAGTGGAGACCTTTTAGATGTCCCAGCATCCGAAGACTGGGTCAGTTATCAGATAGTGATCCCAAATTCATATTGCTACGAGATCTTAGGAATTGCATTAGGGGGCTCTCTCGGCAGCCACTTAGATGTAAACAAGATTTACGACAGGATCACAAGACACTTCTACTAGCCAAAGCTCAAATAAAACATATTTTTGTCAGACCTGTCACACATGCTAGATGGTCGGAGAACCAAACCAGAAGATTCCCGCTGCACCTCAAAGGCCTTCATCAACTTCTTCACACTGTTTGGTCTAACAAAGGAAATCCAATCAGACCAAGGATCAAACTTCATGTCAGGCATCTTACAGACTTTGACCAACAAATTCGGAATTAAACAGATAACATCCAGCGCATATCATTCAGAATCTCAAGGAGCCCTGGAAAGGTTCCCTAAAAACATGGTCAAAAGCCACTCTTGAAAATGAGAACTGTTGTGACCAAGAGGTCCTACTACTGTTGTACATGACTTTGAGGTATATCTATCCTCATCCAGTGAGCCTATACTAATGTACACCGACCACAACCTGCTGACATTACTACACAATATGAAGCGCAAGAAGAATTCAGTTCAATTCATTTTGATTTGTATAGCGATTTTTACAATTGATATTGCCACAAAACAGCTTTAGATAGGAAAAATTCCCTCAATACACGAGAGGAAGAAACCTTGAGAGGAAAAAAAGGGAAAAACATCCTCATTTGGGCAAAACCATAAAGATGCAAAGGTATATAAGAAATCCATTACAGTCCAAAATGTATTCCGGTTGGTTAAGTCCTAAATAATTATGCCTAAGATCTGAGTACAAGTACTCCCGTCTTATTAGAGTTTAATAAGAGGAAGGTAGTAAGCATCGAGTATCAAATGTCCTTTACACATTTTTCAATTTTATTAAGCTGATGTCTCTCATCTGGCTTTACTGAAATATAATATAATAGAATATGGTCAGTTAAATAAGATTTAAACCAAAAGAGGGCCATTCCTTTAACTCCCACAACATTTTCTAATCTCTCAAGGAGAATTGTGTGATCAGTAATGTCAAAGGCTGCATTAAGGTCAAGTAACGCAAGCAGGGAGACACAGACATGGTCGGAGGCAACTAGTAGGTCATTTACCACCTTAATGAGTGCTGTCTCTGTGCTATGATGAGGCCTAAAACCTGACTGATATATTTTGTGAATGTTATTCCAACAAAGATATGAACAGAAGGATACTGGTGTGGAGTCTGGTCCTCCAGGATCTTGCTACAGATCTGGCTATAACACACATAAAGGGAACCAACAACACGTGCAGATGCGCTGTCCCGTTAGAAGAGTCACCATCATCTCCAAGGCATTCATCAAGGAAGGATCATTTATTTTTTCATTTATTTATATTTTATTATTAAAAATGGTTACGTTAGTTCCTATTCATAGGATGTATAATTATAATTTGTTTCGCATTAGGTTATCTTCCTGAAAGTTGTCAGGAATTTCAACTTTTCTTGTATGGAGGGAGATGTGATACAGTGGTCAGATGCCACAGTGGTTGTGATGTTAGGCCACTGTGAAATGCGCGCTAGCTGTGATGGCCATCTGCTATGAAGTACATGCTCACTGTGATGCAGTAAAGAGTATATAAGAGAGGAGGGCTCTGCGTCTCCTCAACCCTTATAAAACGGACCACCCTGAACCCTAGACAACCGAGACATTACGACCCACTTCTAGCCTTTGTGTAGCTATCTGAATAAATTGCTACATTGACAAATTTGCTTCCCTTACTCCTGCTATCCACCCGCCGGTCTGTCACAACATGGTGGGGGTCTAATGGGGGTTCAAATCCACGACCCACAATTGTGTTCCCAGCATTCTAATCACTACACCAACGGTCCCATTTAATTATATAATGCTATTGCAGAGTTAAAAATTAATAGGTCAACATCAACTGAGCTGTACCATCCAAAAGAAAGACGGCTGCTGCCTTTTATTTAAGTTCAAGGCATTGGATGAATTTCCTTTGCTGGATTGTAACTTTTGTTTTCTTCTTTCGTGTCTCACATCATATTAGAATTGTTGAATTTTGCTCACACTTCCCATCATAAGGAAGAACGCAGTGAATGATAGCATCGATGCATAGGTAATGATCATTGGTTGTGCACTACTTGTCACAGTGAATTTGGGATACATTGAATAAACAATATGGTACATAAAAATGGCAAACTCACTGTTGTGAGTAGTGTGATTTCAGACACCACAACTGTGCAAACCCCACACATACATGCATGAGCCCGGGAACTAAACCTAGAACTTTCTTGCTGTGAGGCAGATATGCTAACCACTACTCCACCATGCTACCCGTTTTATGCTATCAACCTTGGTACTCGAACTTAATCCATTCCAGACGGCTGCTCAGACTCTGATTTGTTCGAATTCCCAATCCGCTTTTCTCATTATGTAAATGGTCTTAATCCGTTCCGTTGTCCTTTGAATAGAAGTTAATGGTAGTGTAACTCATACCATGGGTCTTCAAATTAAGTGAAAAATTATTGAATACAATACATTATGGTAAGGTTTATGTTGTGAGAGACTTTTTAATTTTTCTTTGGTTTTTATTTTAATGTTATGGTCTCTCAGAAAAAAGTTGCACAGTGAAATGTGCGTTGGAGAGGGGCGTGGCTCAAACACACAGGATGGAGTACTAAACACATATACATTTAATCATTTTCATTTAATCACAGGCTATAAAGATTAGCAGCGCTCTTCCCGGTGCTAGAAAACTGTCCCTCTTGATTTCTCAGCTCTGTGCTCAAGCAGTTAAAGTTTGATTTTCGTGTTTCTCCAGTCTCTA
Source organism: Plotosus lineatus (assembly GCA_024760905.1). NCBI lineage: Eukaryota > Metazoa > Chordata > Actinopteri > Siluriformes > Plotosidae > Plotosus > Plotosus lineatus. The sequence goes on along the minus strand of CM045728.1, from coordinate 87,423,120 downwards.
TTACAGATTTCCCCGTTTCATCTATGAAAACGGCTATGCTTTATTGTTCACAGGGAAGTCACTAGTGCATGGGCACTAGACCACTAGAAACAATAAATAGAGCACTAGAGAGGGTGATACATAAAGCACCGGCCTGATGAGCCACTAGGCTTGGGTGTAAAGCCCAAACAGACCTTACATAGTATCAACAACCTCCACACTTCCCCAGAACATACATAGTATCAACAACTTCCGCACTTTTCCTCCCTCTCGGACTCGTTTTTTCTCACGCGTTTCTTGAGTTTGACTTTCGGTTTTTGTTCCGTTTCCCGGACGGAAGAACTCACGGATTTTTTGTTCAGAACCTGGTTTGTTCAGACTCTAGAGTGTTCGGAATCTGAGGCGCCACTGTACAGGCATAAATATTAGATCATGTCTTGACCACAGTCAAATCAATTGCTGGCCATTTCTATTAAAAAGATGAAGACTTGTGCTAGCTGTCTAGCTTTTGTAAGCTGGCAACCTTTATTATAGTATTACTAAAAACCAGACACCAAATGGTGCAAGAACACCATCTGTTCATCTATGAAATCCTACAGTACTAATAACGAAGAGATCCTTGAAAGGTGCCCCAAATAATGCATTTTTATTTACCCTGTACTGCCAGCGGCTGTATTAAAATAAATCGCTACTCTCCCTGACATCATGGTTCATCTGTCAGTGAATGTTATGTTCACGTCCAATACATGTGTCCACTATATATTTAGTTATTAAACATGAAAGTATTGATACAATTCCCCCAGCTGAAACTATCCGAGCTTTCTGGATAGATGTAATAAAATTAATTTGAGAAGATGACTATTTTTGTCTAAGGGGTGATCACACAAGAGCTGTGATAGAAAATCTTGTGAAGTGATTATTATTATCATTATTTATTTTATTTTTTTTTGCAAATTTTGAAATTTGCATCAAGCTGTTTTGTAACTCCACATGCAAGCTAATATTTTTTTTCATTCATCCATTCATTTTCAGAAATGCTTAAACCTAAAATGGGTCACGGGGAGGCTGGCGCCCATCTCAGAGTACACCCTGGACAGTCAGCCAGGCCATTGCAGGGCAGAAACATGCTGGCAGCTATGAAGCCAACTCAAGTCAATGGTTCTTTGACATGCCTCTTACCACGGACAGTGAGAGACATTGGCAGCCTTTTATAACCCAGTTAACTCCACTGGAGAGACAGTAGTCACAAACTTTTGACAGTAGGGCTTAGGATTGGCAATCCAGCCACTGCCCTATCAAATATTTTGTTTGTCTTAAATATATCGTTTGAAAGTTTTCACACTCCTTTTGAAAATAATTTGTGATTAGATTGGGGATTTACACAATTTTCTCTGGGATCAATAAAGTATTTTGATTCTAATGCTGATTCTGATGTTCTGCAAAAAAGTGAGTCTTCAATTTGTTTTTCTTTGCAAACAAAAAAGAAATCATTTTCATCAAAATCGACAAGTTTGACCTTGAGACTATTCCCCACTTTTTGTGAAGAGTACACAAAGTAGGTGACCAAAATGCGATGTTACGAATGCCCTGCAACAAAATTGACAATTAAATTTGAGAATAATTGTGTTGCACCTCTAGTGTGATCAGCCCTAAACAATTTTCTTAAAAGTTCAAAATTGTTGAATACTATGCAGACTTTTTTGCTCCAAGTTTGACAACATGGCTTCAACGCGACAACATTTGACTAAAGGCTTCATTTCTATAGAATAGAAGACAACGAAGGTACTCTGTCTCCATATGCAGTTGATGGATTGTCTAAAGTTTCTGCATCACATGCTGTCTGGTATCAGCATAGCGGAGAGAGTAATTAGATTTTGCTGTAGACAGATGATAGACAGAAGGTAAGGGAAAATCATATAAAAGGAACATTTTTCAAAGACTGATTTGGATTATGCTTCATCAGTCAATTTCACTATTTCCCCAGTGTAGTTATAATTTACCAGTAGGCTTTAAGCTTTAAGAAATTGAGCAGACTATACTTGAGTTTTAAAGGGAAATTGTGTAACCTACATGGCAATTTTCATTTAATTTATTTATGTAGATGAGTGTGACCATGATATACCCATGGCCAAGCTGTGTGATAAATAAAAATATTCTCTGTATACCAGAAGCTCTAAGCACAAATTCAGTAGCTATCCCCAGGCTTGTCTTTGTGAATTTTGCATGTTCTCGTTCTGTTTGTGTAGGTTTTCTCAAGGATACTCCATTTCCCCCAGGCACATTAGGTTAACTAGCTGTTCCACATTGCCCCAAGGTTTGAGTGAGTGCATGACTTTGTGTGTGTGTGTGTGTGTGTGTGTGTGTGTGTGTGTGTGTGTGTGTGTGTGTGTGTGTGTGTGTGCTGACCCTATGGAAAGCAGTTCAGGGTGTACCCTACCCTCAGTCAGTGTTGGCAAAGATAGGCTCCAGCCTAATAAGATTAAGCAGTTCAGGAAATTAGTGAGTTTTTTGTTTGCTTTGAAAAAATGGAATTTAATATACATGCATAGTTTGCCACCACATGCATATGCCAATGTCTCACATAACTAGTAGATACCAGCAGATTGCAGCTTGGACCACCATGGGCATTTCATGACCATTTCAAAAGATTTTGGACACACACTGAAAACCAGTTGCGCGTGTGGCTTGAACCTCCAACCATGAGATCAGTGATCCAGCACTTTACCACCCGGCTACCACTGCCACCTAACCATATTCAATAAATGTATTTACTGGCGTATTATCTCAAGCTTGCTACATCTTTCTAGCTAGTGTTGTGTGTTAATATATATATATATATATATATATATATATATATATATATATATATATATATATATATATATATATATATATATATATATATATATATATATATATATATATATATATATATATATATATATGTGTGTGTGTGTGTGTGTGTGTGTGTGTGTGTGTGTGTGTGTGGAGGGGGGGATTTTTATTTTTTTTTACTTTTTTTTTTAACACAAATTTCAGTACAGATGAAAACAATTGCTAATATTGTAAAGCTGATGGGAACAGCTCTATGTTTTGGAAGCCTATTTGTCTGACAACTCCACTCAAACAGGCTGGACCCCGTGATTTGGGTTAAGGTTTGGACTGGTGGACCAGTGGGATGTTGGGCCAATGGGCTATAAGAATTTATGGTTGTAACCTAGCCGGGTGACTAAAATAAGCTAATTTGCTTTGTGGTACGGGCTGTCATTAAAATGTCATTAAGATCTTTTGTAACTTGAAAACTATATAAAATTGACAGGAAATTATCCACTGAAAGTTACCTACAAATGTAGTCTACTAAACTAGTGAGGTTAAGTCTGAAGGTTAGAAATAATCATAATAATAATAATAATAAACATTGCAAAGTGATGACAAATAAAGATGATTTGAGATTTCTTGCATTTCGCCATTTTGTTCCTTACTATTGTTTCAAATATGTTGTCTTAGTTAGGCTATATCTCTGGTACTACACAGGAATACTGCTTGTGTAGCTAACTTTAGCTAGATGTCAGCTACAGCTATTATTATTATTATTATTATTATTATTATTATTATTGTTTGCACTACAGTTAAAAAATCAATTTTCTATAACAACAGCAGCTGTAACAGGAAGGCAACTTACAGTGTTGTCCTTCTGTGCTTGCTCCAATAACTTGTTGTTTCTATAGTAACAACTTTTATATGCCATATCTACATAATCTAAAGCTAATAATAAACAAATTAATTAGCTGACAGGAAAAAAAGATGACCTCCATTAATGCCTCTCCTTTATGCTTACAATAATATTTGTACAGTCAACCCCCCCACACATACACACACACACACACACACACATAAAGGTTACTATATAATATTGAACATGCTTGAAATACATAAATGCACTCATTTCTGATGTTGGTGACTTTAGAATCCAAAATGTTATACATAGGCACATGTTTGACCTCGGCGCATGGCTCTGCTAATGGGGCTCATGGTATCATGCACTGCACAGCAAGTTCTGAAATAGGGTTGCTTGTGTGTGTAATAGGAAGTAAGTAATCCCAGATGTACCTTAAACTTTGATTATTATTAGCGGTCTAATAAAAGAGGATAAGTGAAGGATACACTTGCAATTAAGCACCCGGAAAACAGAGGGGAGAAATAATCGACGATAATTATGCTTGGTGAGAACGAAGGGATTAAAGCCAAACGCAGGCTAGTGACAATAACTGGCCCAGAAATTAAAAGGATGTTTTAATCGAAAGCTCATAGTATTGAACTAATTACTTTGGTGCACTCTTAGGAATATACGTTAAATATACATATGGTTTAATTGGTAATACTGTTGTATGAACAAATTCTCGCGATTGGTCAGAAATATGTTATTTAAAAGTAGCTGTAGCAGCAGTGCACTGGGAAATTTCAGCTTTTTATGACTACAGTATTCACATTTTAATACATTATCATTTCTGTAGTAATAGCTAGGGTTGGGTGATATAGTTGTAAATTATCATATTGTGATATGATGAGAGTCAGTTTAATGAACATTGTGAGCATCATGGGTTAGCATAAAAAATGCATAAAAACTACAGAATGAATGCATGGCACTGGAGCTCATGAACAAGTACACAAGTGTGTGTTTATGACAATGATGGAGAGAAATATTAGACTGCGCACAGGCCCATTTTGTGTGGTAATTTGGCTTCAACTTCCGGTTTGGGCAAAACATTGCTTTGGGTACTATTTCATTTGAAAGTTGACTTCCATTGGCGTCCTTATAATTGTATGTTATGGCACATAACAACATCAAATTTTATTGGAATACATTAGGTTTAGCTTGTTTTGTGTAAATATGGTTAATTCATGTTGCATTATTGGCTGTCAAAACCGTGCAGGCGGTCACAAAGAAGTAATGTTTCACCAGTAAGCATGTTTCAGTTTAACTTTCATTATGCGGTAGGCTTGAAGCATAAGAAACTTTACTTACTCGAAATTTATGAATGACTACTTTTTATTATTAGCCCCAGTGTAACAAGCTTGTATTTAACTAGTATGTTATTGTGTATATCTGTAATCAATACAAAATGTATCATACTGCTACTGCTTATTTATATAATGTAATATTACATGTGTAGCTTAACTGTGTTTGTGGTTATAAATGTGTAGTGTCATATTGTATGTTTTCATCTCTCAAGTTTGAGGGACAGGCTGCAGGTTTTGATTCCCCTTGGGAGCTCTTTGTTCTAACATTAAGCAAATAAAACTAACGTACATGCCTCAGATGATTGATTTTTGAACCTGAGAGTGATACTTGTGAAGAATATATCGATAACATTTCCGAGATTGTTCATCCTCTTGTACAAAAAGTGTCCGAAAATTTCCTTGTAATTTGTGGAATAATTGAAATCCCTGCTACACTAGACTAAGACAAAAGAAGTGGGCGTGGCAGTTGACATGTTTAGCCTGGGGAATATTATTAAGGTCTGTACCTCCTATTATGTGTCGATGTATCTTCCAAACCTTCCTGGGCATGCTGCAAATAGATTATATTCATGTCTCTAGGGATCTAAAACATCCTAAATATTTAAATTTATCGCATCGTTTTCCATATCAATGTGTGTGTGTTCACCATGTTTTTTGCCCTTACTGGAAGTCAGAGCCTATTGACCATGGCGGCATACTATGCGGAGTGCGCAGTCTAGTTTTTCTTCTACGTCATTGGTTTATGATACTGTAAGTGTATGAAAAGCCAGAATTAGCCGCAGTTGTCTGGTGCTCACAGAAGTCTGTGAGTACCCCCTGGCTTCCTGGAGCCATTATATGTACATGAACCAATTCATTCTACCAGGGCCACAGAGACGCTGGAGTCAATCTTGGGTGACTCTGGATGGAGTTGTGGTTTATTCTAGACAGCTGCCAGTCCATTACAATCCCCCCCAGACACACACACACACACACACACACACACACACACACACACACACACACACACACACACACACACACACACACACACACACACACACACACACACACGGGGCAATTTTTATGTGGCCATTTACTATAATCGGCATGCTTTTTGACTGTGTGAGGAAACACACAAAAGAACAGAGTGAGCATACAAATTTCATACAGAAATACCCTTGCGAAGCCTGGAGCTTGAACCCAGGATGTACCTGCTGTGGGCCATGATCATCATCATCATCATCATCATCATCATCATCATCATCATCATCATCATCATCATCCCTCTCCCCAGCCACTTCCTCCAGCTCTTCCGGGGGGTCACCAAGGCGTTCCCAGACAAGCTGAGAGACATAGTCTCTCCAGCGTGTTCTGGGTTGACCCTGGGGTCTGTTCCCAGTTAGACATGCCCGAAACACCACACCAAAGAAGCCACCTCAACTAGCTCCTCTCATTGTGGAAGAGCAGTGGTTCTACTCTGAGCTCCTCCTGGATGGCTGGACTTCTCACCCTATCTCTAAGGGAGAGCCCTGTCACCAAGCGAAGGAAGTTCATTTCAGCCGATTGTATCCATGATCTTGTTCTTTCGGTCACTACCCAAAACTTGTGTCCATAGGTGAGGGCTGGAAGGTAGATTGACTGGTAAATTGAGAGATTTTCTTAGTGGCTCAGCTCCCTCTTCACAAGGATGGATGGGTACAAACTGCTTGACAACAGAGGCTGCAGCGATTCATCTGTCGGATCTCCTGCTCCATTCTTCCCTCACTCAAGAACAAAACCCTGAGATACTTGAATTCCTCCACTTGGATTGGGACTTCATTCCAGACCCGGAGGGTGCATTCCACCCTTTTCCGGCTTAGAACCATGGCCTCGGACTTGGAGGTGCTGATTCTCATACCGGCCGCTTTGTACTCGGCTGCGAATTGCTCCATTGAGAGCAGGAGTTCTCAGATTTATGAAGCCAAAAGGACAATGTCATCTGCAAAAAGGCAGAGACGATATCTGATTGCCACCAAACCAGAACCCCTCAATGCCTTGGCTATGACTAGAAATTCTGTCAATATAAATTATGAACAGAATTGGTAAAAAAGGACAGCCTTAGCAGACTCCAACTCTGACTGGCAATGAATTCGACCTGTTGTTACTAATGCGGATCAAGCTATAGCTCCAGTGATACAGAGACCGAATGGCCCTTAGTAACAGGTCCCGTACACCGTACTCCAAGGGCACGCCTCACAAGATAACCCAAGGGTCACGGTCAAAATCCTTCTCTAAATCCACAAAACACATGTGGACAGATTAGACAGACTCCCATGCCACCTCCAGGATCCTGTGGAGAGTATAGAGTTGGTCAAGACTGCCATGGCCAGGACGAAAACTACATTGTTCTTCCTGAATCCGAGGTTTAACTATCGGTCGAATCTTGCCCTCCAGTCCCCTACATAGCCCCCTACATAGATTTTCATGTGTAGGCTGAGGAGTGTGAGTCTATGATAATTAGAACATACCCTGCAGCCCTCCTTTTTAAAAGAGGGCCTGCCACCCCAGTTTGTGAAAACCAGAGATACGGGTGCCCGATTTCCACGTGATGTTACAGAGACATGTCAACCAAGGCAATCTGACAACATCCAGAGCCCTGAGATATCCAGGGAATATCTCATCCATACCTGAAGCCGACCACCAAGGACCTGCTGTGAGCCTACATCACCATGTTGCCTTAGGAATGAGCTTGCCTGTGGATAAAAATAAGATGTTCGGGAATTGAAAAAATAAACAATCTTATAAATAAAAAAGCACTAGTTGGTATAGGAAAATAATTACCTTCAGGATGAAGAGTGTCACTGCTGATTATTATTTCCATGTAAAATTGCACCCTGAAGTGTTCTATTCTTTACTTATTTAATGGACATACATTAACTCTAAGCATGAGCATGCTGATGATATGCATTTTTTTTTCAAGATTAGCTCCGATAAGTCTCTTGATTGATTATCTGTAGAAGCAGTTGTGTGTTATTAGGGTCATGATGAAGTGGCAGTTTGTCTTGATGTGCATTGCGAGAGGTGTTTCACGAGAGTGCGTTTCAATGCCTTCATCAAATCTGCTGCTAATGATCGGGTATGGCAAGCAGTCAAAGATGCAAGCATGCTCGTGCTAAACAGATACCCAACATTAATCTGATCTGACACTGTCGGAAACAATGCCAAATGTCAACCGGAAATCTGTGTCTAATCACCAGCTCTGTCAATGAACTTAGACATGGTGTTGGCGGCAAACTTGCAAAACACAGCATGGGAGCATGGGATAGTAGTACTGGCAGTTGTGAAATTGGAGTAGGGAGCGGAGATTCCTGAATAAGATGCGCAAGTTCATTTTATCAGTCTCGTTCCAGCCAAACTCAGCCGTCGGCCCGAGAAGTGGAGTTTTATTTTGGCACTTCCTGCTCTTTCAGATGGTCGAGGGATCCAATCCAAAGTGCACTCACATTCAGTTTCCTTTTCACTGCCATTTTTTGGCTCACAAAGGGTATACAAAACTGACTAAGATACCACAGAAGCCTAATGGAGGTGTGCAGTCTGGTTTCTGGTTCATACAACAAAAAAAAATGTGTTAGTTCATTTAAATAATGTTTATTAGTCCAAATATGGATGTGCACAATGCTAATCACTAGCATGAATACAAAATAAAATTAAATAAATAAATAAATAAAAAACAGTAGTGGTCTAGTGGTATAGGGCGCTGGATCGCTGATCCAAAGGTTGGGGGTTCGAGTCCCACTCTCCACAAGGTTGTCACTGTCCTCCCCAGTGCAGCTAACTGGGTTATCAAAGGCCGCCCATGTCTCTCACTGTCTATGGTGTGAGGAATGTAAAAGAACCATTGCTGACTTTTGACAAGAGTAGCTGCAAAGCTGTCGACGTGTTTCCGCCCTGCGATGGCCTGGCGAGCTGTCCAGGGTGTACTCTGCCCTCGCCCTGAGTTGACTGGGATGGGCACCAGCCTCCCCGCGACCCAAATTAGGATGAAGTGGTTACAGAAAATGAACTGAAATAAATAGTAAAAAAATAATGATAATAATAATGGGGTAGTACTGACCTGGTTAAGGTGCTGGATTACTGATCCAAAGGTCAGGGGTTCAAGTCCCACTATCACCAATTTGTCACTACTGTCTCCCAGTGCAGCCAGTTGGGTTATTAAAGGCCAAAACAGCAATGTGGCACTTTGTAAGCTTGTCAGTATGGGAAGGTGTTCAGGATAGACGAGTTCACTTATTTCTAGGGCCATAGTCCTGCTTTTCTGGATCTCAGGATCTGCCACCCTAGAGTAAGAAATATAACTTGGGAGAAAGTCAAAATTTTGATGCTCCATGGCTCTGGAACACCACAACGGAACCACGGCAAATTTCATCCGCTGAAAGAACTTGTTAATGTACGAGTTGAAAGAGAAAGAGATTGTGATCTTTCTCATTCATTTTTCAATGATAACAAGGGGACGTGAGGGTTTCAGACAAACACTATATACTGTATTACAGCAGTTTTATTAGAAGGTGTGTCTCTGGAGCAAACAATGAAGTACATCTACTGAGATGATTTGAATTCAACACTAGACACATTACATTTTCCCTTTCAAAGGAAAGTACATAAGAAGCCCACAGTTGGCTGTGAAAATGGTATACAGTCAGCTTTGCCTGATAAATATTCAAGCCATTTGGATGCCAGTCAGATCAGACCCGTGGAGCACAACTCTACTGCTGACTCGGACATCAAGGACGCAGCACGGAGCATACTCAGCCACTCATCGGCTTTCACTTCCAAACAGGAAATTAGAGAAGTGAAAAGGTGCAGCACTGAAGGTGTAAATCTCACCATCATGGCTCAGAGCACGCACCAGAGCTGTCAGACCCTCTACTGTGCCTCAGCCTTCAGTAAAACATTCTGACCTTCCCTTAGCATGGGATGGAGTGTACAAGGAGGACTATTTTCAGAGACATGGCGCAGAACACGGTGCTGCTCTCGCAGAAAAGGATTAAGTCTTCTAGCATTATGGTATTAAGGACAAAACTGAAATACCTGAAAGTGAGACTGAAATAATAGGATAGAAATTTGAGATATGTCTCAACTTGACCATGTTCTGATTGGTCCCTCACAACACCTGTCTCAACCTAAACCTACATGCTGTGAAATGCCTCGAGATGACCTTCAGAGGTGCCCCCATCACTTTAAGGCGGACATTTTCTTTTCTTTTCAAGGTCAACCTGAGCAATACCATAAAGTGCGACTGGCCAATATAAAATAATCTTACATTGACTTCAGTGAATAAACTCATACAAAAGTCACTAAATATTTTATAATGATTAAAAATGATCCAACAATTAAATAGTACAGTAAATCATTCATTTCAATGGTGCAGTAAATCATGCAATTGCGTTTTCATAGGTATAATCATAAACAATTTAAATATATGGTGGTAGGCCTCCGTCAGTCCCGAAGGACTATGGCTGCGCTCTGGCTGGTACCCCAGCTGGTGATACCCCCCCAGTGCACAGAGCCTGGGTAGGGAGTAATGAGGGACAGGCTGTTACCCAAGCAGCAAGTCCCCCCCTGTCTCGGCGCCACCGGAAGGATCCAATGGAAGGGCAAATGCCGATACGACTGGGTTCCAGTGCCGCTGCAGGAGAGAATCTACGGTCAATTTAGAACGGCAAATTAACCTACAGTGCACGTCTTTGGACTGCGGGAGGAAACCGGAGCACCCGGAGGAAACCTGCACAAGCACGGGGAGAACATGCAAACTCCACACAGAAACGCCCAGGCCGGGAATCGAACCCAGGCCTTCTTGCTGTGAGGCGGACGTGCTAACCACTACGCCACCGTGCCGCCTATATATATATATAAATTAAAATATATAAAAATTAGAAATGAGTTCTACATGTCAGGATGGCAAATGTCTGCTAATGGAAAAAAAAAATAAATAAATAAATAAAGAAATAAAAAAACATGATACACATGTGTCTGAAAAATACTCATGTCCTCCTGCCCAAGTTAGACATATGCCAGTGAGAAGATGGTCATAATGTCTTCTCTATTTTAATTTCCGTATTCATATTCATATGTTAGTGATCAATAATTCATTTGAGTATGTGATTGGGGAGTCCAACCATTTGCATAAGACCATATATTTACATTATGATGTTTCAGACCGGCAGGTCATATACACTTCTCAGTTCAGGGGCCTAAAATGCACAGTTCCCCCAGTGGCACCTAATACCCTGATCTTCCTCCAGTTCACTTACCCATCGCCCCTCTAGTGTGACTGCTCCTAACAAAGAAAAAAAAAAACAACAACAAAAAAAAAAAACAATGAAGTAGTGTCTGTGTCATTGCTTTCAACATATAGAGATAAACATGCAATTTTAAATTTGCAATGTACAAAAATTCATCTTGAAAATATTTAAAACCTTCACCGAAGTTGTAAACAGTATGTGTGGAAATAGCAGGTCTATGCATTGTGTTGTAGAGATATCTACTGAAATTAGCATGCTAACGTTGTATTACTGAATGCATTAGGAATGGAAAATAATTGAAATTTAAAATAATTTAAAATTAATTAAATTAGTTCATGAATTTGCAACACAATATATGTCTGAGCTGAAAACATTCTTAACAATAAAAATATTATAGATATAGAAAAATAAAATTAAATATTACTTTATTTATTCATGATTTTTTATTATATACAATTTTGAAAGCATATTTATTATAACTGTTTTTAAAAACATTGAATAAATAAATTTACAGTTATGTAGAATGATTGATGCATACACACACACACACACACACACACACACACACACACACACACACACACACACACACACACACACACAAAATTAACCTCTCTGGACCATAGGCATACAGTACTCCTGAAATGAACAGTGAACATAGAGCAGCTCATAAGATGATTATGCAGATTATTCCAGGATGAGAACACAGACAGACACGGGAGTAGAGAAAGAGGAGACTTAGCTCCAGTCCCACTTCCACCATTCAGGTGAGCCCATTACCATAGAGGCGTAATGCATTCCAATCAATGTGGGGGTAATAAGATGCTTAGATCGATGGCTTGATGATCGCAGTGAAAAGCGCAGCATGAGTAGAGAGGAGGCTGATTAGAGCAAACTGATTGGCCTGTATTGTATGTCATACTAGTGCTGCAGATAGGTGTGCTTATGAATGGAGATTACGGCTAGTCATAGCTGTACTATTTTACATTTGTGTGTGTATGTGTGTGTGTGTGTGTGTGTGTGTGTGTGTGTGTGTGTGTGTGTGTGTGTGAGTGTGTGTAAGATAGAGAGAGAGAGAAAGAGAGAGAGAGAGAGAGAGAGAGAGAGAGAGAGAGAGAGAGAGAGTAGTCGAAATTCTTACAAGAAAACCAAAGGACATCATTTATTGGCAGTGATATATTAAGGTTTTTGTGAAGTGAAAGCATTAAACTTAAAATAAATAACATGCTACTGACACCTTAAATATATTTAAAAATTATAGTGATTTAATTGATAATCTATTCATCAGTGCTGTTTTTTCATTGTTCTCATGCCTCTCTTGTTCTCATGAGTCTCTGGAGTGTGTGTAGCTAGTACATTTAGCTTATTCTTTTAATCTAATAACGGCTAATACACACCTCTGAACTGACCCACATCTGAGGGGTCAGGCTCTCAAATTGACCAGAAAACCAGAAGCCTGTCAGAGGCTGTCCAAAAATGTCAGTTCTTACAATCATGTGTCCCAGCTTTTTCACAACACGGACTCCTAGTAATCGAATGAAACTCAGCGGTCCCGATTAGATCAGCAGAGCTCTAAACTGGTATGTTTGTGCTACGTATTTTGATTTGTTACTGTGTCTGAGACACAAAGTTAAGAGCTAATCTAAAATGCTTTTAAAACCTGTATTTGGCGTCACTGTGTTTCATCACTGTGTTTAAATTTGTTTCTTCACATGCTCATGCACTGGAATCTTTTTAATCACATTATTTTCTAAACTTCATAGCATGTGTTGACAGAATAATAATATTAATAGATTGTTTGGCAACCAAAAAAAAAAAAAAAAAAAAATAGCAACAATTTCAGATACATTAAAAGAAGATACTATTGTCTGTCTTCCTTTCGGCTTTTTCCCTTTTACTCGGGAGTCGCCACAGCGAATCATCTGATTCGCACGTTTTGATTTGGCAGAGGTTTTTTTTACGTCAGATGCCCTTCCTGTCACAACCCTTTTTAGCAAGGGACAGAAACACGCTGACGACTTTGCAGCTACTCTTTACGAAAATCAGCAATGGTTCTTTTACATGCCTCTCACCATACAGTGAGAGACATGGCCCGCCTTTGATAACCCAGTTAGCTGCACTGGGGGAGACAGTGACAACCTTGTGGAGAGTGGGACTCGAACCCCCAACCTTTGGATCAATGATCCAGTGCACTAGACCACCACTGCCAGCCCAAAAGAAGATACTATAGAAGGCAAAAATAAATCTGCTCTTAATCTTGACTCCGATTCTGATCATGATATGGCTGAGATCTGTGAAGATGACTGTGATCCCAAAACACCACATAGAAGAACAAAAGATTGCATTCCAAAATGTTTTTCAAATGCAAATGATGTCAGTCATTTCAATGCATTCAGAGTGTGAAAGGCCAACCATACAAAGCACACAGCAGGGTTAGCATTATGCAAGCTCCTGGACGAGTGGCAAGGCCTGGGCGAATGTTAATGTATACTGGATTTAATAATAATCAGAATAATCAGAATCAGAATACTTTATTGATCCCGGAGGAAATTCTGTAAAGCTTGTGTGTAGTTGCTGCACTGCAGTCCAGACTGTCCATGAGAGTAAAAGTTCCGCAGCAATAAAAAAATACTGAAAACTCTCTCAACACACATATTGAGAGGGCGGCTACTTATGAACAATAAAAAATAATAAGCACAGGAAATAAAAGTTAAAAAAGTAAGAAAACTGAGTTAAAACTACAGCAAGGGCAGCAGCAAATGAAACAGGCTACACGTAGGTTAACGCATGTGCACTCAAAAAAATAAAAAAATGAATAAAATAATTGTAAGTTGTATATGTATCATTAATACTCTACAATGTTATTAGGCTACTGTAGTTTTGAACTTTTCTGTTTTTAACAATTTTAAGCATACTTTTTTCTACACATGAAAAATACAGAAACAGGCAAAGTGTGAGGTTATAAAATACAGGTTATCGATATAGGTGTATAGTGTCTGTCTTCCTTTCGGCTTTTTTCCCTTTTACTCGGGGTCGCCACAGCGAATCGTCTGATTCGCACATTTGATTTGGCAGAGGTTTTTACGTCAGATGCCCTTCCTGTCACAACCCTTTTAGCAAGGGACAGAAACACGCTTTTGACTTTACAGCTACTCTTTACGAATGTCAGCAATGGTTCTTTTACATGCCTCGCACCATAGACAGTGACAGACATGGCCCGCCTTTGATAACTCAGTTAGCTGCACTGGGGGGGACAGTGACAACCTTGTGCAGAGTGGGACTCGAACCCCCAACCTTTGGATCAGCGATCCAGCGCCCTATACCACTAGACCACCACTGCCCCCTAGGGTGTATAGTGTGAGATTGAGATTTATTGGGGCAGTGGTGGTCTAGTGGTATAGGGCGCTGGATTGCTGATCCAAAGGTTGGGGGTTCGAGTCCCACTCTCCACAAGGTTGTCACTGTCCCCCCCCCCAGTGCGGCTAACTGGGTTATCAAAGGTGGGCCATGTCTCTCACTGTCTATGGTGAGATGCATGTAAAAGAACCATTGCTGACTTTCGTAAAAAGAGTAGCTGCAAAGTCATCAGCGTGTTTCTGTCCCTTGCTAAAAAGGGTTGTGACAGGAAGGGCATCCGACGTAAAAACCTCTGCCAAATCAAACGTGCGAATCAGATGATTCGTTGTGGTGACTCCCGAGTAAAAGGGAAAAAGCCGAAAGGAAGACAGACAGTGTGAGATTGAGATCTACCAGGCCACCACTTCCCAATATAGGTGTATAGTGTGATGATAGAAAAAAAAAAAATCAAAGCTTTAAAATAATGTATAATTTATTGTATGTGGTCATTCTCATTATGTTTACTACATGTAAGAAGGTTTCCTTGCTGCATGTTAATAAAACATTTAAAAAGTCCATAAAATGTAAGTGTTTGTTCCTTTGTGTAAAAAAAAAAAGATGCTATTCCATTGACATTGTGTAGAATTAGGAATTAAGCTTATTTCTGCATACGTATATTCAATTCAATTCAATTCAATTCAGATGTGTTTGTATAGCATTTTTCACAATTGGCATTGTCGCAGACCAGCTTTTCACAGAAAAACAGTAAAAGTAGGGGTTTACAAAGTATAAATGAATTTATATATTTCCTATAACCCCTACACATCCCTAAAAGTGTCACCTGTGGCGATGGTGGCAAGGAAAAACTCCCTCACTAGATGCAAGGAAGGAACTTTGAGAGGAACCAGGCCCAAAAGGGAAACCCATCCTCATTTGTGTGAAACCATAAAGACACAAACATATAGGAGAAAGTCATTACAGTCCATAATGGAGTCCAGTTGGTTATACAACTTTAAGTCCTAAATAATTGTGGGGAAGATAGTTAATATCACCAGCAGTTCACAGTCTGTTAATGCATATCTGGGTCCATTTATATCTCCATCAGCATGAAGAAAGGGCTTGCATGGTGAGGACTCCAGCCAGCATCAGCACACCAGGAGAAATCACAGAACTCGGAAGGCAAAAGGATTAGGATCATCAGCATCCCATAAAGGGGGGGGGGGGTACTAACTGTACAGGTATTGCATAATAGTGGAATGGAAATAGAAGAATTTATTATTGCTGAGTGCAAGCAGGGACTTCAGTATGACTGGCTATGGCAGCATAACTAAAAGAGAGAGAACCAGAAGGAAAGCAAACACGGGGCACTCTGTCACACTGGGCAGTCAGCCACCCCACTGTCAAATGGACCTGGGTGAGCATGTAGAGTGAGGGAGCGACAGCATCCCGACGTCACAGTTTACTAGAGCTCTCTATGTCTGAGACCCCCAGATCTGCTCCTTTACCTAATAAAAGACTATTAACAAAATGCACCACTAAATAAGTAAGTTTTCAGCCTCGTCTTAAAAAAAGAGACTGTTTCTGAGTCCTGAACATTAACTGGAAGGTTATTCCTTAACGGGGGATTTGTAAGAGAAAGCTATGCCCCTGCAGAACTCTTCATTAGTCAAGGTATCACTAAACATCCTGCACCTTTTGATTTAAGAGGGTGTGCTGGATCATAAACGACACGGAGTTCAGTAAGATAAGGTGGTGCTAGGCCATTAAGTGCTTTAGACGTTAAAAGTAGTATTTTATATTTGATTCAAAATTTAACTGGGAGCCAATGAAGCATAAATAAGATCAGGGTGATATGCTCATGTCTTTTGGTTCTAGTAAGGACCCTCACTGCTGCATTCTGGACTAACTGGAGCTTGTGTATGCACCTATTGGAACAATCAGAAGTAATACAATACTCTATAGAATACTTTACAATAATCTAATCTCAAGGTCAAAAAAGCATGAACATGTTTTTTGCATCATGCAGTGACATCATATTTCTTATTTTAACAATATTGATGAGATGAAAGAAAGCTGCCCAAGTAATATTTTCGACATGAGTTTCAAATAAAAGACCAGTGTCAATAATCACTCCAAGCCCCTTCACTGCTACACACTATGAGACTGAAACACCATCTAAACTTATTACATAATAATATAAACCTTATTTCTAGCTGCCTGAGATCCGAGTACAAGTACTTCTGTCTTATCAGAGTTTAATAGGAGGACGTTAGTAAGCATCAAGTGCCTAATGTCCTTTACACATTTTTCAACTTTATTAAGTTGATGTCTCTCATGTGGCTTTGCTGAAATATATAACTGCATGTCATCAGCTTAACAATAAAAGCTAAGACCATAATCACGAATGATATTACCCAAAGAGAGTATGTATAGAGAGAAAAACAATGGGCCAAGGACAAAACCTTGTGGAACACCAAACTTAAAATTAGAACATACAGAAAAAAAAACCTTTGAGACAGTATCTACAAGTACAGTAGTACCTCACTTTACGAAATTAATCCGTTCCAGAGCCTTTTTCATAACCTGCTTTTTTTCATAAATTGAACCGCATTTTACTCCCAATACTACCCCCTAAACCCTTTAAAAATGATGAAAGCATACCTTTTAAGACCTCCTTCTGCTTCAATATCGTACCAGTGGTAGACGGGTTTGGCCATATTCCTCTGTGATATCACTCGAGCTTGTTTCTTCTTCTCACTCACACCGGAAATCACATGTGTGTGTGTGTGTGTGTGTGTGTGTGTGTGTGTGTGTGTGTGTGTGTGTGTGTGTGTGCGCGTGTGTGTGTGTGTGTGTGTGTGTGTGTGTGTGTGTGTGTGTGTGTGTGCGCGTGTGTGTGTGTGCGTGCGTGCGCATGTGTGTTGACCATGTCTTCTTAGCAGAATTATAATCTTACAAATGTTTATGGAAGGTTAAAAGCCTGAGTCAAGAAATAAAGCATGAAACAACAGTAACTCTGACCTTTACACAAAAAGCATCACGATAGATGCAGCTCCATAATAGCCAATGGGAGGAAACTGTGTCATCCCTTCTAGCCAATGGGAGGCCAGTGGGACAGGATGTTTTAACGTCATTGATGGGAGAGCAGCTTGTGTATTGTTTGAATGTTTGAATGGCGTGTTTTAATATTTGAATGGCGCATTTGATGTTTGATTGGCACGTTTTAATGTTTGAATAGCACGTTTGAATTTTTAAGATGGCACTTTTGTAACGTGAACTTGTATCATATCCAGAGACAATTTTTTTTTAGGAAAATGCATTTCGTAACCTGCATTTTTCCTTTGGTGAGACTTTTGTAAAGTGAGGTACCACTGTATATACAGTAGGCCCACTACTTAAGAAATTAATCCATTCCAGCACCTTTTTCGTAACGTGAAGGCTTCTTAAGTAGAGGCACATTTTACATGTAAAACGTCTGATTCGTTCCAAGGCTCCCAATACTACCTCATAAACCCTTTAAAAATGATAAAAGTACACCAATTTTGTATGAAATATGCATGAAATATGTGTTAAAAGTAAAATAATTTTTTATTAAGCCATTTAAACATTTTATTAACATATTAAACCATTTTGTTAACATATTTTTTAATTAAACCATTATTAAACATTTTTTATTAACTCACATACACACACAACACTGTATCTCTCTCTCTCTCTCTCTCTCTCTCTCTCTCTCTGTCTGTCTCATTCTCTCTCTCTCTCTCTCTCTCTCTCACACACACACACACACACACACACACACACACACACACACAATGCACATTTGTGGCGCGCGCCGCTGAATACGGGCTCCGCCCACACGCAGGACGCTGGAGCACTTTAAGATGGGGAATTCAAAGAGCATTCCCTGCTTTACAGATCAGAGGTCCAAACTCAACTTTAACTTGCATTCTTGAGGGATCAGAGGTCCAGATGAGCCGCATTTTGCTTACATTTGGCAGAGCGTGCCACATTCATTAAACATTTACTGAATTAAATAACTTAAAAAATGAAAAATAAGCTGTAATGTGCTCTCTCGAAAGACAGTAAAGAACGCCTCTTTTCATCTCTGAATGACTGTACGCAGTCTCTCTGTCTTTCTCTCTCTCTCTCTCTCGCTCTCTCTCTCTCACACACACACACACACACACACGCACACACACACACACACACACACACACACACACACACACACACACACACACTGTCTCTCTGTATCTCTCTGTCTCTCTCTCTCTCTCTCTCTCTCTCTCTCAAACACACACACACACACACTCACACACACACACACACACACACACACACACACACACACACACACACAGAACGCTCTCTGGTGTGTTTTCGCCAACACGAAACGCGCAACCGACGGACCAATTCCATTTAAATGTTTAAATGGACGAGATGTTGTATTTAAAGCGGAATTACAATACCTGTTTGAAAGATCAGAGGTCCTGATTCAATATTAACTTGATTCCTTGCGAGATCGGAGGTCTTGTCCCACGGAGTCCTCTGTTTCCATGCTCCTTCTGCTTCAATATTATGCCGAAATAATCGTCTTCGTCACTGTATTTCCGCTTTTCAGTATTTTCAGTATTTTCCAGGTCCATGATGGATAATGAAATATAACACTGCAATGATCTCGCAAAAAAGAACTCACAAGCCAACATTCCTGTTCAACTCTCCTCGTAAAAAAAGGGTGTTTTGGTAAAATGAGGACGAAAATTTACGAAAATTGTTTTTCGTAAACTGGAGTTTTCGCACCTAGAGGGTTTCGTAAGTAGAGGGCCGACTGTATATATACTTTTACTTATTACTTATATTATATATGTAAATGTGCATATATAACATATATATAACTTGGCATGATTATGCTTTCTAAATTTGCGCCAAAAGTCATAATTTACCTCCATTTAAAAAAAGGATACTCCTCTTACATCCTCCCTGTGCTTCACACACCTTGGGGCCACTGCTTCATTATGACCAGCCTCAGATTACTTGGAACTTGAGACCTCATCATTCTAAATCATAAATTGGCTTTTGCTAGAAGTTCCCATAGTGACTCTTGCCTCAGTATCTTGATGGTAGAAGGTTTATTCCATTTCGACTCAACTTCACCATCTGGGAGGGTACATAGCAGGCTTTGGCACTGTGAGTAAAATGGATGCAAACACAAGCGACGAGGAATTTCACCCAAGTGCCCAGCTTTATATGATGATATGGTGTTTTTAGGTTGTTTGACTGCTCATGATATATGGAAATCTTATCCATCACAGAACATCAGTGCTT
This sequence comes from Plotosus lineatus, assembly GCA_024760905.1. NCBI lineage: Eukaryota > Metazoa > Chordata > Actinopteri > Siluriformes > Plotosidae > Plotosus > Plotosus lineatus. Next base: position 87,403,192 of record CM045728.1, on the reverse strand, counting down.
ATTTTAATTTAGATATACTGGTGGTGATTTGGGTGGAATGACAGTGTAGTGCTTACCATGTCTGTCCCACAGCAAGAAGGCCCTGGGTTCGAGTGCTGGGCTTGATTAGTGCATTTTTCTGTGGAGTTCTCATCCTGCTTGCACGAGTTTCTTCTTGGGTCTTTAGTTTACGCCCACAGTCCAAAGACATGCACATCAGGATAGCTGGCGGTTCTAAATTGCCCTTAGGTGTGAGTGTGAATGGTTGTATACATCATATTGACCCTGCAACACCTGCGTTTGTTCAGATTTGGCCAAGATAGTCTCCAGCCACTGAGTGACCCGGGTAGGATCAAACGGTTCAAGCTCGGGATAGAAGGTGCTGTGCCTGGATAATGGCTTCTTTATGCCATTGTGGACTGAAACCTTTGAACCGTCAACTATCCAGTTTGACCCACTGGATCAAGTCCCATGACCTGCTGGAAATATCTTTCTCAGTTGGCTTGGGAATGAATGTATGTTTGGCTATAGTTAATAGATGATTTAGGCTGTGATCTTCTCAGGAAGCTGTTACTGTGCCTCTCGATAACAAAAGTATATGGGAAACAGATGAAAAAAATAAAAACACAGCAACACTAATTGGAGAGAGGCCACGGTCATCGATTACTTCACTCACTCTCACCAATAACTAACCGCAATAAATGCAGAGATCACTTTGGGCCGGGCTTAAATGTTAAGTGTTATGGACAGTATTATCTGAATTTATGCAGCAGACCTTGTTTTATTTCAGTGCCGTAGATCTTTAAATTGAAACATTATCATTGAATTGCACAGCATGCATTTTCAAGACGAGATTTTCTTTTGCCAAAACTTTGTGTGTGTGTGTGTGTGTGTGTGTGTGTGTGTGTGTGTGTGTGTGTGTGTGTGTGTGTGTGTGTGTGTGTGTGTGTGTGTGTGTGTGTTCGTGTGTGTTCGTGTTAGTATTATGAGAATTGGAGGGTATGCCAAAATACAGTGTTAGAGAGCTAGATTGAAGATAATACTACCTACTGATATTATGTGTTGGTTATCTGTCTCTGGGCTGTAAAATGATTACTGTGAACATTTTAACATTAAAAATGGCATTCATTAAAATTAACATCTATTCATGTTCTAAGCCACTTAATCCGAATTATGGTCACTGCGGAGGTTGGTGCCCATCTCAGCCAATTCTGGCCATAAGTGGGGTACACTTTGAACAGCACATCAGGCAATTGCACTCTCACACCTTTTGAACAGCCAATCGGTGTACTGTGCATGTTATTGACTGTGAGAGGAAACCAGAGTACTATACCCGGTGGAAAACCACACAAACATGGAAGAACATGCAAACTCCACAAAGAAATGCCCCGAGCCTCAGAATTGAACCCAGACCTTCTTGTTGTGAGGCAGACATGCTAACCATTGGGCCACCCCATAAATGCGAATCCTATTTCAGATTTTTAGTTTTAACAGTTCTATAGTATAAGCTCTCAAATCATGGCCTAAATATTTTTGAAAAGGCTGTTTTCGGATTCTTTATCCTAAACAAGCAGTTTACAACTTACTAGAATTATTAATAAAGAAATATTTCAGGATGGGCGGTGGCGTAGTGATTAGCATGTCTGCTTCACAGCAAGAAGGTCCTGGGCTTAAGTCGTGGCCTTGGTATGGTTGTTTCAATGTATAGTTTTCATGTTCTTGAATTGCTTGCATGGGTTTTTTACGCTGGTTTTCTCCCACTGCTCAAAGACGTGCACATTAGGCTCATTGAATGTCACAGATTTCCCCTAGCTGTGAATGTAAATGGTTGTGTGTGTGTGTGTGTTGATCCTTTGACGGTCTGGTGAGCTGTTTGGTGTGTTCCTTTGCTCACTGTTGGCTGAGATAGGCTCCATCGTTCCCACGACTATAATATGAAAAATCAATTCAGCAAACGAGCGAGTGAGTGTGTAAAAATGCTGTGAGAGTTGAAACTTTTGGTTACAGTACTCAGGTGAACCAGCACATGATGTTCAGAAAAAAATCTCCAATGACTGGGTACTTTAACTAAAGTCCTGAGTGTACCAGATCCTCACACAGAGTTGGCTGAGATGGGCACCATCCTCCCTGCAACCCTAATTAGGATGAAGAAAATTAGAAAATGAATGGATTCCATGCAAAAAGTTTTTATTCAATTTCTTCCCATATTTTTTTGAAGGTTTTTCAAGTAGAAAATTAATTTTCTATCTTATATCAAATATCTTGTTGGTTCAGAATCATGGTTCTCATGGTATGAGCTCATATCCTAGAACTAGAGAAGCCAGTAATAGTGTATGATTGCTCATATCCACTCACTCATCTACGTATTTGCTAAATCGCTTAAAAACTAGCAAGGTCATGCTCTGAGAAAAGCTAAGGTCTCGCTGAGCTAGGCTTGAGCCTGCCTGTGAGCCTAGTAGGATTGCGTGGTTCGGTTTGTGTAATGGACAGATGGTAAGACAGAAGGACAAACAGCACTTAACACTATTTTTTGGTGGGGAATAAAAATACTCACTTAGGTTGCATTACCTTCAGTTGACAGTTGTCTGATAGAACTTTACGTGTTTTTCATTTTGCCTTTTTCATATAGAAAGCTTTGGATTTATCCAGTCTGCAGAATCTTGCAAATGTGCTCACCTGGAAGAAAGTTTGGCCTGAGCTGACACCCTGACCCCCCCCCCCCCCCCCGACATACACACACACACACACACACACACACACACACACACACACACACACACACAGTGTAATTCTGCACTCACTAACCTCATTAAAGCCTCTCAGTTTTTGCCATCCTAGTTGTCTATGCCAAGTTGTTAGTGACCATCAGTACTACTATACTATTGTCTGTGTATTTTGCCCTAAAGGCACCCCAACAGGCTTGCTATCCTCAGTTGACTATCTGTGATGTGACTGTGAGCAGTTTGTTAGTGTCCAGTGTGTTACATCAGAACAGCATCACTTGGTATCACAACTCCAGTCTCGTCCCACGAGACCTGGTGTGACGAAACGCTTCACTTTCGACACGCGTGACATTATTGTACAAATGATTACTGAAAATGTGATGAGATGATGAGCCATACTCCAGCAAATTCTGACTCTAAATTCCCAAACCGTGGTTTAGTGAAGCATCTTGTTCAGTCAGTATGTCCTCCATCACCCTCACTCTTTTATTTTATCTTTCTCGATCTCTTTTATTTTCTCTTTCCTTTTCTTTCTCTCAGTGGGCCTTATGTATCAGTCATTCCGTCAACTTGTGTGGTTTTCATAAGCTGCACTCAACTAAACATTCCCCAAAGAGTTACAAACCTTTTGGTTGCGTTGTTATCCGTGAACATCAGTCATCCTTAAAATATTCTTAAAAAATATTCCTGACACAGGTGATTTACACAAGACACACACGCACACACACACACACACACACAAAGAGAGAGAGAGAGAGAGAGAGAGAGAGAGAGAGAGAGAGAGAGAGAGAGAGAGAGAGAGAGAGAGAGAGAGAGAGAGAGAGAACCGGAAAAAAGAAAAAAAAAAGCTAAAAAACAAGAGCACTGACAGGGTGAAAACCTTCACCAAGTAACAGAAAAATTAAGTTTGGAGCATGTCCTACACTATCATACTTATAAAAGTGGGATTAACCATGTTAAATTGAAATTGCAGCCCATGGTGGCCTGGTGGTGAAAGTGCTGGATTACTGATCCCAAGGTTAGGGGTTTAAGCCCCACTCTGAATGGGTTGTCACTGTCCCCCTAGTGCAGCTAACTGGGCTATCAAAGGCTGGCCATGTCGCTCACTGTCTGTGGTGAGAGGCTGTAAAAACAACCATTGCTGACTTTTGTCAAAAGTAGCTGCAGAGCCGTCAGCATGTTTCTGCCCTGCAGTTGCCTGGTGAGCTATCCAGGGTGTACTCTTTTCTCGATCATGGTTAGCTGGGATGGGTGCCAGCCTCTCTGTGACCCTAATTAGATTTAAGTGGTTCAGAAAATAAATGAATGAAAAAATTGAAATTGCTAAAAAAAGATTGTGCAATCTGAATCAGTATTTTTTAAATGTTATTCAAATCAGATTTGGTTTTACATGGCTTATCATTCATATATACATTCCTTGTTGAAGCCACTTATTCCTAATTTGGGTCATGGGGAGGCTGGCACCCATCTTAGACCAGTATGGGCAAAGGCATGGTACACCCTGAATAGCTTTCCAGACCAATGAAGGGCCAACATCTATTCACACAACTCATTCACACTCGGAGTACTCGGACGTAACCCACACAAGCACGGGGAGAACATGAAGACACCAAACAGAAACGCCTGGGCCCAGGAGGTTTTTTTTTATTCCCTTTATGGGTTCACACATTGCCCTGTTGATGATGCGACTCATGAGAAACAGTACAGTACAATGCACTGTTCCGTGTAATGTGTGCTATAGTTCCCCTGTTTCAAAAGCTAATCACCTGAAAATAATTAAGTTCATTGACGCACACATGATTTTGTAGTTATGTTTTGCATTTTAATTCTAGGCAACATCGTGGTGTAGTAGTTAGCATGTCCGACGAACAGCAAGAATGTCACGGGTTCAAGTCCATGCTCTGCAGCCGTGCTTGTGTGAATTTCCTTTGTTTCCCCCCACAATCAAAAGACATGCACATTAGACTAATTAGCTGTTCCAAGTTCCCCTGGGTGTGAGTGTGTGTGTGTGTGTGTGTGTGTGTGTGTGTGTGTGTGTGTGTGTTGGCCCTGTAATGGTCTGGTGAGCTGTTTAGGGTATACCCTGTCCAATGTTGACTGTGATACCTTCCAGCCTTCCCTAATAGGATTAAACAGTTTGGTGCGACGAAAATTTAATTACATACAATGTAGTGTGGAAAACCGCAAAATGACAATTAAACAGTGAAAGAGCAGCTCAGTTATTTTAGTGTATTAGCAACCACAGACAAGCCAACTCATGCTCTTTTTATTGCTCATAATTCAATTACTGTTGACACTGGTCCTAATTTATGGTTTATTTGGACTGATCTTAATAAATTAGTGTTTGGAATTAAAATAAATCTGCTTTTAATTTGATAAAGTAATCAGAGTATATTTATTTACATCAACTCAGCCAAAGTTTTACTGTTTTAAAGAACATGAATTTCTAAATTTGTAAAAATTCAAGAGTTTTTGCATCACATGACAAGTTTTACAAATCAGATTTTTGGGAACATCACAAAAATCTTCTTTTTTCCTTTCGGCTGTTCCCTTCAGGGGTCGCCACAGCAAATGATCTGCCTCCATCTCTCCCTATCCTCTGCATCTTCTACTCTTACTCCAACGACCTTCATGTCCGCCTTCACCGCATCCATAAATCTTCTCTTTGGTCTTCCTCTGGGCCTTTTGCCTGGTAGTTCCAACCTCAGCATCCTACGACCAATATACTCACTATCCCTCCTCTGTACATGTCCAAACCATCTCAATCTAGCCTCTCTGATTTTGTCTCCAAAACATCTAACATGTGCTGTCCCTCTGATGTACTCATTTCTGATCCTATCCATCCTCATTACTCCCAAAGAGAACCTCAACATTTTCATCTCTGCTACCTCCAACTGTGACTCCTGTCTTTTCCCCAGGGCCACTGTCTCTAAACCATACAACATTGCTGGCCTCATCACCGTCTTGTACACTTTTCCCTTCATTCTTGCCGATACTCTCCTATCACACATCACACCGGACACTTTTCTCCATCCATTCCAACCTGCCTGCACGCGCTTCTTCACCTCTTTTCCACACTCTCCATTGCTCTGGATTGTTGAGCAAGTACTTAAAATCCTCCACCTTCTTTATCTCTGCCCCTGTAACCTCAAAGTTCCTCTTGGGTCCTTGTCGTTCACACACATGTATTCTGTCTTACTAAGACTAACCTTCAATCCCCTCCTTTCCAGGGCATACACCTCCACCTCTCTAGATTTTCCTCCACTTGGTCTCTGCTCTCACTACAGATCACGATGTCATCTGCAAACATCATAGTCCATGGAGATTCTTGTCTAACCTCGTCCTGTTAGCCTGTCCATCACCATAGCAAACAAGAAGGGCTGAGAGCTGACCCTTGATGCAGTCTCACCTCCACCTTGAACTCTTCTGTCACACCAACAGCACACCTCACCACTGTCTTACATCTCTCATACATGTCCTGCACCACTCTAACATACTTCTCTGTCACTCCAGACTTCCTCATACAATACCACAGTTCTTCTCGGCACCCTGTCATATTCTTTCTCCAGATCCACAAAGGCATAATGCAGCTCCATCTGTACTTCTCTATTAACATCCTCAAGGCAAACACTGCATCTGTGGTGCTCTTTCTTGGCATGAAACCAAACTGTTGTTCACAAATGCTGACCTCTGCCCTTAGTCTTGCTTCCACTATTCTTTCCCATAGCTTCATTGTATGGCTCATCAACTTTATCCCTCTGTAGTTGCCACAACTCTGTACATCTCCTTGTTCTTAAAATGGGCACAAGCACACTTCTCCTCCATTCCTCTGGCATCTGCTCACTTTCTAAGACCTTGTTGAATATTCTTGTCAGAAAATCTACTGCTACCTCCCTAGACACTTCCATACCTCAACTGGTATGTCATCAGAATAACTGCCTTTCCACTCTTCATCCTCTTCAATGCCCTCCTCACTTCTCCCTTACTAATCTTTGCTACTTCCTGCCCCTCAACGGTCACCCCTTCTACTCTTTTCTCTCTCATTTTCTTCATTCATCAGCTCTTCAAAGTACTCTTTCCATCTTCCCAGCACACTTCTGTCATCAGTCAATACATTTCCCTCTCTGTCCTTTATCACTCTAACTTGCTGCATGTCTTTCCCATCTCTATTTCTCTGCTGTGCTAACCTGTATAGATCATTTTCTCCCTCCTTACTGTTCAACCTATCATACAAGTCATCATACGCCCTCTGTTTGGCCTTTGACACTGCTACCTTCGCCTTATGCTGTGTCTCCCTCTACTCCTGTTTACTCTCTTTGGTCCTCTCAATGTCCCACTTCTTCTTGGCTAACCTCTTCTTTTGTACACACTCCTGCACTTCCTCATTCCACCACCAAGTTTCCTTATCTACTTTCCTTCCAGAGGACACACCAAGTACTCTCCTACCGGTCTCCCTGCTCACATTGGCTGCGCTTGTCCAGTCCCCTGGAAGCACTTCCTGTCTACCCCATGCCCGCTTCAGCTCCTCCTTGAAGACAACACGACACTCTTCCTTTTTCAGCTTCCACCACTTTGTCTTCTGCTCTGCCTTTGCCTTTTTCACTTTTCTCACCATCAGTGTCATCCTGCACACCGCCATCCTATGCTGTTTGGCAACACTCTCACCAACTACTACTTTGCAGTCACTGACTTCCTTCAAATTACATCGCCTGCACAAGATGTCGTCTACCTGTGTGCTCTTACATCCGCTTTCATAAGTCACCCTATGCTTCTGTTTCTTCTTGAAGAAAGTATTCACCACAGCCATTTCCATCCTTTTTGCAAAATCGATCAACATCTGTCCTTCTGTGTTCCTGTCCTGGATACCAAACCTGCCCATCCCTTCCTCGTCGCCTCTGTTGCCTGCACCAACATGTCCATTGAAGTCTGCTCCAATGACCACTCTTTCACCTCTGGGGGTATTCTGCATCACTTCATCTAAATCACTCCAGAATCTCTCCTTCTCTTCTAGCTTACATCCTGCCTGTGGGGCATAAGCACTAACAACATTGACCATCACGCCTTCAATTTCTAACTTGAGACTCATCACTCTGTCTGACACTCTTTTCCGTCTAGAACATTCCTGACAAACCCCTCCTTCAAGATGACTCCTACTCCATTTCTCTTCCCATCCACACCATGATAAAACAGTTTAAACCCTGCTCCTAAGCTTCTAGCCTTTCTACCTTTCCACCTTGTCTCCTGAACACACAGTATGTCCACCGTCCTCCCTCTGCATCATGTCAGCCAGCTCCTATCTTTTCCTTGCATAGTTCCAACATTCAAAGTTCCTACTCAGTCCTAGGCTCACACATTTCCTCTTCTCTCTCTGCCTACGGACACGCCTCCCACCTCTCCTTCTTCGACGTCTTCGACCAACAGTAGTCCACTTCCATCAGCACCTGTTGGTTGACAGCACTGATGGCGGTCGTTGTTAACCCGGGCCTCGACCGATCCGGTATGAATTCTGTATTGATCATTTGCATTTTTTAAATGTGGCAGAAGTTTTACGCCGGATGCCCTTCCTGTCGCAACCCTCTGCATTTATCCGGGCTTGGGACCGGCATAAGCGGGAGAGACACTGGTTCGTGCCCCCCCCCCCCCGCCTCATGGCTGCATTGGGAACATCACAAAAATGTCTTGTTCAAATGCCCTTGCGAATTATTTATGAATTAATTGATTATTATACAGCTTAATAAATAAGCCCTGTGACTTGCTAGACCTTCTATCTGGCTTTGTGTGTGTGTGTGTGTGTGTGTGTGTGTGTGTGTGTGTGTGTGTGTGTGTGTGTATGTGTGTGTGAGTGTGTGCATGGTTGGTGGCCTGAATATCACTCCTACCGTATCAGATTTTCTCTGCTGTCTTGCTGCAGGCTGCCGGGTTTCCCTGCTCTGACTCTGAGTGTCGGTGACAGTTGTCTTCCCTGCTGTATGATCTGTAACCTCCTCTGCTCCATTAAAGCTTCAACATAGATACACAGGGCAGATGGCACAAGGGCCTTCAATGCCCCCTCCAGTCCTTCTGCACTTTCCCCCCAGCAACTTTAAGCGTGTAGTGTTCGCTTTGTGTCCACGTTTCTCTTATAGCATACTTAAGTGTTAATGAGTTTTGTATGATGATTGGTCAGAAAGTGTTGATTTGCTTTTTAAACTCTGGAAATCATTCTGGATGTGATCCACATCTCAATTTTTAGGTGTTTTTCGTAATTTTTTGTGACATCACAGGGATTTGTGGAAAGACACCTTGTAAAAACATATAAACTATACTGTAATATAATGTGATATGCTTCTTTAGGATTTATGGAAGGAGTCTCCAGTTTTAGTGCTTTGCGATCGTCAGAAGTTTCCACAAGTTTCCCTGGGATCAATAAAGTACAGTCGGCTCTCTACTTATGAAAACCTCTGAATAGGAAAAATCCAGGTTACGAAAAAACATTTTCCTAAATTTTCACCCTCTGTATACGAAACAACCTTTTCTTACGAAAAGCGCCATTCAAAAATTAAAATGCGCCATTCAAACATTCAAACACGGCATTCAAAAATTCAAACAATGCGCAAGTTGCTCTCTCATTGGCTGTCTCCCAACATCCCGCTCCGCTGGCTTCCCATTGGCCTTCCATTGGCTGAATCCCCATAGTACTGTACCCATAAGCTTGGTTGTCACACGCGTAAAGTAGAGAGGTACTGTTGGTTCGTGAGTTTTGTGAGTTTTTTTGAGAGTACTCATTGCAGCTTATTTGAGGAGGTCCGGATGAGCCCGTCGCAAAAGCTCTGCATTTGGCCACAAAGGAGTTTTGTGCACAGAAGTGGGCAGCGCCACAAATGTTCCGTACACAGAATGCTCCGTTGGACAAAAGACCTCCGATCTCGCAAGGAAGCAAGTTAATATTGAATCCGGACCTCTGATCTTTCAAACAGGTAATTCCGTTTTAAATACAACACCCCGTCGCAAAAGCTCCGTCAGTTGTGAGCTGCGTGTGGGCGAAACCCGCATTCGGCAGAGCGCGCCACTCAAAGAGAAAGAGAGAGCGAGAGAGAGAGAGAGAGAGAGAGAGAGAGAGCGATAGAGAGGGATAGAGAGAGACAGTGCTGTGTGTGTGTGTGTGTGTGTGTGTGTATGGGCATTAATAAAAATTTTCAATAATGGTTTAATTAATAAATATGTTAATAAATGGTTAATAAATAATTTTCTTTCATTTTTAACACATATTTCATACATATTTCATACAAAATTTGTGTACTTTTATAATTTTTAAAGGGTTTATGGGGTAGTCTTGGGAGCCTTGGAACGAATCATGCATTTTACATGTAAAATGTGCCTCTACTTACGAAAACTCCAGGTTACGAAAAAAGCTCTGGAACAGATTAATTTCGTAAGTAGAGGGCCGACTGTATTCTGATTCTGAAGTAAAACTTTAAGATCGATTTTCATCACAGGACAGGGCAGGGTCTGATTTTTGCTAACATGGTAAGCTGGTGAGGATAGTGATAACTTTTTATGGTGATGATTTTATTATTTTTTGATGAAGTTGCACAAGATTGTAGTTTTTGACGTAATTTAGCAATGAAAGAGCCACTGGGTATCAATCATGATACCTCCACATAGTTCTTTGAGTTCACCTGAATTAATTCGGATAACTATATTTGAGTTAGATCTGGTGGCTATATTTGAGCTAATTTAATTTAATTGTGGTGCCCAGGTTGGCAATATTGTATAAGTTAATTTGGGAGTTTATATTCCAAGTTTGGGCAGTTATAGCCTGGTGGTAAGGTGCTGAATTATCGACCGTAAGGTTGGGGGTTCAAGCCCAACTCTCAACGGAACCTGCCAATGCCTCTAACTGGGTTATCAAAGGCCGGCCATGTCTTTCACTGTCTATGGTGTGAGGCATGTAAAAAGCCATTGCTGACTTTTTGACAAAAGAAGCTGCAAAGCCGCCAGTGTGTTTCTGCCCTGCCATGGCCTGGCGAGCTGTCCAGGGTGTACTCTGCCCTCGCCTGGAGTTGGCTGAGATGGGCACCAGCCTCCCTGAGACCCTACTTAGGATCAAGTTGTTCAGAAACTGAATGACTGAATATTTCAAGTTAATTTTATTAAATGTGAATGCTCATTCAATATTATAAATAAAATAAAATGTGTAGTTAATTTGAATGGGCATTCAGTTAATTTAACTTCATAAATTGTGTTAATTTGGATAGATATACTTAGTGATTTCAATTTATGTAAATGGCTGTAGTGTGTAATTTGAGTTAACTTTTGTGGATATATCTGGTCACTCATTCACTGACTCATTTGTTGTACACTTTTATTCAACACTGTGTGAAGGCGGGGTACACCCTGAGCAGCTCACAGAGCAACCACACACACAACCAATCACATTCACACCTAGAAGACAATTGGGATAATCACTTAGCCTAATGTGCATGTGTTTGGATTATAGGAGGGATAAAGTGCACCCAGAGAAAACCAACACATGCACAGGGAGAACATGCAAACTCCACACAAAAACACCAGAGAATGGAACTCAAACCCAAGACCTTCTTTCCATGATGTGGACCTACTAACCACTACAATAAAGTGCTGCTTGGATAGTGCCAGCCATTTGAGTGAATTCAGGTGGATATAATCGATTATTACGGTGAATTTGAGTTCATATTTTTAAGGTCATATGATTTGGATGACTGCAAACTGGATTCCAAAAAAGTTGGCGCACTATACAAATTGTGAATAAAAACTGAATGCAATGATGTGGAAGTGCCAAATTTCAATATTTTTTTTGAATAGAACATATATGACAGGGTCAAAAGTTTAAACTGAGAAAATGTATCATTTTAAGGGAAAATGTTTATTTTACATTTCATGGGGTCAACAAATCGAAAAAAAGTTGGGGCAAGGCCATTTTCACCACTGTGAGGCATCCTCTCTTCTTATAACAGTCTGCAAACATCTGGGCACCAAGGAGACAAGTTTCTCAAGTTTAGGAATAGGAATGCTGTGTCCCATTCTTATCTAATACAGACCTCTAACTGGTCAACTGTCTTCAGTCTTCATTGTTGCACCTTCCTCTTTAAGATGCTCCAAATGTTCTCTCGGTGAACGATCTGGACTGCAGGCTGGTCATTTCAATAGCGGTTTTGCAGTCATGTGACCGCTGAGTAGCTGCCGCCATATTGGGGTGAAAATAAACGTGTACTTACATCGGAGGTGCCTGTTTTTAGCTTGGTAGATTATATAAATATGAATGTCGACAGCTGTAATACAATCCCAGTGCTTTCCGAGCTCCCTGGTAATTATGACAACGATCATAAACAACAGTATATTAAAAAACTCCGGTTATCAGGGCTAACAAATGACCCATACGTTTTGCCCGATGGTTTGTTTGTTAACTGCATGGATGAAGCAACAGACAGGATACCTGGTTTAACATACCCAGATATCTATATTTATTTGATTAATCTCACATCTGATTATGCTCAGGAAAAACTGAAAAGTTTCAAAGTGCTTAGAGTGTAGCAATCATTGTTAATGATTACCCCCCCCCCCCCCAGAACTTGGTATATTCCGGTTCTGTAATGCATTGTGGGATTAAACAAGTGAAGTGGAAACCAAAGAACTGCATGTGTGTTGTGTGTGTTAGAACACATATTAAAGACTGTTAAAGTTAAATCTGGGAAGCGTATGAGTTTTTTTTATCTGGATAGGTTTTGCCACTTTGCGAGCATATTATACCCAGGAAAGCCTCTAATATCACCCATGGCAAGCTGTGTGAGGACACCAAAGTATTAATCATGGCAAAGGTAATTATGAATCACATTTTCTTTTATCATTTTGCGTGCATTGTATATTAAGCACAAAGATGTGGATCTAAATCTATGAAGTATTATAATAGTTATATTATATATTCTGTACATGTTATAATAAAGACTAAATAGTATTTTAGCTGTCCTCAGCTTATAAATGGACACCAGATATACAGTTAAATATAATCAAACTGTGGTTAAGACAATAAATAATAATATATCTACTGATAAAAATTACTTTCCTCCGACAAAATGTTCGCTACATACACGACTGCTAGGAGCCGGTCACCAGTCTTTCCTTTTGTTGTCGGTATCAGCTCTTTTCAAAGCAGAAATCCATTTCTCTCGTCGGGCTTTATTAGCAGGGAATCTATGGTATTTAACACCTGCTTTCTTTCCTCTATAATTTGTACAGCCAACAGCAACACAGTTAACTACCATTTTGCACTTGTTTAATAAATAAATGAAGTATTAAACCCTTACACACCCGTGTGCTACTGTCTTGGGACTGGAGTGAATGGTTTGTTTTCACCCCAATATGGCGGGATGACGTATGCATGACGTCAGCTGCAAAACCTCTATACCCATATCCTTTTCCTATGTAGTCATGATGTTGTAATTAATGCTGCATGTAGTCTGGCATTATCATGTTAAAAAATGTAAGGTCTTCTCTGGGAGCATATGTTGTTCTCGAACCTGAATATACCTTTCTGCAATGATGATGCCTTTAAAAATGTGCCAGCTGCCCATGCCACACGCATGCTGATAACGATTTGGGTTGTCTTTGTCCTCTTTAGTCCGGATGATATGGCGTCCGAGTTTTCCATAAAGAACTTCGAATTGTGATTCATCTGACCACAGAACAGTTTTTCATTGTGCCACACTCCATTTTAAATGACCCCTGGCCCAGAGAAAACATCTGCACTTCTGGGTCCTGTTTAGAAATGGCTTCTTCTTTGTACTGTAGAGTTTCAGCTGGCAACTGCTGATGACACGGTGGATTGAGTTCCCCACAATGGTTGCTGGAAGTATTTCTGGGCGCATTCTGTCATTTCTCTTACAGTAGCATTCCTGTTTGTGGTGCAGTGCCGTTTAAGGGCCCAAAAATCACGGGCATCCAGTATGCGTTTTTTTTTCTCTTTGACCCTTACACACAGAGATTGTTCCAGATTCTCTGAATCTTTGGATGATGTTATGCACTGAAGATAATGATAACTTCAAATTCTTTGCACTTTTTCACAGAGAAACACCTTTCTGATATTGATCCACTATCTTTCTGTGCAACATTGGGGGGATTGGTGATCCTCTACCCATCTTCGCTTCTGAGAGACACTGCCACTCTGAGAAGCTCTTTTTATTCTCAGTCATGTTGCCAGTGGACCTCAGTAGTAGTAGTTGGTCTTCCAGATTTTTGTTATAAGTGCAATTGACTTTTCCAGCCTCTTATTGCTACCTGCCCCAAATTTTTTTGAGATTTGTTGACACACTGAAATTTAGAATCAACATAGTTTTCCTTTAACATGATACATTTTCTTAGTTTAAACTTTTGACCCTGTCATCTATGTTCTATTCAGAATAAAATATTGAAATTTGGCACTTCCACATCACTGCATTCAGTTTTTATTCACAATTTTGTGGCAAGTTTTTTGAAATCCAGTTTGTATATTACATTATTTTGTGTTGATATGGCTATTTGGGTATTAACAAAATTAGAGCTCATTTTATGTAATTGTTGTTGTTATATTTGAGATAATTTTATTTAATGTGAGCAGCTATAATCTGCAATTTTTGTAATTTACTGTACATTTGGTTCCATTTGAGTTCAGTTCAGTGTTATAATTTCAGTTATTCCTACTAATCAATTATCAGTTAATCTTTTGTTTTAAGCCTTTGACAGCTGCATCAAGTATACCTGAAGTGTGAGTGTGTGTGAGTAGCGTGGATAATAAATCATCTGGTCGATTTCTACAAAAATGAACATAAAGGAATTGTTGCACGGTGCTTATTAAATATTTACACTATCTGCAACATTTTCATCTAAAGAAAAGAAAGAGGAGGAAAGAAGCTTGTCAATTTTATTGTAATCACCTTTTTTTTGTTCTCTGGCTACAGACAAACAGCTACAAAGTTCCAAAAATACCACAATACAGTGTCGGTATTGAATATGGTTAAATGGTAGTCTGGGTCTCTGTTTCAAGCCAAATGCTTCACATCTGTTTTATTCTACACTCAGGCTACACATAAGAATTTCTATTACCTGTATTAGCATAACCATGAATAATAAGCAGTCTTTACCTCTCCAGTGTATAGGGTGGGGAAACCTCTGACATGTAATATTTACACACAAGTGCCTGAAACATACACAGTGGAAATAATTGCAATAATCAATATACACACACCGTGCAAGCGTACATTGAGCAATGAGGAACATAACCGTGGGAATGATTCTGAAAACAACCATTTCTAGCTTTTTCTCCAAACTTCGTTTGTGTAGAATCTCATTATATCAAAATGTACCAAAAGATTAACAGACTAGAAAATTAATCTTGTTATTTGAGTCATTGTTATGATTGAGGAGTCTCCAATGCCCAGTGCTTTATAAAGTCAGTGAGTTTTCCGCCTCAGTAATGCCCCATGAAACGAATTTGGAAAAACGAAAAATTCTAAAAGACATAGACAACAGTAATAAATGAACCCAATTCAATACTACTTCTGATGACTTTAAAAACAGAAGAGCATCAGGTAGAGTTAATGTAGTTTTAAAGTCCAGTATGTACCAGGTCTCTCACAGAACCAACCACAGTTCTGGAAATGCTGACTGTCACACTTGATTGTTTATTTGAATGTAAACCACAGCAGCCTTAATAATATTTTATCTGCAATACCCTGCTTTCTTTATTCCCATACTGTACAAACATTTTTGTGTAACATTTCATTTTGTGCTGTAAAAACTACGGTTTGGAATACTAAAGTGATTTTTTTTTAAAACTACATTTCTTATATGGAAATTACAAAATAAAAATATATAGCAACATCTATACTACAAAAATATGTTGTCTAAACTTTTGCACTGTGCACATGCAATGGAGGGGCAAACCCTGCACAGTTCACCAAACCATCATAGACCAACACACACACACACACACACACACACACACACACACACACAGACACACACACACACACATACACACACACACACACACCCCTCTGGGCATCTGCCATATGTAGATGATTGTTATGTAGCTGCTGAAGCACAAGTGATAGCATATTTTGTCACCAGAGACCATCGTGCATTTGTATAGTGCATTATAACCATGATTTTGTTATTAGAAAGGTTTTACTCTTATTTTCAGTGCTAGAAATGAAGATACAGTTGGCCCATTGCTTACGAAAACCTCTGAATGTGAAAAATCCAGGTTACAAAAAACATTTTCCTAAATTTTCGTCCTCTTTTTATGAAAACAACCTCTTTTTACGAAAAGTGCCAAACGCGCCATTCAGAAATTCAAGCGCACCATTCAAAGATTCAAACAATGCGCGAGTTGCTCTCTCATTAGCTGTCCCCCAACATCCCACCCCACTGGCCTCCCATTGGCCAGGAGGGAGCTGAACTGTGCCCATACTTCCTGTACCCATACTTCCTGTTTGTCACACATCTGAAGGAGAGTTGAACAGGAATGTTGGCTCGTGAGTTTTTTGAGATTGATCATTGCAGCGTTATATTTCGTTAGCCATGATTCCTGGTGACACAGAAAAGAAGAAACGGGCTCCGTTATCAATTGAAGCGAAGCAGGAGATAATAAAAAAATATGAAAGTGGGATGCGGTTGAGCGAAATCGCAAAGGAGTATGGCCGAAACCCCTGTACAATCAGGATGATATTGAAGCAGAAGGAAACCTTAAAAGTGGAAATACAGACGGAGGTGATTATTTCGGAACGATATTGAAGCAGAAAAGCAGAGCGCTCCATGGGACAAGACCTCCGATCTCGCAAGGGAGCAAGTTAATATTGAATCAGGATCTCTGATCTTTCAAACAGGTACTGTAATTCCGCTTTAACTTTTCAACATCCCATCTCAAAAGCTCCATCGGCTGCGCGCTGTGTGTGGGCGGAGTCCGCATTCGGCAAAACACACCAGAGAGAGAGACAGAGAGTTGTGTGTGTGTGTGTGTGTGTGTGTGTGTGTGTGTGTGTGTGTGTGAGAGAGAGAGAGAGAGAGAGAGAGAGAGAGAAAGATAGAGAGATACAATGTTGTATGTGTGTGTGTGTGTGTGTGTGTGTGTGTGTGTGTGTTAACAAAAAATATTTGATAATGGTTTAATTTATAAATATGTTAATAAAATGTTTAAATGGTTTAATAAATCATTTTCTTTTACTTTTAAGACATATTTCATACATATTTCATACAAAATTGGAGTACTTTTATAATTTTTAAAGGGTTTATGGGGTAGTCTTGGGAGCCTTGGAACGAATCACTCGTTTTACATATAAAATGCACCTCTACTTTCGAAAACTCCAGGTTCCGAAAAACGCTCTGAAGCGGATTAATTTCGTAAGTAGAGGGCCGACTGTATCTGGATTAACAGTTTAGCTGACTGCTTAATAACAGTTCACCTTTTTGTTTTGTATTAGCTCACCTGTTTCCAATGCTCATGAATTCCAATTTAGAAATGATCTCGTTCAAATGAACGACCAAGTGAAATGAACTGCAACCCGAGGTAACCTCTTTGTGTTTCTGCTATTTTTCCCTTTCATTAATATTCAAAGCAAACACATTTATTCATTTATATTCAGTCTAAACACTGCAGTTGGATTGCTTTTTTTAATTTAGCAGAACTGTAATAATTGATTTCATTATACATTCTGGTGAACAATTATAAACAGATGTAACTCTGCTGACTATCTGGTTTTAGTTTAGGAAAGACCTTCAGGATTTCTACTGGAAGCATATTCTTCCTGTTTAATTATATTGCAGTTATTTAGAAAAAAAAAATCGAAATTAATTCTTTTCCCTTCACAATTTCTTCGAGTACTTTTACACTTTTATGACTTGGTGTATGTGGAGGTGGGGGAAAGAAGACACACTTTCATTTTATGACTGTAATGGTGAACCACAATATGATTACTGAATGGTGAGTGTAGTAAATGAGTGATGGAAGGGTCATAGCAGGGTGGGAGGGAGACTCTGGCAAGAAGGTGATATAAATGTTATCGGTCTATTTGCTATGTTATTTCAGTGTACATCTCTTACCTGGTTTCCTGCATGACCTTGCGTTTCTATACTAGATAAATCTTTAATGAGCTGAGTCTTTTCTATGCATGAGATTGGAATTTAAATATGGAAGGAAGGCTTACAGTCCTGGCCCTCTGCCTATGGCACTATAAAGATATAAAGTCTGATTTTTTTTTGCTAATGCATCCAAGGGGGTAAGTCCCAGTGAAACAAGGCAATCTAAGTGGTAAGAACGACATATACACAGTCACCTTGTCAATCACTGTAAAGCTAATTGATCATTGGGTAATGTAAGCTCATTGATATAGAAGTGGCACAATAGCACATTCTAAAACAAATCTATACGCACTTTACTGGGATGGCACAGTGGCATAGTGGTTAACACTTTGGTTTCCTAATAATAATATGCAAATTAGGCTAATACTCTATTTCAAATTGACTCTAGGTGTGAATGTGAATCATTGGGTGTGGGTTGTCCCTGCAGTGGCCTGGCAAGCTGTCCATTGTCCCTGCCTTTGGACCTAAAATATGCGGTTTCCCCTAACGGGGTCAAAAAAACCATAGTGTCAGCATTATTCTTTTCATCAGTATGTTATACCCTCAATACCATAAACAGTGTTATAGCTAGGATTGTGTGACGCCATGGCACAATAGGACATTAGAGGGTGCATCACACAGTCTAATTACAGCAGAGAATGGCAAAAACATTGCTGAAAATGGCGGATCCGGTTGCCAGGGTCAAGGTGGGGTCATAAAGGTAGGCGAAAGCAACTAGAAGCAAGCTGATGCGTGCACTGCTCATGGATGTTTGGTGAAGAAGAAAAAAAAGCCACTGACTAAATGTTCTTAGTTTCTGGGGTCATTGAGGCAGGGAAAATAACAGGTGTCCCAAAGCATAATCATACTGTATTTGTAAAGATGAACAATAAGTTCCTCTTAGTTGAACTCTCGAGTAAAATTTGTATACAAGGAAAGATCATTTAACTTAAATCCTCTTAATTAAGCACCACATTCTACTCACACAATCGTAGTTGTATCTTTTAAAATGACCCAAATCTTCAGACAGCTTCTTCTACTCTGCTAGCTCTGGTAGAATCTTTTCAGTGCAGACCTCGGCTCGCTTCTCCCTGCACTATGTGTTGTGCAGATCAGTCTGGACTTCCTTCAGCCAGCTGTAGTCTATAGTATTAAGCGCCTCTGCCTGCTATCCATAAATATCAGCATGATTATGACTTTACAAAGAATAAAGAACACTTACAGGTGAAAATATATTTCTTTGAGGACATCTGCATGGTTTTCACAGCCAGCAGCACAAGAATGAGCCATGTTAACACAGAAACAACACAACGTCACAATAAAAACCAAGCACCTTCGCGGTGCATGTCATTGGTGAAAACAAAGTTAGCTAATAGTCTTGCAAATGGCCACATTCTCATTGGCTGAGTCTACAAGATTCTAATAAATGCGAAGTGTTCACATTAACTCCATAGGTCAGTGGCACGTAAACAAAATAATCAGCTGAGAGGGACCTATAACTTATAAAAAAACTTTTTTTGTTGGTTCCCGCCTCCCCATTGACCAACATGAATTAAGCGGTTAGGCAAATATGTGGGAGTGAGTCAGTTTGTGGAAGCCGAATAGACACCAGGCTTTCGATCAGAAAGCATTCCAGAATAGAGATTCATTATTATATAGAAGAAAGATGCATACCCAATGAGAGGATGTTGCCTTTATGTCTGTTATTCTACTTTAAAAAAAAAAAACAACATATGGTCAGTGAAGGAGGCGTGGCCTCAGTGGTGTTCATCCCAGTAAAGGAGACATAGTATATGCTGTCAAGTCCAATTTATGAATGTGTGAGTGTTGTATATGACAGTTTATAAATAAATAAATACTGTGATGACCTGCTGAGCTGTCCAGGGTGTACCCTGCCCTCACTCAAAGTTGGCTGAGATGGGCGCTAGCTTCCCCGTGACCTTAATTAGAATTAAGTGCTATAGAATAAATGATTAAGGTCAGTTTTGACTCGGTGCTAAAGTGCTGGATTACCAATCTCAAGGTTGGGGGTTCAGGTCCCACTATCAACTATCAATGAATGTCACTACTGTCCCTCCAGTGCAGCTAACTGGGTTATCAATGGCCAGCCATGGCACCACAGACAAGGAGAGACATTCTGTCCTGCGATGATCTGTCGAGCTTTTGAGGGTGTACTCTTCCTGAGTCGGCTGAGATGGGCGCCAGCCTCCCCTAATTAGGATTAAGTGGTTCAGAAAATGAATGAATGAAAAATAAATCTCTCTGAAACCTTTTTTTTTTTTTTTTTTTCATAAAGCTGCTCACAAGAACTACCAAACAGACAAACAAACTAAAACCAAGGAAAACATAACCTGCATGGCAAAGATAATAATGAGTTATATTTATATACTTTAGCTAACACTCTTTTATAAATACGTGAAATGAGCTTTCAGGGAAACAATTTTCTTGATTGTTTTTCTGCTAAAAAAGTCAGAAATCATGTGTAGCATAATTGCACAGGCTACACATGCAGGAACTTTCTCATAGTTCTTTAACTTCCACCAGATGAAATATTGCAATTAAGCTCTCAGAGGATTTTCAGATTAGACTTTAAACTCACAGTATTTGGACAATCTCTTTCAAATGTCAGAGTGCGTTATGTGGCCCAGTGCGAATAAACATGGCCATCTGTTGATGATGAGGTGTGAGCAGTCGTGCTCTCAACGGATCGAGTGCACTGACGGTAAATGAGACCACCATTCTGACATGCAGCAAATCAGAAGCAAGTTCCGAAGTGATAGGCTTCACCAGAATATGGCCACTTAGATTCCCAGCTCCCCCCATACTGTATATCACCTCATCTTCCCTCTCTACTCATCATGTTCCTCAATTCTTGTAGGATATCTTCCCCCAGAGAGGGTTTAAATGTGACTCCGGTCTTTTCCCCTACAGGAAAGATAACTCTCACGGGTGTATTTATTACACAACTCACGGATAGGGAGGGAGAAAATAGAGAAAAAAAGAGGGATATAAAAAAGATGTGATAGGACAGAGGGAAAAACACTGGAAGTAAGAAAAAAGTGGAAGAGAGCGAGGTGAATGTATTATTGATGTGTGTGTGTGCGATTTTGTGGTGTTTCTGTGTATGTGTGTGGTGGAGAGGGAGATGTTACACTCCCTTAGACAGGTCATTGATGAGTTTCTCTCTCTCTCTCTCTCTCTCTCTCTCTCTCTCTCTCTCTCTCTCTCTCTCTCTCTCTGGGTAGCATTCAAAAACAGCAGGCTGAGAGGAGTGTGAAGAGCCTCACAGCAGTGCATATCAAGCAAGCTCGCTCTGGGAATGTCATTTAAAAGGCAAATAGGTGCACTGTCAGTACCAACTGATATTCTCTGAGATAACAAGCTGCTTGCATTTTTTTTTTTTTTTTTTAGAAACCCACACTCTGTCCCCAGTGCTACAATAAACATACGCTATGCTCCAATCAACCACACAGATACAGGTGCTTCTGAGATAAATCCTGTCCAATTTGAATGGCAGATTCACTCTGAGGCAGGCCAGAGGAACTCATCATTATTATTACACTCGGTTTTTTTTTTTGATATCGCCAACACTTGAGTGTTTTTATTTTTTCATTTTTAATAAATTGACAAACCCTATGGTGCTTGGACCCCGAATAAGAATTATCAAAGCTATATTTCCCCAATATTGATAATCATCATTCAGGTTGTTGTTATTGTTGTTTTTGTCATCACAAATAATAAACATTTAACATGACATTCTAGCCACTGACAGATGATGTGCATTACAATGCCTATTTTGTAACATGGCAAAGTTGTGGTAATTTGTGTTACCATGTGTCTCTCCTTCACAAAGAAACCATGGAGAAACACAAGCGTATAACAGGGCAACATGCTTGCCAAGCCACAAACGGCCAGCATCCCGTTTGCAGCAGAACCTTTTTACCCGCTACAAACCCAAAAGCGTCTAATAGGGCTGCTCAATAGGTCCCCCGCTGTCCATAAGTTGATGGGATCATAAGAAAGGAGAATCTCTTGATAGTGGCACGTGTCAAGGAGGGGAATAAAATTAATCAGAAAACGAACAGTCAGTTCTCAAAATTGATGTTTGAAGCATGAAAAATGGGCAATTTAAGTTTGAATTTGAGAAAATGAGTGACCTTTACAAGTGCCACTTTATGATGATAAGGGACTAAGTATATTCATGTATCTCCTGTGGGGTGTTCCCAGAATCTAGTGTTAAGGACCTACCAAAGGTATATCCAAAGAACTGGTAAGAGTGAATGAGATGCCCAAGGCTTGTTGAGATGTGTGGGGAAAGAAGGCTAGAACATGTGGTCTGATCATACAGTAGAGCTATTGTAGTACCATTTGCTGAAACGTTTAATGCTGGATATGATAGAAGGGAATCAGAACAAAGTGCATTGCAGTTTGGTGTGTGTTAGATTGCCTAGATGCAGATCAGTCAGATGGTGTTAATGTTATGGCTGATCAGTGTATCTGTGTACCAGATACAGTGATCTCTCACTATTTCACACTTCAGTTCCTGCGGCTTCAGTGTATCGCAGGTTTTTCAAATTTCATTGAAAAATAAAAAAATATGAAATAAAGAAACAATAGGGAAAAGGTTGATTAAAATGCCGCAAAAATAGGCCAATTATGAAAAAACCCCCAAAGCAAAACAAAACAAAACAAAAAAACAAAAACAAAAAAAAAAAACCCAGCAAAACTACTTACATTTTTATGTGACGTGCACATCTGAGTGTGTGCGCGTGCATCTGTATGTGTGTGCACGTGTGACTGCGTGTTTGTGTATTTATATTTTATTTACATCTTATTCATTATTTTTGAATATTTAATAGTTATTATAAGCATTTATATTGGGGCAGTGGTGGTCTAGTGGATAGGGCACAGGATCGCTGATCCTGAGGTTGGGGGTTCGAGTCCCCACAGGGTTGTCACTGTCCCCCCAGTGCGGCTAACTGGGTTATCAAAGGCAGGCCATGTCTCTCACTGTCTATGGTGAGAGGCATGTAAAAGAACCATTGCTGACTTTCGTAAAGAGGAGGCTGCAAAGCTGTTGGCATGTTTCTGTCCCTTGCCAAAGGGTTGTGATAGGAAGGGCATCCGACGTAAAAAAAAACCTATGCCAAATCAAATGTGCGAATCAGATGATTCGCTGTGGCGACTCCCGAGAAAGGGAAAAAGCCGAAAGAGTAGAAGATTATAAGCATTTATATTATTGAATATGTATCTATTGATATTATATACACATGTACATTTGTCCCTTGCTAAATGGTTGTGTCAGGAACGGCATCCGACGTAAAACCTATGCCAAATCAAATGTGCGAATCAGATGCTTTGCTGTGTCAACCCCTGAAAAAAGGCAAAAAGCAGAAAGGAAAAGAAGAAGAAGATATATACATATATATGTGTGTATACGTCAGTCAGGGGGGTTGATCCTACTTCACAGAAATTCAGCATTTGTGGAGGGTCTCGGTCCCCATTAACTGTGAAAAGTGAGGGTTCACTGTATCTGACAGTTATTTGACAATCTCTGATCGTATATGAACACAAATTCTTAAATAGAATAGTAGAAACAGTAAGAATGATGAGCTAGTAACACTTTTGTTTGTGGTAGCAACAAGGATTTGAGGCCGGTTTCTTGCAGCAGCATGATATAATAAAGTTTGATAAAAAAAAAAAAAAAAAGTTTTTAACATGGGGGTAGCACAGGGTAGTAGTAGTAGTAGTGGTTAGTACATCAACATTACAGCAAGAAGGCCTTGGGTTTGATTCCAGGGCTCAGCATGTTTTTGTGGAGTTATCATACTCATGCTGATATTTATGGATAACAGCATAACGTTCTAGACACAGGCGCTTCACGTAGCAAAGGTAGACGTGAGCCGAGGTCTGCACTGACAAGATTCTATGAGAGCTAACAGAGGAGAAGAAATTGTCAGAAGATTTGAGTCATTACTACCATGATTGTGGAGGAGCATATGGTGCTTATTTAAGAGGATTTAAGTTAAATAATGTTTTATTGTACAAACCGGATTCCAAAAAAAGTTGGGACACTATACAAATTGTGAATTAAAAACTGAATGCAATTATGTGGAAGTTACAAATTTCAATATTTTATTCCAAATAGAACATAGATGAACAGATCAAAAGTTTAAACTGAGAAAAAAAGTATAATTTTAAGGGAAAATATGTTGATTTTAAATTTCATGGTGTCAACAAATCTCAAAAAAGTTGGGACACAGCCATTTTCAACACTGTGAGGCATCCCCTGTTCTTCTTACAAAAGTCTGCAAACATCTGGAGACTAAGGGGACCAGTTTATAAAGTTTAGAAATAGGAATGCTGTCCCATTCTTGTCTAATTATAGGCCTTGAACTGTTCAACTGTCTTGAGCCTGCCAAATGCTGTCTATAGGTGAAAGATCTGAACTGCAGGCTGGCCATTTCAATTCCCGTATCCTTTTCCTACGCAGCCATGATGTTGTAATTAATGCTGCATGTGGTCTGACATTATCATGTTGAAAAATCCAAGGTCTTCTCTGAAAGAGACGATGTCTGGATGGGAGCATACGTTGTTCTAGAACCTGAATATACATTTCTGCATCGACAGTGCCTTTCCAGATGTGCAAGCTACCCATGCTACACACACTCATGCAAACCCATACCATCATAGATGCAGCTTCTGAACTGAGCGCTGATAACAACTTGAGTTGTCCTTGTCCCCTTTAGTCCGGATAACATGGCATCCTAGTTTTCCATAAAGAACTTCGAATCGTGATTCGTCTGACCACAGAACAGTTTTCCACTTTGCCACATTCCATTTTAAATGACCCCTGGCTCAGGGAAAACACCTGTGCTTCTGGTTCCTGTTCAGAAATGGCTTCTTCTTTGTACTGTAGAGTTTCAGCTGGCAACGGCCGATGGCACAATGGATTGTGTTCCCCGCAATGGTTGCCGGAAGTATTGCTGAGCCCGTTCTGTGATTTCCCTTACAGTAGCATTCCTGTTTGTGGTGCAGTGCCATTTAAGGGCCCGAAGATCACGAGCAACCAGTATGGTTTTACAACCTTGACCATTATGCACAGAGATTGTTCCCGATTCTCTGAATCTTTGGATGATGCTATAAACTGTAGATAATGATAACTTCACATTCTTTGCAATTTTTCAATGAGAAACACCTTTCTGATATTGATCCACTATCTTTCTGTGCAATGTAGGAGGAGTTGTTGATCCTTTACCCATCTTTGCTTCTGAGAGACACTGCCACTCTGAGAAGCTCTTTTTATAATCAGTCATGTTGCCAATGGACCTTATTAGTAGTAATTAATCTTCCAGCTGTTTATTATAAGTGCAGTTGACTTTTCCAGCCTCTTACTGCTATCTGTCCCAACTTATTTTGAGATTTGTGGACACCATGAAATTTAAAATCAACATATTTTTCCCTTTAAATGATAGATTTTTTTCAGTTTAAACTTTTGACCCTGTCATCTATGTTCTATTCAGAATGAAATGTTGAAATTTGGCACTTCCACATCATTGCATTCAGTTTTTAATTCACAATTTGTATAGTGTCCCATTATTTTTGGAATCCGGTTTGTATATATTATTGCAGATAAATCTTTAAGATTTTGACTGTGAGCAACTTATTGTTTATGTTTTCCCAGTGCTTACAATGGGTTTCCTCGATATTCCAGTTTCCTCGCCCAGTCTAACTACATGCACGCTGGACATTGGTTGTTCCAAATTGCCCCTAGGTGAGAGTGGGAGTTGTGAATGGTTGTGTGTGTCCATGAGATTGTCTGTTGAACTGTTCAGGGTGTACCACACTTTGCCTAGACTGGGTTGATATAGGCACCAGCTTCCCTTGTAGTTAAGCAGCCTGGCAAATGAGTGAACGAAAAAGTTTTTATAATTCGACATTTTCATTCCAAATTAAGTTTTTTAAAGGAATAAGTCTTGAATTATCAACAGAACCATCTGGCTTTAAGCTCAGCACAGACTGAAAACTTTTATATATATATATATATATATATATATATATATATATATTTATATATAGTGAGGCGTATCTACTAATGGTGTACTAACTGGTATATGAGTTAATATCCTAGAAACAGACTAGCCGGAGAAAATGGGCAATTGCTCATATCTAGTGAGTAGGGATGGAATAAAATGCATTTATTAATGAACCATGACCAGAACAAAGCAGATACTGAAGGTTCCTGAATTAACTAATGAATATTCATACAGTTCTGTCCTTCAGACTGATACCATCTCAATTTTTGTACAAACTTACAGTAACCAGGCCTCTAATATGAATGATCAAAATCTCACTCATTCACTCATTCACTAACTCATTCACTAACTCACTCACTAACTCACTCACTCAACCCCTTGATCCTACTATTAGGGTTTCAGAAGAAGCTCAGTAAAGGCTGCCTACAGCCTGAACAGCTCACCAGGCCATCACAGGGGAACATTCATACCTAGGGGCAATTTGAGACAGCCAATTGTGCAGGTATTTGGACTCTGGAAAGAAACCAGAGTACCCGGAAAACATGCAAACACCACAAAGAAACACCGAGCCCAGGACTCAAACTTAGGACCTCCTTGCTGAAGATTGTTGGCATTTCCATATTATTTTTATAATTGAAATGATTATGCCACCCATCCTTAAGTCTGGCAATCTAATTATTATTATTATTATTATTATTATTATTATTATTATTATTATTATTATTATTATTATTATTATTATTATTATTATTATCATATTCATCATCATCTTCCGCTTAGTCCAGGGTCGGGTTGCGGGGGCAGCAACCTAAGCAAAGAGGTCCAGATGTCCCTCTCCCGAGCCACTTTCTCCAACTCTCCCGGGGGGACACCGAGGCGGTCCCAGACAAGCCAAGAGACATAGTCCCTCCAGCGTGTTCAAGGTCAACCCTGGGGTCTCTTCCCGGTTGGACATGCCCGAAACACCACACCAGGGAGGCGTCGGGGGGCATTCTGACCAGATGCCCGAGTCACCTCTACTGGCCCCTCTCAATGCGGAGGAGCAGCGGATCTACTCCGAGCTCTTCCCGGATGGTAGAGCTTCTCACCTTATCTCTAAGGGAGAACCCCGCCACCCGGCGAAGGAAGCTCATTTCAGCCGCTTGTATCCGTGATCTTGTTCTTTCGGTCATTACCCAAAGCATGTGACCATAGGTGAGGGTTGGAACGTAAATCGACTGGTAAATTGAGAGCTTCGCCTTGCGGCTCAGCTCCTTCTTCACCACGATGGACCGGTACAGGCTCCGCTTAACAGCAGAGGCTGCAGCGATCCGTCTGTCGATCTCTCGCTCCATCCTTCCATCCTCTTATTATTATTATTATTATTATTATTATTATTATTATTATTATTATTATTATTATTATTATTATATCTGCCAAAGATATATGAGTTACCTTTTGTTTGTTTGGTTTGTGAATTTTGTTAAATTTCCATCGGAGGCGAGCCTCGGTAAAAGGACCCCATTAGAATTTGGAGATGATTCAGTTTAAATTCTGAATCCAGAATTTTTTTTCAGTGATTTGTTAACATGGTGAGACAGGATGATTTTTGACATTTTGGATTATATGGTGAAATAGGTGGTGGACTGGTGGTAAAAGCTGTTGGATCGCTGATCCCAAGGTTGGCGGTTCGAGTCCCACGCTCCAAAAGGTTGTCACCGTCCCCCCAGTGCATAGTCAGTGTGTTTCTGCTCCTTGCTAAGGGTTGTGTCAGGAAGGGCATCCGGCATAAAAACCTATGCCAAATCAAACGTGCAATCACAGATTCGCTGTGGCAACCCCTGAGAAAAGGGAACAACTGAAAGGAAAAGAAGCTTTATATGGTGAACTGTTGGGCTTGGAGAAAGTTTGTGCTTTTCAAGTCCTCTCCTTATTTATATCTTAATAAATTACGCTGAAATCTCAATTTTGGCACCTACAGTAACCGGAAAAGAAAAGGAAGAATGAGGAAAGGAAGTATTACTTAACCTGTAAGCCCTATAAGAGTTGAATATCTAAGTGTATGAAACATTCAAACTCCATCTTGCAGACAAAACAATACACGAATAATAAGATATGTAGCAAAAAAAAAAATCTTATCTCAATCTTGTCTGTCAAGCCGTCCCATCTATTTCACTTTACTTTTGCTTGGTTGGTTCTCACACCACTATATAAAACTGAATGCCAGTCTGGAGCACTCTGACATAAACAGTCACAGTGTATCACATAAAGGACAAATGATCTCTCATAAGTATAATTATCTCCAACATGTTAGGGATATGCCCACTAAACCAATTTCCCTGTAATATATTACTCACACACATACACACGCAAACACACTTTACATAAGCAACTTCTCAGTGTCCTGGTGAGCAAGGATCATAAACATCATAAACAGTGTCATAAACAGGTCAGGGGTAAAATGATGAAAGCACAACCCAGGTTGAAAGCAACGATTTCTGAGATTCATTCTAATTTATATATGAAGATATGAAGCTGACTGCATGTACTGTAGTTACTTCAGAATGCTTGCAGTGTAGAGCTCCAACATGAAAAGGAACACTACAATATCGGTGATGTGTGTGTGTGTGTGTGTGTGTGTGTGTGTGTGTGTGTGTGTGTGTGTGTGTGTGTGTGTGTGTGTGTGTGTGTGAAATAGACAGGGAGAAAGAGAGAGTACAATTGTGCATGGTCCTGTATCATATTACTGAAGGGTGGATGAATAAGAGCATGATTGAGTAATCACATCCGCTCATTCATTACATCGTGCCGCCTGATGTTAGATGGTTAATTGTATGATAATTGAAGAGCGGTTCAGATACAGAAAGTTGGAGCCTATCTCAGCCGACACTGGGCAAAGGTGGGGTACACCCTGAACATATCATCAGACCACTGCAATGCCAACACACAGAACCACTCACACTCATATATAGAAGCAATTTGCAACCGGAGTACTGGAAGGAGGCTCACACAAGCATGGGGAGAACGTGCAACTCCACGTATAAACACCCGAGCTAATACTCGCCTTTTACTGGAGCATGGCAGACTTACGGAAGCAAAAATGTTGTTATCCGCAAACGTTCCGCAATTATTCCCTCATCTTACGTGTCATGCAGTGTGATTCCGTAGTTATTCCTCAAGTCTTCCTCCACTTCCGCATGCTTCCAGCAGGCCAAAATATTCCGTGAACGTGCTTTTGAACATGTTCAAAAGCACCTTCACGGAAAAAAAAAAAAATTCCATGAGTGTTCCGTGGAATTACTTTGGCGTACTTTGCCGTACCTGTTCCGCCCATGCTGTGAACATTCCGAGAGTGTAAGAATTTTAAGATAAGATAAGATAAGATACAGCTTTATTAATCTCACAATGGAGAAATTCACTCACAATGGAGAAATTCACTCTTCCGTAGGATTTTCACTCATTTTCCGTGTAAAAATGCCAAAGCTTTTCTGTAGACAGTGTTCCGCACCTTTCCGTTACACGATCCTTGCATGCCATAGTCCACAGAAACGGGAAATTAATGATTTCCATTTTTCCGTAGAATTTTCACTTGTTTTCTGTGTAAAAATGCCAAAGCTCTTCCGTAGACTGCGTTGCACGCCTTTCTGCAACGATACCTGCATGCCATAGTTCAGTGAAATGGGAGTATTAGGAATCGAGCTTGACGTGCTAACCACTGCACCACTGTACCCCCAAATGTAAAAGTTAAGGATTGATGATGCTTTCCAAACCAGTCTCCACATGAGCACCATCATTAGGTCCACCTGTTTTGGTACCGCTCATATTTTCAGACCCAATATGAAAAGCCATATCATAGCAACAGTTCCGCTATGTTAACTATCCACAATCGCTTAAATCAAATTACATCGACACGTGCTTCTGCTTCCGCTGCTGTAGCTGAATCTGGATTTTTACATACTGTACATTTAAGACCATAAATATTTCAACAGGGGCATCATTGATTCATCGATTTTCTATACTGCTTATTCATCAGGGTCACTGCAGGAAGCTGGAACCAATCCCAGCTGACTTCTGGCAACACGCCGGGTACAACCTGAACATCTCACCAATCTATCGCAGGGCTAACATAAAACCAAGCAACCAATCAAACTCACATTCTCACCTATGGGATGTCTTTGGACCTTACGAGGAAACTGGAGTACCTGAACCTACCACATAACAACAAAGAGAATAAGCTGCTCACAGAAAGGACCAGGTCTGCGCATAGTTCTGAACAGTTCGCCAGACCATTTCAGGGCCAACACACACAAAAATTTACACTCACACCTGGGGTAACTCGGAACAGCCAGTGAGCCTAAGGTGCACTATTTTGGACTGTGAGAGAAACCGCAGCATCGAGAAGAAACCCGGCAAGCACATTTAAAGTTTATACTGAAATGCCCTCACCAAGATCAGAACTTGAATGCAGGACATTCCTACTGTGAGGCAGTTGGTTTAACCACTACACCACCATTCTGCCCCTTATTGGTGCAGCATTGCCGAAATATACCATATTTGTTGTACAAAAGCTGCTTCGAAATGACCGAAATGTCCTTAGCTGGCAGATTAGTGGTTGGCATGTCTGCCTCACAGTAAAAAGGTTACAGGATCGAGTCATGGGCTTGTTAAAGGTGCTTTTGTGTAGTATTTGTATGTTCTCCATGTGCATTTATGGCTCTATCCTATTCAGGCTACCATAATTAGCTGTTGCAGAATGAACCTAGGTGTGTGTGAGTGTGTGTGTGTGTGTGTGTGTGTGTGTGTGTGTGTGTGTGTGTGTGTGTGTGTGTGTGTGTGTGTGTGTGAATGTGTGTCTGTGTGTGTGTGTGTGTGTCTGTGTGTGTGTGTGTGTGTGTGTGTGTGTGTGTGTGTGTGTGAGAGAGAGAGAGAGAGAGAGAGAGAGAGTGTGTCTGTGTGTGTGTGTGTGTGTGTGTGTGTGTGTGTGTGTGTGTGTGTGTGTGTGAGTGTGTGTGTCTGTGTGTGTGTGTGTGTGTGTGTGTGTGTGTGTGTGTGTGTGTGTGTGTGTGTGTGTGTGTGTGTGTGTGTGTGTGTGTGTGTGTGTGTGTGTGTTTACGTGTTAGCTCTGTGATGGTCTAGTGTTTTGTTCAGGGTGTTCCATGTCTTTGCACCAGAGTCCTCATGACTCTAGTAAGGTTAAGTAGTTTTATGAATAAGTGTGCGCATGATTTTTCATATTATGATAAAATTAATACCGTTATCTTCTTTGGGTTTGATTTTTTTAGAACTAAAATTAGGTTCTTTTATATCGTAATTATCTATCAAACAGGTATTTCTCATTTATTACAAAAGGGAAAGCTCAAAGGTAAATACTGCATTATTTTTGTGCCTGGGGTCAATTGTCATTTGTTTTTTTTGTTTTTTAGAATTATGCGACAGAAAACCAACCAACCAAACAAACCACAAACACGTGCTCCTTTAAGTAAAGGTAGAAACTTCTCTAAAAATGTAAAATCAGTTTCAAATACACTTTCCTCTTCTACAAAGCGCTGATTATTTTTATTATTTGGATTTAATTGATGTTATATGATGTGTAGGCGATGTAATTTGAAGGAAGTCAGTGACTGCAAAGTAATAGTGGGTGAGAGTGTTGCCAAACAGCATAGGATGGTGGTGTGCAGGATGACACTGATGGTGAGAAAGGTGAAAAAGGCAAAGGTAGAGCAGAAGACAAAGTGGTGGAAGCTGAAAAAGGAAGAGTGTCGTGTTGTCTTCAAGGAGGAGTTGAAACAGGCTTTGGGTAGTCAGGAAGTGCTTCCAGAGGACTGGACAACCACAGCCAATGTGATCAGGGAGACCGGTAGGAGAGTATTTGGTGTGTCCTCTGGAAGGAAAGTAGATAAGGAAACTTGGTGGTGGAATGAGGGAAGTGCAGGAGTGTGTACAAAAGAAGAGGTTAGCCAAGAAGAAGTGGGACATTGAGAGGACCTCAAGAGAGTAAACAGGAGTACAGGGAGACACAGCGTAAGGCTAAGGTAGCAGTGTCAAAGGCCAAACAGAGGGCGTATGATGACTTGTATGATAGGTTGAACAGTAAGGAGGGAGAAAATGATCTATACAGGTTAGCACAGCAGAGAAATAGAGATGGGAAAGACGTGCAGCAAGTTAGGAGTGATAAAGGACAGAGAGGGAAATGTATTGACTGATGACAGAAGTGTGCTGGGAAGATGGAAAGAGTACTTTGAGAGCTGATGAATGAGGAAAATGAGAGAGAAAAAGAGTAGAAGGGTGACCGTGCTGAGGAGCAGGAAGTAGCAAAGATTAGTAAGGGAGAAGTGAGGAGGGCATTGAAGAGGATGAAGAGTGGAAAGGCAGTTGGCCCTGATGACATACCAGTTGAGGTATGGAAGTGTCTAGGGGAGGTAGCAGTAGATTTTCTGACAAGAATATTCAACAAGGTCTTAGAAAGTGAGCAGATGCCAGAGGAATGGAGGAGAAGTGTGCTTGTGCCCATTTTTAAGAACAAGGGCTTATGTACAGAGTTGTGGCAACTACAGAGGGATAAAGTTGATGAGCCATACAATGAAGCTATGGGAAAGAATATTGGAAGCAAGACTAAGGGCAGAGGTCAGCATTTGTGAACAACAGTTTGGTTTCATGCCAATAAAGAGCACCACAGATGCAGTGTTTGCTTTGAGGATGTTAATAGAGAAGTACAGAGAAGGTCAGGAAGGAGCTGCATTGTGCCTTTGTGGATCTGGAGAAAGCATATGACAGGGTGCCGAGAGAAGAACTGTGGTATTGTATGAGGAAGTCTGGAGTGACAGAGAAGTATGTTAGGAGTGGTGCAGGACATGTATGATAGATGTAAGACAGTGGTGAGGTGTGCTGTCGGTGTGACAGAAGAGTTCAAGGTGGAGGTGGGACTACATCAAGGGTCAGCTCTCAGCCCCTTCTTGTTTGCTATGGTGATGGACAGGCTAACAGATGAGGTTAGACAAGAATCTCCATGGACTATGATGTTTGCAGATGACATTGTGATCTGTAGTGAGAGCAGAGACCAAGTGGAGGAAAATCTAGAGAGGTGGAGGTATGCCCTGGAAAGGAGGGGATTGAAGGTTAGTCTTAGTAAGACAGAATACATGTGTGTGAACGACAAGGACCCAAGAGGAACTTTGAGGTTACAGGGGGCAGAGATAAAGAAGGTGGAGGATTTTAAGTACTTAGGCTCAACAATCCAGAGCAATGGAGAGTGTGGAAAAGAGGTGAAGAAGCGCGTGCAGGCAGGTTGGAATGGATGGAGAAAAGTGTCCGGTGTGATGTGTGATAGGAGAGTATCGGCAAGAATGAAGGGAAAAGTGTACAAGACGGTGATGAGGCCAGCAATGTTGTATGGTTTAGAGACAGTGGCCCTGGGGAAAGACAGGAGTCAGAGTTGGAGGTTGCAGAGATGAAAATGTTGAGGTTCTCTTTGGGAGTAACGAGGAGGATGGATAGGATCAGAAATGAGTACATCAGAGGGACAGCACATGTTAGATGTTTTGGAGACAAAGTCAGAGAGGCTAGATTGAGATGGTTTGGACATGTACAGAGGAGGGATAGTGAGTATATTGGTCGTAGGATGCTGAGGTTGGAACTACCAGGCAAAAGGCCCAGAGGAAGACCAAAGAGAAGATTTATGGATGCAGTGAAGGCGGACATGAAAGTCGTTGGAGTAGGAGTAGAAGATGCAGAGGATAGGGAGAGATGGAGGCAGATCATTTGCTGTGGCGACCCCTGAAGGGAACAGCCGAAAGGAAAAGAAGATATGATCACTGAAGTAGCATGGGAACAACAGCAGACAGACAGATCATTAGAATCTACAGAATGACATGAGCAC
Source organism: Plotosus lineatus (assembly GCA_024760905.1). Lineage (NCBI taxonomy): Eukaryota > Metazoa > Chordata > Actinopteri > Siluriformes > Plotosidae > Plotosus > Plotosus lineatus. The sequence goes on along the minus strand of CM045728.1, from coordinate 87,369,488 downwards.
CAGTTTTGTTACTGTCGGTGATGCAACAGCAAAAAATCAAGAGAGGTGCAGTCGAGAGCGCATGTCTCCATCTCTTTGTGTGTGCGTGTGTGGGGTGTGTGTGTGTGTGTGTGTGTGTGTGTGTGTGTGTGTGTGTGTGTGTGTGTGTGTGTGTGTCACAGAGAGTGAGAAAGAGAGGGAGTGAGAGAGAGATTAGGATGAGTGACGAGATTGTGATCCAGGCAGACATTTTTTTTGAGATTGGGGATGTGCCTGCATTGTGAACTCAGTCCTCTGTGGCATGTGCCTCTGTAAATATGTTGCAGAGACGCTCAGGCAACCAACTGATAGATAGGCTGGGGGGATGGCGTGCATCCTGAGAGCCTGAGAGAGAGAGAGAGAGAGAGAGAGAGACAGAGAGAGAGAGAGAGAGAGAGAGAGAGAGAGAGAGAGAGAGAGAGAGAGAGAGAGAGAGAGAGAGAGAGAGAGAGAGAGAATTAGAGAGAGAGAGAGAGAGAGAGAGAGAGAGAGAGAGAGAGAGAGAGAGAGAGAGAGTTAGAGAGAGAGAGAGAGAGAGAGAGAGAGAGAGAGAGAGAATTAGAGAGAGAGAGAGAGAGAGAGAGAGACAGAGAGAGAGAGAGAGAGAGCGGGGGTAAATATTGGCTTGAAACACCTGCTTTGAACACTGCTGGGTGTAAACAAAAGACATTATGGAGCCCATGTTGCACTTTGCAGATGAGACTGATGAGCTCCGTGGTAGCGTTCAGTCACTGTTCCAGACATCAGCATAATGGATGATGCATTATAAATGAATTAATAAAAATGGCCAGTGCAATATGCTGTGCTTTGGATGTGGGAAGAATTCAGGCCGGGAAACAATACAAATGCACAGTCAGCCACTGAGGCCTACTGTGCAGCATCTGTGAAGATTTTCGCATCTAGCATTTTGGTACTTGACCTTCCATATATTTCTGCAAGCAGGATACCAGAACATAGAGCTAGTGAGAAGAGCTGCAGGGAAAGTGTTCAGGAGTGACTCCTCACCGTATTTAAAGCAATATCTGACAACAATTGTATTAGATTTTGTTTCAATAATAATAACGATGATGATGATGATGATGATAATGATGATGATGTCTTCCTTTCGGCTTTTTCCCTTTTACTTTGGAGTCGCCACAGAGAATCATCTGATTCGCACGTTTGATTTGACAGAGGTTTTTACGTCGGATGCCCTTCCTGATACAACCCTTTCAGCAAGGGACAGAAACACGCTGACGGCTTTGCAGCCTACTCTTTACGAAAGTCAGCAATGGTTCTTTTACATGCCTCTCACCATAGACAGTGAGAGACATGGCCCCGCCTTTGATAACACAGTTAGCTGCACTGGGGGGTACAGTGACAACCTTGTGGAGAGTGAGACTCGAACCCCCAACCTTTGGATCAGCGATCCGGCGCCTTATACCACTAGACCACCACTGCCCTGATGATAATGATGATGATGATGTTATTATTATTATTATTATTATTATTGTTATTATTATTATTATTATTATTATTATTATTATTATTAGTAGTAGTAGTAGTAGTAGTAGTAGTAGTAGTAGTAGTATTAGTATTATTATTATTATTAAGAAGAAGAAGAAGATGAAGAAAAAGAAGAAGAAAAAGGTCCTGGGTTCAAGTCCCTGAGTTGCATGGATACTTCAGTTTCACATTCGGCTAACTGGCTGTTCCAGGTTGCCCCTAGATGTGGATGTCTGTGAATAGTTGTGTATGTTAGCGCTGCAATATTATGGTGAGCTGTTTATGATGTGCCTCTTCTTCGCCCAGTATTGGCTAAGATGGGCTCCTGCCTCCCCACGACTCTAATCCAACAGTTTTGCAAATGAGTGAGTTTCCTAGATCTGCTGTCTGAGGCTCTATGACCTGTGACTCTGTTATGAGATATACAAATCTCATGAAGTTTGCCTACAATACCACTAAGATTCCCCTTTGTTAAACAGACAGGTTTCTTCACATAACATGTCTTGAATGGCTTTTATTATTATTATTATTATTATTATTATTATTATTATTATTATTATTATTATTATTATTTTATTTTTTACAACAGTGTCAGGTTTAGCTATGTGGCAGTCGTACTTTAAGCAAATACTGTATCACAGAAATGTCATATAAGGAGTTCTTTGTATCGCAGCAACCTTATTACTTTCATATAAAAAAGACCTGACCTGCTGTTCCAACCACGCAGCTTTCAAATCCATCCCACAAAAACCTACAGAACATCAGCCAGTTTCAAAAGATGAGTCCCACTCTCTGTTTGGTGTGTACTAGCCTCTTCCATCAGGCCTGATGTCACACACATAGGGGTAAAAGAGCAGAATGTTTCTGGGGTCAATATTCTTTTGAAATAACCTTGAAGCATTACTAACTTTGAAAATACAGTCGGCCCCCAATTTGCGAAGACCCCTCTGTACGAAATCCCCAGATTACGAAAAACACTTTCCTGAGTTTCCGTCCCCGAAATACGAAACAACCCCCTCTTACGAAAAGAAATTCAAACGTGCCAATCAAAATTTCACACGACGCGCGAGTTGCTCTCTCATTGGCTGTCTCTCAACATCCCGCCCCGCTGGCCTCCCAGATAGAGACAGAAGGAAGCTTCTCTCTTTAGTTTTTATTTTAGTTTTTTAAGTTTGTTTTAATTCAGTAAATGTTTAACAAATGTGGGCGCATTTGAGCTCAGCTGGAATTCCGATCCCTCAAGGAATCAAATTAAAGTTGAGTTTGTCAAGCAGGGAATGCGCTTTCAATTCACGTCTTGTGGACGTGGCCCACAGCACGCGCACGAGAGAGAGACAGAGAGAGAGAGAGAGAGAGAGAGAGAGAGAGAGAGAGAGAGAGAGAGAGAGAGAGAGAGAGAGAGAGAGAGTGAGAGAGAGAGAGAGAGAGAGAGAGAGAGAGAGAGAGAGAGAAGGAATAACCCTTTAGTTTTTAGTTTTTTTTTTTTTTTAAGTTGTTTTAATTCAGTAAATGGACAAGCAGGGAATACGCTTTTAATTCACGTCTTGTGGGCATGGCCCGCAACGCGTGCACGACAGAGAGAGAGAGAGAGAGAGAGAGAGAGAGAGAGAGAGAGAGGGAATAATCTAAGAATAAACAGTAAAGATTGCAGATGTGATGATATTTTGCTTTGGCAATGTTTATTAAATGTTTTATTTAAGAAGTTGTGGGTAACTTGGGTACAGTATTCTGTGCATGTCTTTAAGTCTGAGTCTAAATTAAAGTGTACCTGTGGTTAATTTGTATTACAAACTCTTTAAACGATCACGTATGATATTAGCGGTTCCGACATGCGACATCAATCTTTGTTTCTTTGTTAATTACACGTGAATATTGTGACTCTACTATTACTACTAGGCGTTTTACTATTACTACTATGGCGACATGATAACTTCTTTACTGGCTGTTCAAGCGCTGATAGTAATGCAAATTCATTGTTGTGTCCTATTTAATGAGTTGCATGCAGTAGACACCAGGCTTAGATAACACATTATCAGCCAGTGCTGTGCTGTATTGGCAGGGAAATGGCGGTGTGGAGAACATATGGCTACACAAACAACAGGTGCAGATATTGCAGATAATATAACATAACAGCATCACAGGCCGCAGTCTGAAAACGTCTTCTTTTGGACGCAATTCAGTAGTCTACAAAGATCATGTCAAGTTGACCTGCTATTGGTGTGGCCTTCAGACAGAACTACTTGAGATGAAACTTGTGCTTTTAAAATTAAAACTGGACACTGTTCATATGGAATTAAAAATAAATAAACAATGACAGCGGATGGGAGCAGCACCTCACCAAAAGTAACCAGTAAAATGTAAAAGACTTCAGTATTCAGGGAGTTTATTACCTAAAATGTCACTTGTTGCTTGTTTACTTATGCTGGACAACAGTCCAACAATTTTATGTCACTTAAAAAAAAAAAGAGAAAAAAAGATGTTGTGCATTGGTTCAGCCCCTGCTAGTAATCCACAGAATAAAATTTCTCTAGTTGTGTGCTTTTTCTGGTCAATTAGAAAAAAATAAGCAATGCATCACTTAAACATTTACATTACTCACACATTATTCTTTAATAATGACCAATACAGCTTCACTTTCAGGATCCAGTATCGCTGTGGAGTCATTTAACAACCACCACTAATTACTTTTTGTATTTTTATTTTAATTTTGTCTTGTCATTCATTCATTCATTTTCGAAGCCACTTAATCCTAATAGGGTCATGGGCAGCCTAGTGCCCATCTGAGCCGACTCTGGGCAAGGGCGGGGTACACCCTGGACATCTTGTCAAGCCATGCTGTTGCCAACACTCATGCAACCATTCACATTCACACATAGGGGTGACCTTGAACCCCCAGTTAACCTATTGTGCATATTTTTGGACTGTGGTACGAACCTGGGGACAGTGGTGGTCTAGTGATATAAGGCGCCGGATCGCTGATCCAAAAGTTGGGGGTTTGAGTTCCACTCTGCACAAGGTTGCCCCCCCCAGTGCAGCTAACTGGGTTATCAAAGGCCGGCCATGTCTCTCACTGTCTATGGTGTGAGGCATGTAAAAGAACCATTGCTGACTTTCGACAAGAGTAGGCTGCAAAGCCGTCAGCGTGTTTCCACCCTGTGATGGCCTGGCGAGCTGTCCAGGGTGTACTCTGCCCTTGCCCTGAGTTGGCTGGAATGGGCACCAGGCTCTCCGTGAGCCTAATTAGGATGAAGCGGTTTCAGAAAATGATGAACTGAACTGGTACGAACCTGAAGTACCCAGAGTAAACCTATGCAATCTCAAGGAGAAAATGCAAACTCCACACAGAAACACTCAGGCAGCAAATCAAACCCAGGCCTTCTTCCTGTGAGGCGGACGTGCTCACCACTATGCCACCGTGCCACTACTTTCTGTTATCAGTGCAGGGAAAAATGTCATATATTTTTAATCCCACACACAAATAAACAAACAAACAAAAACATCAGACAGGAGATTGGCAGAGGTAAGATTAGAAAAGGTCGGAGTATTCCTTTCTCCCACTGATTCAGAGAGACACGGGATAGAGGCATAGTGAAGAGGTGTTTATGGAAAGCAGAAGGATAGAAAAAATGAGAGCAAAGGAGAAAAGGAGGTTGAGGAAAGATGTGTGTGATAGCAACGAGAGAAGAGAAGATGTGAGAGGTGATAGTGATCAGGAACGATAGGGAGGAGAGAGAGAGAGAGAGAGAGAGAGAGAGAGAGAGAAAGAGAGAGAAAGGCTGACAGAAGGTGTGAAAGCGAGCTGCTCTCAGACAGAAAGGACGAGTAACTCACACTTGTCAGACATGTTTTTCTACTTGGCTTGCTGAGGATCGATTGCAGCGTTCGGCCTGGTATCTGTGTTGATCGCGCTGAGACAGCGCCGTACAAGGCTTTATGGGAAGTGAGTGACAGGAACAAACTGATGTACTGCTTTGAAGACAGATCTCAAAAGCTGCTCATGGACATAAGGATTGTGAGCGTAACACTGAACAGGTATCAAAGGATCGCTAATGCACAGTGAAGTCATTTTAAATTTGCAATTCTGAAAAAAGATCATTGGCTAATTTTTACTCAGGTTGTTCTGCTGTAATACAAATCACTTGCCATGTAGTATAATAATGCATTGACTGTAAAACAGTATTGTCTCTAACAGGTGTAAAGAAGTGCAACACTGGTATGAAGTAACTCTGATGAGTCACAGTGCAGTATGACAATGTGCCACATGGGCTGCTGTTCGTGAAAATAGTAAACTTTTTTACGGTATAAATTCTTCCATGCATTAGGATTACAGGAAGGCTGAAGCACATCTTTACTCACACTGAGCAAAGGAGGGTCACTGCAACACTCAACCATTCGCACTTACATCCACATCCAATTTTGAACAGCTAGTTAGACTCATGTGCATGTCTTTGGACTGTGGGAAGAAACCGAAGTACCCGGAGGAAACCACAAAAGCACGGAGAGAACATGCAAACCCCTATAGAAATGTGTGAGCCCAGGAATCAAACCCTGGATTTTCTTTTTTCTTGTTATGCACACACACACACACACACACACACACACACATATATATATATATATATCAGTTCATTTTCTGTAACCGCTTCATCCTAATTAGGGTCACAGGGAGGCTGGTGCCCATCCCAGCCAACTCGGGGCGAGGGCAGAGTACACCCTGGACAGCTCGCCAGGCCATCACAGGGTGGAAACACGCTGACGGCTTTGCAGCCTACTCTTGTCGAAAGTCAGCAATGGTTCTTTTACATGCCTCACACCATAGACAGTGACAGACATGGCCCACCTTTGATAACCCAGTTAGCAGCACACGGGGGGGGGAGCAGTGACAACCTTGTGGAGAGTGGGACTCGAACCCCCAACCTTTGGATCAGCGATCCGGCGCCTTATACCACTAGACCACCACTGCCCCTTATATATATATATATATATATATATATATATATATATATATATATATATATATATATATATATATATATATATATATATATATATATATATATATATATATATATATATATATATATATATATATATATATATATATATATATATATATATATATATATATACAAGGATCCCTCACTTTCTGAGGTTAATTGGGACTGAGATCTCCACGCGACTATCGAAATCCGCGAAGTAGGTCACCCCCCCACCCCTGACTGACGTATACGTACATGTATGTGTATATAATATCAATAAATACATATCCAATGCTATAAATGCTTATAATAACAATTAAACATTACAAAAATAAGATAAGATATAAATAAAATATAAATACAGACGCTCTCCAACTGAACAACATTCGTTTTGTGTGTGTGTGTGTGTGCATATATATATATATATATATATATATATATATATATATATATATATATATATATATATATATATATATATATATATATATATATATATATATATGCCGGTAATATATTGGTTAGGGTGCTGGGCTAATGATCGGGAGGTTGTGAGTTCGAATCCCACTGAGGCCCTCACTGTTATAAGACCCCTGGGCAAGGTCTCAACCACAAGTGTGCCTCTATTCACCCAGCAGTATAAATGGGTACCAGTAAAAATATACTGGGAAGGTAACCTGCGATGGACTAGCATCCCATCCAGGGGGAGTTGAACTCCCGGTCGCTTCACGCTACAGAAACCGGGGATAAGCACCGGCCTGATGACCCACTAGGCTCGGGTGTAAAAACCAAATATATATATATATATATATATATATATATATATATATATATATATATATATATATATATATATATATATATATATATATATATATATATATATATATACACACACACACATCAGGTTGTGGTGGCCCAGGGGTGTGGTTCTAGATTACTGATCCTAAGTTCAGGGGTTCAGACTATCAATGGGTTGTCACTACTGTCCAGGGCAGCTTACTGGGTTATCAAAGGCTGGCCATGTCTCTCATGCAAAAGAAGCATTGCTGAAAAGAACCATGCACTCAGTGCAACTGGGGAACGTCTATAATGTTCATCAGTAACAACACATTTGATTGTTCCGCCATGCTTTATAAAACAGGAAAATATTGTGCTGTGTTTTCTTGGTAAATGTCGAACAATCAATGAACCATTAGAAATTGCTACAGCAAAACTATGGGATGTTCTGAGTGAATGGAGCGATGAGCCAGATATGGACCTATCAGAAAGTGATTCTGTATTTTTCACCCGATTCTCCTGCTCACTAACTTCATACATTTAAAGACGTTCCTGGCCATGTGCTTTTGTTTATGTTTGTGTTGATTGGTTCAGTGTGCCATGTGCTAAAAATGACATTCGTGTTGATTGGATCTATTTTACTTTCGGGAAAATGTTTAAAGGAACAGCAACTGGAGGGAAAAGTAAGGGGACTTTAAAAAAAAGAATTAAAAAAATATGCTGTTTTCTGTTTATTTTCAGCTTTTATGTAATTAATTTGGTGGATACCACCAAATGAATAACACAAATACCAGTAAAACTCTTTTATTGTTCTGTTATTAATCACGTTTTCCACCTCGATGGTAATAAACACTTACCGTTCCACTCCGCTGGGAACATTTTAATATGCGCCCACCCACTCCAATTTTTTAAGCGCCCTGGGCACTTATCACGTCGAATACAGTAATAATATTAGGATCACATTGAGTATTAGGGTTTCAGCCAACCGAGAAAGTGGGGTTTTGCCAGTCCAACAAAGCCAACACACACAACTATTCGCACTCACATGACCACCTCGAGGCAATTCTGAACAGCCAATTTGCCTAATGCGTATGTCTTTGGACTGTTAGAGGAAACCTGAGTACCAAGAGAAAAACCGTGCAAGCACAGGAAGATCATGGATATGCTGCACAGAAATACCCTCGCCAATCACAGATCTAAAACCCAAGCCTTTCCTGCTGTGAGACAGATATGCTAATCACCACGCCATTCTGCTGCACTTATAGAGTATTATTCACTGTGTCTCAAAACTCTTGTTCTGAGGTAATCAGACTCAGCACAAGTTCTCTTCACATGGCTTTTCTAACATGAATACTAACCTTACAGCCTTTTTGGTGGAATTATGGCTGACGTTTGTGAGCAGGTAAATAAATACTTTAAGTGATCTAATACTATAAAAAAATTGGATGGAATCCAGTGGTGATGTTGCATCGACCTCTTCCAAGTATGCCATTGAAATATGTGACAGAAATTATATACTGATGTCCAGCAAACCAGTCTTCTTGTCTCATCTGAAGACTCTACAACATATCTAGGTGCCCTTTCAGTGCTTCAGGCACATTAATTGAAGAAATATGTCCATCATTGTCACAGTGCCCTGATATTGTTCATCCCATTAGAAGTCTGAAAAAATCCATTTTCTTGTTGGTTAGGAATGATTCGAGGCGTGCACGCCGTTAGCTCACTGATACGACACGTAACAGCCCACGCAACCATTAAGCCTGCACGGACATTAAGAGAACGAGCAGAGGACTGCCCGTGAGATGGCCTGCTGACAGAGATGTCTTAATGAGGCGAAGTGGACCGAATACTTATGTTCTGAGCCATATTAATGAAAGGAGCACTTCCTTCAGGGAGGTATCATTTCTTATTTCTCTTTCCTGGTGGATGGAATCGCAATGTGCTGACATGCTCTTGAATGTGGAGTCTTGAGAAAGGAGAGTTGAAAATGAAGAACCTCTGCACTTCACTATGCTGATTAAATGCTTAACAACAACAACAACAACAACAAAAGACATTCTTAAATTCATGTTCTTACATGAAGTTGGTCTTCTTGTTGGTGTATCCTTGTTAAATATATACATTGATTCAGTGGTGTCCTTGAGCATGAACAGAAGAACATGCACAATGCACAATTCGTCTTCTTCTTCTTCTTCTTCTTCTTCTTCTTCTTCTTTTCCTTTCGGCTGTTCCCTTCAGGGGTCGCCACAGCAAACCATCTGCCTCCATCTCACCCTATCCTCTGTATCTTCTACTCTTACTCCAACTACCTTCATGTCCTCCTTCACCACATCCATAAATCTTCTCTTTGGTCTTCCTCTAAGCCTTCTGCCTGGTAGTTCCAACCTCAGCATCCTACTACCAATATACTCACTATCCCTCTTCTGTACATGTCCAAACCATCTCAATCCAGCCTCTCTGACTTTTTCTCCAAAACATCTTACATGTGCTGTCCCTCTGATGTACTCATTCCTGATCCTATCCATCCTCGTTACTCCCAAAGAGAACCTCAACATTTTTATCTCTGCTAGCTCTGCCTCCTGTCTTTTCCTCAGCGCAACTGTTTCTAAACCATACAACATCGCTGGCCTCATCACCATCTTCTGTACTTTTCCTTTCATTCTTGCCGATACCCTCTTATCACACATCACACCGGACACTTTTCTCCAACCATTCCAACCTGCTTGCACATGCTTCTTAACCTCTTTTCCACACTCTCCATTGCTCTGGACTATCTCTGCTCCCTATAACCTCACCGTTCCTCTTGGGTCCTTGTCGTTCACACACATGTATTCTGTTTTACTGAGGCTAACCTTCATTCCCCTCCTTTCCAGGGCATACTTCCTACACTTGTTCTCTGCTCTCACTACAGATCACAATGTCATCTGCAAACATCATAGTCCATGGAAATTCTTGTCTAACCTCGTCTGTCAGCCTGTCCATCACCATAGCAAACAAGAAGGGGCTCAGAGCTGACCCTTGATGCAGTCTCACCTCCACCTTGAACTCTTCTGTCACACCGACAGCACACCTCACCACTGTCTTACATCTCTCATACATGTCCTGCACCACTCCAACATACTTCTCTGCCACTCCAGACTTCCTCATGCAATACCACAGTTCCTCCCTCGGCACCCTGTCATATGCTTTCTCCAGATCCACAAAGGCACAATGCAGCTCCTTCTGACCTTCTCTGTACTTCGCTATTAACATCCTCAAAGCAAACGCTGCGTCTGTGGTGCTCTTTCTTGGCATGAAACCAAACTGTTGTTCACCGATGCACATTTATTATTATTATTATTATTATTATTATTAGTAGTAGTAGTAGTAGTAGTAGTAGTAGTAGTAGTCATAATATGACAACTCTTCTGATGCAGGAACGAAAGACTTAGTTTTATGTGAGAAATCCTTTTGTTTCTTTCTTTTTTCTTTTCTTCTTCTTCTTCTTCTTCTTCTTCTTCTTTTTCTTTTCAGCCTTTACCCGTTCTTGAGAGTCGCCACAGCAAATCATCTGATTCGCACATTTGATTTGGCATGGATTTTTATGTCGGATGCCCTTCCTGTCACAACCGTTTTAGCAAGGGACAGAAACATGCTGACGGCTTTGCAGCTACTCTTTACGAAAGTCAGCAATGGTTCTTTTACATGCCTCTCACCATAGACAGTGAGCGACATGGCCCGCCTTTGATAACCCAGTTAGCTGCACTGGGAAGACAGTGACAACCCTGTGGGGAATCGAACCCCCCAACCTTAGGATGAGCGATCCTGCGCTCTATCCACTTTTCTTTCCTTCTATCATTCCCTTTTTACTCACCACAGGGATCATGGCTCAGATCATATCACAGAGCAGGTATTTGCAAAAGGACTCAATCAGTAAAATAAGGGTGAAGGTGTACATCTTTGAATGCCTCCTTATTTACATTCGCAAATAACTCATACAAATAGATCTGTAATGGAACAATTCTTCTTTTAAGCATACCCACTTATCCTGTTAGCTAAATATTTTCACAATTTGCCTCTGATTCTGGTTAATTTTCGTAACAAATAAATTCGAAGAAACCACGTTTCTTAAGTGTACTTTACAGTAGTGGACTTAGACCACATAGCCAGCTAGTTGCAATGAAATCAATTACTTTACTTCAGAACATTGTACATACTCTTCTTCTTCTCCTTTCAGCTTTTCCCCTTTTTCAGGGGTCACCACAGCGAATGATTTGCACGTTTGATTTGGCATAGGTTTTATGTCGGATGCCCTTCCTGACACAACCCTTTAGCAAGGGACGGCTTTGCAGCTACTCTTTACTAAAGTCAGCAATGTTTTTTTACATGAACCTCACACCATAGACAGTGAAAGACATGGCCGGCCTTTGATAACCCAGTTAGCTGCACTGGGGGGACTGTGACAACCTTGCGGAGGGTGGGACTCAAACCCCCAACCTTAGGCTCATTGATCCAGCACCCTTTACCACCAGGTCACCACTGCTCCTAGTTCGTCATATAAACCAAAATGTCAAAAGTCATCCTGTTTCACAATGTTAAAGAATCTTTGAAAAAAAATTCTGGATTCAGAATTTAACCCGAATCATCTCCAAATTGTAATGGAGTCCTTTTACTGAGACCCACCTCTGGTGGAAATTTAGCAAAAATTCACAAACCCAACAAACAAAAGTTAACTCGTATATCTTTGGCATAACATTGTACATACTCTAAATAATGTCAAAACAATTATTGAAAGGAATGTATGTAATAATGGCATTTAGTAATGCATCAAATGTAATTTGTTTGTAATAAAAATCTTATATCAAATAGCATTACGCACAAACATGATATGATATGATAGGAATGCATACACATGTTTAAACGTCGTTAATAAAGTTAGATTTGTTCAAATTTTTTAACAACAGTTTTAAGGTTTAGAGTACGGTCAGGCCAGATGCCTAAAGTTTTGTGATTATAAATTACATATCTAGAAATATATTTTTGTTGCCTGTATTGTTGGTTAAAATGATATAAGTAGTACAACCATGTATAGTTTCAGCAGGTAGCATATTACAAAAGATAACATAAGATATACTATCAATAGCGATACAGGACTCTAAGTTAGGCTATAAATAGATTCATATTAGGTAATGACTGTTAGAAAGGTAACTGAACAATGAACATCTGTACTCTACATATCTAACCAAATTCTTAATAGTGTTAAATACATTTGGAATTTGGAGAAGATCCTTGAAAAATATCCCTTCACGCTTCAAAGTTATTAAAGTGATCACACACCAGTCACTGAAGCTGATAGTGTTCTTGTTGAAACTCCCGAGGCTCATCTGTTAACGAGAATATCTGCTTACTTTTATTCACAAAAGAGATTTAATTCATGGGCAGCATAGATAGACACTAATTGTGCGAAGTTCTGCAATCTTAACAGGGATTTTGCTTGTTTGTCAACACTCATCGGAATGGTGGATTTCAGTAATTGGTAATGGTGGCCACCACGGGCATGTCATGTGAGGGTCTTGTCCATTATTGTGTGAAATGTCCTTGGTTGGTGGCTGTCAGTCAGTTTTTATCATATAAATATAACAAATTAGGGGCTTTTGCAGCAAATTCGAGATTTAGTCATTCATTCATTTTCTGAACCGCTTAATCCTATTTAGGGTCGCGAGGAGGCTGGAACCCATCTCAGCCAACTCTGGGCGAGGGCAGAGTACACCCTGTGCAGCTTGCCAGGCCACTGCAGGGCAGAAACACGTTGATGGCTATGCAGACTACTCTTGTCAAAAGTCAGCAATGGTTCTTTTAGATGCCTCACACCACAGACAGTGAGAGACATGGCTGGCCATTGATGACCCAGTTAGCTGCACTGGGGACAAATTACAGATATTGGCAGATTTAGGAAAAAGTGCACACGACTATATACTGTATTATTACCTTCAGCTAGCTGTACTGTGGGATCGGTATTTTCTTCCCAAATGTTGGTTCACATGCACTACAGCTATACAGTTTCTTTAAGGTTAAAGTTTTTCTGATTTCACAGTCACAATTTGAGTTACTGAATTTGGCAGGTCTGATATTGGCCATTACTCATATCCTGCATAGGAAACCTTGTAGTTAGGATAAGGAAGATGAAGGGTCTTGAGCATATCTGCTTTCCAAGCCATTTCAATGGCTGCCATGGAGGACCTCTCAACAGTAAAGGTCCCCTCTGTCATTTTTGAGTGCTGGGGGACGCTTCTAGACTGAGGCACTTTCTCCTTCTTATGAATAAATCAGACCATATGATGTCGTATGGCATATAATAAGTGAGTTGCACACCTCAGCCTGTGCAGTGCACTCTAGGATGGCAAATAGTTTCAACCACCAAGCATTGAATCCAAAATGGTGGATTCACATCTGCATTCCATGTATGTAAAATCTTTCCTTTTCTGTAAACATTACTAGCCACAATCAGCAATGGTTCTTTTACTTGAACCTCTCAACATAGACGTGGCCAGCCTTTGATAACCCAGTTAACTGCATTGGGGGACAGCTTTGACAACCTTGAATCTCCAACTTTAGGATCCATAATCCAGCAACTTACCACCACGCCACCACTGCCCTTACTTGCAGCTTAATTTCACACATTGTGCATAAAACATGCTTGCACTTGTAGCCAGGGGTCCGGGTGAAACCTGGAAAAAATACAAATGGGAATCAAAACTCAAACTGGACATGGCACATGGTACATGATGATGATGATGATGATGATGATGATGAAACTGGTGGTGATGATGATGATGATGATGATGATGATGATGATGATGATGATGATGATGATGATGATGATGATGATGAAAAAGAGAAGTATCAAGTAAAAACAATATTTATTGTCTTAGCTTACATGCACTTTTGAAAGAACCTCAGTGAGAAAACATAGGAGAAGGATTGCCAGTTTCATACTATACACTGATGGATGCATCGTCATGTTCCTAAAGGAAACTGTATACATTTATGTTTACTATTTATATATTTGTAATAACATTAAAATATTATATTTCTATGAAGATTCAAAACTTACATTTATTATTTTTTTTTATTTCACATTACCACATAAGCACATTTTTTTATAAATAGAAATAAAAAAATCCAGAAAAGCAAATGAACAAGGTTTTGATTTGTTTGTATAAACAGTTAAACAGTTATTTAACTGACAAGAATTCAAATAAAATATTTTCAGTAGTTTAACTGACCAAATTAATTGTTCATTTTAGTTTACTAACCGTGAATCTGTAAAATCCGTAAAACCGTAATTCCTACTATGGACGAGGGGAAACTGGAACCTATTTCAGCTGACTTTGGGCAAAGGTGGAGCACACCCTGACAGCTCATTTTCATACCTACAGCCAATTAGCCTAATATACTCAAGAAAAACACATAAGTGAGGGGAGGACATGTGGATATGACACAGAAACTGCTTTGCCAAGCCATCAAATTCAGGAACTTCCTGTTGTGAGGCCGACGTCTTAACCACTACACCAGTGTGCTGCCCCAACTTCATTGTGTTTTGTAAAAACAAACAAAGTTAGAACTAGATGCTTGTGACAATTAACAAAAGTTTAAACAAAGGCATGTTTATGACTGTGTTAGATCACCTTTCCTTTTAGTTATAATTTATTATCATTTGGTAACTGAGAGTACTAATTGTTGCAGTATTGCAATTGGAATTTTTACTAAAAGTTGAATGATGCAAGAATTGTGTTGTGCTTTCTTGGGGAAGAGAGTTGTTTCCACGGCAGCCTCTTTGTTTTCTACTCACTGAGTAATGCTAATAATAATATTAATAATAATCCATTTAGGGGTCACCACAGCTTTATCAGTTTTCATCTCGTTCTGCTCTCTGCTTCTCTTCATCCTTCTCACGCGGGGGCCTGGGTTTGAGCCTTCCTCCGGGTATTCCAGTTTCCTCCCACAGTCCAAAAACATGCACAGTAGACTAAGTGGTGATGCCAAATTGCCTGTAGGTGTGAGAGGAAGTGTGAATGGTTGGATGTGTGTTGCTGCCTCAATGGTTCATTGCAGTCCTGAGAGCTGATCAGGATGTTTCCAACCTTTGCATAGAGTTGGCTGGAATAGGCGCCAATAACCCACAACCCTAATTTGGATTAAATGGCTTCGAGAAGATGAATGAATAATAATATTATTGAAGTAGTTTGTTGCAGTGTGGGGGGAAAAAAAAATAAAGTGTAAATTCCTGTGCTGTTCTAAAGCTGTTCCCATGTGAGAAAACTTATGAATCCTCAATAAATAAATATTCTTTCAAAGAGAGCTTCACTATAATAGCCTTAAATTATGTAAAACAAATGGTAACATATTAACTCAAAGTGCGTTAATATAAACACTGCTGTCAGAATTGTTGTTCGAGAAAATCAACCCCTTCTGATTACATCACACGCTTACATCTGTATGTTTAAATTATCCCTGACGTCAAGAAGTTGTTTCGATGTGTGGATAGAGTGTTTACATTCAGCAATTTTAACAAATGGCTATGTGGTAAGATGCTCTAGTTTTACATCCAGCAGTCTCATGACATTTTATTAGTCTGGATTTAATCAAATTATGTTTACATGCATAGCTTTATCTAGTTTGAGCTTGCCTGGGGAAATCCACAATTTAGTCTCAGTAGGATTTCCTCCTGCATAAATATAAAAATAAAGAAATAAAAAGACTCTAGGTAGATGATGCTAGCAGACAATAGCCTAATAGTGCAACAGATTGTAATATCACTGTAACGAGATAGATTTCTCTGTCCACCATTACAAGCCCATAGCAGCAGACCAAAATATTCCATGATGAAAAATAAATAAACGTACTGTATAACCTCTGGATCCATTTCTCATACAGAATATATAAAAGGTTACTGCAACCTTCATGTGAGGTGACAAGTTCAGTGTTGCGTCCATTTCTTTCCCCCTACAAGCAAATTTTCCATTAAAGTAGCCACTGTGAGGATATGTTGTGATTTATCCCATTCCAAGCCATGCGCGTAATTATAGCAACCCGGCATTAAATTATGCAGTCTGTGTTCACAGTCATAACCTGCACAAAAGGAGGCAGGGGAAGGAAGTCAACAAGAAAGACAGCGAGATCGCTTTAAGAAACGTGTTGCTGAGCAAAACTGTCTTCATGTTAACGTCTCGTGCCTTCCAGGGCGCCTTTGTGCATCCTGACAATTCAGAATCAAAATAGAAGAGCGTTAATTAAAAGGCTTTTTCTTTTGTTTTTTTTTAAACCCACACAAGGAAATGTAGCTGAAACTCGTTCGTTCTGTGCGTGCTGCCATGTTCTTTGTTCTGTGCCTCACTTCATAACTATCTATTTGATGTAATAATAAAATAACATCATTATTAATAATTAAAATTTTTAAAAATTACTTTAAATGATTAGCGGTCTGAATAAATTCATGAAGAGGTGTAAGAAAGGACAGAACATTTTCTCTGTTTCATTATTCTTTAGTCAAATTTTCTTTGTTTAGAAAATTTCCTCTTCTGTTTAATTTAGAAAAAACAAATAGCAGCCATGATTCCCACACATTACTCTCCAGTGTTGATTAATAATAATAATAATAATAATAATAATAATAATAATAATAATAATAATAATAATAATAATAATAAACGATTTGCAGCTACAGTGTGTTCAGTCTACGTGTATTCTTGCTTTCATTTATGTGACATGAAGGCAGTTACACATTTTGAGTGACGCAAAGTCAAGTGTGGTGTAAATCTAAATATATTACAATAAAATAAATGTATTCGACCTTCTTATACCGGGCCTGTTTGTTATCGTCTTCAATTTTGTAATAAATTACAGCAAGGCACATCATATGTTTTAGAATATTATGAAATATCCAGCGGCAGTGGAGGCTTAGTGGCATAGGTGCTGGATCATTGATCCTAGGGTTGGAGGTTCGAGCCCCACTCTTCACAAGGTTGTCACTGTCCCCCCAGTGCAGCTAACTGGGTTATCAAAGGCCGGCCATGTCTCTCACTATCTATGGTGAGAGGTTCATGTAAAAGAATCATTGCTGACTTTCGACAAGAGTAGCTGCAAAGCTGTCGGTGTGTTTCTGCCCTGCAATGGCCAGGTGAGCTGCCCAGGGTGTACTCTGCCCTCACCCGGAGTCGGCTGGGATGGGCGCCAGCCTACCCACGACCCTAATTAGGATTAAGCAGTTACAGAAAATGATAAACAGATGAAAAATAATCCTTTTCTTGGTTATGCTGGAGTTATTAGCAGTTGTTCCCTCAACACTAGCACAAGCTTTGAATGTACACTAACAATGTACATGCACACTAACACTGGAGACTCCTCGCCAAATATCTGTGTGAGATATTATGGGAAAAAAAAAAAAAAAAACCCAAAACACTTTCACTCATTTGCCAAACCACTTAGTCCTATTAGGGTTGTGTGGAGGCCGGAATGGTGTGAATGGTTGTATGTGATTGCTCACTCTGCAATAATCTGGTGGCTGTTCATGGTATATTCTGCCAGACCATTGCAGGGACAGCACAAACATTCACATCCACACTCACAGCGATGGGCAATTAGGAACAACCAATTAGCTTAATGTGCATGTCTTCGTACTGTGGTGGGAAACCAAAGTCTCCTCAGGAAAGCAAATGTATGCATATCTGGGTGCTCCGGTTTCCTCCCGCTGACCAAAAACATACACAGTAAGCTGATTGGTGGTTCCAGATTACCACTAGGGTGTGAGAGTGAGTGTGAATAGTTGTGTGTTGGCCTTGCAGTGGACTGGTGAGCTGTTTATCATGTACCCCAACCCTGCCCAGAGTCGATTGAGGAAGGCAAAGCCTCCCTCCAACCCTAATTAGGAATAAATGGCTTAGAAAATGAATGGATTTGTGTCTATCTCATGTTCCTCACGCTTTGTAATTGCTGTGCTTTTTGTCCTTCTTGGTGTTCTATTTTCCTTATTTGGACATGCTTCCTGTCCTTGTAAGCTGATTATGTACACCTCTGCTTGTTACCCCTGGCTGGTTCATCTATTTGCACTTTTGCTTTATGGCTTTTATTGCAATTTTGAAAATATTAGATTTGTTGCGAAGTCTTTATTGTCAGATTCTGAGTTCATATGTGCTTATTGATCACTGTGCCCCTGTGTGTTGGAGCAGGCAGGGGTATATTGTACTATAGACTCTGGATGAATTTCGCAGATCATTAAGAATCTGTACTATTTCTTAATCCAGTGTCCTGCTGTTCTTCTGAAGTATTTTGTGGAAATAAATCTGACACGAAGCAGGTGAAAAGATAAAAAAGGGAAAATATCGATATTACCAATTAGATGTTTTATACGCCTGGAGTTTTTTGGTTGATCATTTGAATGATTTGACTGACAGCTCCCACTCATAAATTAGTGTATTGCAAATTTCAGGAAACAAAGAGTAGCTTGGTCTAAGCTCTTCTTCTTCCTTTCCTTTCGGCTTTTTCCCGTTCTTGAGAGTCGACACAGCGAATCATCTGATTCGCACATTTGATTTGGCATGGATTTTTACGTCGGATGGACTTCCTGTCACAACCCTTTAGCAAGGGGCAGAAACACGCTGACGGCTTTGCAGCTACTCTTTACAAAAGACAGCAATGGTTCTTTTACATGCTTCACACTATAGACACTGAGAGACATGGCCCACCTTTGATAACCCAGTTAGCTCCACTGGGGGGACAGTGACAACCTTGTGGGAACTCGAACCCCCAACCTTAGGATCAGCGATCCTGCGCCCTATAACACTAGACCACCACTGCCGCTAGCTTGGTCGAAGCTATTCTCTAAATATATAACAGTAGCAATAGTTCAGTGACCTCCAGAAAACTGAAAATAACTCCACAGGTTTCAGTTTAGTCCACATTAATAATCTGAAAGATGTCTAAATAGTGTTAATCAAAATGTTTTTTTTTTAACAATGTGAGTAATTAAAATAATAATTCAAAAAAACATATTTAAGTAGTAGATACAAAGCTCTAAAAGGGGGGCAGTGGTGGTCTAGTGGTATAGGGCGCTGGATTGCTGATCCAAAGGTTGGGGGTTCGAGTCTCACTCTCCACAAGGTTGTCACTGTCCCCCCCAGTGCAGCTAACTGGGTTATCAAAGGCGGGCCATGTCTCTCACTGTCTATGGTGAGAGGCATGTAAAAGAACCATTGCTGACTTTCGTAAAGAGTAGCTGCAAAGCCGTCAGCGTGTTTCTGTCCCTTGCTAAAAGGGTTGTGACAGGAAGGACATCCGACGTAAAAACCTCTGCCAAATCAAATGTGCAAATCAGATGATTCGCTGTGGCGAATCCCAAGTAAAAGGGAAAAAGCCGAAAGTAAGACAGACAGACATACAAAGCTCTAAAAGCTTCTGCCAACATCTCTTCAAGAGCCTACAACTCCACACACACACACACACACACACACACACACACACTTTACCCCAAACTCTTAAAGTTATTTTAACAGGTTTATTTTACCATGTATGTTACCTGCTGGTTCTTATCACTGCAAAGATATAGTTAGTGTATTGCATCACTTTGTTTGAACCCATATGCCTACATACTTCTGCCGTGGTTAGCCATGTGGCCTTACTGAACTCTTTTAAAGTAACTTTGTAAATATTAGCTTCAGAGACTGCAGGGCTGACAGATCTTCTCGCATGATTAGTCCTGTGTTTGCAAAGCGAATAATACACCTCACCCAGTGAATATTCCCAAAGTACAAATACAACAAATATCCCATGTTTTCTTTCAGACAGAATGTCTGGAACTAGCAATTAGCCACTTAAACAACACTATTAAAGTGACAGAAGAAAGCCTCACAGGCACGGATTAGCTCTCCTGCAGGATTAAAAGACTATAACTAGTGTTCAAGTCTAATTGTACGACCCCATGCTGGGTCTGAATGAAGGATCCCAATAAACAGTGTCGTTAAACCTGCAGTGGTTGTGTTGTAAAGCTGGGTTTAATAGTGCGCACTGTCTCAAAAAGATTTATTCATAGAAGTCAGATTTTTTTTTAATGTTTAATTAATTTTCAGGTTTAACATCTGTAGGTTTATTAACTGCTCTGTGATGGCCTGGCGTGCTCTCCAGGTTGTACCCCACCCTCACCAAGAGTTGGATGAAATGGGCGTCAGCCTCCCTGTGACCCAAATTAAGGTTAAGCAGTTCTGAAAATGAATGAGTGGATGAATGATTGAGGTTTATTAGCTTATTTATTTTTATTTTTTTATTTTTTTTTAAATTCATTACTGAGCAGCACAGTGAAGTAGGGGTGACCACATCTTCTTTATAGTAAGAAAGTCCTCGGTTTAAGTCTTGGGTTTGATGATGTTTTCCCTGTGCTTGTAGGGGTTTCCTCAAGGTACTCCAGTTTCCTTTCACAGTCCAAAGACTTACACATTGGCTAATTTGCTATTCCAGATAGACCCAGTGTTGGTGTGAATGGTTGAGTGTAGGTTTGCTCTGCAATAGTCTGGTGAGCTTTTTATTTCATCTTCATCTCCAGTGTCGGCTAAGATAGGTCTCATGAACCTAGCAGGATTAAGCCGTTTGGCAAAATAACAGAGTACCGTGGATACCATCACTGCATAGTGCTGTTTTTCTGCTTGTAGAAAGATGATAACTTTGGATATCAGTGATTCCATTGGTCTTCATGACTAGGAGTCCAGTGTCAGAAATTTTGGTCTAATTAGAACTTGCGTGTTTTTTTCGGTTACATGCCATCCATCCGTGGGTTAACAATTATTTGTTGAAGGCGAGGTGATATTGCTGAATAGTCTCCATTTCAGATGCATCCACCAAGGCTGAGGTAAGTAATTGTTTTATAGTACAGTCAGCCCCCTACCTACAAAATTAATCCGTTCCAGAACCTTTTTCGTAACACAGGGATTTCGTAAGTAGGGGTCGCATTTTACATGTTAAACACCTAATTCGTTCCAAGGCTCCAGTCCTTGGACTGGATAAACACCATAAACCCTTTAAAATTGATAAAAGTACACCAATTTTGTAAGAAATACATGTTAAATGTAAAAAAAAAGTTATTTATTAAACCATTTAAACATTTTCTCATTTTATTAACATATTAAATCATTTTATTAACATATTTATTAATTAAACCATTATTAAACATTTTTATTAACACATGCACACACACACACACACACACACACACACACAGACACACACTCTCTCTCTCTCTCTCTCTCT
The DNA here is from genome assembly GCA_024760905.1 of Plotosus lineatus. Taxonomy (NCBI): domain Eukaryota; kingdom Metazoa; phylum Chordata; class Actinopteri; order Siluriformes; family Plotosidae; genus Plotosus; species Plotosus lineatus. The sequence goes on along the minus strand of CM045728.1, from coordinate 87,347,952 downwards.
CTATCCCTCTCTCGCTGTGGGCCACGCCCACAAGACGTGAAATTCAGAGTGCATTCCCTGCTTGACAAACTCAACTTTAACTTGATTCCTTGAGGGATCGGAATTCCAGATGAGCTCAAATGCGCCCACATTTATTAAACATTTACTGAATTAAACAACTTAAAAAACTAAACTAAAAACTAAAGAGTTAAGCTTCCTTCTGTCTCTATCTGGGAGGCCAGCGAGGCGGGATGTTGTGGAAACAGCTGTCGTGTGAAATTTTGATTGGTGCATTTGAATTTTGAATTTCTTATCGGAAGAGGGGGTTGTTTTCATATCCTGGGTACAGAAACTTAGGAAAATGATCTTCGTAACCTGGAGATTTCGTACCCAGGGGTCTTCATAAGTAGGGGGCCGACTGTATATGTGTATGTATATGTAACATGGCAACACTGAAAGTGAACTAAATCATAATTTTTATAGTTTACTTTTACATATTATAGCCATGGTAGAGACTGGTCAGGTGAACTTCAAGTAGTCTGCATCTTTTTTAAACATATTCAAAGTTTTAGTATATAGTACATGGAAACATGAGTAAACCATCTATGCATACTTCACGAAAGCGAAAGTAAAACAACATGGACTTGTTTATTTTTCCATTTTTAGGTCATGACAATTAAAACACCATCTGCTGCAAGTGACTGAAATAAACCGTGATCAATTTAAACATTATCCACTCAGGATGCACAATTATTGAATAAGACTAAGTATGACACTGCTATTATTAAGTACTGGCACCGAAAAAAATGAAAGTCATCATAAATGGGTGTTTTTTTAGGTTCTATTTGTTGGTTTAACATTACGAATCACCAGTTCAAATTTCATGTAATTATCTTGAACGGTTTCCGAGATAGAGTCTGTTCTGTTACTCCCGCTTCAGGCCCCTGGCTCAGACATCATTTAGAACACTTTTGGGGAGATTATAAAATAAGAATTATTACTTTCTACAAACATTTAATGTCATTTCTACAACCTAGTTCTGCATGATGGAGTTTCAGGCCTCTCAGGTGATAGGTTTTGTAGTAAAAGCCATTTCAAATGCATTTCTTTTTTCAAATTATGGTAGCACCAAATTGGCAAAGATGGAATTTTAGACACACTTATTTTCTAAATTAGACATCTGGAAAGTCCCATTATGCTATTTTCCAAGATAATGGGGTAGACTAAACCACACTAATTTTTTATGTAAGCCAGTTCTTATCACTTTTGAAATTATTTTCCCTCAGAAATGCCTCAAACCGCAATTTACACCATAGAAAAAAAAATTACTGAAAATGACCAAAATGACCGATCTTTGAAAATTCATTCAAACTTAACCAACCAAGTCAATACTTTGATAGTTTTGTTTCCAAGGGAAAATTATCTGCTTAATTCATTGGAAGCATCGGTTTTAGGCTATCTACCATGGGGTTTAAAGGATGTCAGACAAGTGAAATTTGACAAAAATGTTGAAAATGGTCAAATTTTAAAAATCCATTAAAATTCAACCAACCAAGTCTGAAACTTTTGTTTCTAAAGTAAAATGACCTGCTTAGTTGTAGGCTATCTACCAGGGATTTGACTGTGTAGAAGGTCAAAGCATGTGAAATGGCAAAATGTTGGAAAAGTCGAATAAATAATCATTTTGGAAAAATCAGAGTGTTGTACGCTCCATTCACTGGAAAAAGAAATTAATCATATGCTTCAACAATCCTATTATTGATAATGATGATCATTCTACCTTGAGTGACTGGAGCAGTGGTCTCAAGTGGTAATGTCAAAAGCAGTCGTTTTCAAAATAAGGCCCTGAAGCTCTAATATTAAAAAAATAATAATAATAAATAAATAAATAAATTAATGATAATAATAATTTGTACCATGAAAGGTTTTGTTTGTGGACCAGTATCAAATAATCCACAGACCGGTACCGGTCCATGGACCGGGGGTTGGGGACCCCTGGCCTAGAGTACACATGCAGCAGCTGATTTTAGACAGGAATGTATGCATTATTATATAATGTAGGTTGTCTGTAAATTAAATGTCTGTATGAACCTTAAATGAATGAAAAAGTAATTATAAACAATATCACGTGCATCTGTTTACTTATTTCTCCAATCACAGAGCCTGATTATGTCATGTGGCCACATCAACGGCACAGCAACGAATTGTCGATTTCTCCATCAAAGCACTCTTAAATAACCTCAGACTAAATAGGAGTCTTAATTTACATTGGAAGAACATGTCGTATCTGTTGATTATGAAATTAGAACCCATAAATTACATAAAAATCTGTCCGAAGTAGGAAGTGCCAATTCTGTTCATGTTTAACCAGCGAGCCGAGTGACTCGATCAATTGAGAGACAAAATATATATTCTATCGCAAGATTAACAAAACAGGTGGACTAGAAAATTCTACACACAAGAAAGGTTATATTCTGATCATAGAAATATATTTATTACTCATTCAAGTAAAGAATAAATCGATCAGAAATGACGGTATCCTGATCAAACACATCCATCATGGTGGCGGCCATCTTGGTGTGTGATGGTGAATAACACTTTTTTTATGGGTACTCGCAATTGAATCACGCTCATTGATTCTTTAGTTTTGATTTAGATTTCATTTTAAAATAGATAAAAATCACATAAAAAAAATCACTAAATTTTGGTACCTAGTTTCTGAGGGTTATATTCTTTATAAAGAACCAGCAATCTTCTTGGGGATATTTATAAACATAAAGTTTTAAAAAAAAAAAGACAAAATATACCCCTCAGAAACCAGGTATGTACCGAAAGCTGGAGATCCGTTGCTGAATATGGTAATGATTTAGTCCAAGTTTGTCAGACCTTCGCAACGCGCGACCCAATTTCATGGCCAACACCTTGCAACTGGGTTGCAATATACTTGAGATTGTGTCAAAACAAAGACATTCTAATCAAGGTTGGTGAAAAATCAACGCAAACTCGGTCTAAAATTTAAATGCTCTTTTTCTATGAGCATGGCTGAATTTGATACCACTGGAACAGGGATGAAAAATTAACTTTTAACACAATTAACTTTATTCAACATTATTTGGTTGCAAGAGGTGCCTTTGCAGATTGAAGTTTGACTATTTTCAGCCGTCAGGCTTAGCTGTGTCACAATTCCTGAATGTATCTAGTGTCACTGCCAGTACCTACTATCATCCCCAGATAGCGAATCAATGAGATCACTCTGTTCCTTTGTAGTGTTTATTAATTTATTCATTCATTCACCACTATGCTTTATTCTACATGGGGAGGATAAAGCGGACTCTCTGGGTAAAGGCCAGGTACTTCCTGAACAGATTGCCAGTCGATCAAAAGGCTAACACAAAGCACAACCATTTATCCTCACACCTAGGGGCAATTTGGAAGTGATAATTTATCTAATGTGCATGCCTTTAGATTTTTAGAGGGATCCAGAGTACCTAGCGGATACTCCGGCAAGCGCAAAGAGAACATGCACATTCTCCACAGAAATGTGTCCTCTCTAGGCACAAAGCACAAACTCGGGACTTTCGTGTCTTAAGGTGGACGTGTTACCCACTATGTGCAGTATATGTGTAAATGTATTAACTCTTGTACCACATAAACACCTGCTTTTGAATACACAGTTTAAAAAGCTGCTCATTCTCTTCACAAGTCTCACAATCTAATGCATTGCGATTTTAAAATGCAGTTATCCAAAATGATCTCAATACGTACTTGAATGAAGGTCCCTAACACCAGAATGTGATTAAATGAAATGGCTACATTCTGTTGATTGTAGCAGTTTGGGCTCAGAAACAAAACTGATGTGTATGCCTATTCCGTACCTGCACCAACATTCATCTTAAATTAATAAGGATATTTTTTTTTTTCAGTTCAAGCCTGGAAATAACTGAAGCAATCCTGTGAGTGGGTGGCATAGTGATGTAGTGGTTAGCATGTCTGCCTCACAGCAAGATTCGAGACCCAAGCTTGGCGAGGGCATATCTGTGTAGAGTTTGCATATCCTTCCCATGCTTGCGAGAGTTTCCTCTGGGTATGCCAGGTTTGTCTCGCAGTCAATAAGCTAATTGACTGTTTCAAGTTGTGAGTCTGTGTGACGGGTTTTGTGTGTGTGCTGCTCTGTGATGGTATGGAGAGTTGTTCAGTGCATACCCGGCCTTCACCTAGTGTCAAGATAGGCCAAGCCTCCCCACAACACTGGTCGGATTAAGCAGGTTGGCAAATTCAATTCAGTTTTATATGGATAGCGCTTGTTACAATTGACATTGTCGCAAAGCAGCTTTACACACTGAAAGCTGGAGTTTAAAAACTATAAAAGTATTTAAACAATTTCTACAACCCCTACCCATCCCTAATGAGCAAGCCCACATCACCGGCATTCCAGAAGAAGCATGTTTACCTCAGCAAAAACACATGGTGGTGGTGGTGGTGGTGGTGGTGTCGGGGGTGGGGGGGGGGGGGGGGTTGGTATATTCATAATAGTGTAATGGGAATAGAAGAATTTATTACGGCTGAGTGCAAGCAGGGACTCCGGCATGACTGGCTATAGCAGCATAACTAAAAGAGAGAAAACTAGAAGGAAGACAGTCGCGAGGGCCCCCTGTGATGTTAGGAAATCAGCCAATCAGTCAATCAATCAGACCTAGGACCTGTGGACCATGTCGAATGAGGGAGCGACAGCATGCCGTCATCACAGTTTATCAGAACTCTATGCCTGAGACCCCCAGATCTGCTTCTTTACCAAATAAATGGTTTTTTTTTTTTTTTCTTTTTTTTTTTTTTTTTTTTTTTTTTTTTTACAAAATGCCAGACTAAACAAATAGGTTTTCCTCAGATGAGTGAGAGATGGAATTAGAACCCTGTGTGTTGTGCAGAATTTCACTCCTTTGCTGTTTGTAGTGTAGCAGCACTCACACGCTGAGATTTTAATTATATATTCTGGACAATTTCTGAACATCATCACTGACGATATATATATATATATATATATATATATATATATATATATATATATATATATATATATATATATATATATATATATATATATATATATATATATATATATATATATATTTTTTTTTTTTTTTTTTTTTTTTTTTTTACAATGGTAACAGATTGTCCATAAGATCACAATCAAAGATTTCCATTATACCATGTGATTTTTGTACAATTTACAGCTTAACCTGATTGGTCCATTCATCATGCATGAACCCATAGGAATGATTTTATGAAAGAATCATAAATTAACTGGTATGTAGAGATTTTCTTATAAGGGTTGAAAATAAGCCTTGTACAGGTGAGAAACAAATGGTTCTTTCCCTGCCACAACGTCTCCGCAAAACCGCTTCCCACTAAAAGGCTGAGGATATATAAGGTAAGAGAATCACAATACAATAGAGGTTTAAGATCAGCTTTGATATTTCTTTCTCTCTCTGAAACTCTGGGGATTTACCATAATAATATCTTTCCTCCAGGTCAGCAAATTATTCCTGACCATGGTGTGCGTGTGTGTGTGTGTGTGTGTGTGTGTGTGTGTGTGTGTGTGTGTTTGTGTGTGTGTGTGTCTTTCGGGGGATGGGGGGGTCAGTGTGCTGAAGTATTATCTTTTCTTTGGCCATTGTCTCTTTCTCCTCATTATCGCTCAATGCCTTCCTCAAACACTGCATTAACAGTCCAAACAACTTTTCTATTCAGAGATTCGTCCAACTTCACCTTCACACTACTATACTATACTATACTATACTGTACACAACAACATGAGATCACTGATGTAACATAAATAGCTATTGATTCTTTTTTGTTTGTTTATTGTGGAATGTCCCATGTAAAGAGTACACTTGGCTCCGTGTTCCTCTTTGTATATGTCTCTCTGTTTTAAGGTCCTATCAGTGCATCACATGGGACAACCCACCTGCAGGGGTTTAACACTAGGTGTTTATTTACTTAATTGTTCATTTAATTAACTGCTCATTTTGATTGTTTATTTGGGCAACATAGTGGATAGTAATTCGCATGTCTGACTCTCGGTGAAATGGTTCAATTCCTGGGCTCGGGCGTTTGTGTGTGTGGGGTTTGCATGTTTTACGTGTGCTTGCGTCGGTTTCCTCATCATACTGTAGTTCCGTCCCACAGTCCAAATGCATATTAGACTTATTTCCTGTTATGTATTGCCCCAGAGGTGTGAGTGTGAAATGTGTGTGTGTGTGTGTGTGTGTGTGTGTGTGTGTGTGTGTGTGTGTGCGCGCGAGTGCTAATATATCTATGTTTAACCAATATTGGTTAAGATAGGTCCAGCCTCCCCATGACCCTAATAAAGGGTTCATTAGGCCCGCAAATGAACGAGATAAGTGAGTGAGTGTATGTTTACATACTTACTGGTATGTTAGCTTGTTTGTTTGTTTATCAGAAGAAAATATGCTGGTTTTGACCCTCCCAGGTTGGTGTAAAAAATTGACTGCGTATGCTGGATATGAATAGATAAACTGTATTTTCTCCAAGGGCGGACATTGGCATAGTTGTTAGCACATTTGCCTCACGGTAAGACAGTCCTCGGTTCGAGCCCTGGTCTTGATGAGCATGATTTTGGGTTGAGTTTGCATTGTCCCTGTGAGTGTGTGGGCTTCCTCTGGGAATTCCAGTTTCCTATCACTGTCCAAAAGCATGCACGTTAGGCCGACTGGCTGTTTCATATTGTTTCATATTTCATATAGGTGTGTGCGCGTGAGACTAAACCTTCTTGACGTCAGGCGCTGGCACTAATTCCGGCCCAACTGTACCTGAAAACAACAGAAATCCAATGAATCCGAAGCATGTTTTAACAGTGAGCATGATGACTTTATTGCCATTTCATTTTAAATGAATTATACTCTGCTTTCATATCAAAACATTTTTGTGTGTTTCCACAAACAGGATTTCATAAAAACTATATCAAACTATTATTTTGTCCTTTGCAAATACTGCATGTTACTATTTCGAAGAGTTGGAACGGTTCTAAGGCATCCTTTTCGAGCTTTAAACCCATTAACAGATGGATGAGATATAATGCAGAAGATGGTGTTCCATAACAGCTGTTTCAGCCTTGGAAGAAGAAAAATAAAATAAAAACAGTGTTTACACTCAACATAATTACATAATAAACTTATTACATGTCCCTCTGAGCTTATAGCTGTGATTTACACCTCGCTCACACCATCTTTCTCACTTTCTCAGTAATAACACAACACGAGGTTCATTTCGTGGTATTCATAGTCCAGCTCTAATTCATGGTTACGCTAAATGGAATATAACAGTGCAGCCTATTAAAAAATGCACAAAGCATAAAGCATGCATGTGGTGAAGTGTGTGTGTGTGTGTGTGTGTGTGTGTGTGTGTGTGTGTGTGTGTGTGGTGAGGTGTGCGTGTAAATGTTTACACATACAGGCTTTTATTTAATTGATGTGTAGGATTTATAATACAGCTCATGTGTTTTTTGGGGGTTTTATTTACAGAACCGACGCCATGCTAGCTCATAATGTTTGCTGTGTTTAGAACAGAGGAGATAATTATTTCCCCCAAAATATTGATGAGACCAAATGTAAGGGCAGAGCAGAAGCTGAGTCGTGTCGGGGAAAAACCAATTAACCAAATGGAGTTCTCACATATCCACTTCTCACTCACTTTCCTGTCTGGAGCTAGATGAACGTGAGCAGGCTTTTTTTTTTTTTTTTTTTTTTTTTTTTAGAAAGAAAATACACTGTTTTATCAAGAAGATTTAAGGAGGTCAGCAGTGTCATTGCTGGATTAGCTGGCAATTTAATTAGGTGGTGGAGGTACATGGGTGGTCCCAGTAATAATAAGTTGTGAGATGAATGTGAGAGCAGTAATTAGTTCTGTGGCATCGAGTCGGTGTGGTTTCAACCATCTTGACACCTTCAGAACAACATACTGGACAGAAACAGAAATCTGAAAAATAATTCTCTTGATTTCTTCCTTCCCGACTCTGTTGCATATAACTTGTTTATTGGGAATTAAACTCTACAGGTTTTCCTGAAAGCTGATTTCTGATAATGGGGTGGCAAGGTGATGTATTGGTCACCACGTACGCCTCACAGCAAGAAGGTTTTGAGCACACGTCCCATGGTCAGGTGTTTCTGTGTAGTGCTTGCATGTTTTCCCTGCACTTGAGTGGGTTTCCACTGTTAAACTGATTTCCTTCCACAGTTCAAAGACATTTTATGCAACTTGACTGCTCCATATTGCCCCTGTGTGTGTGTGTGTGTGTGTGTGTGTGTGTGTGTGTGTGTGTGTGTGTGTGTGTGTGTGTGTGTGTGTGTGTGTGTGTGTTGCCCTATGATGGTTTGGTGAGCTGTGCATGGTGTACCCCTCCTTTGTCCAGTGTTGGCTGAGATAAGCACCAGCTCTATCATGACCCTAATAAGCAAATGAGTGCATACGTTGATATCTCACACACATCTTTGAAAAGGAGACTTTGATGTTAATGAGTAATGAGTGAAATGTGAATAATTAAAGTGAATTAAATAATTAAAGAATGCTGAAATGTTTTCTGATCACACACACACACACACACACACACACACACACACACACACACACACACTCATCTCGTTCATTTGCGGGCCTAATGAACCCTTTATTAGGGTCATGGGGAGGCTGGACCTATCTTAACCAATATTGGTTAAACATAGATATATTAGCACTCGCGCGCACACACACACACACACACACACACACACACACACACACACACACACACACACACACCCACACACACACACACATATGCATATGTATATATATTAAACCCAACACACTATTGGCATTATTGCTAATGTTCCTCCTCATAGATATCATGAAAGATATTGATAGGCTATGCCATTTTTGTTAGTTCGCCACTACACTCTATAGCAAAGCGCAGTACGATGACATAGTGTATAGTATGTCCGCCTTACTGCAAGACGGTCCTGAGTTTGAGTCTTGTGCTCATGAATGGTTGTCTGTATGGTCCTATGATGGTCTGGTGAGCTATTCAAGGTGTATTCCACTTTTGCCCAGTGTCAAGTGAGATTGGCACCAGCCGAAAAGCAATCCTAATAGGATTAAGTGGTTTGGAAAAAGTGTCCTGAGTGAACGTCAAATTACAAATTTCAATATGAAGTCTTGTTGGAATGTGACGTGTGACCTGCTCAAGTATCTTGATTGTCAACATGCTGTGTTATTAAGCTTATGGCTGTTTGTCTCCACTAGGTTCATCAGATTTATATTTTGGCACATATAGATATGTAACATATATGAATTTCAGTAACAATTCGTTATGCCATGCTTTGGTGATTATATTGTGAGTATATACACATTTGTTAAAATATTAGAAACAGTCAACAATGCAGTCATTTAAATGAATGTGAACAAGGCACAAGGCTGAGCGACTGCTGCAACATGAGGATATCTCTAATTTTATGCAACAAACAGAACTGTCCGTGGTTCTGAAATTACAGGCTATTTTTCTACAGGGCACAAGAACCTTAGAGTGATTGTGCAGGGGTGGAGTGGTATGTAGTGGGGATTTGGTAGAAAATACAACAGAAGGGCAAGGCTAGCCTGTTCTGACATGCTGTTACTGAAAGATAATCAGACCATACCACAGTACCCCGCCACTGATTTGATTATATTCTTAGAACAGCACATCTCCAAGTGTTTCATCCTGACATATGACACAAAGCCACACAGACGTCCCTGCAGCTGCTTTGCTGGCTGGTAGGATGGCAGTTGCTTTGAATTGTGGGTAAGCTGTATTGTGCCTACATCTGGAATATGGAGTAGCAGCTGTATGTTAAGAAGAGTTTTTTTTTATCAAGGGGAGAAGATTAAAAATGACTGTCTAAGTGCAGAAGTTAAAAGAGAGCAGCATGTGTGAGAGATGAAGCATCCACCTCTGTTCATTCTACTTTATATTACAAGTGCTGGATTTCCAAAACAATGAAAGCTTTCATGATGTCAGTGATTCGTACTAGCTTACATTCTACACAGGTACTTGGTACCTGCTCAATAAAGTCAGATTCACATGCATTTAATTCCAAGTCGGCCCTCATCAATAAAAATAATAATGATAATGGTGATATAATGAGGAGGCGCAATGGCAGAGTGTTAGCATGTCCGCCTCACAGCAAGAAGGACTGGGTGTGATTCTTGGGTTGGCTGTTTCTGTGTGGAGTTTGCATATTCTCCCTCATGCATACATTGGCTTCTTCTAGGTACTCTGGTCTCCTCCCACAGTAGACCAACTGGCTTTCCCAAATCACCCATAGGGGTGAGAGTAAGTGCGAATGATTGTACACATGTTGGTGAGCTAGTCTGGCTGTGCTCCACTTTTGCCAGGAGTCAGCTGAGATCGGTGCCAGCCTCCTTGTGATTATTCTTAGGATTAAGTGGCTTAGAAAATTAATAAACTAATGAATAAATTAATGAATAATGATAATTATACACAAACAACAATTCATATTACATTATGTAAACACTCCAGTGACCACAGCGCATGGGGACAGCCATGGCCTAATAGTAAGAGAAGTGGGTTTGGGGCTTAAAGGTCACTGGTTAGATTCCTGGACCAGAGGGGAAAATGTGTGGGGGTGGCGCAGTGAGCTTCACCTTCCCTTTCTCCATCTTCATGGCTGAAGTACCCTTGAGTAAGGTACCTGACCCCCAACTGCTCCCCAGCACCGCGATGTGTGTGGCAGTAGCCCACTGCTCTGAGTGTGTGTGTGTGTGTGTGTGTGTGTGTGTGTGTGTGTGTGTGTGTGTGTGCTCGCTTCGGATGAGTTAAATGGTAAGGCAATAATTTCCCTTGTAGGATTAATACAATACTGCAAAATAATAATAAAAAATAAAAAAATATTCAGTGTTGAATTCATTATTATCACCCTTCAGGAGAATAGGACAAACAATACATTATTAAATGATGGCTGCCAATAATTTTGACACCTGCATTTTAAAAATGCACTTCCACAGAAACTTTTTTTTTTTTTTTAATTTATAAAATCATTTTACCTTTGCAGGCTTGATGGGGAAGGTTATGTACTTGTTTGTTTGTTTGTTTTTTTATCTGTTAACAGGATTATATAAATTCTGTTAAACCTATTTCCATCAAACTTGCTGAAGAGAATGGGTGTGGGCAAAAAACACAGAACATTTTGGATCAGATAAAGATCCAGGGATTTTTCAACAAGCATCTATTTTTTATTTCCTTTAGCAGAATAATGCCAAAAGCATTGGCTTTCATTAAAGCTGGTGAACGAGTAGGGCCTGGTCTGGAAAGGACCCATTCAGTTTTGGTGATGAAACTTTTTCCACGTCCATGTCCGCCATATTACGTTCAATGCTAAAATTCGGCTTTGTGTTTGTCTTGTTAGTTTACTGTGAAGTTTTCACCTCATTTATTGAAGAACGCCAAAATGAAGGCTGTGTCCTTTTTAGGTTATCTAAAAAATGTAGTGATCTATGAGAGACAGAGAGAGAGAGAGAGAGAGAGAGAGAGAGAGAGAGAGAGAGAGAGAGAGAGAGAGAGATGGATGTGAAAAAAAGTGACCAAAGGCCAAAACGAGCAAGTTTGTTTTTCAGCTGTGAAAGTGAGCTGTCAGGATGTATCTGAGCTGGAAGGAAGGAAACTGGCTGTAGTACCTGCAGTCATCAAATGGAAGATGATGGAGATGTCAAAACATAACCAAGGATTTCTCCCATATTCTGACAGTTTCACGTTTACAAAAGAAAAGAAAAAAATGATTTTCTTTCTCTGGCTGCTGGATGAAGAGATGGAAAAATCAAATAAATCTTGGTGACTTTTATATAAATTGTGAGTGTGTGTGTGTGTGTGTGTGTGTGTGTGTGTGTGTGTGTGTGTGTGTGTGTGTGTTTGTTTGTTTGCCATGCGATGGATTGGCGAGCTGCTCAGAATGTAGGCAGCCTTCGGGTAGACTTGGCTGTGATAGGCTTCCCCCTCCCCACAACCCTTATAGGATTAAGCAGTTCAGCAAACAGATGGGGGATACATGGTGTTATAGTCGTTAGCATATCCACCTCAGAGCAAGAAGGTACTGGGTTCGGACCCCTCACATTTCTGTGTGCTGTGTGCTTCTGTGGATTTCTCCTGAGTGCTACTCCTGAGAACTGGTGGTCCTAGATTGATGAAGCCAAAAGGACAATACTATCTGCAATAAGCAGAGACGAGATCCTATGGCCATCAAACCAGAACACCCCCCCCCCCCCCCCGACGCCTTGACTACACCTCAAAATTCGATCCATAAATATTATAAAGAGAACCGTTGACAAAGGACAGCCTTGGCAGGGACCGACCATCACTGGAATCAAACTCAATATATTCTTAACAATGTATATGGGCCTAACAGTGAATTTCTCCATTGTGAGATTAATAAAGCTGTATCTATCTAGTGTACCATATTCTATGTGTATGTGTGTGTGTGTGAATAGTTGTGAAATGGTCCTGCAATGGCCTGGAAAGCTTTACAGGGTGTATCCCACCTTCACCCAATGTCAGTTGAGATAGGTGCCAGCTTCCCTGCAACCCTGTCTGTCTGTCTTCCTTTCGGCTTTTTCCCTTTTGCTCGGGAGTCGCCACAGCGAATCATCTGATTCACACGTTTGATTTGGCAGAGGTTTTTATGTCGGATGCCCTTCCTGTCACAACCCTTTTAGCAAGGGACAGAAACACGCTGATGACTTGGCAGCTACTCTTTACGAAAGTCAGCAATGGTTCTTTTACATGCCTCTCACCATAGACAGTGACAGACATGGCCTGCCTTTGGTAACCCAGTTAGCCGCACTGGGGGGGACAGTGACAACCTTGTGGAGAGTGGGACTCGAACCCCCAACCTTTGGATCAGCGATCCAGCGCCCTATACCACTAGACCACCACTGCCCCAGCTTCCCTGCAACCCTAATTATGATTAATCGGCTTAGAAACTGAATGATCACAGAAATCATCAGCTATCGGAATCAGTATTGTCCAAAGTACAGGAGTCTATTGACAGAAAAACAACATTGAGAACAAGACAAGTGACATTTCATTTCCAGTTTGTTCAGTTATGTGTAGATTGAGTATGATACCAGTTCGACACTGTAAATAAATCATTTGTCCTGATCATGTCCTGTCTGAAGACACAATAATTCAGTGACGTCAAAAATTACCTTCTCAAAAAAAAAAAGTATGGGACAGATACAGCAGAGGATAAGATTCACTTTAATAAGCATCTGAGCTGTTCAATATGTACTTCTTCTTCACCTGGAGTTGGCTGGGATGAGCTCCAGCCTCCCCATGACCATAAAAATTATAATGAAAAATGAACCTACATTTTTTTTTTTTTTTAAGTTTTCAGTTTTTAATTTTATTCCAGCAAAGCCTCAGTCTCCTGTCACCAGAAATCCTTCACTGTAAATGATGGTAGACATCCGACATCTTCCGAGGTCAACTGGCGTTGTCCCGCAGGTACTCCAGGCACTTCTGTTACAATACTTAAGAGAGAGGAGGGCATGGCTTCCATTCTCAGAAAGTTTTGCTTTCCTCCATATTCTGCCCCCCAAATGCTGCAGAATGTTTACAGTAGTCTCAGTCACAATTTTCACATATCAACCCACTATGTGAAGCCTTATTTCTGATGATAGAAAAAACAGTGCTCATTTCCAGGTTCGGAAAAAACAATAGTAATCTTGGTGGGGGAGGAGCCCAGTTTTTGCACAGCATTGATCTAAATATTTCTTTAGGTACAGTATCTTTTTAAAATGACATGTAAGATGTAGGGACATGTTTAAATATTTCAGCTTCCACCTTTATTACAGTAATTGAATTAAAATTGAATTAGTGCAATATGTGGGTTGCCGTGTTTAAGATGTCCACTTCAGAGCAAAAAGGCCCTGGGTTTGAGTCACAGGGTCCGGTATTTCTGTGTCGAGTTTGCATGTTCAGTTCGTGTTTGCATGGGTTTCCTCCGATTTCTACAGTTTCCTCAATCCAAAGGCTGCATGTTAGTCTAATTGTCTGTTTCCCGGCGTGAGTGTGAACACAAATGCATGCGAGTGTGTGTGTGTGTGTGTGTGTGTGTGTGTGTGTGTGTGTGTTGGCACTGAAATGGACTGGTGAGCTGTTCAGGGTGAATACCGCCTTCGTCCAGTGTTGGCCAAGATAGGATCCTGCCTCTTGTGGCCCTAATAGAAATAAATGGTTCATGAAATGGGTGAGGGAGTGAGGAATGTATATGTATATATATATATATATATATATATATATATATATATATATATATATATATATATATATATATATATATATATATATATATATATATATATATATATATATATATATATATATATATATATATATAGGCGACTGTGGCATAAGAAGGTGTTTATTCAAAGTCTTATTCTTGTCCTTGTTTGTTTATTTTTGAATGGGCTCTCTGCTGCCACCCAGAGTTCATAATGTGCATTGTGCTACCAGGTCGACTGAAGTTTAACCCATAGAAACTGATTAAACTCATTCATTCATTTATTTTCTGAACCACTCAATTCTAATTAGAGTCACATGGAGGCTGGCGTCCATTTCAGTTGACTTTGGGCAAGGGCAGACTACACCCTGGACAGCTCGCCAGGCCATCGTAGGGCAGAAACATGCTGATGGCTATGCAACCTACTCTTGATGAAAGTCAACAATGATTCTGTTACATGCCTCACACCATAACAATGAGAGACATAGCTGGCCTTTGATAACCCAGTTAGCTACACTGGGGGACCGATTAAAATGTCCTTCTAAATTTTATGTCCTGCAGGCTCCCATGACGATAGTAATTTTAATACATGTTTATGAATAAAAAGGTGAGCTGTTGGTAAATTTGTCAGAACATTTGAAGAGATGTGCGTGTGTGTGTGCAGGTTAGAATCTGAGTGTGAGGAAATGAGCAAAGAGAAAGATGTGATGGCTGGGCCTGAAATAGCAGAGTAAGGGACCTGCAGGGTGTGTGTGTGTGTGTGTGTGTGGAGGGGGAGAGAGAGAGAGAGAGAGAATCTGCCATTTGGCCATGGCTACAGCTCACACAGCTGAGCCAAGCTGAGTGCAGTGGAGCACACAGCCATGGAGCTGCATACAGATGTGCCTACAGCACACCCACCATGTGACTCCTCCAACAATCCTCCAGCATCCACTCTGCCACTTAATGAACCAGATAATTATATAAATACACCTAGTTTCACTTAAACTGGGGTGGTGATGACAAAAATGCACATTTCATCAGTGCAGAAGCTGATCATGGGTATAGGGTTTTTCCATAAGTGTGTGTGTGTGTGTGTGTGTGTGCGTGCGTGTATAAGGTGTGAGGTGTGGCGTGTATTTGCTGCACATGAGTGCCCTCTGGTGGTCAGATATTAATAATCTGTTTTATAGTGTCGAACCTCATTAACTTTAACAGCCTTGTGAAATAAATTCAAGACAAAACAGAACAAGTTTTACTGGTGCTCCATGAGTCACATGCACTTTTCTTCTGGTGAAATAAAATTCATCGTTACGCCTCAGTGGGAAACACTGAGAACTGTAACACTGCCTGGTACATCATCAGTTCAGTTCATTTTCTGTAACCGCTTCATCCTAATTAGGGTCGCGGGGAGGCTGGTGCCCATCCCAGCCAAGTCAGGGCGAGGGCAGAGTACACCCTGGACAGCTCGCCAGGCCATCACAGGGCGGAAACACGCTGACGGCTTTGCAGCTTACTCTTTCCAAAAGTCAGCAATGGTTCTTTTACATGCCTCTCACCATAGACAGTGAGAGACATGGCCGGCCTTTGATAACCCAGTTAGCTGCACTGGGGGGGACAGTGACAGCCTTGTGGAGAGTGGGACTCGAACCCCCAACCTTTGGATCAGCGATCCGGCACCTTATACCACTAGACCACCACTGCCCCACCTGCCTGGTACAAAGTAAAACAAATGCTGATATGTGTTCCGGGATTAGGAACGATTTAGTTTCTTTTAAATTGAATCGATATAAATGTTTTATACCAGTCGAATGTGCACATGGTCACTTTGAACTTGAGATGAAAAAGAGTGCAACGACATTTCAACCAACCTTAGAAATAATATAAATCTTTTCACTCTAGTCTAGTTCGATAAAAGTAATAATATTGATCATTTCCTGGGATGGTATGGTGAGAAAGCTCTCAGCACCCTCACCTCACACCATGGAGGCCCCTTACAACATGTTCAGACTGAACCCTGGGTCTTGCCCGAAGTCAGCTGGAATTGGTTCTGGTTTCCCTGAAACCCGAATCTGTTAAATAGTAGAGACAATGATTAAATGAATGATTCCTACAGTTACTGGTAACTTCACTCACCTAAATGGATCTTCATATTTTTGAGTTTGTGAGACACTATGCGTGACATGGTGGTGCAGTAAGCTAACTGAGTTATCAAAGGCCGGCCATGTCTCTCACTGTCTATGGTGAGAGGTTCATGTAAAAGAACTATTGCTGACTTTTGCAAAGAGTAGGGTGGAAAACCGTCAGCGTGTTTCTGTCCTTTGCTAAAGGGTTGTGTCAGGGAGGGCATCCGACGTAAAAACCTAATCCAACCCAAACACGCGAATCAGATGATTTGCTGTGGCGACCCCTGAAAAAAGGGAAAAAGCCAAAGGGAAAAGAAGAAGAAGAAGAAGATAGTGGGGCAGTAGTTTGCAAGTCCATCCCACAACCAGAAGGTCCTGATTTTGAGCCCTGGATTTGAAGACTTCTCTGTGGAATTTGCATGTTCTCCCTGTGCTTGTACTCCAAAGGCATGCCCATTAGGCTAGCTGACTGTTCCATATTGCCCCTAGGTGTGAACGTGAATATGAATGGTTGCTTGTGTATGGGGGGGTGGGTGTGCCCATGTGATGGTCTAGTGAGTTGTTCAAGATGTAGCTCACCTCCACTCAATGTTGGCTAAGATACAAATTGGTTTCGATTTCCAAAAAAGTTGGCGCACTATATAAATTGTGAATAAAAATTGAATGCAATGATGTGGAAGTGCCAAATTTCAATAATTTATTCCGAAAAGAACATAGATGACAGGGTCAAAAGTTTAAATTGAGAAAATGTATCATTTTTTGAGGAAAAAATGTGATGATTTTAAATTTCATGGTGTCAACAAATCTCAAAAAAGTTGGGACAAGGCCATTTTCACCACTGTGAGCCATCCCCTGTTCTTCTTACAACAGTCTGCAAATGTCTGGCGACCGAGGAGACAAGTTTCTCAAGTTTAGAAATAGGAATGCAGTCCCATTCCTGTCTAATACAGGCCCCGAACTGTTCAACTGTGTTGGGCCTTCTTTGTTGCACCTTCCTCTTTATGATGCACAGAATGTTCTCTATAGGTGAAAGATCTGGACTGCAAGCTGGTCATTTCTATACCTGGATCCTTTTCCTACGTAGCCATGTAAATAATGCTGCATGTGGTCTGGCATTATCATATTGAAAAATGCAAAGTCTTCTCTGAAAGATGGAACGGGAGCATATGTTGTTCTAGAACCTGAACATGCCTTTCTGCATTGACGGTGCCTTTCCAAATGTGCGAGCTGCCCATGCCACATGCACACATGCAACCCCATACCATCTCAGATGCAGCTTCTGAACTGAGCGCTGATAACAACCCAAGTTGTTGATATGGTGTCCCAGTTTTCCATAAAGAACTTCAAATCGTGATTTGTCTGACCACAGAACAGTTTCTCACTTTGCCAGACTCCATTTTAAATGACCCCTGGCCCAGAGAAAACGCCTGCACTTCTGGGTCCTGTTTAGAAATGGCTTCTTCTTTGTACTGTAGAGTTTCAGCTGGCAACGGCAGATGACATGGTGGATTGTGTTCACTGAAAATGGTTGCTGGAAGTAATGCTGAGCGCATTCTGTGATTTCTCTTACAGTAGCATTCCTGTTTGTGGTGCAGTGCCGTTTAAGGGCCCAAAAATCACGGGCATCCAGTATGTTTTTTTTTCACCTTGACCCTTACGCACAGAGATTGTTCCAGATTCTCTGAAACTTTGGATGATGATGTTATGCACTGTAGATGATGATAATGTCAAACTCTTTGCAATTTTATTTTGCTGGAAAACTCCGTTCTGATATTGTTCCACCATCTTTCTGTGCAACATTGGGGGAATTGGTGATCCTCTACTCATCTTCGCTTCTGAGAGACACTGCCACTCTGAGAAGCTCTTTTTATACTCAGTCATGTTGTCAATGGACCTCATTAGCGGTAATTGATCTTCCAGCTGTTCGTTGTGAGTACAATTGACATTTCCAGCCTCTTATTGCTACCTGTCCCAACTTTTTTGAGATTTGTTTTGACACCATGAAATTTAAAATCAACATATTTTTCCCTTAAAATGATACATTTTCTCAGTTTAAACTTTTGACCCTGTCATCTATGTTCTATTCAGAATAAAATATTGAAATTTGGCAATTCCACATCATTGCATTCATTTTTTATTTACAATTTGTATAGTGTGCCAACTTTTTTGGAATCTGGTTTGTATTTATTGTAACCAGTAGCCCTAATGTACATTTCTTTGCACGTTTGAAGGAAAAATAAAAACCTGGAGGTAGCATACAAGCAAAGGGATACATAAAAAGGTTTGATCCCAGAACAGTAACAGTAACAGCTAACCACCTTGCTATTGTGCCACCCTCATTTCATTGTTTTATTTTCTGCACTGACATATCCTTAAGGGTCGGTCACACAGCGTTTTCCGGCTTAATCACGGCCAAAACCCGTCCAAAAATGTTTTCCCGTGAAGCAGACGGAACTGCTTTTTGAACTGCTCAAAATTTTAGACCGCGGACAGCCACGTGGTAAAGACGTGCTAAAGACGTGCAACACACATGAAACACACGTAATAATCTGTGTTCTGGTGGTGATAAAAACTTGGGGAGACATGATAAGAAGCAAAAGTTTAGGGGTCTGTCACGGCCAGAGCACGGCCATTGGGCAGGTGTTACATGTTGGTATCACGAGAAATAGCGGCTTATCACTGACAAATGGATTTTTTCTATGTACATAGTACGTACATAGCACTACCTAAACCCGTTCAACAACGTCTTGATCACGTTCTAAATACGACTGATCACTGCCTCATCACTTCTGTATCACTCCTGTATCACTTCTGATTCACGGCATATAAAATACCGCCATTTTCTGAGACCCCGGCACTTGCAGTCTAGATGTGAAGGGGTGATCATGAACCCTCAATGCTGTGATGTTCTCATCTTCATGCTCCAACACCAAAAGAACCAACTGATACAGGCCCAACATATAAGACAAGAAGAAGGAGAAGAAGGAGGAGGGGGGGTGGTACGGAACATCTGGGTGTGTGACTGGATTGGGAGAAGACCTAAGCTGGGGCTTTATGACTGTCTCATGAATTAAAACGATTTAAAAAACTAAACTAAAAACTAAAGTGTTATTCCTTCTCTCTCTCTCTCTCTCTCTCTTTCTCTCTCTCTCTCTCTGTCGCGCGCGTGCACTGCGGGCCACGCCAAAAGACGTGAATTCAAAGCGCATTTCCTGCTTGACAAACTCAACTTTAATTTGATTCCTTGAGGGACGGAATTCGTGACGAGACCGTGATTAGCCGTGGTAACTTGCTTTTTTTTTTTTACCCACGTTCGAACACGTGTTTTGCCCAAGTTGCCTTACACGTTGCTGGACGTGGTTAGCCGTGCTTAGGCAGTGTTTTAGCAGTGGAACAGCCGCCCACAGCCTTACCACGTAAAAAGCACGTACCACATAAAAAGCACGTACAAAGCACGGCCAAGCCAAAATTGACCAAAAGTTATGATTTACGACCACGTCCACCAGATTTTAAGAACTTTTTGTATGTGATTAAGCCGTAAAGCGCTGTGTGACCGGGCCTTTAAAAATTGTGGTGGTGGTGGGGGGGTGGATCCTATCTCAAGATGAAGGCTAGACCATCACTTGGTAATGCAGACACGTGTAGGGGAATTCAAGAATTATTTTTCACTCATTTTCATCACTTGTTTTTTTGCTCATTTCTCTCTTCACTCTTTGCTTTGATGGATCTCCTTTGCCCTTTATCTACAAAATCCAAGAGGACTTCTTGTTCTGCTCCTTGGGTCTTGGAGATGCACCGAAAAAAATCATAGACAATTCAGAATAGCTGCAAGAGCTACGATTCAACTTGAATCAGATCTGCCTTCTTGCTATGCGCTCCTATACACATTTTCATCTGATGTGACTTGACTTCTGCTAAGACAGCCTTCTATAAGAAAACGTTGGACATTGCTGCACAAGACCCATGAAACTCCACATCATCTTTTATTATATTCTATTATTATTACTCAATCCATCTGCTCCACCTTCCCCATTCTCCCTGACTGCTGAAGACTTTGCCAACTTCTTCAATGGAACGATTAAACAAAAATCTGTCAGACATTTCCAACTCCTACATTACACAGCCTAGATTCGACTTCCCCATGCATAGTTGTCCTATCTCACAAATGAAGACATTCAGCAAGTTGTCTCCTCAT